>OY856409.1:88823971-89510221 GCA_963693085.1 Alisma plantago-aquatica
ATATGGTGCAATTTCTCAGATGATGGGTGCCCAAGTCTGTAATGCCACTATAGAGCCGATACTGACGAAGATACTGCAGAAGCCAGAGCCACATTGTCCACTTTTTTTAGATAGTCCAGGTAGTACAAGCCATCAGAGCCTTCATGCCCCCCACCAATCTTCATCCTCATGCGAAAGTCCTGAAAAACACATGAACTAGGTACTGAAGTCAGGCTACAGTTCAAGTTCCGCAAAGTTTTGCTAAAAGATAATAAATTCAATGGAAAACGAGGCACATATAGAGCAGATTTCAGCACAATATCAGACACAATGTCTCCAATTCCGGAAACGGTAGACTTGGAGCCATCAACAAGCATAACAGAGGAATTAGTCGTCGGTCTAGATAATTTTCTGAACAATGACCGATTCCCAGAAATATGAGAAGATGCGCCCGAATCTATGACCCATTTCGTATTACCAGTAGTAGAGGATGGTGCAGAAAGGAAGGCAGTGTCACAACCAGAGTATGTCGCAACATGTGCTCCCGTGGTGGTGGCAGTAGACGAAGAGCCAGTACGCTCCAATAACAGGCGCTCAACCTCGGCATGAATGAAGTCAGCAGTAGAAGTATCCAGGGCATCAGGCTGGGTAGACGTCTCAGAAGATGTAGTAGCATCAGTGGCCGCATTGGCCCAAGCTGGTTTGCTGTATTTTTCCCAGCACTTGTCTTCAACATGATTAGACCGGCCACAGAAGTTGCAGAAGCGTTGGCCAGTCTGAGGACGAACAATAGCAGTAGTAGGTCCAGAGGATGCTCCACGACCTGAAGAATTCCTCCCCCGGCCAACACCAAGAGGAGGACGAGCATCATATGAGCGACCACGTCCACGGCCACGGCCACGACCAGACATCGCACCAAAAGCAGTCGAATCCCCTGTATCAGTAGGAGTCTCAGATGATGATGCAGGCAAGCGCTGTAGTCTCTGAAAGGCAGTCTGTAGAGTAGGCAGCGGATCACTAGCGAGAATCTTATCGACCACCCCTGCATAGGAATCAGGTAGGCTACAAAGGAACTGGACTACTTATAACTCCTGTCGCTGTCGTTGCATAGTAGCCAAATCAGTAGACAAGGGATGGTAGACTTCCAATTCCCCCCATAGTCCCTTGAAAGCAGAAAAGTAATCCGTCAGATCGGATCCAGAGAAACGCAGGCGACTAAGCTGCTTGTTGATGTCAAACACCTTCTTGGGATTCTGACTGTGTGAATAAGTGCTGGCAAGCTGATCCCACATTTACTTCGCCGTTTGCAGGTATAATAAGGTGACGCTAATCTTGGTCTCACTACTATTCAGAATCCATGTCATGACTGTGGAGTCGTCCTTCACCCAATCATCATAGGCTTTCA
The DNA here is from genome assembly GCA_963693085.1 of Alisma plantago-aquatica. Taxonomy (NCBI): domain Eukaryota; kingdom Viridiplantae; phylum Streptophyta; class Magnoliopsida; order Alismatales; family Alismataceae; genus Alisma; species Alisma plantago-aquatica. Next base: position 88,825,356 of record OY856409.1, read on the forward strand.
CATCCTTCGAATCGGATGTTGCAGGAGGCACGGGTGGTGGATCTCGTGTCAGGTGCGACATTTTTCCTTGTGATTTAACATATATCTGCATAGAGCACACCCAGTGTTGGTAGTTTCGCCCATCCAGCTTCACAGTTGTCACCTGACGTCGCAGATCTTCATGAGTAGACGTCATCAGGAAAAAACAGATGCAGACGTAGAGTTACATGCAGGCACCAACAGTCAGGCATAGGCAGTAGAAGGCTGCCTACGGATCCAGGTAGGCAGCAGCAGGCACAGAGCAGGCACAACAGTAGTAGTCAGCAGTCAGAGGCAGAAGTCCAACACATGGACTAGTAGTAGAAGGTAGAAGATCCACGCAGCCTACGGATCCAGGTAGGCAGCAGCAGGCACAGAGCAGGCACAACAGTAGTAGTCAGCAGTCAGAGGCAGAAGTCCAACACATGGACTAGTAGTAGAAGGTAGAAGATCCACGCATGGATCTTAAAAAAACATGTAGGGGCAGCATATGAAGAGAAAAAACCTACGCCAACATGGAGGATCAGTCACTCCACCATGAGGCGCATGCAGACAAAGAGGATGAAGCCCGTTACGCCGTCAACGTGCCAGAACTGGAAAGTTACCGAGGCTGTCCGAAGATTTCGGAAAGAGAAACGGAGCTAGACAGAGGGGCCTGTGGTGGATTAGGCCACACAGATGGAGGTTTGTTAGGGGATTAGAGGTGGATGGAGGGCTGCGGAGGGGTGGGCGGCGCTACTGTAGCAGTACTGTAGTGGCGGAAAAAAAAGGAGATTTCGGAGTGTGGCGGCTGTTAGGGTTGGTGGAGAGAGAGAGGGATTAGGTTTAAGGTGGATCGGCCCGCTCTGATACCATGTGAAAGACAATGAGATTTGGAGAGCTTAGGGTTGCACAATGTGTGCACCCTTATATTTATAGTAATGTGACAATTACAAAGAAGTCCAAATATAATGTAAAATAACAAAATAAAAATAACAGAACATATATATTAACAACTTCATTAGTTGGAGCCTTGTGGAGGAGGATTTTCATCCTTCATCCATGAAGTTGATGAAGAGATTAATGGAGAGGGACAAAAATGACCTTCAGCTAATCATGTTAGAAGATGGACATCTAGAGTTTGTGGGAGTAAGAATGCCTTGAAATGGTTGGATGGGATAAGAATGGACGTGATGAAGGTTGGGAGTAGATGGTAGTTCTATTTCCTTAGACAACGATGAAAGGGAGACCAATGGCACTTAAACTATCCACTGTCCCTCCCAACTCCCCTCTGTTCGACTACTTTGGGTCTAACCAAGGTGGGGAGATAGTGGGGTTAGCTGCCAATATGTCGCATGGAATGCATTAAAGTTCTTGAGGCGTTTTTGTCTCAGCGAGGCAAGGTGAAACAGTTGGTGTATAAGCATAGTTCAACATATCAATTTTGACGCTGTTTCCAATGATTCAGAAACAGAAATTTATAGAAATTTCGATGGAAGTTTCGATAATTCTTCTCCCGTCGACACAATTTTGACACAAATTTTGACAACCAAATAATGAACGAAGTTATGAAACTCTACTTGGACAATCTACATACATACACCTAATTATGCAATAATATCAGATGTTGGTATGGGGTGGGGGGACTCCTATATGTGTGAGTGAAAAGATACAAAACTGTTTCGATAAAGATTTCGATTATACAATGTAAATATTCTTATGCAATAACATGTTATATCTTATTTATTGCATTTAATTAAGTAATAAATGTCAATTCTCATTTATTCATTTTTTTCATTTTTAAATGAAATTACACAGTAGAAATTCCGGTGGTTGGGAGGGAGGTTTCGATGTCTAAGAGCCGCCAAAATGAAATCTCGTAACTTGGTCAAAATTTAAATCCACGAGTCTCAGCTTCAGATTATACCGAGGCATATATACACAAATATTTATACATATCTATATACACCTATATATACTAATACACATTTACGTATATACAGTTATATACTTACATATACGTATATTCATACATCTGTATAATATATAGATGCATACACATTCTCGTATATATATAATAATAGAAACACATCTATATGCATAGACATATATTGTTATAAACTAATGAAACACACAGATACATATGTTGTTATACATATACATACATGTTATTGTTATGTATATACATGTACATATACATATACTATTATAAACTTATAAATACACACACAAAAATATAGAAGGAATTAAATGTAAATACCCAAACATAATTATAGATACACATATGCGCACACACAAGTATGATAATATATATTTATATATGTATATATATCATAGTTATAGTTATTGTTATTGTATATATAATAAATATACATATATATATATATATATATATATATATATATATATATATATATATATATATATATGATTTTGGGCATAGTTGAGTAGGCGCTCCCTTTTCCCAATGGGGGTCTAGGGAGACCAGGCATTTCTAGATTTTTTGCTGTTTTTATTTTATTTTTTACACATATTGGCAGCATTTCCATTTATTATATATATATATTCAAATAGATACATTACTATGTACATTTCTAATGGTTATATCTAAGTTGTAACAATCATATTTGACTGATCTAAATCACACCTACCATGACCTAAGCTAAACCTGATTGGTCCTAATCTGACCTATCTTGATCTAAAGTGGACCTAGCATGACCTAAATCTATTCTAATTTTGCCAGCATAAACTTCTTAGACCTGGCTTTCCCCAATTTTTACTATATTTACCGAAATGAGACCTAATTTCTCCAAATCAGATCAAGTTTCACGGAAGCAGACATATTTCCCCAAATTTGTCATGTTTTCTCGAAACAAAACGTAATTTGCTCAAATCAGACATTTTTGCATAACATGACCTAAACAAACTTTACTTTCCCTAATTTATCCTATTTTGACCTAAATGAGACCCAAGTTTTGCTAAATCTTACCTAATTTTCCCAGGTCAAATGCATTCCCTCCAAACCAGACCTGTTTTCTCCAAACCAGACTTAATTTTCCCAAATTTGACATGACCTAATAAGACCTTGCTTTCACAATTTCATCCTATATTGACTTAAATGAGTCCCAATTAGGCCAAATCAGACCCAATCTCCTGAAATCGGACGTATTTTCCCCAAACCAGACCTGTTTTCCCCAAGTCAGACCTATTTCAACCATTAAATGACTCAAGGTGATCTCGTTTGACCAAATCCAGTCCCAATTCTTGCTAATTTAGCCTTTAAATGGCTTAATTTGGGCCTCTAAGGCCTTAGACGCCCACTTGATATATTTAACAGGTTGGGTGCCTAGTTTGAGACACCTGGCTTAGTGCCTTGATAATTAAGATTTTGTATTAGTGTAGCCCCAATTAGTTCCAAAAAAAAGTGATCTAGGCTTTTTAGGCACACACAACATAGCTTGATAAGCCTCCAACAAATTGGGGCACACCCGTCACTGGTCAGATTGAGGCACACAACTCAAGGCATATTGGAGGCCCTACAATAGTCATGCTGCTACAATGTTCTTTTTAGCACGTGGTGACTATCAAAAAGGTAAAGAAAGATTGGGAAGGACAAAAAATTAGGAAGAAGGGAAGGAGGGATCTTCATGTGGTAATGGAGATCAAGAGGGAGTAAGGATGGGGAAAGACAAAGGGGAAAAATAGGGATGGGGAGAAGGAAGATATCGAGGATGAATATGGGCGTTTTAACATACTACCATACATGCATATTTTGGTTGACTTTTGTATGGCGGATCTGATCTTCTAGGCATGTGGTTCAAGAAATTAAGTGGCGGATTAGAGGGTAATGGAGAACCTAATGACTAAATCTAAGACTAATTATCAAGATCTAAACTAATATAAATTAACTAATCAAATGGAATAATATTCATCAAAAGATTTCATTCATCAAGTGTGCCCTTTTCGAGAGCCTTAAAAAGACTATATACATGCCTTTAAACCCAACTCACTAGACAACCAACCAATGCGGGGAGTAAACCACCGACTTTACAAGACAAACTGGGAGAATATCAAATAACCTCGAAAACACTAGACCATTGGTAAAATATTATAGATGCTACTAAAAAGACTATTTAAAAGACTATGCTCATCTTACATTAGAGGGGTTCACTAGAGGCTAGACCGAGACATAGGGTTTAGGCTATGATTCCTACTAAATTCATAAAATGCATGTACATGCATTTTTTCATTGACCTAGGATTTGATCTCTTAGACCTAGGGTTTAGGCGATCAAGTGGTGGATGTTAGGGGTGCCCTAGAGGTCAGACGGAGATATATGTTTAAACTATGATACCATCCAAATTCATGAAATCTTGCGTCTAATTACTTATAACCAAATGAGATAACAAACTTAAAAAGTTCAAAGCTAACTAATAAACTTAGTATTTTTTGTTAAGTCCATTGAAATTATGTATAAGTCCTTGCAATTAATGAAAAACCCTAAATTAACTCAACAACTACTAAACTGCCGACTTAGGAGCCAAAAAACATGCTGTCCTACGTTAGGTTTTCTTTATTGAATTTATGACTCAAAGATGGCATCTACAAAGTAGTGTTTGAAGTAGTTTGATGTATGTATAAATATGTATTGTTACATAGTAATTATCAGTAATCTATTATAAAATAAATACGATACTCTCTCTTTTATAGGACAAGAGAGGAGACGAAAAAATATGTAAGAGATACGGGGTTAAACTAAAGAGAGAAAAAATAACAAGACAAATATAAAAACAATTAAGTTAACATGTATCTTTATACTTTATTTGATATTGTAGATTGTAACACATGTTTTGCTGGAAAGCTGCTTAAACAAGATCCTATGGATCATTTCTCTAGTTCAATGCCACTGAAATGGTTAGATGGTTGACTTTGGGATTATGTATAATTATATATAATTATATATGATTGTCAACTATCAACTCAAATGTCCTCTAAACACACTATCTACATATGATTTACCAGCAGATGTCAATAATTGTTCAGTATCTCATGGATCAAGGATCAAAATCATAATTTGTCATATAACTTACCAATGTATACTTAAGCTTCTTAAATGTACGCGATGATTTCACTTAACAATGTCTAATTTAGTCAACTAAATATGCCATTTGTAGTCTGATGTTTTTCCACTTGTCAGAGCAGTATATCAATTACCAGTAAGGCTGATTACAAGACTGCAATGCTCTGAAATGCGTTATGCGGTATGCGTTCAGTCAGGATACCGCATAAGAGTATAAGCGGAACGCGGGAGAATAAGCTGGACATATGCGTGTTTGAATTTTTTTAATAAATTCTATATTTTATACATAAATTAAATAAAAAATATAATCATAACCATAAATTTCATACTATCGAGTTGCATAGCCTAATAGCCGAAATGTACCAACAGATCATTACATCATAAAAAAAGAAACATATATTTTCCAATCATCAAGAAGAAAAACCAATCAACATATATAATGTACTAGAATATACAAGTAACACAACACACTAACACATGCAGTTCATAGCAGAACATTTATTGAATGAACACAATAGGAATAACCACAGTAACACAACACATGGTAGTAGTAGTACAATGTAGAAATACAAAAAGAACTTAAAAAAGAAAATCAAAACATCAATATGATATGAAGAAGTCATGTTAGTAATAGATAGAGAAGAAAAAGTCATAGGGAATAGAAATTGCTCCCTAGACAACACACAAATTTGATAGTTTGTAAAAGAAAATATCATATCCAATTTACATCTCTAATTGATTCCCCTTTTATACAAGACAAATGAACTGTTGCAAGTGCAACATGTTCTAATTTTTAGAGCAAAATAGAAGAGAAAAAAAGAGCAAAGGAAAGAGCATAATGAAACATTGATAATTGTAAAATGTAATAATATATTGTGCACCACTCATTCAAAACCGAGTTATTTCTAAGGTAACACAATTTCAATATCTGATCTAAAACCAACTATATAGAAGAAGTTGTCATTTAATTTGGTTGATTTTATTTGAGGTTTTATTTATATTTTTTAGTTAAGTCACCAAATGAAATGCGGGGCCTAAGCGGCCGCATATGCGGACCACATGCTGCATATTCGGTCAATGTCCAAAAATAGCACAACATTGTTGTATGCGGAGCGGCTGACGGCCGCATACGCATATGCGGCCGCATAAGTGCCCTCATGCGGGGCATATGAGAACACAGAACAGTGCAAGACGGAGCTTGAATTTCAGTCAAGTCCTTTTTGTTGAACCAGACTTCATTCAAGCAACCGATTCTAATTGTAAAGGATAGACTCTCTCTACATGCTTAATCAACTGAAGAAAATAACAAAGTTGTCTGATGCTTCTTTTCATGGCTTGTTGCATATTCAGATTCTACCTCTTTTAAAATTGACCTATGCTCCTCATGTAGGCCAATATTCTCATTCTTCCCTTCCCCTTTTTAATCACTCAAATTGTTATTGCTGTCGGGCTGTCAACCACTGGCCGATGCTGTTGCTCCATACTATTGTGAAACCAATCACTTCTTCACCTGCTATTATTTGTTTCCATGTGTCCCTCTTTCCCTTCTACTGCTATATCCCATGTCCACATATAGTTACAAATTCGGGATTTGGCAATTTTTTGATTGGCTGGAAAAAGTCAGAATTCGAAAAAAAAGGGAAAAAAATGATATATATCTATCAACCTTCGGTCAACTATTCTGAAATAATGGAGAATAAGTCAGCGACATATACACACATATATACATGTGTGTATACGAAGGTTGTCAGACTCGAACCGGTCAGCGAACTGGTGAGGGCTCTGGTTCACGGTTCACTGTTCACTGGTTCAACCAGTACTCTGACGGGTTCAACTAGTGATAGCATGACGTCACTAATAGTTTACAAATATATAAATGTCTTCGATACTCATGGAAAATATCCTTGCAAAAGTTATGAAACATGAAAAATAGCACAACTGCTCACAATAACTTGATAAATAGACCAAATAACAAATATTATTCTATTTTTAGACATTTATATACCAACATTTATATTGTATTCAATATTGATTAACAAAAACTAGCAGCAAAAATACATCTACTTGTAAAGTGAGAAAATCGGCCGGTTGGGCTAAAACCGGACCGGTTTGCCGGTTCACCGGTTCAACCGGTGGCGGTCAGTTCACCGGTTTGATGCCGGTCAGACTTCATTTCCGGCTTTGGGAGAGAACCGACCCGGTAGAGTGACCGATTTCCGTTCATCGGCTAGTCCGGTTCGGTTCTGATAACCATGGTGTTGAGCATTTGGGAGCCTATGAAATAAAAAAAACCCGCCGATTTTTTGTAAAAATCAGGAGACTTTGGTACTATGCATCCACACTTAAGCCATCATCTGCAACTTGTCATACCCCCTCCAGCAGTATTTAAGTTTTACTCTCCTCCCTGTAACCAGTCTGACTGCCTATGCATACTGCTCTACCACCAGACGCCACCCACTTCTCAACCTTCCCCTCTTCTCCACTTCTTTTTCTATTTCCACTACTTGTTCCTTTACATCCATGACCTAGGTTAGACCTGATATTTAACTTTCCTAACAGTGGGTTATGGTAAATTAGGCTTTTGTTTGTTTGGTACTTTGGTTGAATTTTATAGATAAACATCAAGGTGACGAGGCCATTTTTCAGAGTAAAGTTTAGACTATAGTCTAAATTATAATCCATATATTATCCGTTTATTTATTTCATAGTTAGCAGCATTGTCTTTTGAAAACATCTATCTAAAATTTTGTATCCGGTGCATGTATCATTATTACATAATTTATTGAACTTAAGTATTGCTTATTATGCCAAAAAATATATATTTGTTGTTTTTTCTAAAATGCAGACATATTTGTAGGCCACTGATCTTACTTTTTGGTTTTCGTTATTTTGTCTTTCTTGTTAACATCCCGCAAAATATGCAGGCACTACTAACTTTTGTAAATTACAAGCTTTACCATTCCATTCAAGTAACATACCCACCTACTCTTGATCCTAGGTTGGAAGCTCTTGCTGCAGGTATTGTTGATTGTATTTTGTTTATTTTTATTATTTTCGTCTGCACACAACACCTTTCGTTGTAGCTATGCTAGCATACTGAATGACATCTTCTAATCTTTTGCTAGATCTGTACGCCCTATCTCGGTACTTCAGTGTCAGTTCAACTATTTCTTCTCGATCACACAATTCTAAAGTGACTGATGGGCTTGTGGATAGAAGTCAAGACACTGACATGACACTGGCTGAGCCACAACTTCCATCCCGTGAACCCAGCACATTAAAGCATCTTGTTGATGATGAAAATGTCGATGACGTTGAAGACAGTGAAACAAAAGAATGCAAGTCTTTATTCAAAAATCTAAAATTCTTTCTTAGCCGTGAGGTGAGGCCCTTTCCTTATGCGTTTTCAAGCAAAAGGAATAAATTCTCTGTTTCATCTGAAGTTAAAAGTTATTTGTGTATTTTCCTTGCCAGGCATAATCATGAAAATATTTTGCTCTGCATTTTCAGGTGCCACGCGAGTCATTGTTATTTACTATTCCTTCCTTTGGAGGCTTGGTATCATGGGCTGGGGAAGGTGCTCCATTCAAAGAGACCGATGAAGATATTACACATCAGGTACTGCTTGATGATTTGTAACTTCCGTTCTTGAGCAGTGCTTTATAGTTCTTTGTATGTGTTACTACAATCAATCTAATCTCTTATTTATGCCAAATCCATTTTAAGAACTTGAAAGTAAAGGGGGTTTCTTAATTTGTAAAAAGATCATATCATGCTCGAATCTGGTTTTTAAGGCTCTGTGCTAAGCCGGCGTTGTTTAATGGTGTCGGCTAAGAGTTTGATTGTTGAAACATTATATAGGAATACAGACAACCAAAATAGTATGTGTCGTGATAAGTCGATATAAAAACCATCCTGCTATGCTTTCATTGCAGATTGATTCTAGGTCCTTGATTGTCAGGCATCAATTTTTCTTCTGCTGATCTGTCACCGACATAGCTAAACATTTTGTTGGCAAAGAGGCTGATTCCATATCTCCTGGATACTTATCAGCAAAGTGATTATATTACTGGTCTTATGTTAGGAAGGACCATGGTTAGTTAAGTTGTACCACACACATGCCCATTTATTGTAACACTATTCCTCAAGCGAAGGAGTAGACATGTGTATTCCCAGCTTGTTACACTTGTTTTAAGGAAGGAGAGATTTGGTGAAGATATTTCTATCTCCTCACTACATTTTTTTAATAGTTGAATTATGAATTTACCGAGATAGTAAGACAACTTATCAAATTGCAAGTGGACATGTTCTGACAGGTTGACAACAAACTTAAATTAACCACATAAAGAATGATGATCTTATTGGATTGGGACTGTACTCTTTCGTGGTAGTTTCTTATGTGAGGAAGGACCATGGTAAAAGTGAAGCACAAGTTGAAGGAGGAGGAGGATAACTTGTACCCATGGAACATGACTTCGACTTTGTGCCGACTTCGATAGGTGTGGACATGGAAGTTTGTGGAAATGTTGAGGATTTTCACAACCAAACTTTCAATTCAACTTCAACAAAAATTAAGCTAAAAATAGTCATCTTGTAATGAAAATTGACAGATTTCATCAAATCTAGTTAAAAAAACACAATATATGTTTACGTATAGCCATCCATATAGGTTTATATATGTAGAAAAAAAATACAAGATTACATACAGTCGTCTCCAAACTACAGAGTTCTTCCATAGAAAAGTTTGTGATAATAAACAAACTACATAAAAATGGTGTGAATCTATGTAGATCTAGCAGAGAAGGGGTTGGTATATTACTATTAGCTTAGAGTAATAAAAAATAACGTCAAAATCGTCTTACCTCGAGCTCCAACACTCCCCCCCCACACACACAACAAGCTCCACAAAACGCTAGAAGAATGTCGCCAACTTCGACGACTTCGAAAAATGGACATTGTGGAATTTTTGAATGAACATGGATCAACTTCATTGACATATGGGGAATTGTCGACAACTTCGACTAAATGTCGAGGATATTGTGGAATGAGGTTGTTTACATGGATTCAACGTCGCCAGCTGTTGACATCGACAAAATTGGCAAAATTTCGCCTCATGTCGACGACATCAAGTTCCATTGGTTGTACCGCATGCATGTCCATTTATGGTAACACAATCCCTCAAGCTAGGGAGTGGAGTACACATTATGTATTACTATCTTTTCCAATGTTTTATAAAGCGGGAAGCGGGAGGCGTGCGGATGCCAACTGCTGGCCGCTTGAGCGGCAGGCGGCCGCTCAGGCGGGCGCTTTTTGGTAAGGCGGGTTTCTAATTTTTTATACAATTTTTCATAAAATTACACATAAGTCTATATAAATCACATATTGTAGTTAGACATTACTTATGTAAAACACATTATACAACATAATGAAACACCCAAACAGTGTATGAATTATTACACAAGTCATAACTATAAAATAATGGATGACATTATGACAAATTACCATTAAATAAATACAACTCAAGTAAAAATACATGAAGATCAAGAAAATAAATATAAATTACTGTTGTACCTGTAGATGGAGCATGATCCGTAAATAATTAGTTGATCAAATTGCAAATACGTCACAACATACCAACATGAAAATATAAAAACAAGTAACAGTTAGTACAAGAAATAGTTTATGCAGTGCCACCACAAAATAATTAGACTTAGAAATTAAATTTCATAGACAATTTGCATGTAGCATAAAGAACATTAGCATACTGAATGTAAATATAAAACAAGTAGACACAAAATAGCTACATAGCAAAATAAACAAGTAGACATTAGTCTAATCCCAAATAGCATGAATGCCCAATAAAAAACACCACAAGTCTAATCCCCAAAACATCAAAAAATGCTACAAGATCACATCCCCCCTTAGTTCAACCCTAATTGTCCCCGTCTTCCTCCATGTCTTCAGCACTAGAAAAGTAGTCAACTTCTGGATCAGCAACATCCCTTAGGGGATCATCTCTTCCCTCAACCTCCGGATCAGATTCCTCTTGGTAAGCAACTCTTTTTGCCTTTTCTCTTTGTGCATCACCACGAGTAAAAGGGGTAGACCGAGCAGGAATGGTGGGTTGGAGATTTCTTCTGGTCCTGGTATACACCCTTTCTGTCACCCCAGATGCTTCAGCTACTTCTCCCCATGTAAGTCCTGCACCTGGATAGATCTCATCTTCATCTGGATTGAGTTCTGCAAGCCAATCCTTTGCCTTGTCTCTATAGTCAGACTCCAAAGGTTCTCCCTCTGCTTCAACTTTTTCCCCTTTGTCCTTGAGTTTTGCATTGAACTGCACATATACCATATCATTTAATCTTTGGACATCAAGTCTGTTCCTCTTCTTGGTATGAATCTGTTAGACATGTCAAAATGAAAATAAAAATACAAATAGATTAGTCATGTTATGATATCTAAATAATAAATATCTTAGATACAAATTTTAAAAATCTTGAATGTTTCATTGTTTTGAGACAATTACCATATCGAATGTACTCCAATTTCTTTCACACCCTGATGAAGTGCATGTTAGATTCAGTATCCTCAGTGCCATTCTTTGTAGGTAGGGAGTACCATATCCATGATTTGTCCACCACTCCACTACTCATCATTAAATGCTATTAGTTAAAAACATAATAATGTTGTATATTGAATTTATCAAAATTGTTAAGTTTCAAGACATTTTACCGGAGTCCAAATCGGGATTTGCTGTATGTATGATTTTATCAAATATATTAAACTATTTAATATTAATAACCGCTACCAACTGCTGCCGCGTTTATAGAAATTAGAATGTAATCATGTATTACAGTATTAGTATTAGTGTATTAATGAGGTAAAAATTATAGAAAAAAAGAGAGAAACATTACATGATAAACTGCTGTCCCATTTTTGTATAATTTCTAATGTGATAAACTAATAATACAACAACATATAATACTCAAGTCAACTATTTAACTATTTAATGATTAATAGAATGTATTAGTATTACTGTATTAGTGTATTAATGAGGTAAAAACTATAGAAAAAAATAGAGAAACAACATATAATGATCGTATAGTATTCTATAATGTATTATATGATGAATAAATAGAACACATAGCCATACACAAATGTAGATAGTAGAATATAGTATGAATGATTAAAACAACAAAAAAAAAGCAAAGAACAGGAGAAACACAAGTTGTTTTCATGAAAAAAACGAGATTTTGGGAGCCAATGGATACAAAGAAGGGAATATAGGAGTACCTTTTGCTTAATCCTTCTTCTATTGGGCAGTAGATGCTTCTCTAAATCACCCGCAGCAGCAAGAACGAAGGAAACGGCCGCTGCACCTTCACTGTTCTTTTCCGAACCTGTTGGTCTTCTTCGGTTCCGTCCAAACAGCAAGCAAGGGAGGGCTTGTGCGGCGTGGCTTGGGCCGCCGGAGTCTCCTTGAGGGCCGCCGGAGTCACTGGGATGTAAGGCAAGGCTTGGGCACCGCCGGCTGCCTCTCCGGAGCCAAGGGGGAGCGTCGCGTCGTGCGGCTGTCGTGCGGCAACAGTTGCTACGTGAAAAGAAAGACGGGGGAGCGACGGTTCGGTTGCATGGAAGAGATCCCGCTAATAGGGATTAACTTAATCCAAGTGGGCCAGTGTTTTTTTGTAAATTGGCAAGTGGGCCGGCCACTGTTTTTCGGGCCCATTACTGGCGCTCAAGAGAAAAGCGGCCATAAGCGGCCGCTCGAAGGGCTTCTCCAGGCGGGCGCACGTGCGGGTCAGGCGGGCTCCAGGCGGGCGCTTATTGGGCCGCCGCTTCAGTGGGCGCTTTTGGGCCTAACCAGGCAATTGAGAGACCAATCCGCTCAGGCGGGCGCTCAGGCGGGCGCCTGCCACGCTTTTCAAAACACTGATCTTTTCACATATGGTTGGAGGAAGAGGTTCCATGAGGCTATTTTCTATCTGCTCGCTAGGTTTTCTTTTATAGTTGAATAATGGAGATAGTAAGACAAATAATGAAACGGCAAGTGGTCAAGTATGACAAATCAACAACAAACTTAAAACATGTACCGAGTAAACCACATAATGAATGATAATCCTAGAAGGCTAGAACCCAATATAAGAAATTGGGATATTAATTCCAACCAAATAAGATCCATTGTTCATTGATGCAATTATGACAAAAACTGAACAAAGTAGGGAAGTAGACTTAAGTCTAATAAAAAGCATAATTGCAAATGTACCAACTAAAACTAAGCCCAAAATTTTAATCAAAGAAGATCCAATAGATAGTATTGTAATAAGTGAAAAAGGAGGGGAATTTAGTACATGATAAGTGTTAGCAATGATAGAGCTGAATGGAAACCAAGGATATATCTAGCCGAACCCAACATGGTTGGGACAGAGGCTTAGATGATGATGATGATGTAGGTGATTATGATGATGATAAGTGTTGGCAATATAGCAGAAATTGTTCAAGTAGAGCTTGAGAATATGAAATGTTTGTATGTCTGTACGGAAAGAGAGAAACCTTATATATGTTGCTTAACAAAATAGAAATGATGGGGTGGCATAGTTCAAAATTTTGTCGAAATTGGCAAAATTTTGCCAATAATTTTGATTTTGATGGTGATCGGAAATAGAAATGGAGGTACCTCAGACTTCATTGCATTTTGAGAAATTCCTACAATTTCAACAATTCTGTTGAATTTTCCCCAATTTGGGCATGAATTTCGACAAATTTTGACAAATGATGTACGTTGACTGTAGTGTTTGTTTTTAGCTGATTTGAGAGGAGATATTATTGCTTAGGGGGATCTTATAGCTTCTATCCGAGACACATAAGCCCTTACCCAACCTAATCTACTATGATCTTTCACTTCAACCTATTGGATCAATAACTATAATTTTGTCACGAAAATAGGTGTTTTACACGTAAAATACCCAAATTAGGTAATCTAATGGTTAATGCTCTAGATTAAGTAGTATCACAATTAATTGGTTACTTCACATGCTAAGTCACAAACATATAACTAGTATCACATTTTTTTCATTCTAAATAAAGTCGTTGAATTGTAACAATGATGAGTATTTGGATATGGTGCAAATGACCAATTTAAAGCTCTAGAAAGGCATGGGCTCATCTACCCCCGCACATGTACAACCTTTATGGGTGTGCAACAGCTGATAAGACATGAGTCACATGATGAGGATAACATGAGTTTTGACTCAACAAGTTAATCATATAACCCAATATATGTTTGGACAAGAACCATCAAGTCGGGGCAATGTGCCTAATTAGCCACAACACCACTCTAGTGTCAATTAAGTAATTCAATGCCTTTTCTTATGCTACAATAGATTGATATCCATTTGTGAAAGTTGTAATAGATTGTGCTTGAATATTGAATTTGTTTATAAGACAATTTCTTATTTCACCAAAATAAGCATCAGTATCTCCATCACGACAGTTTTACTTCTCTTAACCCACTAATGTATGACCTCCCCCCCAACTTCAATAAATGATTTTATTGTGTAAATAGTTGCATGATATATTGATTTGTTGTAAACTTGTATCATCCTAGACCATATTATTTGTGCATAAATGTGTCTTTGAGTCTATATATCGTGCTTGCAAACTATAATGACTTAATTCATTTATTTCACTATCATATTTGACATCGAAATCCCCATCAAATTTTCGACGGAAATTTTGACAGATGCGTTCATGGCGTTTTGATGGCCATGAGGGTACCCCACACATATCCAATATGAAATATTATGCATATTTGAGTTGATCTACACTAGTAGACCATTTTCGTAAAATTTCATTAATTAATTCGTTGAGTAGATCTACACCTAGAAGATCGTTTTGATAAAATTTCATTACTTAATTCTTTTATTTGGTTGTCAAAACGGGATGAACACGTCTGTCAAAATTTCTATCAAAATTTGTCGAGCTTTTTGTTTCTGTGGCCACCGAAACGACGTGAAATCACACCTTTTTTTCCCTGGGAGGGTCCAAAGGGTTGGAAGGGTGAGAGGAAGGAATCATGAAAGAGAGGGTGAGAGGAGGAATGTATAAAAGAAAGCAGGTGAGGGGGCAGGCAGAGAAATTGAAGTTCGTGTGAGTGACAAGGAATGAGATTTCACCGAAATGGGTAAAATTTTGCTCAAAATTTTGATTTTAATGCCATGAGCTACGATATTTTGTGAGCATACCAACCTTGTTTTGCTCAATGCCACCAAATTTTGACGATACACATAATGAAAAATTTTCCACCTTTTGTGTGAGTATGTTTATTTCGTCTAAGAGGAGAAAAGAGGAGAGCAAGGCAAATTTTGACAATTAGAGCTGAAATAAGCCCAACCCAAGGTATTTTTTCTATCTTCATTCATTTTTCTCTCATTTATACCTCATCTATCTTCAAAGAGAAAGCCTTGGTGTAGTTCCTTTAGAATCTAATGTAATGCATATAGAGACACATGCCTAAATTCTACCATATTCTCTCATTTATATTATCATAATGGCAAAATTACATGTGTTGAGAATAAAATGTGAATCACATCAAGCAACTGATGTTGAGCAATACCTCGATACCTCATCTATCTTCAAAGAGAAAGCCTTGGTGGAGTTCCTTTAGAATTTAATGTAATGCATATAGAGACACATGCCTAAATTCTACCATATTCTCTCATTTATATTAGCATAATGGAAAAATTACATGTGTTGAGAATAAAATGTGAATCACATCAAGCAA
This sequence comes from Alisma plantago-aquatica, assembly GCA_963693085.1. NCBI lineage: Eukaryota > Viridiplantae > Streptophyta > Magnoliopsida > Alismatales > Alismataceae > Alisma > Alisma plantago-aquatica. Next base: position 88,841,216 of record OY856409.1, read on the forward strand.
CTGATGTTGAGCAATACCTCGAAGAAGAGAAGATCAACCACTGCATATACCATGATATTTGGACTCTTTCTTGAATAAAAATTGACTAGCATCTAATTAATCGATGTCATAATTTATTTTTATCAAGTAGATTAAATATCTAATAATAGTAATATATACACTCCACCATTCTTCACATTTGACATCATCTTTAACCAAAAATATAGTATGTGAAGGATCCCCTTGTATATTCATTACATGTAATTTTGCATAAGTGCATTCACATTTATAGATTGTGCTAGCCATAGTACTAAACATCGTCGACGTCTGACAAATAATCCTCGATGTTGTCCATGTGTTTGACCGTCGACTTCAAAACTTGGTAAACTTCCATGGTACTCGTCGACATGTGTCGATGACTTCGGCCTAGTTGTAGATGACAACACCTCACCTAGTTTTAAAAATCATCTTGTTGACACTTGTAGTTGTTGTTGCATACATAGTGGAGGCTTATAAAAGCTTTATGGGATACCAATCTTGACCTAGAAGTGACCATTTTCATGGATATTTAATCCAAAGAGTAGTAGATCTTTCCCTTTTCTAGATCTACCACAAGATTTGGAGTAGGCCTAATACCATTTTACTCCTAATTTTGAAAATAAACTCATATTTTTGTTATACCAACTTAAATCTTACTGTTCATGTATATACAAAACCCATACATACTAGACAATAGTGAGTTCTAAGCATCATATTGAACATGGATGTAATGTGTTTTTCAGCGAAATTTGATATTTTATGGTAGGATTTCATCACAACTTGACTACTTTTTAGCTCATTCTACATTGAAGTGTTACTCACTACTTCCTCAAAGTTTCTTCAATGTGTCCATAGATCTCCACTTCTACCCCTATTGTGATAGCAAAGTTTCAAAACATAATTTTACAGTTTTCCATATGAAATACCTAGTTTCCTCGCCTCCCACATGAAGGAACTCTCCACATATCCTTTATACCCAAGGACCTCAAGATGGCGTCGTTGCAGGAACAACCTTGTGAAGCCATTGCGTTGATCAATACCTATAGGTGCTGCCACCGCTTGATGGACGCTTAGATGCCACCACCATCTTAATTTTTAACAATTGCCACAATAAGCTCCTCTCAAGCTGCCATCTGCAGATAGAGATGGAGGGGGAGAGTATTTAGCATAGTTGAGGTTTACTGTTGGAGCGTACATGATAAGAGTCAGGGTTGGGGGTGGGAGTGGGAGCCATAGTCATATAAGCGGGCTGGAGGAACTTTGCCTATTTTATTAGGTGAATCAAAATCGAATAATTGGATTTGTTTTGTATAAATTGCAAAATTTAAAGAAGTGTTTGGGCACAGAATTTGTGAAAAACTGGCTATCTGTAATTGAAATGTACAGAATATTCTGTTCAAAGAAAAGCGTGATCTATCACAAATATTTCTCAGAAGAAACTTTAGTTATAGAGGTTAAAAGCCCACGTTTTTTAATTAGAAAACAGATATTGTTGACAATATAAAAATGCCAGCAACATTAAGCTGCATGCTTGTCATAGTTTCTACATGTTCCTCACAAGCTTAATGGAAAGAAGTATCTGTGTGGGCTGCTCCGTTTTGGCCAACTGTATTCACAGTTGTCTAGGCGGGTTGATGGTCCTTTTATTTTTACATATATATAGTAACATATACATAAATATATATTTAGCTATATTCAAATAAATACATTACTAAGTATATTTCTAACGGTTATATTATATCTAAGTTATAACTATTATATTTGGCCTAAGTCACACCTAACATGGCCTAAATTGGACCTGATTGGTCCTAATTTGACCTATCTTGATCTAAATTGTGGATCTATTCCGACCTAAACCTAACCTAATTTTGCATATAGCATAAACTTCTTAGACATGAGCTTTCTCTAATATACCCTATATAAACCTGAATGAGACCTAATTTGGCCAATTCAGACCAAAATTTCCCAAAGCAGACTTTTTTTTCCCCAAATCAGACATGTTTTTCTGGGCTAAATCATATCTAGTTTTGCATTACATGACCTTAACCATAGTTTTAAAAAGCGGTATGCGTTGTACGTTCGGAGAGGTCACTGAATAGAGTATATGCGGTATATGAGATTATATGTGGAAGTATATGCGTTTTTTGTCATACATTTACATATTTAATCTGTAGAATTACACATTTTGTATGCAGTCATGAAAATATGCAATCAAACACAACTTAAATATACACAGACATGCAATAATGAGAATGTATAACAACCATTGATGAATGTAATGTAAAGAAAAGGGGAAATGAATGCAGAAAGTTGGCTGAATGTAGGTGGTGGTTTACTTGCATGAAGAATAGGGGTTGACGTTGAAAAATTGCCAACTTTGCAGTTTGACCATTCTAAAATTAGGGTTTAATCGCCTTATATGCGGCTATGCGGTCTTATATGCGGTCATGGGTCTGTTTTAGCACCGATTTCCCATGTGCGGTTCTGTTAAGGGTCTGAATTGCATATGCGACCAAGTGAACCGTTTTTTGAAACACTGGCCTAAACAAACCTTACTTCCCCTTATTTATCTTATATTGTCCTAAATGAGACCTAAGTTTGCCCAAATCTTACTTAATTTCCTCAAGTCAAATGTATTTCCCTCAAATCAGATTTGTTTTCCATAAGTCAGATCTATTTCCCCCAAATTTGTACTAATTTGGCCCAAATTAGACCTATTTCAACCAAAAAATGTCTCCAGGTAATCTTGTTTGACCAAACCCATACCTTATTCAAGTTAATTTAGCCTTTAAATGATTCCATTTGGACCTCTAAGGCCTTAGACGCCCACTTAATACACTTAATAGGCTGAACGCCTTGCCTAGCGCCTAGGGCACCTTGATAACTAAGACTGTAAAGAAGAAAAGTGTTCATGAAGCATTCATATGTGGACATTCGCCCTGATCTTTCATAATCCATTTTTCTTATAGATTGAGAAGGGACAAAAACAAAGATGATAAAGCATATACAGGCTGGCGTGCACTACTAGTTGAATGAGCTTTCTTGCATTGTTGTTGTGCTTGGATTTTCAAGAATGTTGCTATCTTATATCTCTGAATTGGCTGTGGCTGAATGAATATTCTGCCATTAGCATCTTCAAATGCTTGTATCCTCTTTCATGTGAAACTTTTGGCTGGTTAGCATTACGTGTGGAAGATGACGATGAAAAGTTCTAACAATCATTTTGTTAGTTTTTAGGAAATTATGTACTTGTTATAACTAAATTCTCTCTATTTTTTAATTTACCTGTTACTTTCAGTTATATTTCGTTTTTGAAATATGAATAGTATTTTTTTCTCGTGTTTTTACCTACGGTTGATATTGTAGATTATCTTTTTTTACAACGCAGATTGTAGACAAGCCAACCCAAGGTCACATCTTTCTCTCCAGAGATTATGTTCAACCTCAATGGGTGTATGATTGTATAAATGCTAGGATCCTGTTGCCAATTGAGGATTATGCCACTGGAAGGTAGCTCCTTTTGTAGTTTTACATAATCCAATATTACATAATGCAAAACCATTTTTTTGTTGTGATTGTATGGCATTACATTCTATTGGTATGTGAAAATTCTGAAATTTTATCAATGCAAGCAAAGCCTTCTTGTATTGGTTTATTTAAGGGTATACAATTAGATGCCACATGAAGCGATTCAGTTGGTAATTTTTTTACTTGATTGATTCTTATAACACATTTTTTTCCTTTCAATATTGGTCAAACTTATGGTTATTTTTTTAAATTTGGCATGTCAATCATTAAATATCAATTAGTGGAACATATTTTTGGGGACTTATTGGTCAAACTTATGGTTATTTTTTTAAATTTACTCAGTTTTCACGTAATTCAGAGTAAAATTTGCTTGATAAAAAATACGGGTCCTTAATGTAAATTTGGATGAGTGGGTATTGAGTTATGGTTAATCAATTATATTTCATTTGAATTTCAATCCGTGATGTATTCTAAATAGGTTTTGTAGATATAATAATGATTTCTTTGGATAAAAATAAATTTAGTTGATCAACCTTATTTAACTAGATAAATCTACTAGAATGCTATTGACAGAATAAATATGTAATATATGAGCAATCATTATAACTTGCTAATACACATGCCCACACACATACATATATAGAGTTTTGCTAGAATACACTCAAGCGTATATATCATATCATATGTTCAAGTATTTCTAATATATCAAGACCCATAAAAAAGATTAAACTATTGATCTTCATCTGCTATGACAAATATAAACAATACACAATTTAAAATAATTTTATGTTTGTAAGGCACTCAACCAAGAATAACAATATTGACACATAATTTTTTTGAAGTGCATCATTTTGTTGCCTTTAGATGCATGACATATAAGTGTCTACATGAGGTTTTTTTTATGTAGACTATTCATATTGTATTGAAGAAGACCAACGGTTTGGATTCAAAAATAAGAATTGGACGGTACAAAACGACCTGAGTGTATTATGTCGCTGATATACTCGAGTGTTTTCTAGTCAGCCTTTATATGTAAATATATTATGAGGTTTTCAAATATGAGGTGAATTGTGCACCTAAGTAAATGTAACTTGTATGAGCCTAGTTCATATTTACATTTTTTGTAATATACTCCATTAGGTAATCCAACTACATAGATTTGATGTATATTCCTTGTGTGTTTCAAACTTATTTGCTGATTTTTGTGGGTCATCCAACCAAAGACGATCTATACTTTTGAATCAATGGTATTTGTAGAATTTACAAAGGTGGTGTTGGCCTTTCTGTGTATATTTGCCCCTATCAATGGCAGTAGTGATTCCAACGTAGATCATGACACTTTTATGCTGACGAAATGGCAGAGCAGATGATGGATTGTTGTCTCCCTCTTCTTTGTTCTCCATGACCATATCTCATCTTCTTTCCTTGTGGCCCTCGATGTCGCCTTGGATTGAGGTCCTACGGAAATATAAGGTCAATTGTTGGAGTAAGTGCTACCTAGGAAGCGCACACACTTGGTATGCTACCTCCAGTTCATGTCGGACATGTTTTTGGCACATAGTATTCGACATGGCGAAAAATTTTGTTCCGTTTTGCAATTAGGAAAATGATGGACACTTCTTGGGTACATCGTTTTCGGCTTAACTTATATTAGAGCGTGTATCTTAAATATACAAATATCATATATGTATATCACGTCATTAAGGAAATATAACACAAAGTTGTCATCTAATCAAAATTGCAAACAAAATATCTAAAAAAGTGTCAATATGTAAATTTAAGTTGAAATAAGCATCTCTAATCACGTTACAGTCTAATAGATCAATAAACTGCATAATGGAAGCTCAATTATTTATTTTGAATATGTACACCATTTATTGAAAAAAATGCAATTTGTAGTTATCTACCTTATAATGTTTCTATTGCATACAAATCACTTGTACCATCTCCAAAAATAATTTGCATGCATATATACACAATTGCTGGATGCATGGGAATTGACAAATAGATAAATGGCTTGGTAATTTCATAAGATGTTGGAGGATTTTGTCAAATTCACAAGGATGGTTAATAGAATCATAGCTATTTAGTGTATACTTGGGAGAGAAGTTTTAGTATTCTACCGCACAAGGAAGAAAATGTCCGATTTCAATGTCGTTGCGATGGCCACAGAAACAAAAATATCGACAAAAATTTCGATAAGTGCGTTCTTAGCATTTTGACGGCAAAATAAAACGAATTAATTTATGAAATTTTACCAGAATGTTATACTAGTGTAGATCTACTCGAATATGTATTAATATTTCAATTGGATACGTAGGGGTGGACTCTCGTCATTTTTGAGTGAATGACCCTGATATGTTTCGATGGGCAATTTGATGGGGATTTTTGATGTCAATTTTCAATGGTGAAATCAATGAATTAAGTCATTATAGTTTGCAAGCACGATATATATACTTAAAGACACAAAACTGTGCAAAAAAATATGCTCTAGGTGGTAGATAGTATATGAAAAAGTAGGATTTTTTTTTTGATAATATGCCTATTTTGAGGGTTTCGTCAGTGAATTTCGATGTCCGATTGCCATGGAAATAGAAATTTCGGTCAAAAACATTGCTACCACATACAAATTACTTGTACCATCTCCATAAATAATTTGCATGCATATATACATAATTGTTGGATGCATTGGAATTGACAAATAGATAAATGGCTTGGTAATTTCATAAGATGTTGGAGGATTTTATCAAAATCACAAGGATGGTTAATAGAATCATAGCTATTTAGTGTATATTTGGGAGGGAGGCTTTGGTATTATTATTGATTATCTCCCCCTCGCTTTGGCCTTGGTGAGGAGGCCAAGAACAATTGTAGGTTACCAAAGATGAGTTAATGTAAGAAATAACAATAAAGGAGAAGATCATTATTCAGAGCAATTTGAATGGGCATATAGGGAGTAGTGATATGAGAGACATCATGCCGGTTTTGGATATGACAATATATTTTTAAGAAATTTGAGAGATTTCTATTCATCCCGTCCCCCCTTGGGTTAAGAAAAGGTTTTTACATACAATGGCGTTTGTTCTCTCAAAATCGGAATACGACCAGCTGTGACTCTAGACCGCTATGATTCTAGGGGCTAAGGGCCCCAAAAAGATGGGTGGGGACCGTGCTATCAAAAACCACCACTCGGAAAAAACGAAGGAGCTCTGTCAAAATCTAAAAACCAAGCTTCAATAAGGCACCAAAAAACTCCCTATGACTCACCCCAGTATTTGTATGTCTACAAGGATTAACCCAAAAATTGTTTGTTATATAGTTTTGTAGTTGCATGAGAATTGACAGATAGATAAGTGGCTCGGGAATTGTTGTTGATAAGATGTTGAATGATGTGACACGAAAAATGACAAATAGATAAATGGCTTGGGAATTGCTGTTGATAAGATGTATGATTTTATCAAGATTACAAGGTTGTTTATTAGAATCATAGCTGTTGACGTGTGCGGGACACTATAGTCATTGTTGTTGTTCTATATTGATATGTACACCCTTGTCCTATATATATATGAGAGGAGGCAATTACAAGGAAGCAAACTAAACCTTGATGGGCTAGGGCAAACATGCCCATGTACATAGTAGACTAATTATCATGTTAATTAAATAAGCAAATACTTCTAACTCTCCCCCTCAAATTGGAACATGGGTGAACACACGTCCAAGCTTGGAGTTACATGACCCGATTGAACGATAAAAGATAGAAATGATAAATGAAAAATAGAAATGTCACTTCCCATACAAAAATTGTTACTCCGCGTAAAAAATACTTCCTAACTAAAAACATACGATGACGCCTCTTTGAGAAGTGTTCTGCAGGCTGGAAAAGCTCGAGCTTTGGAATAGGTTTTTCTTTTGAAGTGCATCTGGAATGAAGAACATTTGAAGCAAACACCAATATATACCATGACTCCACCATCTTCACGGGAGAGGAATGTGTGAGTGGAATAAGCACACACCAACACATCCCACATACATAACACAGTACGAACGTGGAGGCACAATGCCGATGTAGCAGTGGATGTGTCTTCATATCGTCTCAGAAGTGTAGCCAATTGGAATTAACGCCCAAGACCACAAACGTGCATAACGCGGAACAAATATGCTGGACGAGGTGTTGAAGTGTCATCTCAACGCCTAGCAGTAGTAGCTCGGTAAAGATAACTCTGGATGAATCCTTGCAGATACAAAAATGCGCATGCTAGAAGATAATTAGCTTTGAAGAATTTTGATGAAGAAGCAACCATCTGTCTCACCATTAGCACTTAAGGGGACAAGAGGCCAAAATCAGCCGCAACAACTTTTGTCCAGTCTCATGAGAACACAACGTGGATAATCGACTGGAACGTTATCAACACCAAATGAAACAAGAGGTCGAAATTAGTCGCAACAACTCTTGTCCCGACGTACATAATGTGGTACGAACGAGAAAGATTTGGTGTCAATGCTGCAACCTAGGAAGCACAAACACTTCTAGACAGCCCTGTGTCCATGTCGGACACATGTTGGACACAAACATTTCTTGGACACGACCCAAAATGTTTTGGACACGGCTGGAATGTGTCCAGTTCATTTTGGTCTTTTTACACCCCAGATACAGCTGAACACTACCCGACACTTCCTGGACACATCACTGCAGCTGCTGCTATTACAACAGCCTATTTCAGAGTGTAAATGTTGAATATACAACTGATGTTTATGCCTTGTTACTGAGAAAATCTAACATGGAGCTGAGATCTAACCATGATTACAAACAAATCCGTTGAAAAGAACTAATACACAAATTCTAAGCTGAATCAGATATTACAAGTCAAATGCTAGTCTAATGAGTTGGTTGAATGAGTAATACAAACTCATATCTATTTACAAGAAACATACATTTAGGTTTTGACTTCATATTGTTTTTACCATACATAAAGACACATCTACATCTACCTACAGATAACATTATACATACATAGATCTTGGTTGTCAAGGCGTCTAGGCGGTGGGTTTAATCTAAGGGGCGCCTAGGGGGGCACCTAGGCTTTTCTGGGCGTTTTTGTTTTTACTTTTTTTCTTTCAATTACATATTTAAATGTTCATACACATGATACTATATGTGATAATGTATTATTTATTCATTAAATGTTATTGTAAGTCTAATTTGAATTGATAACTATAGGAGAATCAGGGACAACAGAATTAACATGAAGAAAATGAAACAACAGTAAGAGGAAGACAAGTACGAATTGGTGAGAGAAAATGGGATAAAAAGAGGAGCATGCAAATGGTAGAAGTTCTGTAGGAAGAAGTCAGAATAAGACAAACCAAGGGCAGTAAAAGGAGATTGAAAGAGGAAGAATCAACAAAACAAAATAAAAAACAGCAGTAGCGGGTGCTGAATTAGAAAATATAGAGGAAGGAATAGGCCAGTGAAAATAAATGGAAACATGCAAACAACAGTGGCTAAGAGAGGAGATTTAGGAGGAAGAAATCAGAAAAAGAAAATTAGATATGTAAATAGTAATAGTAGATTTCGTAGCAGGATGTATAGGACAAATTTGAAAAAGAAAATATGCACATGCTTGCATAGTAGTAGGAGGGAATATAGGATGAATAACTCAGAAAAAACATAGCAGCAGGACTCAGGAATAAGATGCAGGAGAATGGATAAAAAAAGAAAAGAGAAAGAAGCAAGAACAATAAACATATGAAAAAGTAGAAAAAACTTAACAAACAACGCTATGAGGACATACCAATTTGGCCCAAATCAATCCTCATTTCGCCAAATCAGACCTGATTTTCCTCAGACCAGACCTAATTTGCCAAAATTTGACCTGATTTACTCTAAATCAGACCTATATCAGCCATGCAATGACTGAAGGTGATCTAATTTGACCAAATCTAGACTCGATTCATGCTAGTTTAGCCTTTAATTTGCATAATTTGGGCCTAAAACGCCTTAGACGCCCACTTAATGCATTTAATAGGCTGGGCGCCTAGTTTGAGGCTCCTGGCCTAACGCCTAGGGCGCCTAGGCACGCCTAGGCGGCCCCTAGGCGGGCGCCTTGATAACTAAGACATAGATACATTACTGTGGACAAATTTTAAGATAAATCCCAGTTCGTACGTCATACACCCAGATATATGTATATATTACAGAAAATCCCCTCATCCAATGTTGTGTCTGTGTCCTACATCATCATCATCATCTAAGCCTTAGTCCCAACTATGTTGGGGTCGGCTATTGTGTCTGTGTCCTACATTTTAGAAATTTGCCTTGTCCCGTGTCCATGTCCTTGTCTAGAAACGTGTCTATGTTTCCTTGGCTGCAACCATGAGATCGATCAACGTTGTCTCACATGTAAAGTGATGCTAAGTGGGAATGACGCGCCACAAAGACACCAGTAAAGCATACAAAGAATACAATGTGTTGAAAAATAGAAATCTCTTTGAAGATAGCCTAGAATATGTCATCTCATCTCATATCTCTCCTCTGGTCTCTCTCATGTTCTCCTCATTCCCTCCTCTCTCTCTTTCTCTCTCCTCTATCTCCCCCACACACCAAATACGACGAGAGTGATTAGATGCTGTGGAAAATGGAAATATGTCACCCGCATGTAGAAGACACACACATGATGGATGGGCGGATGGGAAAGGGAAAAGGTAAAACGAGAGGTGTAGTATGTAGAGAAGAAAAAAAGAAATACTACAAGAATGGAAACTCGGTAGAAAGAGGAGCACTACCAGAATGGAACTCAGTAGGAAAAGGAGTGGCACTATCAGAATTTGAAACTCGGTAGGGAAACTGATAACATGAATCAATATGCAAAATAACCCGATTATAAGTTTTGGATAGAGAAACTAAATGGATCTTATCTTGACCCGAATTGTGGGGGGGTGCGGGGGCAGAGCGCCAATAATTTTTTTAGGCTAGGTCAAAAATAACAAAATCCAATTATCATCAAGAATTGAAGGATAGATTGACCTTTGGAGGACGTCATAATTGGATTCGGAAGTAGACTGACTGCTTCTGACACGTCATGTTTGTGTCTTGACACGTCGTGTAGATTGTTAGGGGTGAGAGGCAAACTCCTGATGGCACCGTGTGAAATTGTTGACAGTCCGTGTAGCTCCTTTGCTCGAAAAATGACCGACTCCTTGCAACACGCTGTGTGGAGATTCTATACACCGTGTAGGATATCATAGGCGTAAACCAAATCTCCATCAACACGACGTGTAACTTGCAATCTCGGGTACTGGAGATGACAAACTTCTGCCGACACGCCGTGTTGGTTGTCAACACGGCGTGCGACTTGTGATCTGGACGAACTTTTGCGTTGTCGAGTGAATTATGGATTGCTACATGCCGTGTTGGATGACCAACACGTCGTGTAGGATTCCACTGAAGCACGATCTGATGGGAATTTGCATCGTCAAGGAGACGAAGAACCCCGAGAATTAGAACCGTTGGTCAATGAGAATTAGCGCCGTCTTTTGTACTCCTATGATCATGAAAAGTGGTGACTCCTTGCTTGATCACGACCCAAACTGGACATGAATTAGCACTGTCCAAGATCCCGAGTAGTGGTGTAGTGATGGGTAGGGCTGTCAATGGGGAGGGTATGGAGAGGGTAAAGTCTTACCCTTACCCTTACCCTCTTTGGGTAGCGGGTAAGGGTAAGGGTAATTATCCTTCTCAACAATCCCCCTACCCTCCCCTTACCCTTACCCTCTTCTCCACAGGGTAAACGGGGAGGGTAAATGGTAAGTGGGTAATTTTAACAAAAAAGAATTTATACACATTGTGTGTTGATTTTTAATAATTTTATAACTAATTTATTGATGACAACATATAAAACATTAATCCAATTCAAAATCATATGTTTCTCCGTGTAAAGTTAACTCAATTCACACAATAACAATTTTTATGCATAACTCATTTTTTTCCTTTGCATAAGTATGCATAACAAATTTGTGTAACCTTTATATCATGTGCGGGTAAAAGGGTAAAAGGGTATGGATAATGTCTATACCTTACCCTCCCCTTATAGTATACTGGGGAAACGGGGAACGGGTAAATGGGTAAAGGGTAATAAAAATCTCTACCCTTACCCTTACCCTCCAGGGTATGGGCAAGGGTAAACGGATAATACCCTCCCCATTGACAGCCCTAGTGATGGGCAAACGTCGGTTGGGCAAAAGACGGTGAACATGGTGGCAGTTGCTGGAGACGATTGCTGGAGCGGAAGGCATATTTGCATTGGCGTGATTGCTTCAATGATGGCGGCTATGTGAGAAGCTTCTCGAGGAAAGTGATGACTTGACAATGACAGCCACGAGGAAGACTCGATGACTACTTTAACTATGGATCAAAAAGTAATGGCCGGGAAGGATGGCGCCGACTCATAGATGAAGATCTATATGAAAGGGAAGAGTTGTGACCATGGAGGCTGGAATGTGCCTGGCGGTCGGTCGACCAAAGCCATGGAGATGGCGGCCGACCGCAGGCGGTGCTCTCTCACTGTTGCCCTCTCTAGGAAGGAAAGGCGGCGGCTAGGCCAACATAGAATGTGGAGATATGATAGGGAAGCAGAGGCGGTGGCGGTGGCTAGGGTTAGATCCCCAGGGCTCACTCTGATACCATGTTGACAAGTGTGTGGGACACTATAATCATTGTTATTGTTCACCTCTGTCTTATATATAGGAGATGAATCAATTATAAGGAAATAGACTAAACTCTAATAGGCCAGGCAAACATGCCCATGTACATAGTAGACCATTTAACCTATTAATTAAATAGGCTAATATTTCTAGCAATAAGTATTCATGTTATACTTGGGGGGGGAAGTGTTGATATTATATTTTCTTATCTTCCCCTCCATTTGGAGAGATGATTTTAATTTTTGTAGTTGCTTATGGTATGGTCTTAGCAAAAACACATTAAAATGGGCTCTGGCTAGGAGGCTAAGAATGAAATTTGGATGTTACAAATGACTTGATGCAAGGAACAACAATAGAGGAGAAGATTGTTTTTGGGACCAATTTAAATGGCCATTTAGTGAGTAACAATATGAAAGTCCTTGTCGGGTTTGAAGTTGGCGACATAAATGGTGAGATGATTTTAGTTTTTGAAGTTGCTTATGGTATGGTCTTAGCAAAAACACATTAAAAAGAGATTCTTACACGATTAGTTTCAAGAGTGGCTGTTTTGTAGCTAAATTGGTTACTTCCTTGCAAGGCTATTGGATCGATAAGTGTGAGGTTTGGAAAGTGATCCTTAGAGGAAAACTCGTCACCCAACATATAGCGATGGCTTTGGATTTAACGCTAAGCTAGAAAAGTAAAATATAACATAAACTAAGAATCGCCCGACTAGAGTAGTCTGAGTGGTAAAATATAACATAAACTAAAAATCGCCCGACCAAAGTCCCAATGAAGGACCCCAATTCGAACCAAACTAAAGGCACTCTGCGAACAGCAACCCGCACTGATTTGGTGGGTGACTGGACCACACACTCTCATGCCTCGAGAGTTTACCATTTTCGGCTTGCCTGGGTGGGTTCTTTAGGTCACTAAAAAGGAAAGAAGAATCAAGTGCCAGGCTTCTAGAGGAGAAAAGGAGTTGACTCTGTATAATATACTTATTAAGGGGGGCACTTGCAATAAGGATTTTGATGTTATCATCACTATGTGGTATAATCCGAGCTCTTTTGTAATAAGAATTGAAGCCTTGGGGAATCCTTACGTTGTTGTCGGCTTCTACAGAAAGACTTATTGGTGAAGTGACGATGTTCAAAACACCATTAAGGCTTCAATTGATTTGTTCTAACTGGTTTGGAAAACTTATGAACTCGAGTTCTTTATATAATTTTTATGGCTGGTTTTACGTAAGTGTGCTGTTTGAGTTCCAGTGACTTCCTAAGAGTTACAAACATACACATAAATACAATTTCTGATTTCCTTCTTAAAAAGAGTGGAAAACAAATTATGGGACTAAGTAGGACTAACCAACAACACTATCTAAGCATTTATATTCAAATTTAATTGTAAAGAGAAATATAATATTCTTGACTACATATGAAAGTGGTGTGAATATGGTTTATGTCAAAACTATAACCACATTATGTTAAAATATTATACTGAAAATTATTACAATAACTACACATCAACTACATATTTCATCATTGATACTTTATCCGGATCGTTAAAAATAAGCGCACCGCACCAAAGTACAAAACAATGTTTCCTATGCAACATGAACGAAAAACCACAATTCACCATATTATTGCACAAAAAATATATTATCGTACATTGTACAAAATATTTAACCAACACTAATATTTACGAATACGTGAAATATAAATGTCATTACAATACTTCATACATACAAAGGGCACTATAAATATTGTGATGTGATTTTTAACCACAATATTTTAATAAAGCAATATTGTACCAAAATGCAACAATTTTTAAAACAAGAAATAACACTTGTACCATAAACACTCGGTGAGGTTATTTTGATTGAAAAAATTATGGTTATGTTCGGATATGTTCATTCTTTGCATCATCGCCATCCCTATTTGTTAACTTTATTTGCCATTAGTATTTTCTAAATATTACATTCACACTTCTGAAGCAATTACATGGAATTGAATGGAAATCAAGTTCCAAAACTTATGTCTTACAATAAACCAATCAGAGCCTAAACTTAAAAGAGATGTCTATAGGAGTGTGCATAAGTCATGAAACGATGCAACTTTTCAGAGATATGAAGTTAAAAGTGATTGAAATTAAGAGATCAGTTAATAGGCCAAAGCTTGATGCTTTGAAAAGATAACTGACTAGTAGGATACTATAGAAGGGGAAAAAGATTTATATAATGTGTGGTATATGAATAGAGAAAGAAAGAAGACTTGGCTCAAGTAAACTGCATTAAGAATGAAGATGGTAGAGTATTGATAAAGGATGATGATTTCAAGTACCAAAGCAAGAACTGCTTTGATAAGCTTTTCACTTGACATACTTCTAGTGATTTAAAACACTAGTGTGTTTGAATACAAGAGATGCCACTTATAAACGATAAATTATACACTTTGATGTCAAGAGTGTTATATAAAAAGATGAAAATGGGGGGGTTTGCATGCTAGATGGTATTTTTATTGATGTATGGAAGAGTATGGTGGATGACAGAGCTCTGTGGTTAACAACTTTCTTCAATACCTTAGTCTGCATCTACAAGAACAAAGACGTTCAAAGCTGCACAAACGACAAACGTATTATGTTAACGGGTTATACTATGAACCTCTTGAAGAGGATTGTTGAGCAAGAGACTAAGAGCTATAAAACAGACATCATGCAACCAAGTTGGTTTCATTCGCCGTGGAGGAGTGATTCAGGTGGTTCGGCAAGGTGTCCCTTAACAAATGAACTCAGGTTTGAAACCCAATTGCCACCTCAGAAATGGTAAACGTCGTGTAGGCCGACCAATTGTGCGCTTTAACCGGTACCCAGGTTGGCGGGACACCCGAGGCCCGAGGGTTTCACGGTATCTGGGGGGTTCACAAAGTGGCCAGTCTACGGGGCGGTTCCCTCAAAGTTGGTTTCATTCCTAGTTGATCCATTGCACGCGATTCTTCTGATAAGGAGGCTCATGAAAAAATACTGAGAAAATAAAGGAGATGTTCGTATGATTTTATTAATCTAGAAGGTGTTTCTAATTGAGTATCTAAGAAAGTGGGTATTCAAGAAAAGATGTGTGCCGGTCCAACATATTGACTTAATTATAGACATGACTGATACTTCAATTGCAAGTGTTTAGGCATGGCAATGGGTCGGGTTTTTGAAAACCCGACCCGAACCTGAAAATATACTGACTCAAAAAACCCGCAAATACCCAACCTAAGAAAACTTGACCTGAAATACGGATTTAAAAAAAACCCGCAAATACCCGCAGTTTTTTTCTCCTTCACAAAAGTGCTATTGTTACAGTTCTATTGTTACAACAAGACTTTCAAAAACTCGCAAACACCCGCAAAAACTGTTGGTGTTTGCAATGATTTAAACAAGGTGGTTTCACTACCTGTTAAACAAAACTCACGTGGAATTCTGCTAATAAATAAGAACCAAAATTCTAATTGCATGACAGAATTATCAACTTGGCTCAATCTTTTAAGCACTAACAGCAAAGCTCAACTTGACTGAGAACAACGTTTATCAATATATAAATCCGAACATGAAGTACATGAGCCCAAATCTTTGAAATTTGGTATATATAACCAAGTTCACAAACTACATAACTGTTTTAAAACCAAAATACAACTCAACTGAAGATATACAGAGAATGATTCAGGCAATGCCAATTTTTGAAACTTTCTGTAAAATGCTACATAGTTCATTTGACAGACGCGAGTACTAATCACTGACAAACACCAATCTAATTACAACTCTATACTGAAAGAGAGAAGGATGATCTTGTTCAGAGCAAAGTTAGTTAACATCTCAAGACTCTAAAAGAAATTCACGCTCCCACAGAAAACTCTGGCACCATCCCCTCCAGCTCGTGCACCTTCAGCTCCATTCATTGGTGTTTAGTACAACCCACATAAGAAAGCCCTGCAACATTTCCCACAGTTAAACATACAATCAACCAAAGGATACCAACTAAAACTGCATTAACAATAAATTGATGTACTCGTGTACATGGAACTGCTTGTTGTACAACACCTGTAATAGATTTATATACTCGTCTATAGAAAGATCAAGCTTTATAGGAAGAAACATATTTCCAGGTAGGAAATGAAATAGCAATGGAAAATAAGTTAACAACTTTTAGATCCAGTCTCGTGTAACTGAATAGAGTGGCATTTCAGTGCTTCAAATGTTTTTTCAATGAGTATGGCATAGGATTAATTTACACGAATAAACCATAAAAATATGGTACTTCTTAGTTACTAGGATAAAAATGGTACAACTATGAGACTACCCCTTCAATCCCGTTGATCCATATGGACTATGGAATAGAAGAAAGGTTGAAGGCATGAAGGCTTTAGTAACAAAATCAAAGGTGCTTCTGCAGGCAGCATTGTGAATCATAGTTTACAGTTTATGGTCATGGCTTTAGTAACGCTGGTATCCATGCAATAGATTGCCTACCTATCTAATTGCTTGCACATGGACAACAAACGAAAATAGAGACGGTTTGTCAGATGAGCCGGCAGAGGGGCAAGGACCTGCACAGGAACCTACCGAGGTACGCGAGGCCTTCCTGCTTCTGCTTCAGACGTTGCCGGGCCTTGTGGTTCTGGAACCAATAGAGCACGTTCTTCCCTTCGATGCTGCCGTACTGCCGCGGCTTGGCCGCGATTTGCTGGATCTGCTCCGTCGTCAGAGTCCGGACACCCTGGCTGTACAGAGCCTCCAGCACGCTGATCTGCTCCTTAAACGCCTCACACCCGCAACAAGCACAGACGGATCTCTACTGTACTGTCGCAACAAGCACGTTGATGCAGCCGTACTGCAAGTCTGCCGCAACTTGGCTTGGGCTGGCTTTTACCGGATCTCTACCGGCATTTCTACGACCGGCTGTAGTGATCAGTGACGGCAACAGACGATGGTGGAGGCCGCCATCTGTGCCATTATGACCTGTGGCAAAAAGCAGGAGACTCAAGGACGGAAAGACGAAAAGGGTTCCGAAGGAGAGAACCGGAGAAGGTGAAGGAGAAGAGGATCGGATGACTGGAGAAGACGAAGGAGAAAACCCACCTGAGATTCATGAGAAGAGGATCGCCTAATCGTCAGTCGCTGGTCGGTGAGAACGGAAACCCTAGATCGCCACTCCTGTCGCCAGAGTGAGACTGCGCTGCACGAGCGAGACTGCGAGAGTGAGAAGTGAGATCCGGGTTCGGGCTCCCGCGTGTTTCACCCTACGCACACGCGTCCAACAGAAGACACTCACTGTGTCAACCCGCGAAACCCGCAAGCCTGAAAAAAACCATTATTTGCGGGTCGGGTCGGGTCGGGCAGGGTTTTATTGCCATGCCTACAAGTGTTATTTAGCACTCCTGGAAGACCCTTTAGCTCCAAAGGTTAAAGCTGTTGCTATGTTACATACACATACAAAGAAAGATTGCAGAGTGAAAAAAATTTGAATTAACAACTTTGCTGTTTTTTTTTGAAACATAAACATGATTCTGTCATTAGATGCACAAGTCGTCAATATTGTTCAGAAATAATTACCAATCACTCATATTTTTAACAAATTAGGAGCTTTAGAGAAAACATTCGATGAGGTAAAAAGTACTTATGACTAACCAGATTTTTTTTTTAGAAAACAAGGTAAATGCTGTGATTGTTGATAACTCTGGAACTATTTCTGGGCCCCTTTATGTGGGTAGACCCCCCCCCCCCCACGCACATACACACAAACATCAACCCTCCCTCAAACTGATCTAGGATAAGCATATTGCAATGCATTGGTCTTGTACAGAAAAGGAAGTGCTCTCCTGCCCCGATTGACATCAGGGACAGAGAGTACATCGCTGCCTTGGTTGTGCACTTGTTTTTTGAAGGGGTGGGGGGTTGGGTGTAGGGATGGCAAATGGGCGGGTTTGGGGGACCCATACCCTAACCCATTTAACCCATTTATTTTTGTGTGTGACCCATACCCAACCCATTAGAAAAAAAGTTGGAAGAGCAAATACCCATCCCCAACCCAAATGGTAATGGGGACCCAATATGACCCATTTATATTAAATTGCAGCAAAATGTAAAATAATACAAAGTTCTTCATGTGAATGAATCTATCGAAATTCTGGTATATATCTATTTGTCAAAATATATGCACTAGTTCAAATTATAATTTCCAACATACCACATTATTTGAATACATAACTTATACATGCACTTTAAATAACCACTCACGTAACGTAAACAATGACATTATGTATGCACTTGACTACTTATAAATCTTTTTCTACTTCACAAAATAACTAACGAAATCATTGTCGTTACAGAATTTCGTACGACTTTGTAATCAAACTCTACAGATACATGCATTTAATCGAACAACACATGCACATTGCAGAGTAACATCTCATTAGAAATTTTCTTCCGCCCTCTTAGCATTCGATCAGGAGAAAGCAAAAGATGAAGAATAGAGGCTGAAGATGATGGACAATCCCAATCCTATCTTCACCGGGACAGAGACAACGTTGTGCATCTACCCTATCGGCGTCAATGTTCACCAAATTCACGGAGTTCGTCCTTGGCAATCCTACCACCCCCAAACTCTTTTGACAGATAGCTGCTGGAAACCTCAATCTGATCTACTGAGCCTGATGTAGTGCCTCTCCGTGACGACGCACTCCACGAGCTTGGCCGCCGCGAAGACCGAAACCAGGGAGGCGGCTTCGTTAAGGAACCTCTGTAAACGATTGAGGTACGCCACCGGGTCGTGGACTAGGTAGGGTTAGGTGTAGGAGGTCACGACGTCCCCTAGAGTCAAGATGTCTGTCGTGGCCATCAACAGCCAGTTGGCGAAGAAAGGACTTTTGCGGCGTCGAGACTTGGAGGCCTCTCAAATCTGTCTCCATTTCTGCAACCTTTCACGGCGTACTAGTCGAGCTCGAGACCTGGTGGTCAACATCTTGACGTCACCTCATTCACACGGGGCCTCAGCGTCGTCTCCTACTTGGTGTGGCAGCTTGGAGGCTCCTTCTAGCGTCGAGCACGACACCTTAGACGTCTGTGGAAGGGTGGAGGAATTGAGACCTAGGCATAGTCGGAACCGCCGCCAGGGATCATGATTCGAGGGTGGGGGGAAAGGGGGAGGGGATGACCTACGAAACGTCTTAATGGGGAGTAACGGAGAATAATGGGGTTAGGTAAAATAACTTATCCCGGTACAGGCTCCCCACTAAAGACCCATCATACGGACGGGACTCATCATACCCATTATTTTTTGGGTTAAAATGTGCTGGGTTAGTTGGGTTATTGGGTTAGTAGGGATATTTGCCATCTCTAGTTGGGTGGCTTGGGCTGCTGCTTTGGGAGGCTGGACTTCTCTTTTGTTGTGTTCAGAATCTATATACAATCTTAACAAGCTTAACCCTCTCGGGGAATGCTTTTGTATAATCTTTTGATTTAATTTTTGCAATGCAACTGTCATTTGTCCCTAATGTAATGCTTCTTGCATCCACATTTGTATGAGACATAGAGATATTTGAAAGGAGCCACCACCACCATTATCATCATCATCATCATCTAAACCTCAATCCCAACAATGTTGGAGTCTGTGAGTGTAGTATAGGATGGGTCCTATACTTTTTTTTCTTCGTCTATAGGACAACCAATAACAGTGCAACATCTCCTTTCCACCCCTTAGAAAAGTAAAGAGAGAGGAACACCAACTACTGTACACTATAACAAAATTCTATAGGTCCTAAATATTATAGGATCTGTCCTATAATAAAGTTGTCCCTTGGAGTTGGCCACAGGAATCCTTTTCCAATCAGCTCTGTTATGAATCATACTCTTATCAAGATGTAAAGATTCAAAATTTCTCTTTATAAGATTTTCCCAAGTTAATTCGGGTCTGCCTCTGCTTCTTTTAATTGTGCTTGATTCAATAATCTTATTCTGAATAGGTGTGTTTGTCCGTTTGCGTATTTTGTATAAATTTCTCAGTAGCCTTACATAGTAATGACACATGGTTTTCGTTTATGCAGCGAGCCCCCACCACATTTGTCCCCGTTTGTTGACAATAAAGCAGATGGTTACGTTCCTGAATACGCAGAAAAGATAAAGAGACTGCAAGCCGCTGCAAAAAAGAAAATATTGCCAATGCCCGGCATAGGAAATGAGGATTGGGTTGATCCTCAGAATGCATTAGTCGGGGGCGTCATTGATCGTACTGAAGCAAGGGTGGATGAGGAGAAGAAGAAAAAGGTTCGTTTCTCTTTTGTCAGTGCATTTAATTATAGCCCCAAAAGGTTTGATTGAATTCTTTTTTGCCATATCTCATTTATACTAACCTTGAACTTTCATTACAGTTGACAATGCTTGAGAATCAGCACCGCGAAGAGTTGACTATGGAGATGCAAGGAATTTCTTATCCCTCAGTATTAAACGAAAGGCTAAATGCAGCAGAAACTTCCAAGGAAGTTTCTTCCGTGGATGCTCAGCAGATTGCTGAAGATGATCAAAATATGTCGAAATCTGTTATGTCACGTAAAAACCGGAAGCTGTATGAAGCAATGCAGGTACTTAGGAATTTCTTATGGCCTGCTTCTCTTTTTAATAATTATATTGTCTACTACGACAATAGTAAGAATCCATATTCAGAGAGGTTATTAGGACAATATCATACCAATGGTAGAAACCTCTCTCCATTGAGTATCTTTTCATGTCTTTGTTGTGGTGCTGGGATTTGGTAATAGAAGCTTGGCCAGCAAGCACGCTCTCTTCTATTGCAGCGGCTTTCGTTGGGACTTTCTGGATCTTTGATCTAGACCCCCATTATATTATAATTTCTCTATTTAAGAATTCATCTTTCACCGGCTAGTTATTTTTTACTAATGTTGTCTTGTGCTCCAGATACATAAGAACCGGAAGGAGGCGCATATCAATCTTCTTAAAGAGAGGAAGAAGAAGGCCGACGGTGACAAAAAAGTTGGTTCCAGAAAATGACCATGGCCTGTGCAAATATGTTCTTTTCGCAGCTATATATTTTATGCATGCATGATATATTTGTCATCTTATGTGATTCACCTTTCTATGCCTTGTTATATCTGCTGGGAGGCTGGCTTTGTATGAATCACTCCTTTGAGATAATCATAGCCTCATTTTTGATACATCTATGGACTCTTGGACTAGGTAATATGTTTTATAACAGTTTTTTGCTGTGTTAGGAAGTGGCTAGAGCTCGGTTTTCTTTCTAATTACCGTTGTTCGTTTCACTAGCTATCATCTATATGTTTCTGTCTATATGCCAGTTAAGACATCTATTATATAATATATTTAATTTATAAGACACAAATCAGTAAAATGTAGTGGTGTTTGTAATCAATGAGAAGCATTGTTTAAGTGTAGTCAAAAAATGAAACACGGTGCTTCTAGTTGTCATCGACTGTCCACCCCGGAAGATCAAGTGGAATTGTTAATCTCAGGGGTTCTGTGGTTGCTGTTGGTTGCCAGCAGCATGTACAGTAGAGCTTATTCCGTAAAAATAAATAAAATAGATAATCAGAACCTGGTGGAATATCTGATATTCATGAGTAGTCTACCCAATCTTAGTTGTACAATTAAATAAGTTACATAACACGTATCACGGTTCGTTGAAACGATCCTGTTTAGTCTTACTTCAGAACAGTCTGGTCTACAGTCTACCTATTAGCTAATTCGATCATTGGTGCAGTTTGGTCCTACTTCGTTATGAATATATAATCTATTTTGTTTCCTGATCCGGTCCTTAGTCCAGTCTGATTGGTCCGACCTAGACCAGTCCTGGACTGATGGACTCTATTCTGGAGGGGTTCCTCCATTCATCTAAAATAATATTATGTTACAAAAACTAACATTATAATTGTAGAGTATAATTGAATAACATTAACAAGATTATTAATACAAGATACAACAATTAGATACGTGATTAGAGAACTGGGTGAAAAAAAGTTGACCTCAAACTTCCGTCAAGGCAATTGACATGGTGTAAAGGGAGTTGTTAGAATTTGTTGAAAGGTGCGGGTATTTTGAGGAATATTCAGATGAGTGGGGGGACATTTGTTAATGAACTCCGTACATTACGTTCAGGATTTCGGCCTTAGTTACGATATACCTTTTCGTAGTGTGGCAAGCAACAACCATTCCGCATGCCAAGAAGGGCAGCTGGATAACGTGGTAAACCGGGTTTTAAATCTTGCATGAATTTGGGAAATGATATACTACACCACTGAATGTGTCTGTGCCACCAGTATGCAGCCGGAAACCATATAATACTGCCCGCTGAAGATGAAGTGCTTGAATGAGAACTACCATTAGTATTTTATGTGTGGCGAGCAGCGAATATGGGGTTCTATGACGCTCTTTCTGCCCAGGATTACTTCGCTGCCTGCTTGACTGCCTTTGTTTGTGCACAAAGACGGTTCCAACGACTCGCAGTCCCATCTAGCGTAGCATAGATCCCTCTTATCCTTCTCCACAGACAAATCCCTCTTATCCTTTCTAGGAAGAGATATAATGTTCCTCAACTAATATATACAACATCGTATAATCTTTGTTTCCTAAAAGAATTTCTTCTCTGGCCATATAGAATCTATTAGATTTTCTAGCCATATTTTTTATGATAAGAAGCATTGCCATAGCCTCGCTGTCTGAGATCCCAACAAACTCGTCAAGTGAGCGTAGACATTCTCAACACGTCTGGCTCTAACGGTTCCTTCTGGGTTGAAATATAACTTTTTAATGTTTTTTGTACCTAAGGGTCTGACTGGCTTGGTGTAAAATGTCCTGAAAAT
Organism: Alisma plantago-aquatica; assembly: GCA_963693085.1. Taxonomy (NCBI): domain Eukaryota; kingdom Viridiplantae; phylum Streptophyta; class Magnoliopsida; order Alismatales; family Alismataceae; genus Alisma; species Alisma plantago-aquatica. The sequence goes on from OY856409.1 coordinate 88,864,312, forward strand.
ATTGGAAGTCAAGTTTTCTTTGTAATTTTACTTGACTGGTTCGGTGTAAGTCCTGAAATTGAGTTTCCTAGTTTTCCCTGGACTTCCAACAATATATATAGGTTGAAGTTCTGGACTTCCGAAAGAAATCCGTATGAAAATGAGTTACGCTGCGGTTTCATCTTGCCCTCTTCGCGCGACCTGAGAAGACCAAACGTCACGACATCGTCTCCGGCCTGTTCATCTTTCCCTCTTCGCGCTACCTGAGAAGACCAAACGCCACGACATCGTCTCCGGCCTGATGCGTGACCACGATTTCTCATCGGCCTGATGTTGAACGAGACCTATTCCTAGGCAAACAAGAGCGAGCACATCAACCCTTTATTTGATTCCCAAAACATGCGCCGACGCCCTGCCATCTATTTCTCTATTCACGTTTTGAGGAGCTCCAAAGATTAGACGACGATATCTTTTGCTATTGTGTTTTTCAGACTTGTCGGAGGATTAGATATGAACGGAGACCTAGAACTGAACGACCTACTAGTGTTTAAATGGACATAGACAGAGGTTTAGAACTATGGAGTCCTGCTTCAGATATTAAATGGCGATTGATAGGAGAAGCCTGTTTCCAGATTATCATCTATCAAACCAATCACCTATAATTCATTTTCCTGGAACTCAATTTCAGTTCTAGGAAAATGAGTTCCAAGAAAATTTTACTTACTCTAAACCAGTCAGACCCTAAAGGTAGTGTAATAAGGGGGTTCCCCTCACATACCAAAATCATTACTTTCTTTTAATATTTAATGCACTAGGAGTCACATACATTCTAAAGAGTTCACTCAGTATTAGGGGTGAGCAGAATTTGGTTAATAACCGATTAACCGAACGGTTAATTCCAAATGGTTAATATTTTTGGGTCAATTTGGTTAATTCGGTTAATTTGGTTAATTTATTTCGGTTAATCGGTTAAATGGATAATTTGACGGTTAAAGATATTTTTGGTTTGGTTAACCGAATTAACCGAATAGTCAGAATTGATTCATAAATAATATCCTACACATACATATATACATATATAGTTGTACTTTTATTTCAAAATACTTCCCCATATATGTAGTAATCAAGTTTTTACAAGCCATACAAAATTAAATTTACAACAATACTACTATAATATAACAATATTGTCCCAAATTCTATGACTATTTCAAATAATATTATTACACGAGTGTTATTTGGTTAACCAAATTAACCGACCGAATTAACCATTAACCGATTGGACAATAACCGAATTAACCAACTCAATTTGGTTAGGTTAATGGTTAAAATCTCAAACCACAAATTAACCGTTTGACCGAACCGAATTAACCGTAACCGACCGAATTAACCGAATGCTCACCCCTACTCAGTATGATCCTTTTCAGATACTACACATACTCCTACCAAGTGCCTAGTAGTTCCTAGTAGATAAAAATTAGGTTTCTGAAAAAATTTAGGTGGTTGATGTAATATAAATATTATATTACTGTTGATCGTTTGAAATTGATCTAATAAATTCATGTGACTTGAACTAGAATGCTAGTGTATATGTACTTTATCAAGAAAGATATCAATATAGACATCAGAAAAAATTGAGAACAAAGTTATAGATGAATCATCATTGTGGATATGTATGAACATAAAATGTTCTCCAGAAAAAGATATTATACATTGACAGAGGTGATTGAGATTGATTTCAAATGTTGTATGAATATACGACTTGAATGGCGCCAGAGTATTCATAATTCATAAGTGTAATTCTGATTCTAGTATAAGCTCAGAATTGGTCCTAACATCATCTCATTATTTGGTTCGTAATTTTCTGATACTAAATATATTTATATATTATTAGTCTGACACTCCGACAGTTATTTATGATTTATAGAAATACCGATCAGTAAAAAAAAGTATCGTCTACTACCCTGTCGCCCAGGTGAGTCAACTCTGGGAAAAGGCATGCTATACCCCATTGGTCAGCGAAGGGCCACGCAATTCCACAGGTAAGAGGTGAGCATTCCGTAAGAAAAATTCAACCCATAGTCACTCACCCACCCCTTGCCCCGTCCGGATCTCGGGAAAATGCAGCCAGCAACATTTCCGAGAGACATTTGACATGCGGTCGTTTTTGTATTACTACCCATGCAAAAGTCATGCAGAGTACATGCAAAGTGCAGACAATGTATCCACCCACCCACAGATATTTAATTTCATCACAAGTTACGAAAATCAGTCAAATTTAAATTTTCGTTCATTGGTAGTTCCTAATATTTTTTTAAAATATTGAAATTCGAAATATGTACAGACGTACAGTACTTATTGTTTTTGTGTTTCTTCATATTCCATATTTTGTCACTAATCTATAAGCACTGTACATTTTACTATTTATATTCAAACTCATAATATGCACAGACGTACAATATGAGATGTACATTTTTGAATGAAGTGCATGGCGTACAATACATGATGTAGTTATCCGAAATCAATACAATGCATGACGTACAATACATAAGGTACTGTACTACACGTACAGTATGAGACGTACAACGACCAAGAGAGACTTGTGCTGCAAGTATTGTACTCATGTTGGGAAAGTATTGTACTTGTGCTTCAACTCTCTAACTGAGGGGCGGATCTAGGGGGGGCTACCGGGGCTTCAACCCCCTCCCAAAATTTTAAATGTTAATTTATACGTATTTATGCATGTTTAGTATTATAAATATAGTATATATACGAGTTCTTTAGATATTTGACAAGGCAAAGTTGTAGCTGAGTTGGTAGAAGTACATTGGTTCTAAATTAGGGACTCAGGTTCAAATCCCACTATAGCCATATTTTTTTTAACTCACCCCCTACCACAACTAGTGCCATGTATAGCTAACTCAGCCCCTCCTTATGCAATTTTCTGGTTCCTGCTCTAACTAATAGTGTAGCAGGGCCATCAACAACCTTACATGATGTACAGTAATACACGTACGAGACGTACAACGACCAAGAGACTTGTGCTGCAAGTATTGTACTTGCTATGAGCTTACTTGTGTTGGGCAAGTACTGTAATTCTGCTTTAACTCTCTGACCATCGCATGCTTTACATGATGTACTGTACTACACGTACAGTACGAGACGTACAACGACCAAGAGAGACTTGTATACAAGTATTGTACTCATGCTTGGAATATACTGTACTTGTGTTTCAACTTTCTGACCATTGGTGTAGCAGGACCATCAACAACCTTACATGGCACAAGTACTGTACTTGTGCTGGAACTTGGTACACTACTTAGGCATGGCAGTTGAGAAAGCACCAAGAGAGACCATTCACTGCAGCGCGCTTAGTGCAAGTACTGTACTTGTATTGGGCTAATTCTACCGCGGAGAGATCTCCGGGCGGATAAGTATGCAGCGGAGAATCCCTTAAACGAGAGCGGCACTGTACTATTACGACATTGATGGAGGTAGATGTGGTAGAGCTCGGTGAGGTTGCTGCTCCGTAAGGGGATCATCCCCAACCTCCCGCGCAAAAGCATCTCCTTTGGAACTCGGTCCTAAAAATTGGGAGCAGACGAGCAACATCCCGGTGAGTGGACAACCATCCCAATAGCTCCATTGCACCACTATGTACTCAATAGTCCTCAGAATCAAACCCAATGATCGTTAGTGACTGAAAATAGGGAAAAGTTAGGCGAAAATAATCCGAAGGCCGAGAATGATACTGACATAGGGCTCTAGCAAATCTCAGCTATAAATACTTGAAACTATTCTGGGCAAAGAAAACAGTTCTGATAGCAAAATAGGGGATGGGCCAAGCAGGAGGGAGGATATACGAGGTCAATTGTAGGGAGGTTGTTTGTGATCGTAAGGCCAAAACGAAGAGGTGGTGGTGAAAACAAAGCCATAGATTATGCCTCAATAGCTAGCCTTCACTAGATTTCCATGGCACATGGTATTGATATCAAAAGTCAAAAGCGATGAAGCGCACCCAACTCGTTCAAATCATATGCTCTAAAGCTTCTTCTAGGCTCCCTGATGGGTTCAACACCCTTTTCAAAGTCCAAGGACTTAGTTACTTCTCGTCAGTGATCGGCTTGGAGGGTGTCTCCGTAAGGTTTGTCGGTGGCATGAGAGGATCAAAGACACGACTAAGGAAGTTTGTCAAAACCAAGAGGGGTTCAAGTTGATTGTTATCGTGCATTGAATTTGTCTGTGTTGATGCGAGTGACCATCATAGCAGCTCAAGTCTGGTCGGCCATGACGCGAGAGTAGGCAATAAACTGAGGGTTTTAGGTGGTAGATGTAGGGAAGGTGAAGGTTTATGGATGCCTATGGACTAGTAGGATGTAGTGTATAGATATAGCAATGATTTAGGAATGAAGCAGTGGTGGACGTTTTGTCAATTGACCGCCACTACCTCAGACAAAACGGAAGGCAATGACAAATCAGTGGCAAAGAAATCGTGAGGAAATATTCATTGATGAAGGAGAAAGTGGTGTAGGAAGGATGACTTGGACGACCTTTACTTTATGTGGAACTGAGCGGAGGTCGGAAGATGGGATATGACGTCGCAACCAGTCGATTCCAATCGAGTGGCCCAAGAAAGAACATGCGTCAAGGATCTAGAGGCCAAGGCACGGTAATGATTAAAATGGGAGTTATGCAAATTAATGCATGACAATCACTTTACCAATTAAATCTTGATAAACCTTATTCTTCTTTCCCATAATTAAATAGTGGGTATATTCAATGCTCAAGTGACCTCAAATTTGCTAGTCAGGCGTAATTTGACTGTAATGAATTTGAATTCAATAATAGTTTTGCATTTTGAAAATCTTTTGTATCATAATTTATTACTTGTGTATTAATTACTTACTCATGACATTTATCATACTACATTAGTTGATTATGATATAGTCCCTTGGTATTCTTTCAGTTTACTTCACACTTCATCCTTAGGCATATTCTAAGTTATTAGTGAAGGGTCAAATCTATCTACTATTGTACTTACACATAGTGCATAATATTGAATTCTTTATGGTAAATGTTTCCTAATATTTTATATAAAAGGATATTTACGAATCATTTAGAATATTCCCAAATGGGGAGTATATTATTCATCTATGTATTTTTAGAAGAATTTGTGAGAGAGGGAGGGAATAAGATATGAGGTTAGAATTGAGTATGTTACATGAGGCACATACCTTGAAGTTGATCTAGTCATAAAACGAAATCCTAGATTCTAAATCTCAGGGTCATAAGCACCTAAATACATTACTTAAAAAATTTGAGGGGTAAATACCATCTAACATAAAACCCTAAAAAATGACATTTCTTGTACTATTGAATTTGGTTACAAAACTAGTATCATTAGCGAGAGAATATTTTTATGATTTCAAAACCTATTTGTTTTTGTCTTTCTAATAATCCAATTATTTGTTATGAACTTCCAAAGACAGATATAACTATTGAATTTAAAAAAAATCAAAGTAAAGGGACTAAAATTGCCCTCACATCAGATTTCCATTCATTGCTTGATAGGGTCCAAGACAAACGATCATGGGTTTAGAGACCCATGCATCTAAACATGAATAGGGAATGAAAAGACCCATTCGACATACAACAAAAAGAAGTTGACAATAGGGTGGAATTGTGAGTATAGACTAATTCATCTTCTGCACCACACCATCATCTTTAACTTCTACCAAGTAAGAACTAGCAAAGATATGGGTCATCGTTGCCAATGCAAGGTAGTTCCATGATGTCCTTAGGCTTTCAAGACCAAATTTGACTCTCGAATAGGCATCAGGTTGCAACCCACAAGGATCAGGACAAGAAAGATTGGATACCCAACACTATACAAAAAATCAAACTGAGTGTGAGTTCAGTGTGGAGGCAAAGAGCATAGTCCATTATAAAGTACTATAAGATCTCTGAGACTTGGTGAATCCAAGGGAATGAAAAACCAAATAAAATGAGAAAGACGACCATGTATCCCATCAAGGAATCGTAAACACTATGCAGAGAATTAGGGTCATACAAAAATGATGAATCAATACCTACAAAATAAAAACATCATCAAGAGGGCCTTTGACGCCTCCTTAGGAAACCATCATCACATAGTCTGGGCACCGTGATGCTTTATATGCTTCCCTCCACCAAACTCAGATGGCCCTCCCAATCATTATTTAGGATATGAAATGACACATTTGGAAAATGATAGTGGAAGATCCTTCGACTTTCCCCAAGAAGGTGCATACCAATGAAATTGGGAGAAGAAGGCATACATGAGTTTTTCTCAAAAACTGAACCCCTAGGTCAAAAAGAAGGGGAATATGATGCAACCCACATAGACATATATACAACCATGCTTGATTGGTGCAACATCGGACAAGGAAAGTGAATGAGAAAGAATCATAGAAAGTAGATGAGGAGAGAGGGAGATCATAGATAGAGTGGACTCAATGCTCCTATTATATGGGAATGGATCTCCTACAAAATGCATGAGATGACTCTACAAGCATCTAATCAAGATCTAAAGGTGCAAAATGAGCAGAAAGTACGTGGGAAATTCAGAAACAAGAATTATAGCGTGTCACATCAATAATTTAAAGAAATAATATTGGATGAAGGAATATAACTTTTTATAATTATTTTTTGGACATCTTTTCTTCATCATCCTATTTAGGGTATATATCATGCTCCAATCAATATAAAAATACACCCACATGTTACTAAATCATGTAGAGTCTGACTAAAATATTAGATTCCACTTTCATAAATATTGAATAACAAATCAGGGTCTTTTATCATTATCATGCTATTTTATATCATAATGCAATTAAGAAAACTATCATCATCCAATTGAAATGAAATTAGGCATGTAACCTAGTTATGATGTGTATAATCTGATTCTAACATATATTTCTAGTTTTGAGATCACATATTTGTCGACCTGAGAGTATACATTGTCCATATTTTGATGATGAATTAACCATTCCATTCATATGTATCTAGTATTTCTACTTGAGATTGATTTTAGGCATTAGGTATATGAAAATGATATATTCAATCAAGCACTAGCTTGATCAAGTTCAAGTCAAAAGCAATGCAAATGCACTATTGTGGAAAACACCCTAAAATTGTTAGGATGATTTTTGTAATCATTTGTATTGATGTAATACTTGTAACTAAGATGAGAAAAAATCTAGAGTCCTTAATTTGAATGTTTAATCTCTCTAATGGTAGTTTCTAAAATTCATTACAAGGTGTTTTTTTGGTCGAGTTTCTCATGTGACAAACTCGACCTGTCCCCTTGATGGATTTTGAGAATGTCTAGGTTCAGTTGAGTTTCCTATACATAGAACTCGATCGATCCCTGCATTGGACAAAATTAATATTAAGCGATTGGCCGAGTTTCATACAGGATAAATTCAACTAATGCTTCAATTTTACTTTGTCATAGTGCAATCAATTGAGTTATCTTTATTAAAACTTGATCGTATGCACTGTACGGAGAATACAGAAAAAGTGATTCTAACCATCACAGTGTTGAAAAACTCAAAATTATATCCGTTGCAACAACCCAACCAGCTAGAAAACATTACTTAGTGCTCCTAGCCTCTGGTGGACACCCCCAACTAGAAATTGGACCTCTTAGAGTTCATTCCTAGGTTGATCCTTCTAGCTATTCAAGTTCCTAGATATAGTTGAGTGCATCCAGTCCACTTGAGCCCCTTTCTCTCCCTTGTTTGCAAATCAAAACATCCATATGAGTGAGATATGATATGTGTGAGAGAGGTACTTCATTATATGTTTGTAAAGCTCTCAAAGCTTCCCTTTGCCTAATCCCTTTCTTCCAGATCAAGTTGGAGAAAGCTTCTTTAGGTGAAGGAGAAGGTGCAAACTTATTCAAGGTTGAAGAAGAAGGTGCTAAAGCTTCTCCGAGTGGAGGGAGAAGGCAAAGATATAAGATCCACAAGGAGAGTGGATAAATCCTCAAGGACAAAGACTTGTTGCAGTAGTAGATCACCTTGGTGAAGGTCTCTAGCTATCTACAAAAGTGGGTAAGTCCTTAGAGGTAGAAGACTCTTGCTCAAGGAGAGGTAAGCCCTTTGTGTAAGGTTTATTGGCTCCTTTTAGTACTTAAAAAGGAGGCTGGTTATCCTTATCTCGGGAAAACGAAGGTCATTTTCTATGTCTTATAATGGAATATAAGTATACATGGGTTGCAAAATCCTAGAGCTTGACCTCTCTAGGTAGTGGACATATTTTCTCCTAGTTTGTGTTTGTTCAATCTCTCTCATCCTTACTATGTATGCTTAGTTTCACTACAAATTCAACATTTGCAAATGCCATATCTTATAGTAACTTGATGGCCTAACAAATTTTGTGCAAGGGTTTTTAGCTCTATTCACCCCCACTAGAGCCCATTGATCCAACAAGCGGTATCAGATCCACAATCTTCTCTGATAAGATCCCCTACGAGACGAGAATATGGACAACAACCTACTTTGGTCTCTCAATTTGGAAGGTGGTTTTTCCATGAGACCCACAATCTTCGAGGACACAAACTTCCTCCTTTTGACAGGACAAAAGCAGTTCTACCTTCAAGGGATGAGCTACGAGATGTGGAAAGTCGTCATCATTCCCTGCAAGGAGTCATGGAGAGATGTAGCTACTTGGGATGAAGCTACACTCAAGAAGGCGCAACTCAATGCAAAGGCTATAAGCATCGTCTATGCTGCCCTCACTGCTTCTGAGTTCAACTAGACCTCCTCTTGGGACACAACCCATGAGGCATGGAACAAGTTGTGCATCACCTATGAAGGCATAAATCAAGTCAAGGAGTCCAAGATATACATTCTCAATGGTCTCCTTGAAAACTTCAATATGGGCAAGAAGGAGAAAGTGGCAGAGATGTACACAAGGCTCAACACCATAATCAACAAACTTGATTCTTTGGGACACACCATGGATATAGGGACCATAAACTCTAAGTTTCTAAGGTCTCTTCCCAAGAGATGGGAATCCAAGGTGACTTCCATTGAAGAAGTTAGAATCCTTGGTGACATAGCCACCGAAGATCTCATTGACAAACGTCAAGCTCATGAGCCAAGACTTGACAAGCAAGAAGAAGATGGAAATTAAGAAGAGAAGGAATGAAAAAAGATCAAAGACAATTCCTTTAAAGCTCAAGTGGAGGCAATGAATATCCAACAACATTTTTTTATAGTCCTCTCCTCCCTCCTCAAGTGAATATGAAGCAAACTACTCCAGGGACAAGCACTTCAAGGTGCTATGAATGTGGTCAAAAGGGGCATTACAAGAATGATTGCCCCAAGGAAAAGAAGTCCTACCACAAGGGTAGCTACAAGAAGAAGGACTAAAAGAAGGAAGGAAGGTATAAGAGGAAGGACAAGAAGAGAAAAGGTGTAGCCCATGCAGTACTGGGAGGAGTCATATTCAAGTGATTCTAACTCCAACGAGGGAGAATGCCATCTTGCACTCATGGCCTCTACGAGTGAAGACATTAGTGAGGTAGGTGAGGTAAGTTTGCATGAGTTATCTAAAGAAACTCTCATTGATATGTTTAATGCTTCTTGCTGTTCTCATTGCGAATGAAAATCTAAGAAGAAGAGGTTAGGGAAAATCATTGATAACTTGTATGTTAAGCTTGATATCCTCGATCAAAATGAGAAAAAAGCATCTTGATAGTATTGATTATTTGCAAGGGAAGTTTCTTGATCTTGAGCTCCAATACAATGGAGTTGAAGTAGAGAATGATATTTACATTTAAGAACATCAATAGTCTTAAGGAGGAAAACCAAGCCCGGCTTGATCAACTTATTTTACTTAGAACTGAAAATGATGATCTTAAACATGCTTCTGATGCTATTAAAGATGAAAATAAAATTTATCTTGATGTGCTTATCATTCTCAAAATTGAAAATGCTAGATTGCTTGCTCAAGTTAGTGATCTTTCTTCTAGACCTCTATTGCTTAGTAATGAGGTAGCTAGCATTACTCTTGAGAGAGATTCCTATCATATTAAAGTCCTATGTTTGGAGTCTGACTTACTTCATGCACAAGATGATCTTACTAGTTTATATTCTACTGTCATTACTCTTAGTGATGATAATCACACCCTTAGAGATTCCTTGTAGAAATTCCTCAAAGGGAAAAAGTCCCTCAATGAAGTACTAGATCACTCTACCAAACATAATGGTAAAAGTGGTTTGGGATATGAGGGAGCTCCAAAGAGAAACATCAAGGGTAAGAGTAAGAAAAATAGCAAGGGACCTCCTATCTTCCATGGAGGGTCATCCAGGCTCTAACAACCCTATGGCTTATTTGCATTGCTAGAGTGATGACCATTATTGTACTTATTGTCCTTATAGAGAGAAGGGGACCAACCCAAAGATGAATTGGGTCCCCAAGATAACACCAGATCCCAAGCTTTGAATTGGGCACTGACATCTTCCTTTATTGTAGGTAAAAGAAAAATGAATTGTTGATAGTGGTTGCTCAAAGCATATGGCAGGTGAAATCAACCATTTCAACCAATTCACAAAGAGGAAAGGAGGACCAATGTCATTTGGTGACAACAACAAATGTAAAGTGATAGGTGAGGGTGATGTAGGTGATTCACTATGCATCAAGAATGTTCTTCTTGTGAAAGGCCTACATCACAATTTAATCAGTGTTAGTCAATTATGTGATAATGTCTGTCTTGTTCTTTTTAACTCACTTGAAAGTTTTCATCTAGATTCCCTCTCCTACAATTTTATATATAAGGGAGCTAGAAATGGTAATCTCTGTGTTATTGTTCTTGACTCTATTAAGCCTATTGTCTGTAGATATCTTGTTGTCAATTCGAATGATATTTCTTTATGGCACTACAACCTTGATCATGCAAATATGTATCAAATGAAGAAGTTGAGAAAAAAGGAATTGGTTAAGGGACTTCCTAAATTGGATTTTGAGAAGAATGAGGAATGCTAACCTTGTACCCAAGGAAAGAAAACCAAATCCTCATTTAGATCCAAAGGAGTCCTTGTACCAAAAGATGTCTTGAACTTCTTCATATTGATCTATTTGTACCAATGATAACTCAATCGATTCGTGGTATCAAGTGTTGCCCCGATGACTTTTCTCGCTATGCTTGGACCATCTTTCTTGTTTCAAAATGTGATACACCCCAATGTTTTCTTAGCTTTTTGCAAATAGGTTGAAAACAAAGCTTCTTGTCAGATTGTCTCTATCCGCAATGACCATGGGGAGAGAATGACTTGTTTGAACGGTTTTCTTAGGAATCCGGGTATGCACATAAATTTTTTTACCTCGAACACCTCAAAAAATGGGGTTGTAGAGAGAAAGAATAGATCGCTACAGGAAATGGCTCAGACTACACTTCTAGAGTATGATACTTCAAAGAAGTTTTGGGCCGAAGTCGTTAGCACTTCATGTTTTGTGAAAAATCGAGTTTTCACTCATCCATGTTTAAAGAGAACCCCCCATGAGTTCTGGCATGGTACAAATACTTCAATTGATTTCTTTCATATTTTGGTTTCTTGTTTTGTTTTGAACACCTAAGATTCTCTCGGTAAGTTTGATGCAAAATCATATAAGGCTTTCTTTCTTGGCTATAACACTACTAGCAAGGCTTATTGAGTGTTTAACATTGAATTGTCTAAGGTAGAAGAATCTATGAATGTTAAATTTGTTGAGACTAATCTCTTTATTTCCAAAAATATTTTTAATAATGATGTTGTAGATGAGGTGATACCACACTTGAAAGAGCTCAACATTGTTGATAAAGGAAAAGAGGCATTAGTTGATGAAGAAGAGAAAGAAGAAATGAAGGATCCAACTCCCTGCTTAGCAAAGCATCATCCTAAAGAGCTCATTATAGTTAATCTTTTTGAAAGGGTGAAGAGACATGCTATATACAACAAGGAACAAGACGACAACACCTTCATCTCTCAACTTGAGCCAAATAATGTCAAAGAAGCTCTCAAGGATGATGAATGGTTCCTAGCCATGCAAGAAGAGCTATAACAGTTCGAGAAGAATAAGGTGTCGAACTTAGTGCCAAGACCAAATGATAGGAAGATAATTGGCTCCAAGTGGGTCTACCACAACAAGCTTGATGAAAGTGGGAAAGTGGTAAGGAACAAATCAAGGTTAGTAGCTCAAGGTTACAACCGACAAGACAATATTGATTTTGATGAAACTTATGCACCTGTAGCTAGACTTGAATCTATTAGAATGCTACTTGCTTTTTCTAGTTACAAGAATTTCCTGCTTAATCAAATGGATGTTAAAAGTGTATTTTTGAATGGTATAATAGAAGAGGAAGTCTATGTGGCTCAACCTCCCAACTTTGAACATGATAAATTGCCTAACCATGTTTACTTGTTACAAAAAGCTCTCTATGGACTCAAACAAGCCCCTAGAGCTTGGCATGTGAAATTAAAAAACCTTTTACTAGACACTGACTATATCATGGGTAAAGTCAATTCTACACTATTTCTAAAACACACTTCTACCAACTTTTTGATAATTCAAATTTATGTTGATGATATTATCATTAGAGGAATTGATCTTGATCTTTGCAAGGAGTTTAATTCTCTTATACATAGTGAGTTTGAGAAGGGCATGATGGGGGATTTTAATTTCTTCCTCATCTTACAAATCAAGAAAATCAAGTAAGGTAACTTCATCAATGAAGGCATGTACTCTAGTGAACTACTTAAGCGCTTTGGAATGGAGAACATCAAGCCGATGGACACCCCCATGTCAAACAACACCAAGCTTGACAATGATGAAGAAGGTGAGAAAGTGGATGAGAAGCTCTACAGTGGTATGATTGGAAGTTTACTTTATTTAACTACCTCTAGACCTGACATAATGTTTAATGTTGACATGTGTGCTTGCTTTCAATCAAGTCCAAGAAAATGACATCTCATAGTGGTTAATAGGATTTTGAGGTATCTAGCCAAAACTCAAAATTTTGTCGATATCCCAAGGAAAGAAACTTTACTCTTACTACCTATAGTGGTGCTGATTATGCAGGTTGTTTAATTGATAAAATGTGCACAAGTGGCACTTGCTTCTTCCTAGGACCATGCTTGGTTTCTTGGTTCTCTAAGAAACAAAGTACAATGGCTCTTTCAACTATCGAGGCTGAATACATTGCACCTTGAAGTTGTTGTGCCCAAGTCCTATGGATGAAGCAAATGCTGAAAGACTTTAAAATTCATTTTGATACTTCTCCTATATATTGCGATAATACTAGTACAATCAATCTATCTTATAATCCTATATTTCATAGTAGATCTAAACATATAGAGGTCCTTCATCACTTTCTTTGTGACCACATTGCCAAGAAGTATATCTATAGCACACATGTGGATATGGAGAATCAACTTGTGAACAACCTCTAGCTAGAGAGAAATTTACTTTTATTAGATGAAAAATGCTCATAACTACTCTTGATGATATAGACATGAAATTTAGCTATATGTTATCATTCCTATATGTTTCTTTCTCATAGTTGCTTATGTTTTACTTAAAAGTGCTAAAATTGTCTTGTTTTCATGTCTTGTTTCTCTCTTTTTTGCTTATTTTTTTCAAACAAATGTTTTATCACAAAATAGTAGCCAATGGTGAGTGGAATTTGCCTAATTATGTTCAAAATGAATGAAAAGCTAGAGAAATAAATTTATATATCACTCTAGAGACTTAGAATTAAATTTTCTATGTTTTGGATTGGTTGACCAATCGATCGAGTTTGTCCTAATAAAACTCGATCGATCCCTGATTGAGGACCGAGCTATATATCAATATCAATTGATTTTATGACACACAAACTTGACCAATCACGTGACTAGATGCAAAGTAAAAAAAGCAATCAACCAACTTTTCTCCCTCTCAACTAGAGAAAGTTGACCAATATCTGACTTTCAGTGCTCTTCCTCCAACCCTAGGCTAGCCCAACCTCTCCTAAACCCTTCCTAGCGTTCATAATCCGTCCTAGTCTTCCCAACCGTGACCTAGGTGGTTTTGCGACCTTCTTTTGGTTTGGCGACCTTTGTTTGGTGGTCTTTTCATCCTTATCTGACCTATATGACCTCCAACCGCAGGAAACAATCCACCCCAACTAGAGATCCATCTTCCTCTGCTCCTCCCCATGTCTCCTCTGATGGCACCTCCTTCATCTCATCTCAAGCCATGAATAGGTACAAGGAACTCCTTCCTAAGAATCCCTTTCCTTTTCATGCTTTGTTTGAACCTCATTTTCAACGACTAAGGTGATTAAGGAGGTTGCCAGGGTGTTCAAAGCACATCATCTTAGTGCTCTGTGTATAGAGTGTCTGTACTTCACAAATTCTATGTCTAGCACGAAGGTTGTCTAAAAGTTTTACACCAATCTTTTGTGGAACTACAACACCCATGTGCCACCACCTAATACCTAGGCCTTCCTGACATCGATGATAGTCGGTACCAAGATAACAATCTTTGAAGATTTGTTGAATACTTATTTCTCTGTAACTGACGTCATTGCCTCTTGAGTGGCTTACAATCCCTCTTTCCATGACCTGTTGGACCCTGAAGGTTTCTACAAGAGCTTTGAACCCCCACTTACCCTTCCCGATATCCATAAGTTCTTGAAGAAGCCTGATGTCCCATACCAGAAGAAGTCCACCTTACCCTCCTCTTCCCTCCATATCAAGACATGTCTGTTGAACAATATTAGAGTCAAGTGGGCTCGTTATATTCTTTATCATATGACCTACTTCGAATTAGGGAAAAACACCATCGGTACCCATCTCCTTTATCCAAACCTGGTCTATGGTGTGTTTGCTCACCAATCTGAAAAATATATCTTCCATGACCCTGGTTACAAACCAAATAAAAAAGGAGTTTGCATTAGTGAGAAAACCATCAAGAAAACATTTCTTCCAACCTCCTCTACCACACCAGGTGCCTCTACCTCCACCAAACCCCTCCTCTACCATCTCCACTCTGACCTGACCGCACCTCATTTTCTGTATCCAATGAAGCCCTCATGGGATATATGATACATCAACAAGTGTACAACCTTCATGTTTAAGACCACATCCACCAAGACCTCGTTCAAATCATGTCACACATGAACTTGTCTTACAACCATCCCTACCCATGCTACCAGGATTACCCTGATACTAACTATACTTCTTATGCATATAGTCAGTTCTACCTTAACCCTCCACATGTTGCCTCTATTGTACCCCCTACTGATTTTGATGGACTCGCCCCTACCCCTTGTGCTCTTCTACTTTTGGGTCTTCCTATTATCCTTTCCGCCCCTCTTCTTGTTGGCTATGACGGATTTTCTACTCCCACCTTTCTACAACAAATGCATTACATGCATGTGGCATGTATTACGCTGAGCATAATGCCAGATGGCCTGGTACTCATGCTTTTGGAACTCCTACTCATGAGGAGATGCCTGACCAGGATGCTGAGGAAGAAGTTGGAGATGGTGAGGATGCCGAGGATGGTGATGATGGATATTCTGATGGTGATGACGGTGAGGCCATAATTGTTGCCACTACTACACCCTTAGATGATGATGAGGATTACCAGCCAAGCCCAAGGACAATGATGTTGATGACGACCCAGTTGATATAGACATCCTAGATGTTTAGTTCTTGGTCTTTAGTGTTCTTATATATATATTTGTAGACTTTGTATGCATTAAACATTTGGGCACTATAAATGAGGTTTACTATTTTCTTCTATCGTTGTTTCTCACTGGCTTGTAGCTTTCATATCAAGAGGACATATCTAGTGTTGTAATCTTAATATTATGTACCTTAACTCTTTGTTTGGTTACATCTTATGAGTTGATGGTATGTACTCCCATATTTTGATCATGACTCTAGATTGCTTGTTTCTCTCTGTTTTGTCTTTGCTTGGTGCTTGCTTTAGTGGTTGCTTGTGCAATTTGTGCATGTGGGGAAGACGTGTTTTATAACTCTTGTACCCCCTACCTTTTTAAAATGACAAAGGGGAGAAGAATATAAGAGCTCATGTATTGAAGGTACCACATATTTTAAATGAGACAAAGCATATTGAATTAATTGCTTATGTGATCCTTTTCTAGTCAATTATCTAAAATATCATGTGACTTTCTAGAGGACCATGTAGTATACATATGTTCTATGGTTGTTTGTGAAAAGACTAACCATGCAAGAAAAATTAAGCATGAATTGAGGGGGAGAAATTAACATTGTTCATTCATCTATCCCCTTACAATTCACAGTGTAAAGGTTCAAAATTTTATATCCTTTTCAATATGCTAAGGTATGGTTTGTCATTGTCAAAAGGGGGAGAATGTTGACCTAAGAGTTATACATTGTCCATATTTTGATAATGACTTAACCATTCCATTCATATGTATCTAATATGTCTACTTGAGATTGATTTCAGGCATTAGGTACATGAAAAAGATCAATTCAATCAAGCCCTAGCTTGATCAAGTTCAAGTCAAGAGCAATGCAAATGCACTTTTGTGAAAAATACCCTAAAACCCTTAGGATGATTTTTGTAATCATTTGTATTGATGTAATGACTTGTAACTAAGATGAGAATAAAACCAGGATCCCTTAATTCAAACGTTTAATCAAACTAATGGCATTTTCAAAAATTCCTATGACAAACTCGACCGATCCCCTTGATGCATTTTGAGAATGTTCAAGTTTGGTCGAGTCTCTGATACACAGAACTCGACCGATCCTTGGAATGGACAAAATTAAATTTAAGCGATAGGCCAAGTTTCATCTAGTATAAACTCAACCGATGCTTCAAATTTGCTTTGTCATATAGTGCAATCAATCAAGTTACCTTTATTAAAACTCAAACGAATGCATTGTACAGAGAAAGCAAAAAAAAGTGATTCTAACATTTGGGTATTGCAAAACTCAAAATTATATCCGTTACAAAATCTCAAACGGCTAGTAAACGTTCCTTGGTGATCCTAGCCTCTAGTAAACACCCCAACTATAAATACAACCTCTTGGAGTTCATTCCAAGGTTTGTCCTTCATGCTATTCAAGCTCCTAGCTGTAGTTGAGTGCATCTAATCCACTTGAGCCCCTTTCTCTCTCTCATTTGCAAATCAAAATGTCCATATGAGTGAGATATCATCTATGTGAGAGAGCTTCTTCATTGTATGCTTGTAAAGCACTTAAAGCTTCCCTTTCCCCAACCCCTTTCTTCAAGATCAAGTTGGTGAAAGCTTGTCCAAGTGAAGGAGAAGGTGCAAAGCTTCTTCAAAGTTGAATAAGAAGGTGCTAAGGCTTCTCCGAGTGGAAGGAGAAGGAAAAGGTAGAAGACCCACGAGCAGAGTGGGTAAATCCTCAAGGACAAAGACTTGTTATAGCAGTAGACCACCTTGGTGAAGGTATCTAGCTAGGTACAAAAGTGGGTAAGTCCTTGGAGGTAGAAGACTCTTTCTCAAGGATAGGTAAGCCATTTGTGTAAGGTTGATTGCCTTCATTTGGTCATTAAAAAGGAGGTTGTGCATCCTTGTCCAAGGAGAAGGAAGGTCATCTTGTATGTCTTATAATGGAATATAAGTATAACTCATTTGTAAAATCCTTGAGTTTGACCTCTCTATGTAGTGGACTGACTTTCTCCTAGTTTGGCGATTGTAACCACTCTACATAGCTTGTTCATTGTGATTGTTCAATCTCTCTCATCTTTGCTATGCATGCTTAGTTGCACTACAAATTCAATATTTTCAAATCTCATATCTTGTAGTAACTAGAAGGTCTAACGATTTTTTGAAGTGTTTTTAGCTCTATTCACCCCCCTCTAGAGCCCATTGATCCAAAAATATCAAGACATTTAGTAAACTAGGTATTACAGTATTATTTAGATGAACATTAATATAAATAACTAACGGTTATCATGTTTATCAATTATCATTATTTTAATATTATCCATCTGCTAAACATTTCCTCTAAACTTATATCCATACTGTATCGATACTTACTCAACTTTCCATTTGACAATTTTAGTTATATAAAGCTATGACCTAGGAGAAATATTTTATTGTATTTATATCTTCCATTTAATTATTTAATCCCAAAATTTTGTTATTGACTCTTCCTTTCTCTCATCTAGTTATAAGAAACTAGACAACTAGTTCTAAACTAAAATCTATTGTGGTGGTAAAATTATATAATTTTCTCTTAATCATTATATTATTTCAATTAATCACACTTAAGCCTCAATTAAGTTTTTCATTAATTAAACTCCGAGTTTCTAAATTTCTAAACATCCTATTTCACTATAAGGCATGAAAAAGTATATCCATACCAACATAATTGAAAACAAATAAGTTAAGGGAGGATTAAGTTGGATACCTAGAGTCGGGTATGTTACAAGTCCACCCCTTACAGTGGATTTCATCCCTAAAATTCAAACAATTATATCCTGGTGTTTTGAGTAAATTATCAGTTAAGTCACAGTGTGAGTAATGTGTCTCTACTATTTTCTCAAACCAAGAGTTGATATAGGGTATTCAAACCAAATCATAGGGCTTCTCTTAATATTGTTTTACTTATTATGTTTACCGACCTTGTGATGGTAGTCTCATCATCATTAGTATTTCTTTTTCCATCACTTCCATTATATTTTATGAAGTTTTGAATTTCTTACATGAGGTCCCTAGTGTCTACTAAAGTCTCTTATCTTCCATTACACAAGAATGAGAAAAAAAAACCAAGTTCCTAGGGGATTATATAGAAGCGGTCAACATCCCTGTTGTGATTATCATTTATTTTGAATTCTATGGGTATCAGGTAGAATCATAAGTTCACAACCACAAATCTTGGAAAACTTAATTAGAAGCAACGACATAACCACATGAATTTCGTTACTATTATCATTATTGTGACTATTTTGTTTAACATCATTTTTTTAAAGATTAAGAGATCATATTGGGCAATTATAACATGCAATTTTTTTCTTTCAGTATTAGAGTTCCTCTTATGTTTAGTACTTATATAAGTTTTGAGAAACCTTATGGATTATATGTGTCTCATGACTAAGACATTACAAAAGGAAATCTATTAGGCATATTAGGGAATTAGTGTAAGATTAGGTTTGAGTTAGCAACCTCATTTCATTTCCTGCATTTGAGAATTATAGTTTATTGTATGTATTATCCACAATCCTATTGTACAGTTAAACACACATACCGTGATTAGGGTGCACTTGATTTTTTGTTAGTTCAATTTATTATAATCACACGAGACAAGGTTACAATACATAAATTTTGACATTCTAAAAATGTTTAACTTAACTTGTAGAGTAGATTTGGTATCCATACCATTAAATTTTATAGCAAGTTAGGGAAAGGGGCATTAGGTTCAAACCTTTATTATCTTTCCAAGTTTTTTAAAATCTAAATACCAGCTTAAATAACTTATGATAAAAAATTTATATTAGTGAAAATTGATCTACAAAACTTACTATTTAATTAACCTTCGCATGGTCACATTAGTACAATTACATGACTCTATTTGTAAAGTTGGATTAACAACCTAAAGTTTACCAGTTACATGACTCTATCCCTTTAAAAGGGGAAACTTGTAGACCAAATAACCACTTAAGGAGGTATCAAGGGGTAAGCCAAGTAGGCCATATCTAGGGTAACATGTCCCAAAAGGACCAAGAGAGAGAGAGATAAATCTTGATGATTGCACAATATAGAATTCAGGGGATGCAACATATCTCATATCAAGTCTACATATGTCCAAGGTTAACCCTAGGTCCAAGCCAGGGTCTTCAAAGCACCTATTAAACATATATGTAGAATTAGATTTTTATTATTTAATTAGGTTATGAAAACTATACCATCTTATAGACTACATTTTTAGGGTTCATATCATATTTATACTTTACTTTTTGACTTATAAACTATTAGTTACAAAATTTGAAAATTATATCCAATGGGGAAATCCTTGAAAAAAGTCACATATTTGTTAAATTGTAATTTGGAATGAAAATAGTAAATTAGACAGATTATAACTTTTTGATTCCAAATCATATTTTATTTTATTTTTCTGGGCTATAAATAATTTAGTATCAATTTTGGAAGCATCAACCAATTAGAAAATCTCACAAATCCACATATATCATATTATTCATTTTGACAATCAAAGTGACTGGCCCAATCAAGTTTCACCAACTAGACCAGACCTATAGAATGCCTAGTGCACAACTCAACATGGTAAAAAGACCATTTTACCCTCAAAGAAAAACAAAGCAGTGAAGGAAAAGAGGGGTGAATTGTGAAATTGTCAACATTCATCTTCTTCCTCTCGATAAATTGATCTGGACTTCTATAGAGCTATGGGGTCCCCAGTTCACCACGACAGTATGACCAAGATTAATGTAGAAAACACACCACATACAGACCTTCAAGACCTAACAAACCAAATGACCCCACGGTGAGGCATTGCAAAGTTCAGGAACCTAACATGTCCCTTCCGCCATGGCCACAACAAAGTGGGGTACCTAAAACTAGGAAAATGATAGATCTCATGAAAACCAAAACTCCTACAAGCTGTTCTATCATGAAACGAAGTTAAACAACATGAAAACTGGGAAAAATGGTGGCGTAGGCCCCTCAATTTCACCCTTTTCCCAACTAGTGACAAAAGACCACATAAACAACCACATTGTTTCCCATGGAAAAGGAGTTCCTAGACCCTAGTATGATGAGCTAGTAGTAGATGGCGGTAGGTCACTTTTGGAAGACACAATCGAGATTTATGGGAGCTACATAGATGGCAAAAAAGTGTTTTTGAAGGTGCAAGGCTAATTTTCAAAGTGAAAAAGAAGGGAAGAATGCTCGAAGAGTAGAGAAAAGATACTTGGTGGAAGAAACATAGGAGGAAGGGAGTCTGACGAAGATGGAATCCTATTTATATCTATGGGGAACAATACCTAGATAAAATAGGGATGAATTGATTCTAAAAACACAAGGGAAATAATAGTGAAGATATCTCAACCAAAGATGCAGAGCAGAGAGAGGTCAAAATTTGGAGAGGGGCTCGATTACTTTAGCGGGTGAACCAGAAAGGAAAGCAAGGAAGAAGAAGGCTCATTGGCTGTGTGATCCAGAATCTGATGTCCAAGAGTGAGTCCGATAAGGAAAAGACATGACATATAAAATTGGGAAAACCGTATCAAATCAAAGCAATAAATGACAAACAATGTAGATATTAATTACTTTTCTTTTCTAATCCAATTGAGGGCTCAAGAAATACTAAAATAAAGTGAAAATTCCAATTTTTAGATATGTTTCCACTTTTGAAGGTGTTTAATAATTTATTAAGTTTTTGTCCTTATCTTATTTTTTTTAATGAAATTGGGATATTTAGAATTACTTAATTAATATGAAACTTGTTACCCAAACTAATTGGACCTCAAGGAACATGATTTTACCATCATATTTGTGTTTTGGGATTTCTTCTTATGAGTTCTAATACAAGTAGGGGTTTAGGCTTGACAACATCATATTTATTATAACATTACATCATTGTCATAATTATTTATTATTTAGAGTCATGTTATATTTGAATTGTTACCAAAAGAGTTTCCTTATATTATTATGAATGGATTCCCATATTTTGCTTATTTGTAATATTAAGTCAATTAATTCAATATTTATTTAGATAATGGTACATTATTCATATTTATGGATATGGAAAATAATTTATTATTCGAATTTGTATATTAAAAAATTAAACTTCTTATTAAAAATATCTTAGCCATTATGTGCATATCAATTATAAAAGGAAACATATGTGACATATTTAATGACTTGACTTACATGTTACCACATACTTAAGTTATCATGTTAATCTAAGTGTATTATGATGTGTGTGTTGATTATAGAACCTTACACCATAATATGCTATATTTATTTTCGAGCCTAATTATGTAATGCGTTACCATTGAGTTATTCATGTTATGCTCATTATCAATATACATTAAGGTATAAGTTTGTCCCTTTTTGGTCAAATCTAAGGAACCAACCTTAATAACCTCTTAATCATAGAACATGATAAGATTCTAGGTTTTGGTATGTTATAGTTGGCCTTCATATCATCCATTGCGAAGTAGTGTTTGAGATGATCGCCATTAACTTTGAATTTAGTAACTCACTCCGAATTATAACAACTTCATGAGGAAGTATGTGCTTGATGATGAATGGACCGAACCATTAGGTCCTGGGCCTTCCTAGAAAGAGACAAAGATGAGAGGTATGCAATAATACTTAATCTCCAACATGCATATATTTACTTTTCAAGTGTCTACCATGCCACATCTTAGTACACTCCTTGTAAATGCGTATATTCTCATATGTTGTCAATCCTATATTTTATGGAATTGACAGAGAAAGATTTCTCCCCCTCTCCCATGCCCGTGGCGGAGGCCGAACGCCCGGGAGGGTGGTAAATCAAGGAGACAACTAGGATTCGAACCCGGGTCCCTTCATGAGGAGACACCATGCTTGACCACTTGAGCCACTCCTTGTCGGCTCAATCCTTTATTTTATAGTTCTTGTGGTTGAAGCAAATGATTTTCTTTTACTACACAGAAATTAAAGTTGAGTTGTTGATGACCCATCATGCCTTGTGTTCAAGATCCACTAGTAGGTGACAATACTTTCCATAAATTAGTCAAAAGGGTATAGTGCCTAGGGGAGTCTTGTAAGTAGTTATGTAAGCCTAAGTGCGTTATTCATCTTGTGAGTCCAACCTTGCCTCGTCTTGCCAATTGTCTTCTCTAGAATAGCCTTCATTTGATGGTTGGAAACCTATGATTGACCTCTCATATGAGGATGATATGGAGTAGCTACCGGGTGAGAGATACCATACTTGTGAAGGAGTGCTTCAAAGGTGAGCTCAAGGAAATGACATCCTCCATAAAAAATGATAACATTTGGGACTCCAAAGTGTGGGAACATGATATCTTTGAATAGCTTGATGACTGGCTTGATGTCGCTAGTAATGGTGGGGATGGCTTTGACCCATTTTGAAACATAATCAATGACAATGATGATGTAGGAAGAGTGATCAGAGGAAGGGAATGGAACCATGTAGTCCACACCGCAGACGTCAAAGATCTCAACTTCTTGCCAAAGATTGAGTGGAATCTCAAATATTACTAGATCTCTAGCATTGGTCATAGGACTTGACATAATTGTGAGTATTTTTGAATATAGAGGACTAGAAGATTTTGCATTTGGAGGACCTTGAATGCAATCTTTTTGGAGCTCATGTGGCCTTCGCTTGGACCAAAATTAAGTTGTTTAAGAATGAGAGGAGCTTCCTCTTCAGAGATGTATTGGCGGCAAAGTATGTCAGAACACAACCTAAACAGACAAGTCTAAACCCAATAGTATTGCAGATGTCAACCATAAACTTCTTCTTTTCATTCCCTATGCAATCTGTATGAAGCACTCATGTGGATATATAGTTCAAAAAATCAGCATACCATGGGGTCAACATGGATACTTTTAGTAAGTGGTCATCAAACAAAGAGTCGGTGATGGAAATGGTGTCATTGTCTTGGATGTGCAATCGACTAAGATGATCAAAACAACGTTTCCCATTCCATTCTTGTCCTTGATTCTATAAAACCCATATGATCAATATGACTTTTGCATCCTTCTTTAACATTAGATACTTGATAGTAGTGTGATCATTGTAGACAATCACTTTTGAGCCTATGAGATATGAATGAAACTTGTCAAAAACACAGATAATGAAGAGAAGTTCCACTGTAGTGGTTGTGTGATTCCTTTGGGTGTCATCCATCCTCTTTCTTGCATAGTATATGGCATGATGCTTCTTGTCAATGTGTTTCCCTAAAACTACACCAACTAGTCATCACACATGATATCAAAAGAAAGAGACCAATCTGGATCATGAATGATGGGGGTAGAAATAAGAGCTTCTTTTAGAGTGGTGAAGTTCTTCATACATTTAGAGTCCAAGATGAAGTTAACATCCTTATGGAGAAGATTTTTAGTTATCTTTATGAAGTTCCTAATGAAGCTCTTATAGAATCTCACATGTCTTAGAAATGTCCAAATTTCTTCAATATTGGTTCGAGGAGACATCTTGGCAATCACTTCAATCTTCTCCTTTTCAACCTCAATGCATGTAGAGCTGATACAATGTCCTAGAACAATGCCTTCATTCACCATGAAATGAAAATTTTCCCAATTAAGCACTAGTTAGCTTCTTCGCAACGTTATAAGACCATGAAAATATGGTGTAGGCATGCATCAAAAGAATCTCAATAGACTAAAAAGTAATCCATGAAGATTTCATCTCTATAAGGTCAATTAAGACGGTAGACATGAAACATTATAAAGTGGTAGGGGCATAACATAGTTTGAAGGGCTTCCAACATGGGGCATACATGCCAAAGGGACATGTGAAGTGTAACGTCCCAGGATTTGAGGCCTCAGATAATATGATCTTAAAAGGAATGATTGGACTACCCATATCACCAAGGTGCATCTCCTTTTTCGGGAGCCCATCACTAAGAACTCCATAGTTAAGCATGCTCAACTTGGAGTAGTACTGGGATGGGTGACCTGTCGGGAAGTTGATCCTGGCATGCACGTGAGTGAGGAAAAATCATGCAGTTAAGGCTAGTGGTGGTCTGTGGGGACAGTCGTCATTCCTGAAACTCTACTAGAGCCTTGGGTAGTGGGCCCAGGCATTACAAATGGTATCAGAGCATAGGTTCCTCATCTAATCATTAATAATTATTAAATTTTACAAAGTCCATAGAATCGAGGGAGTTATTAGAGGATTATCTGAAAGACTAAGGTGACTAGAAAAGGATCACTTCCATGGGCTGGCAATATTTTCCTCCGCACCGCTAGTCGGAATACAAAGACTCCCAGATTGTGTGACTGCCTGGCCGATGTCTTAGGATATGACTCGAAATAAGATACCTTTAGGACTCTCTCATCTTGTTCATCCCTTCTCAACTCAAATTCTGAATAAGGACCTTAAGGATTAGGGTTTTCTCTCTTCTCCTCACCCTCTTGAGGAATGGATAAGGTTAATAAGGTCTAAGGAATCCTCCACCAAATTAAATGAAAAGCATGTAAATAAGATGTCATAGACGTAAGCTTAATAGATTAAGCACAAACTAAAGAATAGATACATGCTTAGATCGTATGACACGAGTTGTCATTACCCTCAGGAGAGACCTGAGGATAGACCTCCTTGGCAGGAGGATGAGTAGAGAGAGAGAGTTGTCTTGGAGGTAGAGACATCCATTAAAAGTAGAGACCTAGCACATACTCTAAGGATGATGTTAACCCTAACCCTAAGTGAAGGTTAGAGAGATGACATGATGAGTTAGTTGTCTTGGTAGACCAGATGTTTGTATAGACACGCCTTGGATGCCATATGAGCCATGAGAGGTTAGATGGCCTAGTACCTTTGGCAACCCAACCCTGGAAAGGGTCGTGCATGTTAGAACAAAGGATAGCTCCTTCATGGATAGAAGTTTAGAAATCCCAGCTTTTAAAAGGTAAGTAAAGTTTTTATTTTATACCAATTTTCAGTTTAGTAGTAGAATTTCATAATTATTATTGATTATTTGTCGAACCTTTGATCTGGGTTATTAGATAATGACTCTGATCTCTTAGTCTCCCTTAAGTGGGGGTTACCGGGAGACGGGGTCGTTACAATTGGTATCAGAGCCATAACCCCTCCAGTAGGTGGAGCCCACATGGGCATGTGGCATGCCAGTCTTGAGTCGTGCGGTCTAGGCATGTAGGAAAGGGCGGTCCATGGTAGATGTAGCCACCCTTGCGCTGGTATTCTGTGATCGAGAGTCGGGTGTCTATGGGCCATTGTGGGTCTGCACTGAAATGGGGTCAGATTATGAGGCCATATAATTGAACCTTGATGAGGACGTCAAGAGTCTAAGTGGGGGAGATTGTAACGTCCCAAGATTTGAGGCCTCAGATAACATGATCTTAAAAGGAATGATTGGACTACCCATATCACCAAGGTGCACCTCCTTTTCTGGGAGCCCATCACTAAGAACTCCATAGTTAAGCGTGCTCAGCTTGGAGTAGTACTGGGATGGGTGACCTGTCAGGAAATTGATCCTGGCATGCGCGTGAGTGAGGACAAATCACACAGTTAAGGCTAGTGGTGGTCTGTGGGGACAAACGTCATTCCTAAAACTCTACTAGAGCCTTGGGTAGTGGGCCCAGTCGTTACATGAAGGTATTATTTTTTTATCACTAGGGTGGATGGGAATATGATAAAAGCCAGAGTACGTATCCAAGTGAAAAAAACCCTGGTGTACAAGTCTCTCCATGACTTGATCAAGAAATGGGAGAGGAAAGTCGGCATTCCAAGTAGCATTGTTGAGCTTGCTATAGTCGATGTACCAGTGCCATCCGGTCATGGTTCTAGTGGGGATAAGCTCATTATTCTTGTTCAAACAACTGTAGTGCCTTCTTTCTTTGGCACTACGTGCACATGACTCATCCATGATGAATCAGAGGTGGGATAGATGATCTTTGAAAGTAGTAGCTTTATTATCACCTTGCACACCCCCTCCTTCAGAATCAAGTTCAACCTACATTCAGGCTCGATGGAGGGCTTGTAGTTGTCAATCATATTGATTTTATGCATGCAGAGGGCTTGTCTCACTCCAATTGAGTCATTCATTTTGTAGCCTAATACCTTATACCTCTTCCTTAGTTCTATCAACAACGAGTTTTCTTGCTTAGTTGTGAGATATAAATTGATGATGACTAGGCAAAACTTTTTCTCATTTAGGAAGACATATTTTATTCCCTTAGGTATGGGCTTCATCTCCAACACAGTGGGCTCCTTATTTTTTTAATGAATTATAGAGATAGATTTAAGTTCTTCAAATTTGGCTTCTATATCTTCCTCGACATTGACTAAGGGTAAGAGGATTTGTTCCACTTTCCCATTAATAAGGGGATGAGCATTAGGGTCAATGAGCGGGGGTCTTCATAAGTAATTGTCTCCTATCACGGTTGTGCCATCTTGTCAATACATTAGATGAGGAAGCATTGTTCCTGGAAAGAGGGACCCTTGAGACTCACAAAAACCTTGAGGTCAATTGTGTTAGTCCCAAGCCTTAATGTCAAAATTCTTACTTCAAAAAAGATTAAGGCTCTGACGGTTTCTAGGAATGAATTCCCAAAGATGAGCGGATTTCAAAGATCTCATTGACGTCCATGATAAAAAAATCACATGGGTAATAAGATTTTGGGCCCACTATCATAGGGATGTTTTCTATGAACGCCATCCAGTAAGTCATAGAAGAGTCTATAAATTGAATCAAGATAGTGATAGGAAATATATCAGTGGTGAATCCTAGTCTTTTGCATATACTTTAGGGCATGATAAAAATGATGGCCCCCAAGGTCAGTGATACCTTTTTGAAAACTTAGAGTCCCCAATGAAGCATGATATTCTAAAGGATCTTGGATCTTTGAATTTTCTAGGCATCTTTCTCTGGATGATGTTTGATGGTGTTCATGCTAGTTTCACAGTCTCATAATCCTCTATTATGTACTTTTAAGTAGGGAGAGCCGTAGAGCCTTGAATAATTTGTCTAGGAGTAAATTTTGACCAAAACATCAAGGAAGGAAATGTCAAAGTCAAGCTTATTCATAGCTCTTTGAACTTTGTGAATCTCAAGTCTAGCCACGCTTGAGCTGGACTGCTCTGGTAAGGGGCATGTGGTTTGTGGATAGGCACCACTGGGATAGGAGGGGTGGTTGGTGTAGCTTCTAGTGCCATCTCGAGATTGAGTGTTCTGCTTGTCTCAGGAGCAGATGTGTCACCCTACCTTGGCTATTCAATCATAGGTTCAATAGGTTCAACAATTGGTCTGACATCATCATCATCATCATCGTCTTCAAGAACCAACTTATTATTACTGATTGGGCCTGGAGGTTTTGGTAGAACAAACTCAGAATGTGTGGCTACAACCTTTAGTTTCTCTTCTTGATGATTGGGGTTGTTTTCCGATTGATCGGTGAATGAGCACACTAGGGGGTGAATGGTTGCAACAATCTACATAGTTGAGCCTCCATTTTTCAACACATGTTAGCTTGCTAGTATTTTCTCAATGGCATACAAGGGACCTTGACCGTTGGAGGCAAGCATGTTTTGTTGGTTGCCATGTCCTATAAGAAGTTGTCCTCAATTATTATACATTAGATACATGCTCCCATCCCTATGGAAATAAGTATTTAATGTTTTTTTTTCTTTTCATTTATTTTTGTTTCCACCAATGCATTCAAAGAGTGACCACTAGTAGCAATCCATTCCTAGATTTCATTCTTCTTGCTCCAACCACACCCCCCTTTAATATTCCATAGCAGCATGGACATATTAATGGGATTTTTGGGACCTAGTTTGCTTGTTCGACTCCTTCTTGGTGCCCTTCCTTTTGTCTTCTTTCTTATCTTGCCTTGGTACTGCAACATCTTCACTATCCGAGTCAGTTAGCGCCTCAAAGCTATTTCATGTGTCCAAGATTCTACCCACCCCTTAGTTTCTGGGAATGCCATTCTTCTTGAAGCTTTTCCTCTTTATGGAAGCAAAAAACTCTCCTTCTTCCTTCTTGGTGCCTGGGTTACCGCATTCATCTTTCTCCTGTGCTTTGTCTGACTCCTTGTAAGGCGTTACTGTCTCTTCTTCATTTTGCACTACATGCTTGGAGTTTGTTTTTTAGGGCCATCTCCCCCATTGCTATTCTGACCATGGTCCATGCTAGTGTTCTTCTCCATACTGGACTTGGGTCTAGTCTTAGAAGTTTTTTCCCTCCATTCTTGCCTAGGCCCTTTAGCACCCTTGTCTTCCACCTTCATGTCACAATTTCTATCAGTATGCTCTAAAGCTTTACAACCACTGCACTTTGGGGGAATATAGTCCTACTGAACCTGCACTGGGATGGGCTCGTGTCCATGTACATTCAGCCATATAGTATCTATCAACTCGTCATCAACATTCACCTCAACCAGTACTCTTTCTTCTTCATGCTCGAGTGATCTCTCATCAATGTGCAGGACAATGCTGACACTTGCATCTATCGTTCCCCAGCCTGGTCCACGATATGCCAAATGACTTCAACGTCACCCAAGAAGGTATGAAGGCAAAAGCATCGTGTCCGAGTTCATCTCCATGATGGTAGTCCTTGGCCTCAACTAATTGGGAATCAAACCAACACGACCCCATGTTTAAGACCATTCTTTTGTCTTCTGCGTTATAAATTCAAACAAGGAAAATACATTTATCTCTCGTCAACAGTTTGAACGCCCCTTTTGGCTACCATGATCATTGGATCCATGCATTTAGATGCGGGTAGTAGGGTCTCTTCCCTAGTATGTATACCATTATAGTATACTTTCAAAGGTTCTTCATCTTCTCAAACTCACACATATCCAATTCAACTTGAACTCTCCCCTCCGCCTGCCTTGGCGTCGGGAACGTCTCCTTGGTGTCCTTCATGATTTGGGTCCACGCTCTCCCTCATGGTCCTCCATGTCCTCTGAATTCTTTACCTGCGGCTGAGTCCGCTCCTTCTTCTTCCTTTGTCTGGCTGGAACTAGGGTTCCACATGCCGCCTCCATTGTCTGCCTGCTTCAGATTCCCAGGGTTAGTGGGTGGCTGGGTATGAGTCCGCACATGCCTGGATTGGTCGCCCTGGTCACTCGCACCCGCCAAAACTAGTGGTCCCCTTCCCTCTCCCCCCTCGTCGAATGACTTAGGGTTAGGGCTATCCTTCCTAGTCTTCTTCTCGGCACTGGACACCGCTAGGGTTGCTGTGGTTGCGGGTAGTGGTGGATTGGTGTGCGCAGGGCGAGGGTGGGGGTGGACGCCTATGACTGGGGTGGTCGCCGACGTGGGTGCCATGCCCTGGATTGGATCGCCTCTGCGATCACCGAAGCCAAGGGGGAGGACGCAATGGCGTCTTTTGTATGTATAAAACAAGCATGTTAACCACTAAATCAAGTCAAATTTTTTGTATGTATGTATGTATGTATATATGTATGTATGTATTATGATTAGGCAAATATATATTCTGACTTCCTCCTAAAAATATAGGAGGACAAGAGTTACATGTAGGCCCAACACCATACATCCGAAAAATAGATCAACAACTCACTCATTTATCTAATGTGTAACTTCTATTTAACACATTTATAAATTTTTGCAGCAATACTCTTTGCATTTGAGACTTCCCCTCTATATTTTCGTGCGTTCCTTTCCTCTCATATGTAATAACATGGAGCAATAAACAAGATCCTCTTCTTGTCACTTTTCCCGCAGCTAGTTAACATTCTTCTTGGATCTTCTTTTAGCTGTAGGTACAATATGAAATCTTCACAAATTAGCCTCCAAACTTCACTTGTGAATTTGCAGCAGCCTACCATGTGAACGTGGGACTTGTCCCCCTCATTAAATAGTAAACAAACAGTAGCATCTTCGTTATTCCATCCGTGTATTTTATCCAGGGTAGTTAGAGCATTATTCTGGATGTATGTATGTATATATGAGATTAAGAGAGAAAGATTCCCCTCCCCCCATCCCATGCTCGTGGCGGAGGTCGAATGCCCGAGAGGGTGTATGTATGTATGTATGTATGGGATTAAGGTAGAAAGATTTCTCTAAGTATGTATGTATGTGTGTGTGTGTGTGTTTGAAATTAGAAAATACATATATATGGAGGGGACTTTGCCTACTAAATATCATGACATTCCCCTATGTGGTGGGCAAGCAAAAGGGAGAGACTACGAAGTTTGTGTAGATGATCTAAGGGACAGGGTGGCGAAGTGGACTGGCATTAAAATGTCGATGTCTGGCAGACTTGTGTTGGTTAGGTCTATTTTAACAAGGACAGTGCAGTTCTGGTGCTTGCAAGCAGAAATTCCCATGTTTTTTTAGAGAAGTTTCATAGAATCATGGCCTCTTTTGTGTGGGGTTGGTAGTACCAAGCGGTTAGCTGGTCCTCCACTGAGAGAAGGTTTGAAGGTGGTCTTAATGTGGCATATCTAGTTGATATTGATTTTGTTGCTACTTCTAAATGGATTGATGCCTTCCCAAGATCACATTCCTTCTGGGGCAGATGGATACGCACGTGCTATGGCATTGTCCCTGAGTACACCAGTATCCCCAATGTCTCTCATACTTAGTGGGTTATGTGTAAGTGATGGCCCAAGGTTGCAGGTAACTACGTATTCTAGGAGGATTGTTCGTTGTTGAGGGATGTGCGGGCCAAACCTTGGGCTCTTCCTCATTCTAATTCACTGTAGGTGCCTTGGTTTCCGGTGATATGGAACCATGGGAATATTCCAAAGTGGAGCTGTAGTACCTTCAAATCTATCCTTTGCAAATTCCCAACATTTGACCATTTGAATAAGTGGGGTTTGAATGTGAATATGGTGTGCCTGCTTTGCAAAGTTGAGGAGGAGTCTCACACTCATCTATTCTTCAGATGTGCTTGTACGAGGTACCTATGGTGTAGGCTCTGGTTGAATATGGGATGGGGTGGCCTTCCCCATACTTCCTTATTAGATGGTATCATGAGGATGGTGGAGAAGACCATATGTAACACAACTTTAAGACCGTTTCTGGGAGTGTGTGTTACTCGCTTGTGTTTTTTATTTAGAGGGAACACAACAAGATGTTGCATGGGAGGGGGTATGTGAATGCCCTTATATTTTTTTATCTTTTTACTACCCAGGTTGGCTTGGTGGTCAAAGCCAGGCCCAAGTTGGCAAAGGGAGTCAGTAGCTTGATCCTGAACCAATGGGGTTATGTAGTGTAAACCCACTTGTACAATATACAAGATTGTTGATCTCTACACTCCTATTTTTGGTGAAATAGTAATACTTTACCTCCTCCAAAAAAAAAGAAATCAGAAAAATAAGTCTAATTAACTAAAGAGGTTTTTAATGCCTAAATATGAGTTACAATACGGTCCCTTGTAGGATTAATGAATTGAATGGAATAAATAATAACATAATACATAAATGTTGAATTTAAATACTAAAAATATTGAACCTAATTTTAGGAATATTTCTAGATAAGTAGGCTTGACTTTAAGGTATGTGAACATATTATTGTATTCTAAATTTTCCTATAATGATGGCACTCTTGTGTAATATTCCATCTTGAAATCTTCATTGAAACATTATTATTTACATATTGGAATCTTCTTATCTAATTTGTGATTATTGAAATATTTTTGATATGGGTTCATAAAAAAACCCTACCAATGAACACTCTTGATATCTATTAATATAATATTGACTAGAAAATTTACCTTGCCTCTCTATTATGTGTGCATTGTATTTAGACTATTATCTATGATAGTCATAACTATTAGGACATATTGTTCCACCCTAGGTGTGTTGTTTGCACCTATTTTTATGTACAACAGTGTGTTGCTCCACCCACAGTTTGTTGTTCTGTTCATTTATATATTAGAGTGTGTTGGTTTATCCCAGGTCTACTTTCTAGACCCATTTTTGGTCAATGATCCAGTGGTTTCTCGACCCTACTTTATATATTGTTAGTCTATCTCATACATGCAAGAAATTGTTTCATTTTGTGAAATTGTCATTAAAGAATGGCAAGACTTGAATATAGTCAATAAGACCTTAAGATTTACACATGATGGCTCCCAAGGTAGGGTCTGGTAGGGTGAATGCGGAGGCAATTCCTGATGTGATCTACTGCCGTCAGCCTCCTTCCTGTGATGCCAGTCGGATTTGGAGGAAGAAAGATGGACCCGTGCTACATTGCAGGCTTTCTCAGGAATCATCTGGTCTTCCCTATGATCCAAGTAGTTGGTCAGTGCAGGACGAGTACTCACTGAAGAAAACCAATGTAACAATTAATGAGGGTAAACTTCGTTATCCTAAATATGAAGCCATGGAAAATGCAGGTAGATGGAGCAAATGCCTTGTTTGTTATGTCATAGACTTCAGGCCCCATCTCCCTACCCTGGAAAACTATCTCGCCTGGCTATGGAATCTCCAGGGTACCCTCAAAATCTTTAACAGAGGTGATGGGATGTTCATCCTCCAATTCTCAGTCTCTTCTGATCTTGAGTTCACGCTCTCTGGAAGATGGTATGCTTGTAATAGACCTTTACTTTTAAGTAAATGGAAACTGGGTGATACATTCCATAAGATCAAGTTGGAAGAATTACTAGTATGGACTCGTCTGTATAAATTGCCTATCGAGTTATGGGATAAGAAAATGTTTGACAGGATTGGCTCAGTTTTGGGAACCCCATTGAGAATGGATGAAGCTACAAAAGCTTGTTCTAGACTGGAATATGCCAGAATCTTAGTTCTCTATTCAACTAAAGCAAGCTTTCCTCAGTCCATTTCCTTGTCGAGCGATGAAGGTGATGAACATGAAATCTACTTGACTTATGACTGGTTTCCTTACAAATGTTCTCGATGTGGTTTATTTGGTCACGATGACTGTCATGAATTACCTACATTGCCTCCTGAGCCTATGAAAGAGAAGATCTGGACTATCAAGCAGAAAGAAGTTCCTCCTTTACATGTTAAAGAAAATGTCTCTGAGAAACCATTCACTCTGAATAGAGTTGGCCTGCAACATAATGAAGAGTTAGTTATGAGTATGCATCACAATTATAATGGTTCTAACCATTCTATTCCCTCTACCCCCATCCCTGTGTTTCCTTGAGTTTCCACCTATGATGGAGGGTCTACCAGTTCCACCAAGGAGATAATTGTCATTTCAAAATTTCCCAGCAAGTCTCCCCCGAAATGCTCTCCTAAGCCTATTGTGGGTATATTCCATAGAGTCACTAATTCTCTCTTTTTCCCTATGCAAAATAAGTTTGGTGGATTGGAAATTATCAATGAAGAAACATCTGCTGAGGCTGACAGCTTAACATCCCGGGGGTTAAAACGAATCTATTGATGCTTATATCTTCTTAGAACGTCAGAGGCATCTCTAATAAAGTTCTAAGTGTCCAAGAAGAGGTAAGAAGGTCTAACAGTCAAAATTTCATCATTAATGAATCTAAGTTGCGATCTGGTAAAATGGTCAAGTTTATGAATAGGTATTTTCTTGAATTCAGTTGGATTTCAAATCACAACTCTCATGTCCTTGGTAGAGTTATCATTTTGTGGAAAGATAATTCATGTCAGATTACAAAGATTGATGAGAATGATCAGGCAATACATTGTAAAGTTCAAACTGAATTCTCCTCTTTTGTTCTCTCTACTATATATGGTCATAATGAAGACTTAGACATATCCTCTTTATGGATATTTCTTGAGAGTATCAATTCTTCTGTTGTTGAGCCTTGGGTCTTGATGGGTGACTTCAATTGTGTGAGAAAAGCTTGTGAAAAAATTGGAAGACAACCTCCTTCTACTAGATCCATGGATGAGTTCAATGACTTCATGCTTGACTGTAGCCTTTTTGAAATGGATTTGGGTGGACCTTACTTTACATGGGATAACCACCAAGGAGGAGATGACTTTATCACGTCTAAAATTGACAAAAATTTATATAATAACCTCTTTTTATCTAATTTTAATGTCTCTCAAGGTGATTGCATTTCTAACATTGTTAGTGATCACAGAAGAATTACTCTATCTATTAGAAACCCTAGAAAGATTTGTTCCCCCTTTAGATATGTGAGTGCGTGGTCTACTATTGATGGTTTCTATTCTGTTCTTGAAGAGGCATGGAACATCAGGGTGGATGGTTATGATATGTTTAAGCTTTATACCAAGCTAAAGAACCTTAAGTTGAAACTAAAAGCTTGGAATAATAAATCTATTGGTGACATTCTTGAAAAAGTTATGATTGCTCATGATGAAGCCCTTGAAGGTCAAAGATTGGTTGACCTCAACCCCCTAGATGCTGAAGCTAGAACTAATGCTAAAAATCTCATAGAAAAATCAAGAGAAGCAAGTAATATTGAAGAATCTTTCCTCAGACAAAAATCAAGAGTGCAGTGGCTTAAGAATGGCAATTCCGATTCTAAATTTTTTTATGCTTGCTTAAAAACCAGACGTAACGGGAACTGCATCAGCAACTGGAATACTAATGACAAAAATATTCATGACCAAACTGAGCTTAGTCAATATGTGCATGATTTCTATTCTGGTATTTTCTATAAAAAGGAATCCTCTGGTGGTGTTTGGTCTGAGAAGTGGACTGGTCCTACTCTTTCCTCAGCCCAATGTGAAAATCTGACCTCTGTGATTACAAGGAAAGAAATTGAGGATATTGTTAATAATCTAGATGATGATAAAAGCCCTAGACTTGATGGTTTTAATGGGAACTTTTATAAGAGGGCGTGGAAAGTGATAGGTGATGATGTAGTCAATGTTGTTCTGGAATTCTTCTCCAATGGTAGCTTGCTCAAGGAAGCAAACAAAACTTTTATCACTTTAATTCCCAAAGGACAGGATAAATCTCATCTTACAAATTGGATGCCTATCTCCTTATGCAATACGTTCTATAAAATTATTTCTAAGGTTCTCTATAATAGACTGCAAGGTGTTCTTCCTACCTTGATTGATGATCAACAACTTGCTTTTGTTAAAGGTAGAAGCATAAGGAATGCTATTATCCTAACCAATGAAATTTTGAGTGACTTCAAGAAATCCTTTGGTTCTCACATGTGCATTCAAGATGACATCTTGAAGGCTTATGATTCAGTTCATTGGTCCTATCTCTTCTCTATTATGTACAACATGAATTTCCCCACTGTTTGGATTTGTTGGATTGAGAATATTTTTTATTCCACTTCATACCATGCTTTAGTTAATGGTGAACCTACTGAAGCTATTTGGCCAATGAATGGTGTTAGGCAGGGGGACCCTATTGCCCCCTATCTCTTTGTTTTGGTCATGCATGGTTTTTCTAAAATGATGAAGAAGCATGTCAACTTGAACCTCATTTCTCCTATTAAAGTTTCAAAGGAATGTCACTGCTCTCATCTAATTTTTGTAGACGATCTGAAGATCTTCACCAAAAATGATGCTCCTAGTGTGAATAATTTGAAAATTCTCCTCGATAAGTTTGGAAGAGAATCTAGTTTGAAGATCAACCCCTCTAAGAGTTCTATTATTGTTAGTAAGAAAGTTGATGGTTCTAGTATGTCAATGATTCTCAATATGAAAGTGGAATCTATTGGAAAAGCTAAATACTTGGGTATACCTCTCTTTATTGGTAAAATTTCAAGGAAGCATTGTTCTTCTCTGATTGACAAAATCAAGAAACGGTTGGATAGTTGGAAATCGAAGCTGCTCTCTCTAGATGGTAGAGTTGAGCTCATTAAATCTACTTTGTCATCTATGTTCCTGTATTGGGCTTCTTCTTTTCCTATACCTAGCTCAACTCTTGAGGAAATTGATAGGTTATGCAAGGACTTTCTGTGGGGTCAGTCTAAGGATAAACGTAGCCTTCATCTTATAAAATGGGACTCTGTCACTCTTCCTAAGATTGAAGGTGGTCTTGGTTTGAGAAAAAGTAAAGATATTGTAAAAGCATGTCTTATCCTGAATGCTTGGAACGTGGCAAATAAGAAAAATACCTTTTGGTTTAAATGGATTGGAGAAAGATATTTCAAGAAGTGCACCTTTTGGACTGTAGAGGAATCATATAATAACTCTTGGCTTTTCAATAACCTGCTCAGGGTTAGGAAAGTTCTTCTTCCTTTAATTAAGTTCAATATTGCAAAGGGTAAAATCTTTAGACTTTGGCGCAATCCATGGTGCCTTTCCAAAATTTTAGGTGATATTATTGGAAAGGATATGATCATTCAGTTGGGTCTTCCTTCTTATTCCTTCCTAAGTGCTATTATAGTTGATAAAAAATGGAAGGTTCCTTTGAACAGAGGCTCATCTACACTTTCTTCTTTGCTGGAACTATTTCCTATTGGTCAGTTTGACAATGACTATCTGAGTTTTGGATCCAAAGATGATAAAAATGTCAATCTTAAAATTGTTTGGGAAAATATTAGAGTTAAAGGTGTGGAAGATCCCAACTATGATTGGATCTGGAAATGTAGATGGCAGCTCAATGCTATCATTCATCTATGGAAATTCAGACAAAATAAATTGCCAACTTCTGACTACACTAGAAGAAGGGGGATCTCAATTGCTTCTATCTGTTTCTTATGCATGAATGCATATGAAGACTCTAACCATGTTTCGTTTGAATGCTCCTTCATGAAAATTTTGTGAAATCAAGCTAAATTCGCAGGTCTAATTAGATGTGCTCCTTCTGGTTGGAATGATCTTATCTGCATGAAATATTCTTCTGAAAGGATTATTTCACCTCTCATTATGTATCATGGTTGGATTGAGAGAAACTCCAGAGTCCACAATGACAAATATAAAGATGTTGAACTCTTATGGACCTCTATTTTGAAAGATTATGATGCTTTGCTATGATGATTCTTCTATATTTTGAAGTTTTCTGTTATTCCAGTTCCTTGTATGTGCTTGGTTTCTGGTTACAGTCTCTCTTCTTCTTTCTTCTCTGTATCTAGAAGCAAGCTCTTCTAAAGCTTCTGAGGTAGTTGGTTTCTTTCTGAAGAGTTAGCTTGTGTCTTTTTCTACTGGGAGATGATTTTGATCTTATTATATGATGGACTCCTGGATTCAGATAGAAATTTCCTGGACTTTTTTTCAAGAGTTAGATTATGTGTTTTTGTTTGCTGGGAGATGCTTTATTATCCTTCTACATTTTCCCTCTGATAAGGGTTTTGTATAGAGTTATTTTTTGTATAGCTCCCTTTTTCATTTCCTCATTTCTTATTTTGAGAAATGAACACACTGTACATGTTTCAAAAATATAAAAAAAGCAACACAAGTTTTTACTGACCAAAATAAAGACTTGATATAATCTCTCATTTCTTTTAGAAATAAATTCCTCATTATCTTGCTTTATATTATTAAATTACATATATGTTGGTATCCCCCTCTTGTATGGGAACGCCGACTTTCACATTTGAAACTGTTATAGTTCCCCAATGCTATTAATTATGTGCATATAGCAGCATTTCTAATGCATATCCTTTTATTATCTCTTTTTGGGCATTTTTCGCAAATCGCATAAGTGTAGGAGCTTTAGAAGGAAATGACCTAGGAATATCACATGTAGGATGTGACATGAGGTTTTACTTGGGGTGTCTAGGTTGCCCTCTGCAATTGGTCTTATGTATAATTAGAGCCACCTTGTTATTTTGTAGCACCACTTTCAAGATTTGAGAAACAATGTGTATGTAACGTCTTATAACTTTGTTTATAGTTATGTTTCTACTACTTGTTTATCTTTAAGCTTTGTATTTACTACTTTGAGAAATAATATCTCCTTTCATCCTTACATTATATTATGTTTGGATTTTGGATGGTTTTGTTCCTTATTATAGTGAGGAGTGGATCCTAGCTTGGGTCCCACTCTTTACATATCTACTATTGTTTATAATTTGTCTTCAATTTTTACTTTGATAATTCTATTTTGGTACATGTATCTTATGTTGACTTCAGCTTCACCACTTTAGGATATGTTCATGGTTCGGTTGGTGTGGTTCCACACAAATGTCTTACTATTTCTAGTTTATAAATGCTCAGATGTTGATTGTGTTACTCCTATAATAGGAATACCATTTTAGAATAAATAGTATTTGTGAATTTGCTAATAGATATGATCTCAACAATGGTTAAGAAGTTAGAACTTGAGTAAATGAATGGGATTTCTATTTGATTAGCTAAAATATTGTCATAAACTACATGCGTTAAATGCTAAGACTATAAGTTAGACTTATCAAGGTCTGCAAGTTTCTTATGAGTTCAATATACTTAACCTGATTATGTTGCATGTTACTTGGATGAGTGGATATTTTCACTCACTGGGGTCTATATGATTCTTGCAAGGTTGTTTCACATGTTTTAAGGTATATTTACATCCAATGAAGAAGTAGTAACAAATAAGATGTAATCAATATAACTTAGCCTAGATTGTCTCTATTGCTTCTCAGGATGGGTTCTATACTTAGTCTATTTATTTTATGTACATGTAATGTGATGTAAATTGAACAAATTATGAGCTTAAGATCTTGTTGAAAGACTCTAGAGGACGGGTGAATAGAGTCGAAGGAACTTTTTCACAATATTAAAATACAAACACAGTTAATTGCACCTTGCTTAAAGAATGTGGAAATATGAAGCAAGTTATTGGACAAAAGAAGCAACAACAAGAACACAAATATTTAGAGTGGTTCTTTCACCTAGTTATTTCCAACCAAAATTTCTTAACTATGTATTTTATTCATGTCTCTATCGATACATGATACACAAATTTACCAGTGTCTTTTAAGGAGCAAGACAATCCCTCCTTTTCAGTTCAATGAGGACTATCACCTTCTTTTACGGGTCGTTGGAAGGTCACTCACTTCATCTATTTTTTAATAGATGCGGAAAAGCATCATACCTCACTCTTCTTTAACAGCCATGAAAGAGCACCAATTTGAGAAGACACCTTCTTCTCTCACAGGTTCCTGGACAGCCTTCACTCTAAGCAGTATTCCAAGAGCATAACAACAAAGGAGAAAGAGATTGGAGAAAGAAACAATCAATTAAGCTGACAAGTATCCTATATCAATCATATGGACCAGAGCCACAATAAATAGGGCAAGGTTGAGTGGTAATGTTGGGATGCTTTGAGTAGGATATGAAATTATAGCTGTTAGAAGATTGCAAATAGACTGATTTGGTCAATTTTTTAAAGGTTAAAATGCTCAAGTGTTCAAGTTGTGTTGTAGGTGTCCTAAGACCACTCCTATATATAATAATTTCTTACAAGTGGTTAATTTGACTATGGGGAGCGTTGAAGGCATTCTTAGTAGTTAACTATCCTCTAGGATTAGGTTAGTTGTGTTGCAACAACTAATTTGATTGTTAACACGCATTTGGTTTCAGAATTTTCTCAGTAAAACAATATTTTGATCGAGATTGTTCTCAGTTGAATAGATTGTCAACCAAGAATTATCTTGAGTGCACAAGTGGTCTGGCGGATGTGTCAGTCGAACTTCTTGGTCCAACTAGGTTGGCACTCTCGGTCGAGAATTTCTTTGATCAAGAATGACTTAGATCTCAAGTATATAAAATGACTATTTCCCAATTCACAGAGTCTTCAACCGAATGGATTTCAGTCGAATAAGAATTTGACTGAGATAGGCTATGTAAAATGATATGTGCATTATGGGAATAACTATCTAATCACTTTTTTTTATTGAAACCTAATAGCCCTAATGGCTTCATATGAGTATGAAATAGGTTTTGTGTAGGTGGGGTTGATCCATATCTTGATTTTACATGACTTCCAAGTACTTAAACATTATACTTTTGTACAAGTATATTACAAATGAGTACATTTGAAAAACTCAAGCATTTGATACAACTTCCTTGATCAACTTTTACCAAGATAGTTTTTTCACTTGAAACACTTAACTAGCATGTTAGATTCACAATTAGGAAATGGTTGTCATCAGAGAATATAAGCTAATGTCCAATATGGCCAACAATCTCCCCCTTTTTTAAGATGGCAGACATTTCTAATTGTAAGAAAAAACTTTAAATGACATTTCTATACTTAGTGAGCTTTTCCTTGAGAATCTTTAGAATGTGTGCAAATTTACATTAAAGAGATATGAAATATATCATCCAACCCTCAAAGTAAATGTGAAGCAATTTATAGCAAGAAAAATGTATCTCTTTGGCTAAGAGAGGATATTAATTATCGGTAACATACCAAAACTTGGACATATTCTCTTTTTGGCCCTCTTTCTAAGCTTTTCTTTTGATTTCTATCCTTTTGGGCCTTGATGTTCAATTTGTGGAAATAATAGTGGTTTGGTGAACATTTGTTCATTATTATTGCCAACATGTGGGTTTATGCAAAAATACCTCAGTAAATATTTTAATAAAGGCCTAGTATGCAAACTTACCACATATGTGAAATATTGATAAAATAATTCATTCTAGATCCTTCCTTAGCCTTTTGGAGCAAGGAAGGGAAAAAAGAATGAAAAAAAATACTTTAAACACGTTAATGTGATATGGAATTAATTAATATGGGAAATATTGGTAATATTGGATAATGGGAAAAAACTCATAAAAGGAAAACTAATTGATTAAAGATAAGTTGAGATTCATTTTCCTTACGTTTTGTTTGGCTTGGAGGTCAAATTTCATAATTTTGGAATGATAATAACTATGTCTCTTTTATTTGGAAAAGAAAAGGTGAGTTTTCCTCAAAATATGAAATAAAACACTTAATGACTCCAAAAGTGGGAAATAATCTTAGATTCATGATCTACACATTAAAAATAGCCTTTGGGTGAATTTTC
This sequence comes from Alisma plantago-aquatica, assembly GCA_963693085.1. Classification (NCBI taxonomy): domain Eukaryota; kingdom Viridiplantae; phylum Streptophyta; class Magnoliopsida; order Alismatales; family Alismataceae; genus Alisma; species Alisma plantago-aquatica. The sequence continues at coordinate 88,905,847 of OY856409.1, forward strand.
ATGTAATTTGGATAATCTTTAATATACATGTGAAGTTAGGAGAGAGAAAATGTTTAATAATTGAATAGTGCACTTTATTCAAATTTGATTGGGAAATCAAATAAATGTCACGCCTTTATAATCTTAGGAGCACAATCTGGGCCATTGGATATATGATCAAATAGCTCTTTCTAATCTTCTACCCCATGCCTAAAACGGAAACCAGGCTCGTACATGCAACCCTGTAAATCGGGGATTTCTCTCGATTCCCTTGATCTTTCCCCAAGATTATTTTGCCATTATGTTTTCCTTTAAATTCCACATAGATTGGTACTTACTCACATCTTATTTTCCTGATCTCACAAAATGCCCAATTCAACGTCTGCAACCTCTTCACCCAATTTTACAGAACCTTCTAGGTCGTTCTTCGCCGCTATATAAGTGCACGAAAGGCACCACCAAGTACCGCTCCACCATTCTGCATCCTCAATTTCCCTTGGGTTCTCATGGTCTTCCACCGCAAGCTCAAAGACCCATTCTTGGCACCAGCTTCGAGTGCTCTCTATTCACGCCGCCTCGATGCAATTCCGTTTGGGGTAAGTTTCGTCGGGACCCCTTCTTCTTGAACGATGTGTTATTTTGGTCCAAAGATTGCTGGCTTAGTTTTCCCCAAATCATGAGTTGCTTATTGCCTTACTACTGGTCAGCCATGGCGTCGAAGAGTGGAGGGGAAGAAACCCCATGACGAATTGTTCGTCCTACCCATCCTCGTCCCTCATTCTTATTTTTATTACCATGGACAGTTTGATCATTTCGCCTCTTTTTCCTTTGCTTTGAGCTAGTCTAATGAGCCGCCGATCGAGCTTTGACTTTCTAACACAACAGCCCATCCTCGTCCCTCATTCTTATTTTTCTTGCCATGGGCAGTTTGGTCATTTTGCCTCTTTTTCGTTTGCTTTGAGCTAGTCTAATGAGCCTCCGATCGAGCTTTGACTTTCTGACACAACAGCCTCCGATTGGGTCGAGTAAGTAAGGCCGGGCCCCACTCTTCCTCTCTCTTGCCTATTTTGATGATGTGGCAATTTTGGATTGGTTGATATTGCAAAATTCATATCTTTTGATTCGTTTGTCCAAAAATTAAGTAAAAATATGTCCTGGAATTAAAAAAAATGTAAGAATTTTAATAAAATACTTTTGAGGCTTGGTTTTGAGTTTTATTGGAAGGTGTTTTCTAGAAAATGATTTTAATGCATAAATTCACCAAAAATACACTTTAATCATCATAACTCCAAAATAGAAAAAATTATATGTTTTCTTAATTAGGAGAGCCTAATAAGATCAATGGTGATATTTTTAGAGTCTAAATCAAGGTTTTGTTCAAAAAGTCCAAAACTACAGTTTTCTTTACATTAATGTACATGGTATATCCAAATACATGATTACACATTGAAAGTAGGAAAAGTGGGCCCTGGACTCGATTAAAGTGGTGAAAGTGAATAATTGAAATAAGTAAGAGAGGTATGTGCTTTCCTTACACCTAAGTTGGGAATAATTGCAAACCCTAACCTGGTTTCCCTAATGAGGCTTTTATAAAACCCTAATTTCTCTTTTGTTAATTCCTTTGCTATATTTGCCTCAAAAATTAGATTTGATATATTATTTCTTGGGTCTTGGAACCCCAATGAGATGTTGCAACTATTTGATGATTTAATCTTTCCATATTACTATTTCTTGAGCATGATGGTTTATTTGACTATTTAGCTATAATAATGGTACTTATGTACAACCACCCATAGTTAGGGCATGTGCTATTTCACCATGGGGAATGTGTTTACTCTCCCCCTGGGGAATGTGTTATTTCTCCCCAACATAAATATTTTATAGGTGACTGGGAATATGATTACTCTCCCCTCATCTATTTTCTTGAGGTGCGGTAGGTGCCTCAACCCTACTTAGTTAATTTAGTCCAATATTAATTATTCATGCAAATTCATTATTTATTTATTGGTTTTGGAAAGAATTTTTGTTATATGCCTCATTCTCTTGGCCTTATCATCCTATTATTAATCTATATTCTTATGTTTCATTATTGTTCTTATCATTGTTTCTTGTTCATTATCTCTAACACATACCTTGCTTCTCTCTTTTGCTGGGTGCTTTCCCAACTAACCAAGGTTTGATCAAGGTGTTGAATAAGATCAAGGAGAACATAGCTTTTGGCATGGACCAAGCTCTTGGAGATGTTGCTTTGGAGACAAGACTTGAAGTATTTTAGACCTCCCTCTATCTAGATCCTTTGTTGCGGTAAACCCTATATGGAAGATGTGATGGAATTTTGTAGTCTTTTATAAAATTGATTATAATCATCCGCTGCAATACTCTTTGGTATTTTATATACCATTCTATAAAGATTTGAAAATTTTACACCTATTTCAACATACCTTTTTAGTATGTTTGAGATGGATGTTTTAGTTTTCAAAATTTTAGTAAAGGGGTGATTTCTCTCTTTCAAAACATGGTATCAGAGTCCATGGTAGTCAAAATCTGACTATTTCAATTTTGTCTCCCTAATTAGAAACCTTGTCTTACATAGTTCCCCTTTAAGTAACATGTTTGTCCTAGAAATGTTCTATGCAACCCTTGAGAAGATGAAAGGTTGATGTAGGATCCTATGAGTTTCAGTTTAGAATCATGTTGTTTAAACCCCTAAAAAATATATAATTAAAATATGTAAGTAACCATAGTAAGTTGACGTTGTTTAGTTTTGCCTTTAGGCGGCTACTAGGATATGAAGTTGAAATCAAAGGTGTCTAGAAAGGATCAGGATTCAGGGGCTGATAAGATTTTCCTCCGTGCCACTAGCTTGGTTTATAAGGAATCTCAGATCCGCATGATACCTTCCTGACTTGAGCTGATATGGATTGTCTGAAATAGCATGCTTTTAGGTAATAATACCCCAGACATCTATGTTGGATATCTTTGGGAACATGTATATGTTGACCTAGTCTTTCATGTGTTGTGACTTGTTTTGAGGATGGATACCTAATATAGTTCCCTTATGTCACTTAGGACCACATGTTTGGTAGTCTATCCCTAGAACTTAGACTTTGAAGTTTGGTAAGCTATCAATGTGCGCAGTGGAAGCGTGATGGATCTTATACATGGTTTAGTTAGACTCACTCTTTTACCCTTAGTTTAGTTTGGCTTGGTAGGTCAAACCTTTTAAGGGGTGGAGTGTAATTGGTTTGATGATTTTTGAGTAGTTATATTCAAGGGTGAAATACTTTTTATGGGGAATGGAGCCTTGTGCCATACCGAGATCTAGCTACGTGACTTTAGAAAACCTAAATCCATGACTAGGAGGTTAGCTTGCTTGGATCCTTAGTTTTTACCAAACAAGTTATAGTTATAGCCTAACATGCTTGTTAATATATTAATGAACATTTAATGATCATCTAATTCATAGTTCATATGTTTGAACCCTAATGAATATCTAATGCACATAATGTGATTAACTCACATATTAATACTAATTGTGGGTACACATGATGCTAACCATGTCATGAACCAATAAAACCTAATGATATGATAAGCAAGATAGTTGTAACCTAATCTTGAACTTAATTCTTGTTAATAAGGTATAAGTAAAATATAATGATCATGCTGATCTAAACCCTAAGTTGTAACTAAATAACCTTAATATATACATCCTTGATGTTTTTCATGATACATTAGTAACATTAGGTGTCATAATCAGATAGCATACATTGCTACGCATAAATAGTATATAATCACATAATCATATATTAATCGAACTATCAATATGAAATTCATATCACCTTGTTCTCTAATACATCTAATTAATCATATAACCATGTCTTGGTATGTGAATCAAATCATTAATATATAATGTGTCCAATCTTGTTCACTAAAATACACATAATAACTTCAATGTGGACAAGATGTAATTGGATTCACACAAATGTGCATAATCAATATAAGAAGTGAATAAATATGAGAAAATGACTAATGATGGCATTAATTTGTAATGTGACAATGTTTAATATAGATACAAGTAATTAATGTGACATTAATTGGATTAATTATAGACTTAATAATAAATTGGATAAAATGTCTTATTTCATGCACAATAATTTGTTACAATTGAAATATGGTAATAGTATGAGGATAATGGAGTTAAATCCAAACTATTAAGGATAATGGTAAAATATGTTAGTTGACATTGAGATAATTGAGTAAACCCTAATTGTGCTTATAATTCCTAATGAGATAAATAAGAAATATATATGGTTTCATGCATAATAATGAAATATAATTCTTTTAGAATATAAGTGGATACAATTCATAGGATAATAATGATAGCATTATATCCTAATAAATATAATGCTAATGAGACAAAAATATTAATAATGTTAAATCTCATAAAAAATCCTAATAGTGGGAACCCTAGGTGATCCTTGCGATGATGAAAGTTTTTGGTGAACGTTTCAAGGTTGGAGGAACAACCTGAAGTTAGTGTTGAGATGTTGCACACTCACCCTTTCCCTCCTTGCTTGATATTGAAACTTAGGCATATTCTCTTTTTGGCCCTCTTTCTAAGCTTTTCTTTTTGTTTCTATCCTTTTTGGCCTTGATGTTCAATTTGTGGAAATAATAGTGGTTTGGTGAACATTTGTTCATTATTATTGCCAACATGTGGGTTTATGCACAAATACCTTGTAAATATTGTAATAACGGCCTAATATGCAAATTTACCACATGTGTGAGATATTAGTAAAATAATTCATTCTATATCCTTCCTTAGCCTTTTAGAGCAAGGAAGGGAAAAATGAATGAAAAATTATGCTTTAAACATGTTAATGTGATATGGAATTAATTAATATGGGAAATATTGTTAATATTGGATAATTGGCTAAAACTCATAAAAGGAAAACTAATTGATTAAATATAAGTTGAGATCCGTTTTCCTTGGGTTTGGTTTGGCTTGGAGGCCAAGTTTCATAATTTTGGAATGATAATAACAATATCTCTTTTATTTTGAAAAGAAAAGGTGAATTTTCCTTAAAATATGAAATAAAATACTTAATGACTTCAAAAGTGGGAAATAATCTTATATTCGTGATGCACATATTAAAAATAGCCTTTGGGTGAATTTTCATATAATTTGGATAATCTTTAATATACATGTGAAGTTAGGAGAGAGAAAATGTTTAATAATTGAATAGTGCACTTTATTAGAATTTGATTGGGAAATGAAATAAATTTCATACATTTATAATCTCAGGCACACAGTCTGGGACATTGGATATTTGATCAAAGAACTCATGCTTATCTTCTACCTCACGCCTAAAAAGGAAACTAGGTTGGTACACGTAGCCCTATAAATTGGGGATTTCTCTCGATTCACTTGATCAATCCCCAAGATTATTTTGCCATTATGTTCTCCTTTAAATTCTGCACAGATTGGTATCTTACTCACATCTTATTGTCCTAATCTCAAAAAATGCCCAATTCAATGTCTACAACATCTCCGCCCAATTTCTCATAACCTTCGAGGTCATTCTTTGCCGCTATATAAGTGCACACAAAGCACCGCCAAGTACCGCTCCACCTTTCTGCATCCTCAATTCCCCCTATGTTCTCATGGTCTTCCATCACAATCTTGAAGATCTGTTCTTGGCGCTAGCTTCCAGTGCTCTCTGTTCGCACAACCTTGATGCAATTTGTTTGGGGTAAGTTTCGTCGGGACCCCTTCTTCTTGAACGGTGTGTTATTTTGGTCCGAAGATCGCTGGCTTAGTTTTCAACAAATCATGAGTTTCTTGCTACCTTGGTACTAGTCAGCCATGGCGTCGAAGAGTGCATGATAAATTGTTTGTCCTACTTATCCTCATCCTTCTTTCTTATTTTTCTTGCCATGGGCAGTTTGGTCATTTCATCTCCTTTTCCTTTGCATTGAGCTAGTCTAACGAGCCGCTGACCGAGCTTTGACCTACTGACACAGTAGCCTCTAATTGGGCTGAGTCAGCAGGGCTGGGCCCAATTCTTCCTCTCTCTCGCCCATTTTGATAACGTGGCAATTTCTGATTGGTCAATATTGCAAAATTCATATCTTTTGATTTGTTTGTCCAAAATTAAGTAAAAATGTGTTTTGAAATCATAAAAATGTAAGAATTTTAATAAGAATAATTTTGAGGCTTGGTTTTGAGTTTGATCAAAATATGTTTTCTAGAAAATGATTTTAATGTGTAAAATTCACCAAAAATACACTTTAATCATCATAACTCCAAAATAGACAAAATTATATGTTTTGTTAATTAGGATAACCTAATAAGATCAATGGTGATATTTTCGGAGTCTAAATATAGGTTTTGTTCAAAAAGTCCAAAACTAGGGTTTTCTTTACAATAATGTACATAATATACCCTAATAAATGATTACACATTGAAAATAGGAAAAGTGGACCTTGGACTCAATTACAGTGGTGAAAGTGAATAATTGAAATCAGTAAGAGAGGTATGTGTTTTCCATAAACCTAAGTTGGGAATAACTACAAACCCTAACCTTGTTTCCCTAATGAGGCTTTTATGAAACCCTAATTTCTATTTTGTTAATTCCTTTGTTATATTTGCCTCAAAAATCAGATTTGATATATTCTTTCTTGGGTCTTGGAACCCCACTGCCATGTTGCAACTATTTGATGATTTAATATGTCCATATCACTATTTCTTGAGCATGATGGTTTATTTTACTATTTATCTATTGTAGTGGTACTTATGTACAATCACCCATAGTTAGGGAATGTGCTATTTCGCCCTCAGAAATGTGTTTACTCTCTCCCTGGGGAATGCGTTATTTCTCCCAAATATAAAATATTTGATAGGAAATTGGGAATGTGATTACTCTCCCCTCATCTATTTGCTTGAGGTCCGGTATGTGCCTCAACCCTACTTAGTTAATTTAGTCTAATATTAATCATTCTTGCAAATTCATTATTATTTATTGGTTTTGGCAAGAATCTTTTATTATATGCCTCATTCTCTTGGCCTTATCATCTTATGATGAATCTATATTCTTATGTTTCATTATTGTTCTTATCTTTTTTTCTTGTTCATTATCTCTTACACATACCTTGCTTCTCTCTTTTGTTGGGTGTTTTCCCAACCACCCAGGGTTTGATTAGGGTGTTGAATAAGATCAAGGAGAACATAGCTTTTGGCATGGACCTAGATCTTGGAGATGTTACTTTGGATACAAGACTTGAAGTATTTTAGACTTCCCTCTGTCTAGATCCTTTTGTTGTTGTAAACCCTATGTGAGAGATATGATGGAATTTTTTAATCTTTTATAAAATTCATTATAGACATGAAATTACATTCTGCTGCAATACTCTTTGGTCTTTTGTATACCATTATATAAGGATTTGAAAATTTTACACCTATTTCAACATACCTTTTGAGTATGTTTGGGATGGATGTTTTTTTTTTCAAATTTTAAGTAAAGGGGTGATTTAACTCTTTTACATTATCCATCTTAGTTAAGAGAATAAATTTATTAATCTCAAGGAATTAAGTTTTGTTGGATTATTTCTCCCCCTTTGTCATCTCAAAAAGGTAGATAGTTATAAAGACAAGATGACTCCCCCTTAGTGGGATACTCCCCCTAAATACGGTGCCCATGTTTAGACATAACTGTAAAAATAGCAAAATGTCAATTTCAGTCACTAAGTTACCAAATAAGCTTTCAAGAGTAATATTATACAATAGTATGAGCAATATAATATCATTGTGAAAAGATATCAAAATATACATTTTCAAGAGGAACAATGTTTAATTTGTCTCTAATTACTTGAAATTGTTCCAAATCAAGGGGTTTTGTGAAAATATCAGCTAATTGATTTTCAGTGTCAACACGATGAAAACATATGTCATTTTTAGCAATGTGATCGTGGAGAAAATGATGCCTAATTTAAATGTTTGCACAACTATGTAAGATAGGATTATGAGTTATATTGATGATGCTAGTGTTATCATAAAAAATGGAGTTAAATATAATGATTTAAAAATTATTGCATCCATAACACTTGTGCACAACATGAGATGGTTTCCACTCATTTTAAGCACCAAAAATAATATAATTAACATACATTTCAAAAATGATAAAATGTGATTCATATTTTTGATGAACAACGTAGGGTTCAATTTTCCCATAAAAAACTATTTTTAAAAATAAAATTTTTGAGATGTTCATACCAATTTCTAAAGTCTTGTCTTAAATCTTATAGTGCTTTTTTAAATTTGTAGACATGATCAATATGTTTTGGATCTTCAAAATTGGGGGGTCGAGCAACATGAACTTCTACTCCTATTGTTCCATTTAAAAATGCACTTTTAATGTCCATTTGAATGAGTTTGATGTTTTTATGTGCAGCTAGGGATAATAACATATGCATTTATTCAAGTCAAGCTAATAGTCTATAGGTTTTATTGAAGTCAGTTCCTTCTTGTTAATTATACCCTCTAGCTACAAACCTAGCTTTTTTTCTAACAAGCCCTGGCTTCATTTAACATGTTATGAAATACCCATTTAGTTTCAATGATGGTTTTATCTTTAGGTCGAGGAACAAAAATCTCATACATCATTTTTAGTGACTTGATTTAGTTCTTCTTGCATATCAATTATCCAATAATCATCCCTAAGAGATTCATCAAATTTTTTAGGCTCAATGATGGATACAACGGCGATGTTAGCTATATCTCTAAAGGAATAACTAGCGTTTACTCTGTCAAAAGGATCACCAATTATTAGATGTTGTGGATGATATTTGATTGTTCGTGGAATAGTTTGATGTGATTCTTCATTTATATTTTTATTTTATTAAAATTTAGCATTGTTATCATCTTTAGGTGATATGAATTAATGATGGAATATCATTTCCTATTGCATTGTTTTTGGATTTTTATGAAATGTTATATGAATTGATTCTTCTAATTTCATAGAGACAATATTAAAGATTCTTCGGCATTACTCGAGGTTGAGTAACCTAAGAAGGACTCTTTTTTTGTGATTTAGGATCAAATTTATCTCTATCATTTTTGGTGTTTAAAATATAGCACGGAGTTCTAAAGGTATGAAAGTAATCCACTTTTGGTTTTTTTAGAAAAGAGTATTTCATAAAGAGTCTGTTTAAGTTGTAGATGAATTGAGATTCTATTTTGAACATAACATGCAATATTAATGTCTTATACCCAAAATATTTTATGCGTGTCATGTTCTAATAGCATGGTTATAGCCATTTCTTGCAAGAGTAATTTTTCCTTTCAACAATGCCATTTTGTTGTGGAGTACGACGAGCAAAAAAGTTGTGAGTATAACCTATAGATGAGAAAATTTCTTCAGAAATATGGTTTTTAGATTCTCCTCGTTGATCACTCCTTATAGTGCAAAATTTCTTTTGAAGTTGATTTTCAATTTGTGAGCAAAACGAAATAAATATTCCAATAGTATCATATTTTCCAAAAAGAAAATGCACTGGAACATGTTTACTATAGTCATCAACAATTACAAAGTAGTACTTATTTCAACCTATAGATTATGTTCTCATACGTCCAAACAAATCCATATGTATGAGTTTAAAAGGTCTATAGATGAACTAAGAATTGATTTTGTTTTAAAAGAGGTTTTAATTTATTTACCTAATGTGCAAGGTTCATAATTTTCTAGATTATCAAAAGAAATTTTGGCAACCCACAAACTAGATAATGTTTAATTAACTTCATAATAACATGAGTACTTGCATGTCCCAACCTTCTATACCATAAATTTTGGTCATTATCACTTGTTGGGGAATAGGGATGGCAGAAAAGGTAGTGGAAACAAAAATTTCATCCCCATTCCTTGCCAAAAGGTTGCATTAACAACAACGTATCTAAGAAAGGATAGCTAAAGGTATATCTGGTTCTGGAGCAAGTCCAGGGACTACTCTTTCTTGGTGATGTACACTCTTTGTAAGACACACGTGGACAACTTGTGATGGTGGCCTCCTGGTGCAACACCACGAATGGTGGTGGTTGTTGTCCTCCTAGCATGGCATCAATATCCTCCACACTTATGTAGTCCATGTAGACCACTGGGAACTCCATGTTGCATTTCCCAAAGTCAATAGGAAGGAGTTGTCCCTTCAAACATCAACATGTTAGTGTGACTTGGTCTCCCTTGTTGTCTCTCCCTTTTATGGGTAAGAGTTTTTAGGGCTCTCATGTTACCACAATAGTGAGAGGACAATAATTGTTAGAGCTTATAGTTGTGTTTCCTGAAAGCCTTGACTACCCCTCTATATATGGGAGGGCTAGGATCATGGTTTCTAGATCAACTGGGAGTCAAAGAGACAGATTTTCATAAAATTCTTGTTGTTGTGAATCATGAATTGGTTTGGTCACTTATGAACTGATACGTTACATGTGAATTGGCCAATTCAACACTTGAATTGATCAGTTCACATGTGAATCAGTCGATTCAACACATGAACCGGTCGGTTCACTATATTTCCTATTCCCAAACATATTAGCTTCCATTGTGATGATTAATGCACAACATGAAGTCATCATCAATACTTGATCCATTCAAACAGATCGCTCAACTGGTTAATTCACGTTTGAATTGGTCAATTCACAAACTAAACTGGACACATTTGAACTAGTCGGTTTATAAACTAAATCAGATTCACATCTAAGTTGGTCGATTCACATTCCATTTCAGCCAATGTACAACTAATGTTGTTTAAATTTAAGACCTAAACACTTTAGTAGTAAAGTTAAAGCTTATTCATAATTAAACTCCTTTTCCATGTGCATCCTATGTCTATGACCATTTAGGTCCCAAGTTACATTGGTAGTGAATGTCCATACCAATTTATGGCATCACAAGCAATGAGCGGTATCTAGAAACACATCATTACTACCCAAGTAATTGAAAAGTTGGAGAACGATTTCAACCTACAATCTGAGATCAGTATTATAGTGGTTGTATGGTTCCTTTGTCTCTAATATCTAGTTTGAACTTGAGGCATGGAATCATCATTCTCTCAACATGCAATCTATGTTCCTAGAACCAGAGCAGACTAGGTGAGATGCATATGAGCTCACATATCAAATATTGAGTCACATGACTATGGCCATATATTTATCAATCTTGCTTATCAAGTGGCTAGGATATCAATCTCCTATAGGAAGGAAAAATCCCATCTACATCACTCACACTTAATCCCCATGTGTCACAATGCACCCAATCATCACCTTTATGGAAACCCTTATTCAAGATTATGTTGGACGATGTCGAAATATATCATACAACATGTGATGAATGTAGAGACTTAAAGTCTAAGAACCACAATCACCACTATCACTATGAGTGTTGACTCTGACTACCATTAAATGTTCTCCATGTATCACTCTCAAGGTGGGTCTGTCAAGTACACTATTCTCTAACATGTACCTATGTGTTTGACTTGATATCCCATATCATGACTAATGAGACATTGTCATCAGTCAACAGACATTCTAGTCATCTATATTATTGTTTTCTATTTTGCTTCCACAATAATATTTGACTAGGGACATAACAAGAATGTATGTACTCTTATCATACATATGATCATTGTCCAAGTCCTAAACTTGAAGGCGTATATCATCGAGTAGCACCATTCTTTATACATCTACTAGGTTTGTGTCATTATCTCATGATTGAGACAAACATAATAGACGGAATTACCTTCATCATTAGCAAATCAGGTATTTAATGCCCCATTACAATCATTGTATGATTGGCTCTCTAGGCATACATACCAACCAACGCCCACTTGCCCTTAGATTCAATCACCCATGAATCTTATTCCAAGTGATCTTAACATTTCCATCATGTTTCTACTGCGCATGTTCTTATATAGCGGGTTAACAACATTTGCTTCTACTTGGTATTTTGAAATTTTCACATCTTCTTGTTGTACGACTTATCGCATGAGATGAAATTGATGTAGTATGCTATATGAGATTCCTTGCCTATCCAGTAGCTTCGTTGTTGTCACAATATTTCTACTCTACCATCAATGGTTGGAACCTCCCACAAGTTCATCTACATGAACTTCTTGATCGATATAGTATCCTCTTCTATTTTCAAAACAACATGGTACTCGACTTCTATTGTAAAATTAAACAACTGACTCTTACTCAAAACATTTCCAGCGTACAGTTATTGTTTTAAGGTCAAACACAAATTTAGATTGCGATCGATAATTTTCTTCGTCATTTTGGAAGCTTGTGTCAATGTAACCCTTTACACCCAACTCTTTCTTATTACCGTAAATAAGGAAATGATCCTTAATGCTTCTAAAATACGAAATAATGTTCTTTATGGCAATCCAATGACCTTCATTAGAATTTGAATGATATTCACTCATCATGACGTACGATACAATGGGATGAGTACATAATATTGTTGGTAAGGTATGCTCGTAGAGATAATCATATGATGATTGATATGGCATATTACCTAAAAGGATTTGATTAATAATAATGCATATATAAAGGCAAGCATCCAATTCATTTGTTTCACTCAGTTATGAGATAATGAGGATACAAAGTGAATATGTTACTCAATGACGTATGTTGTCAAGTTCTTATCCTTGTGATGAGATCATATGGATGTTAAGAGTACATATACATATTCTCATTATGTCCCTGATCAGTTGTTATTGTGTAAGGTTGATAGACAACAATAACACATAAGATCAGAGTGTGAGTTGTTTGGTGACTAAATCTCATTATTCATGATATGGCAATATCAAACCAAGCACACAGATACATGTTATAGAATAGTGTATCAGACAAACACACCTTGAGAGTGACACATGGTTTTGTCGTCATAGTCATCTCTCATAGTGAAGGTGGTGATTATTATTCTTAGACCTAAAATCACTACACTCGTCACATGTCATTGGGTATGCTTTGACATCATCAAACGCAGTCCTAAAACATGGGTTTTTATAACAGTGATGATTGGGTGACTTTGACAGATGGGGATGGACTATCAGTGATAGATATGGGATTTGTCCCTCCTATTGGAGTATGATATCTTGGCCACTTGATAAGTGATATTGAGAAACACATGTGCATGCACATGTGAATCAATATATGGTATTGAGGTCACATTATCTCAGACATTCTGCTCTTGGTTCAAGAAACATGGATTGAACATTGAGAGGATGGCCTTCGATGCCTCGATTCATCCTGGATATTAGTGACAAAGGAAGTTATACAATCACTACAATACCTTACACAGATTGTAGATTGAAGTTGTTCTCCAACTTTCCATTTCACTTGGGTAGCACTGATGTGCGACTAGGCACCACTCTTTGCTTATGATGTCATAAGCTAGTTGTGGACATTCACTGCCAATGTGGCATGGGACCTATAGGGTCACACACATAGGAACTCATCTAGAAGAGGAGTTTGATCTTGAATGACAATTGGATTGATTACTAAAGTGTTTAGGTATTCAATTCATGCAACTGATTGCTTGATTGTCTTACCAGGTTTTCCAAACGACTATCTCACTAAGTGAGCCGGCCGTTTGGGTAGCCAGACGGGCGTCTCACGTAGTTGAGATAGTCATTTGGGGGTCAATCTAATCAGAGATTGATTTGGCTTAGTTTTGACCTTGAACCGACCGGCTCGACTCAACTCACTAGATAGACATCTAGGTGAGTGAGATGGGCATCTCGTCCCAAAGCCCATCAACTTGTATGTCCTTGTTTGCTCTCAATCACTTATAGGCTGAATTGGTTGTGTAATTCCCATCCCAAACACGGATGTCTGACAACATGTTATTGATAGGGCACTCAAACTTGAGGACATCCCACACAACATTTCTCAGGAACCAATCCTCCAGGAAGCATATGTCCCAGTCCCCGTTGATATTGATTAGACAGTTCACACTCACATCTTTTAGGTACTCTGGGATGGGTTTGTTGGCTACCTCCTTCAATCTATATCCCGGTTCCACCCGTGTATCCTCCCACACATTTATGCAGGTACCGCTTAGTGGGATCATATGGGAGTTATCCATGATGAATTGCTTCTTTGTGATTTCCACTTTGGCTAATCTGGACACTTCTAAGTTTTTCCCTCCTTGAAAGTAATGAAACTTTCTTGATAGACCTCCAAACCTGGAAGAATCCTTATTGCAACTAAAGTCCCAAGCATTCCTGAATTCTAGCGCCATGTTCCAATCTCGCGTTGATCTCAGACCTAGACCCCCATCGTTCTTGCTACATGTGACCTTATTCCATGCAACTAGAGAGACGGTGGACTTTATGGCCCCCCCCTCCCCGAAATGAAATGCATGATGGTGTTTTCGATTATGTCACACATGGATAGGGGGACAATGGTTGTCTACATTACGTATGTGGGAATCACATTAAGGGTAGCTTTAGCTAAGAAAATACGTCATGTAAAAGAGAGGGATCTTGCTATCCATGAATTGATTCTAGAGTTCACCCTCTACAAAACATCTAAGTAGGTATGTTTCTTGACCCTATTGTGGATGATAGGGACTCCCAAATACCTACCTAGTCTATCAGTCTCCTGGAATATGCTAATACGATTGATTCTTCTTCTAGTTCTCCTAGGGACTGACCGTGAATAGAGCACCATGGTCTTAGCATCATATATTGTTTGGCACGAGGCTTCCTTGAATTCATTGAAGCAATCAAGGATCGTATGCACCTGATCATTGCTAGACTGTGTGAATAGTTTGAGATCATCTATGAAGCACACATGATTGATGCATGGACCTGTCCTGGTTAGCTTAACTGGCTTCCACCTATTCTCCTCTGCCTATTGTAGATCAATTAACTGAGTCATTCAATGCACATCACAAACATGTAAGGTGAGAGTGGTCTCCTAAATGTAGATCGCGTCTTGCCTTGAATGAAGTGGTATGTTGGTTGTTCTAAATGATAGAGGTAGAGCCACTAGAGATGAGTTGCATGATGTAGCTATGAATATTAAATGACAACCCCACTTTACAGAGAGTATTGGCTACAAAATTCCACCTCATATATCCATAGGCCTTTGAGGGGTCTACTTTAATGGCCATCATCTTGCCCCTATCTCTCCTCATCATATTATAGGTGAGCTCGTGGACAAGAGTGATATTGTATGTAATTTGACACCCTAGCACAAAATTTCTTTGTGCATTTGAAATCAAATTAGCAATGAATGGTTAGAGTCTCTCTACCACAATCTTAGGGCACAATTTCATGGACACGTTGTTGAGTGAAATGGGGCACAGTTGATCACACCTATCTAGTGATGGGACCTACAAGATCAACACAATTGTAGAATCACATACACTATCTGGTAGTTGTCGACCCTGTAAGGCATGCTTGATGAATTCAACCATTTAATTCCCTACAACACTCTAGTTCTTTAACAGGAAGGAGGTAGTAACCCCATCAGGTCCAACAGCTTTGTAAGGGCTTAAGTCCTTCAAGGTTCTCAGGATTTCCACAGGTGAGGGAGGTGCCCCAACCATAAGATCTTGTTCAGGTGAAAGTGCCTCAAACAAACCAGGGAAACTAGACCTGGAAGTACTAGAGTGATGTTGCAAACCGACATGCTAGGCGCCAACATTTCCTTAAAATAATCAAATACCATAGTTTGTAGTCTTTTGGCAACATAATAACATTTAATTTAATTTAATGAATGATGATAATAACGATATACTATTTTAATAAATATAATAGTAATGATCCAAAAATCCAGATGATGCCATAAGTCATAAAAGCAAATCTAAAAAGTGAAATGTAATTGCAAATTCGTGTTCCTTGGGTCCCAATCAGCTTGGGTTCCAAGTTTTACTTTATTTGAACAGTTCGAGATGCTTTAATTTTATTAAGGAAGGAAAATGTAAGTCAAACTCCAACATATTAAATGATATAATAAATAATTCTAAAAGTGGAAAATAAATATAAAATTGGATTCTTCATGTTCTAGTTAGTCTAGGTGCCAATTTGGTTTTAGTTGATCATTGTTTGGGTCCTCAAATGAATTACGAAAGGGAATTGAAAATCATTTATGTTAAATTGTATATATAAGTGTAATTATTGATTTAGATTTGGCAGTCCACAAAATAACTCTGCAATATAGTTATCTTGATTCTATAGTCATGAGAACAACTTCTTTCTAGCTGTTAGATTTGGGATCGAACGAATGTTTCATCGTCCTATCCCTTGCATTGGTTTTAGAAACCATATGCACAATAATTTGTTTTAGCGATTTCTCCGTCCTCACCGCATCTTAAAAAAATATATCCCTAGATGGAACCCTAAATCTTAGTATTTAAGAAACCCAAAATCCCTCTCACAAACGATGTACCCTTTGAGTTGCAAGTTTCCCTTCATCACTTCTTACTTATACCTGATCACCCAAAAATCTCGCCACACCCCTAGAAACCCTCCTCTTCCTTCAATTAGACTAGTGCTCACCTATACTATTTTCATAGTCTCGATTTTGTTTCCTGAACTTCCTAAGTTGGTGACAATGCTATTGGCAACGTCATTCCAATTGTGCTTCCCTAATCAATCCCTGGAGGTTCTCGAAGATGTCCATAGACTTAGAACCCATTAGAATGATACGCAACACCCTGACGAGTTTGATTTTCAAGTCCTGCCTGGAGCTTAGTCGACAACCATCTCTAGGTCTTTCTAGATGATAGGGAATACATTTTGAGTTTGGTTTTGGTCCAAGAAGCTCATCCACCTTCTGGTTGTATCCATACACATGTATTTCTAACTCTTAACATCCTATTCACAATGTTGTGTTTACTATACATGGTGGTTGCTCTCATTGGAGGTGGCTTTCTCAGCTTGATTCTTCCATCATTGTATCCCTCAACTCTTCCTCAAGACGATCCTAGTGTCCTCTATGATGCAGTGCCCCCTCACTATTAGCACTATGTGCCCTCTGTTGACACTGAAGTTTCCTCTATGGCACAACAACCCTATGTTGTCACTACGTGCCCTTTGATACACACACATTGTCTGGCGCAATGTGCCCTCTGAATCATTCTAGGACTCTCCGATGAGGACTTATCTTATAATGTATACAGTTAATGTTCTGATTGCATTTTCTATCTTTGTTCTTAATTTTTGATCTTTGAATCTTAATCTCTTATCTCTAAATCTTAATCTCTTACCTATGAATCTTAATATCTTATCTTTGATTCTGTTCTTAATTTCCTATCTCTGAATCTTAATCTTTTATCTCTGGATTTTAATCTCTTATCTCTAGTGTTGTTCTTAATTTCCTATCTATGAATCTTAATCTCTTATCTCTGAATCTTAATCTATTATCTCTGATTCTATATATCTATTCTTTTATTCTAAATTGAATCTAAATCTAAACTCTAAACTATGAATCTGAATCTATATCTAAATTACTAAATAACTAAGATTGTATCTAAGATTGTGATTATATATGGATCAAACTTATGACTATTCATAATGAGTAATCTAACTATAAAATCTAAAATCTATATTCTTGTTGTCTGAATAAGTCTTAATCTAAAATCTTATTTAATAAATGACTTAAATCAGATGTATGACATCTGAGTCTAAAGTCTTGAGAGAATAAATTGAACATGAGTATAGAAATGATGAGTATTAAAAGCTATGCAAATCTCAATTATTGAAATCTGCTAAATTGGAAACATAACTCAAACTGAATGAAATCTGATTTCTCAAAGTATGACAAGATATGAAATGCTAAAGTTTGAAAGTAAACTCTACGTTACTTGTAAAACAGGTGTAGGATGGATCATAAAAAATAATGAGATTCCATGGACATGGCCGACTTACCGTCACTTTTAAAGGATGAAAGTAACTTAAGTTACCGTCTGAAAGTAACTTACCCCCTCCCCCAAATGAAATGCATGATGGTGTTTTTGATTATGTCACACATGGATAGGGGGAGAATGGTTGTCTACATTACGTATGTGGGAATCACATTAAGGGTAGCTTTAGTTAAGCAAATATGTCATGTGAAAGAGAGGGATCTTGCTATCCATGAATTGATTCTAGAGTTCACCCTCTACAAAACATCTAAGTAGGTATGTTTCTTGACCCTATTGTGGATGATAGGGACTCCCAAATACCTACCTAGGCTATCAGTCTCATGGAATATGCTAATATGATTGATTCTTCTTCTAGTTCTCCTAGGAAGTGACCGTGAATAGAGCACCATGGTGTTAGCATCATATATTGTTTGGCACGGGGCTTCCTTGAGTTCATTGAAGCAATCAAGGATCGTATGCACCTGATCATTGCTAGACTGTGTGAATAGTTTGAGATCATCTATGAAGCACACATGATTGATGCATGGACCTGTCATGGTTAGCTTAACTAGCTTCCACCTATTCTCCTCTGCCTATTGTAGATCAATTGACTAAGTTGTTCAATGCACATCACAAACAGGTAAGGTGAGAGTGGTCTCCCAATTGTAGCTCATGTCTTGCCTTGAATGAAGTGGTATGTTGGTTGTTCTAAATGATAGAGGTAGAGCCACCAGAGATGAATTGCATGATGTAGCTATGAATATTAAATGACAACCCCACTTTACAGAGAGTATTGGCTACAAAATTCCACCTCATATATTCATAGGCCTTTGAGGGGTCTACTTTAATGGCCATCATCTTGCCCCTATCTCTCCTCATCATATTATAGGTGAGCTCGTAGACAAGAGTGATGTTGTATGTAATTCGACACCCTAGAAAAAAAATTCTTTGTGCATTTGAAATCAAATTAGCTATGAATGGTTAGAGTATCTCTACCACAATCTTGGGGCACAATTTCATGGACACGTTTTTGAGTGAAATGGGGCACAGTTGATCACACCTATCTAGTGACGGGACCTACAAGATCAACACAATTGTAGAATCACATACACTATCTGGTAGTTGTTGACCCTGTAAGGAATGCTTGATGAATTCAGCCATTTAATTACCTACAACACTCTAGTTCTTTAACAGGAAGGAGGTAGTAACCCCATCACATCCAACAGCTTTGTAAGGGCTTCAGTCCTTCAAGATTCTCAGGATTTCCCCAGGCGAGGGAGGTACCCCAACCATAAGAGCTTGTTCAGGTGAAAGTGCCTCAAAGAAACCAGGGAAACTGGACCTAGCAGTACTAGAGTGATGTTGCAAACCGACATGCTAGGCGCCAATATTTCTTTAAAATAATCAGATACCATAGTCTGTAGTCTTTTGGCAACAATATGGAGATAATAACATTTAATTTAATTTAATGAATGATGATAATAACGATATACTATTTTAATAAATATAATAGTAATGATCCAAAAATCTAGATGATGCCATAAGTCATAAAAGAAAATCTAAAAAGTGAAATGTAATTGCAAATTCGTGTTCCTTGGGTCCCAATCAACTTGGGTTCCAAGTTTTACATTATTTCAACAGTTCGAGATGCTTTAATTTTATTAATGAAGGAAAATGTAAGTCAAACTCCAACATATTAAATGATATAATAAATAATTCTAAAAGTGGAAAATAAATATAAAATTGGATTCTTCATGTCCTAGTTAGTCTAGGTGCCAATTTGGTTTTAGTTGATCATTGTTTGGGTCCTCAAATGAATTATGAAAAGGAATTGAAAATCATTTATGTTAAATTGTATATATACGTGTAATTAATGATTTAGATTTGGCAGTCCACAAAATAACTCTGCAATATAGTTATCTTGATTCTATAGTCAAGAGCACGACTTCTTTCCAGCTGTTAGATTTGGGATCGAACGAATGTTTCATCGTTCTATCCCTTGCATTGGTTTTGGAAACCAGATGCACAATAATTTGTTTTAGTGATTTCTCCGTCCTCATCGCATCTTAAAAAAATATATCCCTAGATGGAACCCTAAATCTTAGTATTTAAGAAACCCAAAATCCCTCTCACAAATGACGTACCCTTTGAGTTGCAAGTTTCCCTTAATCACTTCTTACTTATACCCGATCACCCAAAAATCTCGCCACACCCCTAGAAACCCTCCTCTTCCTTCAATTAGACTAGTGCTCACCTATACGATTTTCATAGTCTCGATTTTGTTTCCTGAACTTCCTAAGTTGGTGACAATGCTATTGGCAACGTCATTCCAATTGTGCATCCCTAATCAATCCCTGGAGGTTCTCGGAGATGTCCATAGACTTAGAACCCATCAGAATGATACGCAACACCCTGACGAGTTTGATTTTGAAGTCCTACCTGGAGCTTAGTCGACAACCATCTCTAGGTGTTTCTAGATGATAGGGAATAAATTTTGAGTTTGGTTTTGGTCCATGAAGCTCATCCACCTTCTGGTTGTATCAATACACATGTATTGCTAACTTTTAACTTCCTATTCACAATGTTGTATTTACTATACATGGTGGTTTCTCTCATTGGAGGTGGCTTTCTCGGCTTGATTCTTCCATCATTGTATCCCTCAACTCTTCCTCAAGACGATCCTAGTATCCTCTATGACGCAGTGCACCCTCTCTGTTGGCACTTTGTGCCCTCTGTTGACACTGAAGTGTCCTCTATGGCGCAACAACCCTCTGTTGGGACTACGTGCCCTTTGATACACACACATTGTCTGGTGCAATGTGCCCTCTGAATCGTCCTAGGACTCTCCGATGAGGACTTATCTTATAATGTATACAGTTAAGGTTCTGATAGCATTTTCTATCTTTGTTCTTAATTTTTTATCTCTGAATCTTAATCTCTTATCTCTAAATCTTAATCTCTTACCTATGAATCTTAATCTCTTATCTTTGATTTTGTTCTTAATTTCCTATCTCTAAATCTTAATCTTTTATCTCTGGATTTTAATCTCTTATCTCTAGTGTTGTTCTTAATTTCCTATCTATGAATCTTAATCTCTTATCTCTGAATCTTAATCTATTATCTCTGATTCTATATATCTATTATTTTATTCTAAATTGAATCTAAATCTAAACTCTAAACTCTGAATCTATATCTAAATTACTAAATAACTAAGATTGTATCTAATATTGTGATTATATATGGATCAAACTTGTGAATATTCATAATGAGTAATCTAAGTATAAAATATGAAATCTATATTCTTGCTGTCTGAATAAGTCTTAATCTAAAATCTTATTTAATAAATGACTTAAATCATATGTATGAAATATGAGTCTAAAGTCTTGAGAGAATAAATTGAGCATGAGTATAGAAATAATGAGTATTAAAAGCTATGTAAATCTCAATTATTGAAATCTGCTAAATTGGAAACATAACTCAAACTGAATGAAATCTGATTTCTCAAAGTATGACAAGATATGATATGCTAAAGTCTGAAAGTAACTTAATCTCTATGTTACTTGTAAAAAGGGTGTAGGATGGATCATAAAAATAATGAGATTCCATGGACATGGCCGACTTACCTTTTTTGAGAATATTTTTAACATAGTCTAGATTCCTTGTTCCATAACTTAATCACCTGGATATTAACAAATGTTTATGAGTCCATGTATATTTACCTTCTTCATTTCAAATTCTCAAACCCCATCTTCCCAACCTTATATACCAACTTACGGTTCTTATTTAACTGAAACTATCTCTAATATAAAGCACATTTAATGTCTAAACATTAAATTAAACTCAATTCACACATTATATAGCATACCTATATTGGTATATCCATATAAACAAAAAACATCATATGTCCTGATATATATAAGTATATACATCATATTCCAATAGCAAACTTCAAACAAACTCACATATACTACTCTTACTAAAATCAAAGGTAAATATAACTAGAATTATTTTCCATATTAAATAGACACAAAATACATGTTGTTTGACAAATAATCATAAATTATATTACATAATGGCATTATGCCCATAAATCGTATATTGATATATATATATATATATATATATATATATATATATATATATATTTACATAAACTCTATTAAAACTTTAGAAATAGTAAAAAAAATGTATAATAATGTCTAAGTAAAAATATCAAATCATTTCATTGCGATTCAATGGGTGAAATATTCATAATGCCCTTATTAGGGTTTACATCAAAATCCTTGTAAAAACTTAAAATAAGAATGATTAGACTTTTCAATCATGTTTAACATATCAAAATATACTTGCTATTCAATTTTCATGAATTTCTAAAGTCATTTGATATGTTTTAATGCATAAAATATTGTATCATATAGGTTTTTATAAACAAAAGATATTAGATCTTATACGTCAGAAATATGTTTTGAAATTATTTTAGTTCATCGTGCACTCCAAGACCTTCCTGTTAATATCTTGTTCACCCAAAACGGATAATAGGATCACAGGATATGATTTTTCCAAAAATATCTCAGTTTTTATTGATATTAGTCGTTGATCTAAGATCTAAAGGCTTCCCAGTGTCGCCTCTCCTTCATGTGCAGGTTTTTGGGTGTCCAGCCTAGGTCTGCCTCCTTTCTGGCACAGCTAACTGGAGTGCAACACACTCGTCCCCCAACATGAGTGTCGTCATGGTTGAGATGTCTGACCAGGAATCATGCCAACAAGAGCTGATTGCGCCATCGGTGAAAGGTTTTGATGACTTCATCATCTCATCCTCTTCTTAGGCAGCATAATCTCCAAGCATTTCAAGGTTGGAGTGGAATATCCCAACTCTACATCCCTTTCTTCTGACGTCGCCCTTCTTGATCCTCTTCTATAATCTCAATCAACCAATTTCGAGTAAAAACCCTAGAAACAAAACTGTGGAGTCCAAACCTTCTCAAATCTAAGACTTTTAGTCTCTTTCCCTCTTAGTCAAAAATTAGGGTAGATCCAAGTCCTTCTTGGGAACAGACTCTCTACAAACCACGAGTCCTGGCCATCCATCTTTTTTATTTTCTCTTTATTTGGTAAATTTCCAATTCATAGAAATAATTATCTAAGTCACATCTTAATCCCACTAAATCTCAAAATTTATAATTAACACTGTCTTTCTATTATCTTTCCTTAGGCAAGAGCTTTAGTCAAAACCAAATGGATAGACACTTTAAACTCACCTTTTAAGTAAAAACTAGATAATTACTAAATTAATTACCTAGACCACTTGATAAATCAAAATTATATGAAATTTCTTTAATAGTCTTATCATCTCAGTTCTCCATCAATTAAAAGTATAATATTTTTTATGAGCACATAACACTAAATTCTAAATTTTGTACTCCAAGAACCCATTTATGAATCTTAATTGGCCTAATTAGGCTTGAGTTGGTTTCTAGGGAACATGGCCTCTTCCATGGTATTTTAAAGGGTCCATAGGCTTGATCCTATCCTTGATTACAAAAAGCAAAGTGTAAATTGACAAAATTCCTCAATTGAAGCTTCCTCATGATACATTTGATCAGCATTACATTTCTTTATAAATATTAAGATCATAACTAGGTCTAGGGCTCAAACCATTAACTAGAGTCATCATCTTTCCTTCATTATTATACTTTGGTTGTCAGCTCATATCCTCGAATTATATACCATAGTCACAAACTTTGAGGATATTACAAAAGACACCCTCTACATTTTTTTCCCTTTAAATCCAAATATCATAAAAATTGGATGGAACCTTATTGTAACCATAAATTTATCATATATTGATTTTATCAATAATTTAATCAATTACTTTCTAGGTCCCAAAAACTAGGGTGTGATAGTAGCCCAATGTTAAATATATGCATGCTCATATTTTGATTCAATATAATATAATCTTTTGATTTGGATTTTGGCAACATAAAAGCTTAATTGTCTTATTTATGTTTGATCGTCATAAGTTTTTAATAGACTGTTAACAGCTATCAAAGTGGGTTTAATAGTTAGAAAAGTTGTTATCATCATAGTCAATAATGTATTTCGAAAGCGGACTAACCATTGTGAAGTAATAGTCTAGAGATAGTTCTTGTCATTTAGTTTCTTATATTGATGCTGCAAAACCATATTGGTAACTGGACTAAATAATGTGTTATATGTGAAAGTGGATAGTACAATCTACAAATGCTTGATCTAAGGAATTAAAATAAGTTGTTTTGATCTAATAGAATGCATGTGTAGGATGACTACGTGGTGAAATTGGTATCCTAAAGAATCCATTTTTTTGTCTTTCACCAACTTTACTTTCTACACTTTTAATTCTCATTTTTAGTTTTTAATCACCAAATCAACTCCTTTATTAGGCTTATTTGATTTATTTTAGTTAGTAGTAGTTCCTAGCTATCCTAATTCACTAAGTTTGACATATGAGCCTCGTTGAGTCCCTTTTGTACTCTGAAGCATACACTTACGTTAAACATGCTAAATTAAAGAGTGACAAAGTTTTTGGCATGGTTTCTAGGGAACTGGAAATGCTAGCCGTTGAGTGCTAAAATCAGCCACTCTATGCAAATTTTTCTTTTTCAGTAAAAAATTATTCCAAAATCTTTTTGATACTTTTGTAATAGTATAATGTGATTCTCACAATCTATTTTTCTTTTCGGGTACTTATTCACGACAAATATTCTATGCTACCACTTGATAGCAATCCAGAAGTTGAGCAAAAGAAAGAGGCTATTTTAGAACAACAGATGGTAGAACATGGGGCGAATAAAGATGATGCTGATGTTTCATATGATAGGAAGACCATATGAGAAAAGATCAAGGCCTCATATATTATTACACATTAGAGACCCATTAAGAGATAAGCAGTTAATGTGGGAAGTTACAAGATTTGTAATGACCCCGCCTCTCGTTAACCCCCACTTAAGGGAGACCAAGAGGTCAGATCCGTTATCCCAATAAACCGGATCAAAGGTTCGGCAATTAATCAATAATAATTAAGAAATTCTACCAACTAAACTGAAATCGGGTATAAAATAAAATTTTGCATTTTCAATGTGTCAATCTCCACCACTTTTTCCCTAATCTTGGAATACCCTCTTTAGGGTTTGACTTAAGGCCACCTTCTCAATCCCAAGATTGGTGCCTAGGGTCACCTCTCATGGTGCCCTTTAGTCATGCAACATAGACCACCTTCTCATTCCCGAGCTTGGTGCCTGGGGTCACCTCTCATGGTGCCCATTGGTCTTCCCTCCTGGGCTTGACCTTTTTGCATCATCCATCAGGGTGGCATGTAGGTGTGAGAATACACACTTATTTATAGTTGTGATAATCATAGTGACTTTATAATTTGCAATTATGAACATCCAAACTGTTTGGTTGCAATCAATGTGATCGATTCATCCGGAAAACTTTCGAGAAGCTAATGTGATTAACCATAATTAACCACATACCTGTCAAGATGACTTGAATGTAGAATAACTCAACCAATCAAGAAATCTAGCAAGCACACACAAGTTGATCCTGAAAAAGGCATCCAATTTTTCTATCATTAATCATGTCATCATGATCTATTAATCCTAGTTGTTTCCTAGGGTTATTTGACCTTTTTAGGGTTTTGAGCATAATTAGGGTTCCACTTCATTTTTATTACTTTAAACCCTAATTTTATAAAATCACTTACAAACCCTAATTATTTCATCTTTCTTTCACAAAAGATTCTAAGTTCAACTTTTAGCAACATGAAACCCTAATTTCATATTATAAGTACTTTTCTTTTCTTTTTCTCTTATTTAGGGTTTCTAAGCATATTAATCAACATATTAGGTTTAAAACCCTAAACCTTGCAATTCCATCATCAAAACAGGTTAAAATCCATATTAATCATTAATCAAGTTAATAATGCTCGAATTAACTTATTTGCAAGATTAAATCTATCCTTTATCAACAATTAGGGTTTCTAACCACAAATTAATACGTTTTCCATTCAAATTAGATACTTTTGCAAAAAGATACAGATTTAGGTTCCCAAACTACGTTTAATGTATCCCTTGTATTTTTCTGATCATTTTTCATGTATTAACTTTCCTCATCTGAGTTTTCTATCAAAAGATATGATTTTATCAAGAAAATTCCTTTTTATTGATTTATTTGCTATTTTCAGAAAAACAAGGATCGCCCGATCCATGGTCCGCTGGTCCACTCAGGATCCAACGATCCAGGATGTGTGCGCCTTTTCTTTGCGATCAAAAGAAGCCAAAGGATGGAAATGCCCTTACCTGTAAAGAAGGCGTGGATGGGCAAAAACGTAAAAGACCAAGGGGTCTTCTTCAACCTTGCGTCGAGCACAGCAACTTCGGTGGTCAACCTGGGGGTTTGACTCTGGGATTTCGTCCTCCTTTATGCACGTCTGTCGGCCAGGGAGCTTCGCCTCCCTCTGTCGAACTCAACTGAGGGTTCAATTGGGTGCCCAAAACACGCTGCGACCCTCCTCTACTCGCTGGACTCTGGCGAGGCTCGCCACTGGAACGGGGGTGCAGGTCAAGACAAAAAGATCAATTGGGCGCATGAAAATAGTCCTTGCACTCTTTCGTAGAGGTTAGGGTAGAAAAAGGAGGTGCTAGTCCTCTCGTTCACCCTCCCCTATATATAGGGTCAGGGCAGGTTCCTGTCAGATTGGGAATTCTCCCAATACACGGCCAATCCCCTACAAAGTAGGGTTGATTTTGATCGTTTTCCTCCTCTGAGTCTAAAGCAATCATTATCAGGCGTGCACACTCCCTGGATCGTGAGGAAACATGAGAGGAAAGACCCTCTGTACTTCACAAAGTCCCAGTCCCAGTGGTACTTAGACGATGAGCGTCCAATGTTGGATCAAGATCCAACAGTTCCCATTACTTGCGATCAGCCAAAAGGAAATATATTTTCCTATTTTCTAAATTAATGTTATATCTTGAGAAATTCATATCTCCTAAACCATAGCTCATTTTTATCTCAAATTTTAAGGGAAAGTTCATCTTGACCTTATTTAGCTATTTACAAAATTCGGGAAACAAATTCCAATGGATGAGAAGGTTTCCTTCCCTCCTAAGTTATCCTTTAATTAATCCAAAATTAATTGGTATTTCTTTTCCCTTTGCTATTATCTTGTTATTTTGGGTCCCTTGGACCTCAAGAAAACCTAAAGGAACAAATTCTCATATTGGATAATATTTACTTGCCTTTATTCTCTTATCTATTTCTATTTCACATATTCTCCTTTTATTTAATCAAATCCTTTTTCCTTTTTATTTCTCTTTTCTTTTCAATTGGGCTCAATGGCCAACAAAGCCCAATATCAATCAATCAAGGCCATTTCACACGAAATCCATCACAAAAAAATAGATTTCTTTTATTCTTTAAAAGAAAATTTACTACATTCTTAAGAAATTGTGGTTATAACATCCTCCCCTCCTTATAGGAATTTTGCCCTCAAAATTCAAGCAATCAAACAAACAATTCAAGGTATGCTTTCTCCATGTCCGCCTTCAGCTCCCATGTGGCCTCATCCTCTCCATGGTTCCTCCAAAGAACCTTTACCATCTCTATTTTCTTGCATTTGAGCTCTTTCACCTTGGTATCTAGAATCTGCAAAGGTGTCTCAGGATAAGTCAGCTTCCCTCGAAGCTCAATAGGTTCAATGCTCAGCACATGGCTCAGATCTTGCACAAATCGCTTCAGGTTGGACATGTGAAACACATCATGCATCATGCTATACTGAGGGGGTAATGCCAAATGATATGTAGCTTCACCAATCTATTCTAACACCTCAAACGGATCAACATATTGGGGACTCAACTTTCCTCTGTTCTTAGCTATAGCTCGGAGCGGTCAGATTTTCAAAAACACATGCTCTCCCACAGTGAAATGCACATCATTCCGCTTTGCATCAGCATATGACTTCTGTCGATCTTGGGCTCTCTTCAGCCTTTGCTTGATCAAAGCAACTTTATCAGCATACACTTGGAGCTCTCTGACCTCAACAGGGTCCTCTCACCCACATCATCCCATTGAAGTGGGGACCGACACAGTCTCCCGTACAAAGCTTCATACGGAGGCATCCCGATATTGGCTTGGTAGTTGTTGTTTTAGGCAAACTCAGCTAAAGGTAAGTATTGCTCCCATGAGCCACCCCAATCGAGCACACAAGCTCTCAATAGATCTTCTAACGTCTGGATTGTCCTTTCTGACTAACCATCCGTCTGGGGGTGATAAGTTGTACTAAACTTCAACCTGGTACCCAATTCTTCTTGAACTTGCTTCCACAGCTTGGAAGTAAACTTTGGGCCTCTATCAAAGATGATCGATTCGGGTACACCATGCAAACACACTATCTCTCTGATGTACAACTCAGCTAGGTCTGACACCTTAGCAGTGGTCTTTAACGCAAGGAAGTGTGCTGACTTGGTAAGACGATCTACCACGACCCATATCGCATCATGACCTTTCTTGGTCTGGGGTAGACCCACCATAAAATCCATGGTGATCTGCTCCCATTTCCACTCTGGAATTTCTATCGACTGTAAAAGCCTATCGGGTCATTGGTGTTCAACCTTCACCATCTGTCATGTAAGATAGCTGGCCACAAATGCCGCAATGTCTTTCTTCATTCCTGGCCACCAAAAAAACCTCTACAAGTCCTTGAACATCTTAGTAGTTCCTGGGTGTACTGAGTATTTGGATCCATGAGCCTCTTGCAAGATACGTTCCTTTATTGATGAATCAGCTGGAACCCATATGCGATTCTCAAACCTGATTCCTCTGTCTACTCCCACGGATAGATGAGTCTGTGGCTTCATCATTAAACCTTTCATCTTGTCTAGCTCTTCACTGGTCAATTGTGCTGCTATGATCTCATTTAAAAACTCAGATTGAATCTGGATATTAGCCAAAAGAACTTGATCTTCTAACGGTTGTGGAGTCCACTCCACCAACTCCTCCAAACTCTTCCACTGATTGGACAAAATAGCTGCACACTTAAGTTGTTTCCAACTCAAAGCATCTGCTACGACATTCGCCTTACCAGGATGATAGGCGATGGTGAAGTCGTAATCCTTCATATACTCCATCCATTGTCATTGTCTTAGGTTCAGGTCTCTCTGTGTCAGCAAGTATTTTAAGCTCGTATGGTTGGTGAAGATCTTGAAGGTAGCACCGTACAGGTAATGCCGTCATATCTTCAAGTCATGGATAATAGAAGCTAGCTCTAGGTCATGTGTCAGATAATTCACCTCATTGGGCTTGAGCTGTCGGGAAGCATATGCAACCACATGTTGATCTGTTCCAACACATAGCCAAGTCCCATCTTGGAAGCATCGGTGAATATCATGAAACCCTCATTGCCAGAAGGTAGAGTCAACACAGGGACGGTGGTCAGCTTCTCCTTCAACTCCTGGAAGCGAGATTCAGATATGTTAGACCACACGAACTTCACATTCTTCCGGGTTAACATGGTCAGTGGCAAAGCAGTCTTTGTGAAATCCTTGATGAAGTGTCGGTAGTATCCAGCCAACCCCAAGAAGTTGCAAATCTCAGAGGGGTTCTTTGGTGTCGGCCAGTCTCGAACTTCTGATACTTTGGCTGGATCTACGGCGATTGTTCCTCCTGAGATGATGTGTCCAAGAAACATGACTTGGTCTAACCATAACTCACATTTTGAGAACTTTCTGAAAAACTTATGCTTTCTCAGGATATCAAGGACTCTACCCAGGTGGTCACGGTGTTGGGCTAGGTCATCCGAGTACACCAAAATGTCATCTATGAACACTATCACAAAAGAGTCAAGGAAAGGCTGGAACAGACTATTCATGAGGTTCATGAAGACACTAGGTGCATTGGATAATTCAAATGGCATGACCACAAACTCATAGTGACCATATCGGGTTTGAAAATCCGTTTTAGGTATATCCTCACTCCTTACTCTCACCTGGTGGTATCCTGACCTCAAATCAATCTTGGAGAAGACTCGAGCTGATTTGAGTTGGTCAAACAGGTCATCTATTCTAGACAAAGGATACTTATTTTTAATGGTTGCCTGGTTAATCATCTGATAGTCAATACACATCTGAAGCAACCCATCCTTATTTTTCACAAAGAGGACTGGTGCTCCCCAAGGTGATGTACTGGGCCAGATAAAGCCTTTATCCAACAACTCTTGCAACTGGGTTTTCAACTCAAGCAACTCTGCAGGGGCCATTCTATAGGGTTCCTTAGATATAGGGTTAGTCCCAGGAGCTAGATCAATAGAGAAATCTACCTCCCTCTCAGGGGGAATTCCTGGTAGATCATCTGGAAACACATCTGCATACTCCCGGACCACCTCTATCTCCTCTAAGGATCATCCCTTAACTTCAAGTACGGTAACTATGGCTAGGTAGGCTCGACAACCTTTGGATAGCATCCGTTCAACTTTCAAAGCAGACACATAAAGGTTGGTTGTCGCATCCTTCCTTCCTCGAATGGTGAAGTGTGGATAACCAGTTTTCCTAATAAGAATCTTCTTCTCTCTACAGTCAATATGGGCTCTGTTGGTGGTAAGCCAATCCATACCGATGATTACATTAAAATCATTCATATCAAGAAGGATGAAGTTAGTGGAAAGCTCATGGTTCAGATACTTAACTGGAAAAATAGGGGTTTTCATAATAAAGGTATAAATACAACCACTTGGGGTTGTGACATTCAAAACATAACCCAAATCCTTGATATCCAAACCAAGCATAGTTTCTAGATTTCTTGAAATAAAAGAATTAGTAGAACCAGAATCAAAGAGTGCTTTTACATTTTGTCCCATGACTTCCAACAGGCCTACATAGTTTATACCACATGAGAAAGTTATTACATGATATACTGAACTAAAAGGAAAAACATCTAAGGGTTATTACCCTTGATCAGCCTATTAGCATTCACCTGAGATTCTTCATTGTTGATGGTGAACACTCTAGCTTGTCTCCTCTCTCCAGCTAAAGGTGCTCCAGCTGGAGGTGTTGCGGCTACTGGTTGTGCTGCCACGGGTTGTGACCCCAAAGGCCCTCTTGGGTTAGGATGAGGGAAATTGGCGATGAAGTGTCCCTCTTGCTGACATATGAAACACACCTTCTTCTCAAAACGACACTTCCCAGGATGTGTCCGTCCACAGGTGCGACACTACTGGAGGCGACCAAGGGGCTTTCCTTTTCTCCCATGCTTTATTTTGTTGTGGTTGCGTCCTTGTCCCTTCTTATGTTCATTCCTCTGCCCTTGAGCTCCTTCAGTGAAACCCAGGTAACCTTTGGAGGGATTCTGTGCATGCATCACCGTCCTTTCCATGTCCAAGGCGGTGTTGTAGGCTTCAGAGAAGGTCTTTGGCTTACTATCCATCACATGTGGCTTTATGGCAGGGTGTAGACGCTCTATGAAGTGGTCCACCCTTCTTTCTTCATCCATCATGTGACTGAAACGTTCCAGGATGCGGAACTTGCGACCAAAGTCTGCAACTGACAAGCTTCCTTGTGTCATGTTAGTGAACTCTCGCTCCTTCTCCTTCTTGGCTGAGATGGGGATGAATCTGGCGATGAAGATGGTCTTGAAATCGGTCCACGCCATCAGTTCTTCGCTTAGGTTTATTCCCATGATATGGTTCTCCCACCATATCTTGGTTGCACCTTCCAAAAGGTGAGTAGCAAACAGAACCTTCTTGTTTGGCTGCACTTCAAGCATACAGAATCCATTCTCGACTACAAGTAGTCAAGCTTCCGCCTTGTCGACCACTTCAGACTTATCTTCTCCCCAGAACTTCTTGATGTTTAGCTTGACGAAGTCTAAGACGGTGGCTCCCAGTCGAGGATGAACAGGTAGTGGCTCGCCATTCTCATCTCTAGCTATGTCCCTGAGGGCTAAGGCATGTATAGCCTTAGTCAGCCATTTATGTTGCTCCATCCATTCCATAGTGTGAACTACCATGGTCGGTTTTGGACCACCAGACTGGTCCTTCTCCATCTGGGCAACTTCCTCGTACTCATATTGCTCCTCATATCCTGGTCCCTCCTGTTGTTCAAGGTTGATGAAGGGTATTGGGTCAGGGTTGGGAGCCTCATGAGCAGTTCCTTCAGGTCTCTTTCTCTTCTTTGAGGTTTCACCACCATGGTTCCGCTTCCTTTTCTCAGAAGACCCATTCTCTTTGTGGGGAGGCCCACCACTATTGGTGGCAATCGGGATAGCCACAGTCTTTGTACGAGTCATCTACATAAGCACACAAACAGACCTTTAGTCTATATTTAACTAATTATACTTATGCCGATTACATCTTAATTATCTATCTTTTATTACTTTGGTGGAGGATTACTTAAACCTTATCAACCTTACCCATACCTCAAGAGGGTGACGAAGAGAGACAAAATCTTAATCCTTGAAATCCTTAATAGAATTTGAGTTGAGAATGGATGAACAAGATGAGAGAGTCATAAAGGTATCTTATTTTGAGTCAAATCCTAAGACATTGGCCAGGCAGTCACACAATCTAGGAGTCCTTGTATTCTGACTAGCGGTGTGGAGGAAAATATTGCCAGCCCCCAGAAGTGATCCTTTTCTAGACACCTCTGTCTATTGGAAAATCCTCTAATAACTCCCTCGGTTCTATAGAATTTGTAAAATTTAATAATTATTAAAGATTAAATGAGGAACCTATGCTCTGATACCAATTGTAACGACCCCGCCTCTCAGTAACCCCCACTTAAGGGAGACCAAGAGGTTAGAGCCCTTATCCCAATAAACTGGATCAAAGGTTCGGCAATTAATCAATAATAATTAAGAAATTCTACCAACTAAACTGAAATCAGGTATAAAATAAAATTTTGCATTTTTAATGTGTCAATCTCCACCGCTTTTTCCCTAACCCTAGAATACCCTCTTTAGGGTTTGACTTAAGGCCACCTTCTTAATCCTGAGCTTGGTGCCTAGGGTCACCTCTCATGGTGCCCTTTAGTCATGCAACATAGACCACCTTCTCATTCCCGAGCTTGGTGTCTGGGGTCACCTCTCATGGTGCCCATTGGTCGTCCCTCCTGGGCTTGACCTTTTTGCATCATCCATCAGGGTGGCATGTAGGTGCGAGAATACATACTTATTTATAGTTGTGATAATCATAGTGACTTTATAATTTGCAATTATGAACATCCAAACTGTTTGGTTGCAATCAATGTGATCAATTCATCCGGAAAACTTGCGGGAAGCTAATATGATTAACCATAATTAACCACATACCTGTCAACATGACTTGAATGCAGAAATAACTCAACCAATCAAGAAATCAAGCAAGCACACACAAGTTGATCCTGAAAAAGGCATCCAATTTTTCTATCATTAATCATGTCATCATGATCTATTAATCCTAGTTGTTTCCTAGGGTTCTTTAACCTTTTTAGGGTTTTGAGCATAATTAGGGTTCCACTTTATTTTTATTACTTTAAACCCTAATTTTATAAAATCACTTACAAACCCTAATTATTTCATCTTTCTTTCACAAAAGATTCTAAGTTCATCTTTTAGCAACAGGAAACCCTAATTTCATATTATAAGTACTTTTCTTTTCTTTTTCTCTTATTTAGGGTTTCTAAGCATATTAATCAACATATTAGGTTTAAAACCCTAAACCTTGCAATTCCATCATCAAAATAGGTTAAAATCCATCTTAATCATTAATCAAGTTAATAATGCTCGAATTAATTTATTTGCAAGATTAAATCAATCCTTTATCAACAATTAAGGTTTCTAACCACAAATTAATACTTTTTCCATTCAAATTAGATACTTTTACACAAAGATATTGAATTAGGTTCCCAAACTATTTTAATGTATTCCTCATATTTTTCTGATCATTTCTCATGTATTAATTTTCCTCATCAGAGTTTTCTATCAAAAGATACGATGTTATAAAGAAAATTCCTTTTTATTGATTTATTTGCTATTTTCATAAAAACAAGGATCGTCCGATCCATGGTCCGCTGGTCCACTCAGGATCCAATGGTCCAGGACGCACGCACCTTTTCTTTGTGATCAAAAGAAGCTGAAGGATGGAAACACCCTTACCTATAAAGAAGGCGCGGATGGGCAAAAACGTAAAAGACCAAGGGGTCTTCTTCAACCTTGCGTTGAGCAAAGCAACTTTAGTGGTCAACCTGGGGGTTTGACTCTGGGCTTTCATCCTCCTTTGCACACATCCTTCGGCCAGGGAGCTTCGCCTCCCTCTGTTGAACTCAATTGAGGGTTCAATTGGGTGCCCAGAACATGCCGCGACCCTCCTCTACTCGTCGGACTCCGGCGAGGTTCGCCACTGGAACGGGGATGCAGGTCAAGATGAAAAGATCAATTAGGCGTACGAAAACGTTCCTCACAGTCTTCCGTAGAGGTTAGGGTAGCAAAAGGAGGTGTTGGTCCTCTCGTTCACCCTCCCCTATATATAGGGTCGGGGAAGGTTCCTGACAGATTGGGAATTCTCCCAATACGCGACCAATCCCCTACAAAGTAGGGTTGATTTGGATCGTTTTCCTCCTCTGAGTCCAAAGCAATCATTATCAGGCATGCACACTCTCTTGATCGTGAGGAAACCTGAGAGGAAAGACCCTTTGTACTTCGTAGAGTCCCAGTCCCTGTGGGACTTAGACGATGAGTGTCCAACATTGGATCAAGATCCAACGGTTCCCATTGCTTGCGATCAGCCAAAAGGAAATATATTTTCCTATTCGCTAAATTAATGCTATATCTTGAGAAATTCATATCTCCTAAACCATAGCTTCTTTTTATATCAAAATTTAAGGGAAAGTTCATCTTGACCTTGTTTAGCTATTTACGAAATTTGGGAAACAAATTCCAATGGATGAGAAGGTTTCCTTCCCTCCTAAGTTATCCTTTAATTAATCCAAAATTAATTGGTATTTATTTTCCCTTTGCTATTATCTTGTTATTTTGGGTCCCTTGGACCTCAGGAAAACCTAAAGGCACGAATTCCTATATTGGAGAATATTTACTTGCCTTTATTCTCTTATCTATTTCTATTTCACATATTCTCCTTTTATTTAATCAAATTCTTTTCCTTTTTATTTCTTTTTTCTTTTCAATTGGGCTCAATTGCCAACAAAGCCCAATATCAATCAATCAAGTCCATTTCACATGAAATCCATCACAAAACAAAAATAGATTTCTTTTATTCTTTAAAAGAGAATTACATCTTTTACTACATTCTTAAGAAATTGAGGTTATAACAAGATTGGTCTCGGTCTTCTTGCACTTAAGAAGTCATAAGCTTTCTACAAACACATTAATGACAAAACCATGCAGAACATAAGTGGTTTTGTTGAAAGCTACAATATGATTATTATAGTTTGCATTCCTACTATTGTCAGTGATGTAAAACTATTTCCATATTCCTTAATAGATAGGGATAAAAGATTGTTCTTAAGTTTACTTTTTGAGCCAATATGATAGATGATTTCATTAAGAATATTGTCCTCCTCAAAAGACTAATAGTATGGTGTGATCATTGGTGAAGGGGGGAGGAGTTTATTAGGACATTCAAGTTTTACAGGCAATTTATCAAAGATTTTTCTAAAATCACACTCTTTTAGAACTTTTAGAGAAGGATGTGGATTTTGACTTTGATGGATAGTGTTAACACACTTTCAAAGTCATCATTGTCGATGTCCTCATCTAAGCCTCAGTCTCAACTATGTTGGGGTCGGCTACATGGATCCTTCATTTCCATTTAGCTCTGTCATGGGCCATATTCTGGTTGAGATGTAGAGATTCAAAATCTCTCTTTATAAGCCCATCTCATGTTAATTTATGTATTCCTTTTTTTCTATTTATTTTACTTGACTCAATAGCATTGCTTCGTGTAGGTGCATTTGTCGATCTGTGTTGCACATGTCCCTACCATTTGATTCGGTCCTCAAGCAACTTGTCCTCAATGCTCGCCACCCCCACTATATTCTTGATATAGTCATTTCTCAAGTGATCTTTTCTTGTCTTCCCACACATCCATCTTAGCATACACATTTCAACCACTTTCATCTTGTTTAGGCCTTGTTTCTTCACTGCCCAACATTCACTCCCATAGAGCATGGCTGGCGATTGTTTTATAAAACTTACTTTTTAACCTGAGAGGGATCTTTCGATCACATAAAACTCTTGTTGCACTCCTCTATTTCAACCATCATGTAGTGATATTGTGACAAATATCATTTTAGACATCCCCGTCTATTTCAATCATTGAACCCAAGTAATGAAATTTATCACATTTTGGTATATCTGCTCTGTCCAACTTGGCTCGTCATTCACACTATGAGATTGGCTAAAATTGCAATGCATATACTCAGTTTTTCTCCTATTAATCATCAATCCATTTGATTCCAATGCCTTTCTCCAACTTTCAACTTTATCATTCAATCCATCTTTAGTTTCATCAATCAAAACAAGAACGACTAAGATGGAAGCACCAATGTGTATGGAAATATTATGACAGAGATGGCAGTGGAAACAAAAAAAATCTTATAATATTCTCATAACCAGCAAATCATGTCAACAACTATGAAACTGGAAGGACGGTGCAAGGCAAATACTTGGTCCTGAATCAAGTCCAGCAACAATCCTTGCATAGGTGCACTTCCTTAGCAAGCATCAAGACAATGGTTGTCGTCGGCATGCTCTTGGTGTAATAACTATGGACGACGGTTGATGACATCCTCCTAGCATGGAAACAAAAGCCCTCCATGCCTCTACATAGTCCATGTGGACCACTAAGAACTCCATGTCATGCTTCTAGAGCTCACAGGAAGGAGTTGTCCTTATATTGTCAACGTGCTAGCATCGACTTTATATCCCCTTTGTCTCTCCCTTTCTTGTTAAGATTGTTAAGTCTCACATGTTGCCACAACATTGAGAAAAGACGTGTCTAGAGCCCTTGCCAACCCTCCTTATATAGGATTGGATGGGCTATGGTTTCTAAAACCACAAGGATACTAAAAGATAGATCTCATGGTTTGACGGTTGGTTCTTACATCCAGTCGATTGAATGGATGATCCAATCAATCAATTGGAACAACAAATAAGTCGAATGGACTACCCATTCGGTCGATTGGCATCTAGTCTATGGCACAATTACATTGGCTTTCAATGTGATGATGAATGCATATTATTAATTGTTTAATCCAGTCACAATTGGTTGTTTTGCATCCAGTCAGTCGATTGGACATTCTAGTCAATCGACTAGCACACCTCGTGTTATGGAGGTTGTTGACATGAATAATTCTCACTTATGGAGTCATGGGGGCATTCCCCTTATCACCATTCCTTATATAAGGTACTATATGAAAAGGGAAAAAGCTCTATATAAGAACATGAGAATATTCTTCTTACCTAAGGGTCATACATAATATTTCTCTAAGACTTTCTGTAGAATTTCACATGTAGCACATAATTAGGAGGAACAACATTTCTGTTAACACTTCACTTGGGAGTGCCACATGCAACACGAATATTAATTCAATAATTTTGACATCTTATATAGACTAGTAATTATGTGTCCTTATAATTTTCCTAACAAATGGGAACTAAGTATACTTAACATGGGTCTCACATTATTGAGCATGATGCGGTGCCCTAATGTATGCAGCTGGTTTTGGGGTTTACCCTTGGCTGGGTCGGGTCCAATTGTAGCCTTGCCCATGAGGGGCTCCTCGTCATAAATAAGCATGGGTCCAATATAAGATGATAAATAAAGGATAAATAAATAAATTCATACAAAGGTGTTCATATATGGCGGTCACCCCAACATAGTAAGACTATTAAGCTTGATTTGAAGCTCCTTCCTAAGTGTCTTCATTCTCCTCAGGTACATACATCTCCTTAGAAATGTAAAGGCACAATACAATGTCATTAAGGGGCTTTGAGCATATTAACTGATAACTATACATACAAAAAGAAAAAAAGCATAGGAACATCACAAAAAGACATAGTTATACTAATTTTGCACAATATTGATATTAATATCAATATACTACTCAGAACACATGATTTAACAAATCTTTCCGATCAATGTTCCAATATATATGATAAATGTCTAAAAGTTTCATAATTGAAAGTATCTTTAGGGTTATACATAAGGAACTAGAATTATTTTATTTTTCCATGATTTAATCATGTGATTACTAATTTAGATTCCCAAAATACACCAAGTGATGATTCTAGAATGTCTAAGCAGATGGACCATGCATTAAACTTCTATTCATACCTCAACATGGGTCCACCAAATTGTTTTTATGTTTTTCTCACTCTCTAAATATTGATAACAACTTTTAGATCATTATTAATTGTAATATCATATGTGATTTCTTTTTTTAAAATTAATCATATTAAAACCTAAGACTCATACTTTTGAGGAAATATACTCCTTGAGCCTTTTTAGTTTTACCAAGATCATCTAATTCAGATATCATTTTCTTTGTATACAAAATGTTTCACAAAATACTTAATGGTGTGAATCATGTCAGATGCAAAATTAACGATCATTGATCAACCTTCTCTCTCTTGTGGTGCATGATTTATCCTTACCTAACTAGATTCTCTTCAATTCTGGCTCCTTATTGATCCACATAAATTAGGCACATGGATCCTTCTTCCTCCCTTGCTCCTCATAACATCTCATGAGAAAGGCGAGCTCAGGCCAACCAAAACACAAATATAGTGTCCACCTGAGGTCCCTTTGACTCTACTATCCACTCCTACACACTATCGGTGTGGTTTATAGGCCAAAGGTAGTCTATGCAAAGAGATCTAAATGGGGATTATCCTCCTCCACCATCATCTTCACCTCTCTTATTGTTCTCTATGATCCTCTCTTTCTCTTGATATCTCTCTAATTCTTTTCTAGATGTGGAGCCCCCCTCAAAGCACTATATACCTTATATATAACATGTTTGTGCTCCAAGCTTCTAGATTTCCAACCCTTGTATCACTTATGCCGCCCCAATCTTATTTATATTGGGGGAAACATTGGAGAGATACCATCTTTAGACCCTATGATATAGCAATCTAGCATAAAAACATCTCCTATAAACTCTATCATCTATTACTTGACTCTCTTTCCTCAAATATGTACCAAATTAGACCTAATCCAAAAATATCTAGACTTTTTTTCTACCTATAAGTAAAAACAAAGTTTAAAATTTTTAACATGAGTTGATTTAGTTACTATTAATACATTCCTCAAATTTTACTAATAACTCCATATATTCTTCCCAAAGTCAACATTATTAACTCTCCAAACTGCTACAAAAATATGTGATGTCCTTAAATCATATTTTAAATGAATATTTGATATTATCCCAACCCACCAAGTATATTTCTTGGAAAAGTTCCTCAATAGTGTACTATATATATTGACAAATAAAAGAGGAAAATCTTGATCATGATTAGGATTCACTATTTTTGTTTCCATAAAATATCAAGTAACAATCTTACAAAATTCAAGATTGTCTTGATACTTAGTTTGGAAAAAAAATTACTTATTTATTTAGTAATAAGTGGAAAGCAACCATAACATTAACACCTTTGTAGCAACAAGGAAATATGTAACAAAATTGGGCAAATGCATTACTGTTATTGATTTGCATTAGAAAATTGTGTGAAATAACTATGCATGCACGAAATGAATAAATATATGTTTACGCTTTGACGAATTAAGATATTAAGCTAGCACCTAGCTTAAGTGGTAATTGAGATGTGTTTTTAAGTAGAAGATCTTGCATTAGAACACCCTGGATGAATTTTAGTGAAAGA
The DNA here is from genome assembly GCA_963693085.1 of Alisma plantago-aquatica. Classification (NCBI taxonomy): domain Eukaryota; kingdom Viridiplantae; phylum Streptophyta; class Magnoliopsida; order Alismatales; family Alismataceae; genus Alisma; species Alisma plantago-aquatica. The sequence continues at coordinate 88,945,641 of OY856409.1, forward strand.
TCTTCTAGTAGGAACATTGGCCAAGACTAACATTCTAATGACACTCCATGATATTGGGTGAGGTAGAGGATAAATGACCTCTGTGTGTTTCGTCCCAAGATTTACTATAATAAGTTCAATGAGGCAGTTTATAGGAGAAAATCCTTGAGATAAAAGTATCTCTATATGGGTTGAATGTGGACCTAAAACCTAAAAACTTAGATGCTTTAAAACATATTTAAATGAGTAAAATATAACTTTTGAGATGCTTAAATGTCTTGACTATGGGTAAGGTCAACAACAAGCCCCTCATTTCATGCATCCCCATGTGCCACTACTATAGCACGCCCCATCACATCAAAACATGGTTGGGATCTACCAAGAGATAATAGTGACATATGAATACATATTACTCTATGATTCAAGTAAACTTTTGTTTGTTGTTTGGCCATTATATTTAATTGACCAAGTATTTTCCATTTTCTTGTTCACTCCAGGTCTATTTTGGAGTCCTCGATAGCAACCTTGTAGGTGAGTCTCTTTCAATGCTCAAGAAGTTCATAGAGAATTTGGTGAAAGGAAAAAAAATCACTGCTTGTAGCATTCTTGGAGGGTGATAATGTATGTAAGGACTACCTTTAGATTTTATGTGATGCCACATGTTAAGGTTTTCTTAATATAAACATTGAATAGTATAACAAAAACATATTGAAAGATATTAAATCAAAATATCGATTCGAATATTTTGAAAATCACTAATTTAACATAAATAGAATTTTATGAAAATCACTGATGTAAAGGAAAAAGATACACTTCTATAAAATCCTTCAAATTTTGTTACACCATATATCCCCTAGACCATGCATTGCATGACCTTGTCGATGAAGTCCTACTCAAATCTATCATAGACTTAGTTCATGTCTATCTGATTCCCATATGCCCCTTCTTGATTTTACCTTTCCTCTTAATAGAATGAAACATCTCAAAACAAATGAGTTCACTATTAGTGGTGAGTTGATCTGGTCTAAACACACTCAAGTTAATGGAAATTAACGTGTTGAAAAAAGGTTGAACTCTATTAGCTAACATCTTTAATAATTAGAATGTTAGAAAGGCTAGTATTTCTAAAGTTTGCCATATGTTTTGATTCAGCGTAGTAGAAATTAGAATGATCTTGGTGGCATTAATCTCATCCAAAGTATCACAGTCTTACCACCAACCTTTGTTGTAATCAATGATGTCTTCTCCTATAACCCACTAGGTTTGGAAAGAGCTAGCATGGATCGTCTAGTGTTGGCACTTCTCCCAGGTGCATGTTGAGAAAAACATGATTGATCTACAAAATATTGGGTCCTTTATCCAGATATTTGATAATGTTAGGAATAGTGTTTTCTTTCATTCCTATAAACTTTTTTATTAGTAACTTAGGTACCTTGTATTGAGAAAATATTTTAATAGAACTGGTGTATGTTGACCTGAGAGTTATACATTGTCTATATTTTGATAATGACTTAACTATTCCATTCACATGTATCTAATATGTCTACTTGAGATTGCTTTCAGGCATTAGGTACATGAAAAGGATCAACTCAATCAAGCCCTAGCTTCTTGATCAAATTCAAGTCAAAAGCAATGCACATGCACTTTTGTGGAAAGCATTCTAAAACCATGAGGATAATTTTCATAATCATCTATATTGATGTAATGACTTGTAACTAAGATGATAAAAATTAGGAGCCCTTAATTCTAAAGTTTAATAACTCTAATGAAAATTTTCAAATTTCATTACACGGTGTTTTTCTATCGAGTTTCTCCAGTGACAAACTCGATCGGTCCCCTTGATGCATTTTGAGAATGTCCAGGTTTAGTTGAGTTTCCTATACTTAGAACTCGATCAATCCATGTACTAGGTAAAACTAAATTTAAGTGATTCAACAAGTTTTATCAAGGATAAACTCGATCGATGCTTCAAATTTTCTTTGTCATATAGTGCAATCAGTTGAGTTATCTTTATTAAAACTTCAATGAATGTATTGTACAGAGAATGCAAAAAAGTGTTTCTGACTGTTGGAGTGTTGCAAAACTCAAAACGATATCCGTTACAACACCCTAAATGGCTAGAAAACACTCCTTGCTTCTCCTAGCCTCTAGTGGAAACCCCCAACTATAAATAGGACCTCTTGAAATTCATTCCATGGTTGCTCCTTCATGCTATTCAAGCTCCTAGTTATATTTGAGTGCATGTAGTCCACTTGAGCCCCTTTCTCTCTCTTGTTTGTGAATCAAAATGTTCATCTAAGTGAGATAAGAAATGTGTGAGAGAGATACTTCATTGTACTCTTGTAAATATCTCAAAGCTTCCCTTTTCCCAAACCCTTTCCTCGAGATCAATTTGGTGAAAGATTCTCCAAGTGAAGGAGAAAGTGCAAAGCTTCTTCAAGGTTGAAGAAGAAGGTGCTAAAGCTTCTCTGAGTGGAAGGAGAAAGCAGAGGCAAAAGATCCATGAGGAGACTAGGTAAATCCTCAAGGCCAAAGACTTGTTGTAGTAGTAGATCACTTTGGTGAATGTCTCTAGCTAGCTGCATAAGTGGGTAAGTCCTTGGAGGTAGAAGACTCTTGCTCAAGGATAGGTAAGCCCTTTGTGTAAGGTTTATTGGCTCCTTTTGGTCCTTAAAAAGGAGGTTGGGTATCCTTGTCCCGGGAAAAGGAAGGTCATGTTGTATGTCTTATGATGGAATATAAATATACATGGGTTGCAAACTCCTAGAGCTTGGCCTCTCTAGGTAGTGGACTAACTTTCTCCTAGTTTGGAGATTGAAACCACTCTATATAGCTTAGTTTCAATCTCTCACATCCTTGCTATGTATGCTTAGTTTCATTAGAAATTCAATATTTGCAATTCCCATATCTTCTAGTAACTTTAAGGTCTAACGAATTATGTGCAAGTGTTTTCAGCTCTATTCAACCCCCACTAGAGCCCATTGATCCAACAAGTGGTATCAGAACCACAGTCTTTTCTAACAAGACCTCCTACGAGATGAAAAGATGGGAGACAACCTATTTGGGTCTTTAAACTTGGAAGGTGGTTTCTTCATGAGACTCCCAATCTTCCACAGGAAAAACATCCTCTATTGGAAGAGACATATGCAGTTCTACCTTCAAGGGACAAGCTATGACATGTGGAAGTTATCATGATTCCCTACAAGGAGTTGGAGGAGATGTAGAAACTTTGGATGAAGCTACACTTAAGAAGACACATCTCAAAGCAAAGACATAAGCATCATCTATGTTTCTCTCACTCCCTTTGATCTCCTCGTGGGACACAACCCATGAGATATTGAACAAGTTCTGCATCACCTATGAAATCACAAAGCAATTCAAGGAGTCCAAATTTTACATGGTCAAGGGTCTCCTTGAAAACTTTAAGATGGTCAAGAAGGAGAAAGTGACAGAGATGTACACAAGGCTCAACACCATCATCAAAGAACTTGCTTCTTTGGGCCCCACCATGGATAGAGGTACCATAAACTCCAAGATTCTAAGGTCTCTTTCCAAGAGATGGGAATCCAAGGTGACTTCCATCCAAGAAGTTAGAAGCCTTGGTGACATAGCCATTGAAGATCTCATTGGAAATTTTCAAGGTCATGATCCAAGACTTGACAAGCAAGAAGAAGATGAAAATCAAGAAGAGAAGGAATCAAAGAAGATCAAAGATAATGCCTTCAAAGCTCAAGTGGAGGCAATGATTCTCTAACAACAACTTACTTGCCAGTCCTCTCCTCCCTCCTCAAGTGAAGATGAAGTCATTAATGTCCATGAAGCAAACTACTCCAAGGAAAAGCACTTCAAGGGAAAGTCTTCCTCCTCCGCCACTCCAAGGTGCTATGAATGTGGTCAAAAGGGGCATTACTAGAATGATTGTCCCAAGGGAAAGAAGTACTACCACAAGGGCAGCTACAAGAAGGATTACAAGAAGGAAGCAAGTACAAGAGGAAGGACAAGAAGAGAAAAAATGCATCCCATGCCGCATGGGAGGAGTCATCTTCAAGTGATTCCAGCTCCAATGAGGGAGAATGTCACCTTACACTTATGGCCTCTACTAGTAAAGACATTGGTGAGCTAAGGGAGGTAAGTGAGGTAAGTTTGCATGAGTTATCTAAAGAAATTATCATTGGTATGCTTAATGTTTCCCACTATTCACTTTCTGAATGCAAATCTAAGAAGAAGAGGATAGAGAAAATCATCGATGACTTGTATGTTAAGAGTGATATCCTTGATCAAGATGAGAAAAAGCATCTTAATAGTATTGATTCTCTACAAGGGAAATTTCTTGATCTTGAGCTCCAATACAATGGAGTTGAAGTAGAGAATGGTATCTACCTTAAGAACATTAATAGTCTTTAGGAGGAAAATCAAGCCCGACTTGATGAGCTTGTTTTACTTAGAACTAAAAATGATGATCTTAAACATGCTTGTGATGCTATTAAAGATGAAAATAGGATTTATCTTGATGAGATTATCATGCACAAAATTGAAAATGCAATATTTCTTTCTCAATTTAATGATATTTCTGTTGGGTTTTGTGGAGAAAACATGTGCGGTGGAAGCAATAAAATCCACGCAACCCGAAACAGGATCTCGTCGACAACAACATATTCGGAAACAGGTTTGTGGGATATACCTTATCGCGGAGCAAGTCTAGCGATGTCCCGCTGCACGACGGTGCAACGCTGCTGACCTACACGAACGAAACTTCTCTCCCGTTTGCTGTCGCAGGTTGATCCGGCGGCGCTCCTTTGCGGTAGTGATGTACGCCGCTTGTAGCGCGTACAGGTGGTGGTCGTCGACGTCCTCCGAACACAGACGTCAAGGCATCTGTGTCTCTACTTCGTCCACGCGGATGGACGGAACTCCACGTCGTGCTTCCCAAGCCGGCGGGAAGGAGTCGTGTCTCTGCGGCGGCGTGCTAGCGGCGTGTTTCTCTCCTAAGGATGATGACGGCTAGGGTTTACGTGCGTGAGCGTAAACAAAAAAGCCTCTCTCTATCTTATATAGATATCGGCCATCAATCCTCCTTTAAACAGGATACGAAGGGAAATAGGGTTTCCTAAACCCATCGGTAAACAGAAACGTTGCGTTAATTAAAACGCTCGTGGATTAATTAGAATATTCCGAAATTCATTAATTAACCAAATAATCGCATTAATTGATTAATTAATATCCGACTCCATGCAATCGCTTGGGATGGCTCTACGGGCATACATATACCAACAATTTCTTCTATACCTCTATTGTCTAGTAATGAGGTAGCTAGCATTACTCTTGAGAGAGATCCCTATCATACTAAGGTCCATACCTTGTTGGTGTACATGGATTCCATCTCAGATCTCATGGCTTCGGGCCATTTCTCAGATTATGGTCCCTTAGTAGCTTCTAGATAGGAAGTTGGTTCATCTGCTATGCCCAATTCGTCACTGTCTTGTGTCACAAGAAATCCAAATCTCTCAGGCTCAAGTCGTGTCCTACTAGACCTATGAGGTTCCTGTGTTACATTTGGAACTTGAAATTCCACAACAACTTGTGAGTCTTCATGTTCCTTATGTACCTCCTCAGGTTCTCTACTTTCTTGTTGGTCTTGAACTTCTTCGATCTCTACATTCCTCCCACTAATTCCTTTGGAAATAAATTCCTTTTCAAGAAATACAGCAGTCCTAGCAACAAACACTTTGTTGTCAGTTGGTGTGTAGAAGTAGTATCCCCGAGTTTCCTTGGGGTATCCAACAAAATAGCATTTTTCCGATTTGGGTCCAAGCTTTTTAGGAAATTTGTATCCTAACATAAGCTCCACATCCCCAAATCTTTAACATAGACAAATTGGGACGATTCCCATTCCATATCTCATATGGTGTCTTTTGAACTGATTTGGAAGGTACACGGTTAAGTGTAAACGCTGCAATTTCAAGAGCATATCCCCAAGATGATATTGGAAGTTCGGCTGAACTCATCATTGATCGTACCATGTCTAATAATGTACGATTCCTTCTTTCTGACACACCATTATGTTGTGGTGTACCAGGTGGAGTCCATTGTGATACAATACCACAGTCTCTCAGAAGGTCCTCAAACGCTTGGCTTAAGTATTCGCCACCTCGATCTGAACGGAGTGCTTTAATACTCTTACCAAGTTGCTTCTCTACTTCATTCATGAAAGTCTTGAACATTTCAAGAGTTTCTGACTTGTGTTTCATAAGATATACATAGCCATACCTACTGAGGTCATCAGTGAAGGTAATGAAGTATTGATAGCCTCCTCTAGCATTTGATCTAAAAGGTCCACATACATCAGTATGTATGAGCCCTAGCATATCACTGGCTCTCTCACTGTGTCCAACGAAAGGAGTTTTGGTCATCTTCCCTAATAAACATGCCTCACATGTCTCTAATGATTCAAAATCAAAAGAGTCTAGATAACCATCCTTATGGAGTCTAGATATGCGCTTCTCGTTTATGTGCCCAAGACGACAATGCCATAAGAATGTTTTGTTTGAGTTGTCAAGTTTTAACCTTTTAGTATTTACGTTGTATATGCTAGTCTAAAGTTCTAACAAGTAGATGCCATAAGACATAGGGGCATTGCCATAAAAGATCTCATCTTTAGATATAGAAATAATTCCATTCTTAATGTGAAATTCAAATCCACTCTTGTCCATACAAGATACAGAAATAATATTTCTATTAATGGAAGGTACATAATAGCAATTCTCTAATTCTATTACAAGGTCTGTAGGCAAAGATAAACTAATAACTCCAACTGTGGTGGCAGCAACTCTTGCTCCACTAGCAACATGCAGCTCGACTTGGCCCTTTCGTAAAGGCTTACTTCTTATCAGATCCTGCATATTAGAACATATGTGAGATCCACATCCAGTATTCAGTACCCATGATGAAGAAGTATTTAAGTTTATCTCAATAACGTATATACCTGAAGTGGAAATCTCTATCCCCTGCTTCTTCTTCCTCAGTTCCTCCAGGTAGAGAGGACAGTTTCTTTTCCAATGTCCAGGCTGGTGACAATTGCCTTCTTTGGAGATCCCACCTTTAGCTTTGAGCGCGGATGACTTTGGCTTCTGCCCGGCTTTAGAACCTTTCTTAGCCTTGCTTTTACCTTTTGACTTTCCCTTTGCCTTGCTGATCACCATCACAGACTTGGGCTTGTCTTTCTTCATCTGTGCTTCAGCTGTCCTCAACATGCCTAACAATTCTAACAACGGCTTGTCAAAATTGTTCATGTTGTAGTTCATGACAAAATGATTATATGATTCAGGAAACGATTGTAGAATCACATCAGTGGCCAACTCTTGACCTAGGGGAAATCCCAGCTTGGATAGGATTTCCACGTACCCAATCAAGGTGAGTATATGGGTGCCAACTGAGTCTCCCTCTTTCATCTTGCTCTTGAACAAAGCCTTTGAGACATCATATCTCTCCTGTCTTGCTTGATGTTGATACATGTTCTTGAGATGTGTTACCATCTCCATGACATTCATGTTATCATGTTCCTCTTGCAACTCATAGTTCATTGAGCACAACATCAGGCACTTGACATCCACGGCATCATCAAGGTGCTTCTTCTAAGCATCCTTTTCATCCTTGGGCGCATTTACGGCGGGCTCCTCTGGCTCTGGTGTTTCAAGGACATAGAGCTTACACTCATGTGTGAGAACAATTCTCAGCGTCCTAAACCAGTTTTGAAAGTTGGTTCCGGTAAGTTTGTCCTTCTCAAGGACCGATCGCAACGAGAAAGTGTGAGTGTTGGTTGCCATTTGATTGCTACAAAAGAAAAAATTGCATTTAGTCCAAAACATTTTGACTTGTAAAGATTTGATAAACGAGATTAATTAGGCCTTTAATTAATTACGCTCCCACTATTTTATTCAAATTGATAGCCCTCACTATCAACTCGGAAGATTGCAACGCACAACCTTCTAGTGAGCCAAGACCCAAAATAATTGGATCAATGCCCAGCCAACGCCGGCGTCAAAGACCAAATACTAAGGTAGGCAACTTTTGCCAATTGCATCATATGCAACTCTTGGATAGATGATCATGCACAACTCCTTGCCATGATGCATCTGTGTGCCTCTAGGTACTTGGTCCTATCAAGGTTCCCTAGTTAAGTCCAACCCATAAACCAACACGATGAGTGTGCACCCTGCGGAGGCAGACCCACACTCCCACCATCACACTTCCACGAGATAGACAGTGTACCACGCGGAGGCGTGCCCACACATAGTCGATCAAGCTTTTCATGTGTGTTGCTTTATGGAAGGCAACTAAAACTTAATATTATTAATTGAGGGGTTTTATTAATACATATACATATCCAAACACCACATACTTATAGTATGTATCATATACTACTATATCCACAACCACAAACGATAGACATGCAATCACAAACATAAATACATCGGTTATGGCCATACTATTGTAATCCTTTGGAGCAAAAAAGGATTACGGTCCACATATGGTCTTATGCATCTCATGCAACACCTGTGAATCAACATGTAAGCCTGTAATGATCAACATTACAATGAACAACTTCATGGATGCTTCGTGAGGTTGGAACTTCAAGTTGCTTCTTGGAATGGGATCTTCTTGTTGCTTCTCCATGGACGCTCCTTGGAGTTGGATCTTTAGGTTGCTTCTTAGAATTAGATCTTCATGGTGCTTCTCCATGGACACTCCTTGGAGTTGGATCTTCAAAGGGCCTCCTTACATCAAGTTTACAAAAACTAAAACTAATCCTATCTCTATTACATCATGTGAGTACAAATATAAAAGGAAAGAATTAATTACACTTTGAAATAAGAGATGAGGCTCGGCATGCAAGCCGAATACTTTATATAAAGGATCCATATGTAACCATTATATATCCAAAGAATTCACAAACAAACATATCCACAAGATTGACATCCACATTCATTCACAACATTCACAAAAAGGGATATTAGGCCATAACCGTGCATGCACTCACCACATAAAACAGGTTTCAAAGGCGACGTGTATGCTATCATAGGTATATCTACATATATGTATATATATATTAAATTTGCAGTACTTTTAATGCGGGACATTCCCCATTAAATAATTTTTTTTGACTCCCATGCAAACAATGCGGGGTACACAGGGGCAGCGCCCCTGTGCAGGTATTAGCAGGTTTAATTCGCATAGTCGACTCCGTCCAAAATGTCAAAAATAGAAGCCTGCGGCGTATGTGGAATTAGGTTTATATTTGCACATTAGCAGGTTTAATTCGCATCGTATGCAACATAAAAACAGTATATAGCGATCCAATCATATCGAAACTAATCCAAATACGTTGTAGATCGACGCTGCTCTGATACCATTGTTGGGTTTTGTGGAGAAAACATGCACGGCGGAAGCAATAAAATCCACGCAACCCGAAATAGGATCTCGTCAACAACAACGTATTTGGAAATAGGTTCACGGGATATACCTTATCGCGGAGCAAGTCTGGCGATGTCCCACTGCACGACGGTGCAACACTGCTGACCTACACAGATGGAACTTCTCTCTCATTCGCTGTCGTAGGTTGATCCGGCGGCGCTCCTTTGCAGTAGTGATGTACGCCGCTTGTAGCGCGTATAGGTGGTGGTTGTCGACGTCCTCCGAACGCAGGCGTCAAGGCGTCTGCGTCTCTACTTCATCCACGCGGATGGACGGAATCCACGTCGCGCTTCCCAAGCCGGCGGGAAGGAGTCGTGTCTCTGCGGCGGCGTGCTAGCGGCGCGTTTCTCTCCTAAGGACGATGACGGCTAGGGTTTACGTGCGTGAGCGTAAACGGAAAAGCCTCTCTCTATCTTATATAGATATCGGATGTCAATCCTCCTTTAAACAGGATACGAAGGGAAATAGGGTTTCCTAAACCCATCGATAAATAGAAACGTTGCGTTAATTAAAATGCTCGTGGATTAATTAGAATATTCGGGAATTCATCAATTAACCAAATAATCGCATTAATTGATTAATTAATATCCGACTCCATGCAATCGCTTGGAATGGCTCTACGGGCATACATATACCAACAATTTCTTCTATACCTCTATTGTCTAGTAATGAGGTAGCTAGCATTACTCTTGAGAGAGATCCCTATCATACTAAAACCCTCTATTTGGAGGCCGACTTACTTCATGCACACAATGATCTTACTAGTTTATCTTCTACTGTCATTACTCTTAGTGATGATAATCACAACCTTCGAGCTTCCTTATAGAAATTCCTCAAAGAGAAAAAGTCCCTCAATGAAGTACTAGTTCACTCTACCAAACATAGTGGTAAATGTGGTTTGGGATATGAGGGAGCTCCAAAGAACAAGAGCAAGGGTAAGGTAAGAAAAAGAGCAAGGGACCTCATATCTTCCATGGAGATTCATCTGGCTCTAAGAACCCTATGGTTTGTGTGTATTGCAAGAGTGATGACCATTACTCTACTTATTGTCCTTATAGAGAGAAGGACCGGCCTAAATCGTGCGTCCAAAATTGGAGGCGGATTTGAGGTAGTCGAGCTTTTACATTTATAAACCCAAATCCTTCTAGGCCCCCGCAACTTTGCTCACGGGGTCGAACACAGGGACAAAGGGGTAGTGTTGAGAACCGTAAATCGACACGCTACACTCCGGTAGGTATAAAGAGATATAAATTCCCGAAAGGGAACGGTAAGATGTCACGAAATAAACAAGAAAACTATCTCCAAATGGAGCTACAAGAGAGATTTAAGGTTTTAATCATTTAGCAGTTTTTAGGGGTTTTTCATGCAACAGAAGCAGAAAGATAAAGACTAGAGCTCAGGTAAAGTACGAGGGATAAGACTATAGTAAAACAAGCGGTAGTGGTAACACCCGGCACCCCTCCTCTCAGAGCAGGTACCTCTAACCTCTACATCAACACCCCTCTCGAGGTTGCTGGGCTTCAGTTAGAGTGGAATGTTACAGAAAACAGCTCCATTCCAGGCACTCTCGTACTCCAAATTCGGACCAAACGCTAGAGCCGCAACACAACTCTTGAAGTTGTTGCGACGGGAAAACGGTTCGGTAGCTAATCGAAACGCGATCCAAATCATGCAAGCTAGGGTTCGGATATTAAACAGAGCAGTCATCCAACATTGTACACCAAGCATAGAGCAACAAGTAATTAAATCTTTCCATTTCCATAAACAATAAAGGTCTTAATACATTGCATAAACAAAGAATTAAATAACAGAATTAAAAGATAGGTGTCGCCTCCTTGATGTAGAAGGGCGACAGGGTGCTGTAGCTCTCCTGCCCGATATCGGTCAGAGGCCTAGCCCGATACAGAGGTGTCGGGCGACACACCCTCTCAGGCGGCACGCACCGACTGGCGACTGTATCGGTCAAGGGCTCCGGCCGATACGCTCATATCGGGCAGCACACCCTCTCGGGCGGCATGCTCGATAAACTAAGCGTATCGGGTTGATATCATGTCGGGCTAAGAGCTAAGCATTATTGGTGTCGGGCACTCATGTCGGGCAGCTATGTCGGGTAGCTATGTCGGCCGATATCGGCCCGCAGTGTCTCTCAGGACGGTCCTAAGTGAACTGTCCTCTTCCTCTCGGGATGAGGAGAAGCTCACCTAGTGTCGCCCAAGACGAACACTGGGGCACGATACGTTTGTTCTCGGAGTTCCCTCGCTCAACCTCCCAACTGTCTAACTGTCTGTTGTCCGACGGTCTGACTCCCCACTGACCAGCGGTTTTCGAACTGTGTGAGTCGTCTTTTCGGCTCCCTGTAGCTGCTATTTATAGTCAGCTGGTTGGTGGGAAGACATGGTGCTCGAAGCGCCACGTAGCTCCCTTGTACGCCGGTCGATGGAGATGGACGGCCGATACAAGCATTTCTCGGCACAAGGTGTTGGCTATTGGTCACGTGGCGGGCGGCACGCCTGCCGGTGGGTGGCTGTGTCACCCGACGAGCTGAGTCGTCGAGGCGGCTTTGGCTCCCTGTCGGGTAGAAGGTGTGTCGGCCGGCACGTTCCTGTCGCGCGGCATCTCCTCGTCAAGCATCTTTGTGTCGCCCAGCCCGTGTCAGGCAGAGGCTGTATCGGGCATCAGGGAGGCCGAGACGAGTCCGGACTTATTCATGGGCCGGAATCGGCCTTATTGCACAAAAATGAGGAAAACTCTGTAAAAGATAGGAAAAATTGGAGTAAGAGCATTGCTTGGCCAATTATTGCGAAAATGCTAATAAAATAGAAGAAAATAGCAGAAAAAGGGCAGTTTTGATAACAAAATAAAGGGCAAAAACATCACAAAAACTGATGTTATCAACTCCCCCAAACTTAGCGTTTTGATTGTCCTCAATCAATATTTAAACTATATTTGTGTGATGCTTCTTTTTGCTCGGATAACTTTCAGGCCAAGAGGTAAAACAAGTGTAGTTATGCCTTTAGAGATAATGTTGCTTCACTCAAACAAAAGACTATGCGTTTCCTAGCCTTATTATTTCAATAAAAAATTTCTCTACAGCTTCAGCGAGACTTTGTTGTATGATTCTGAAGTTAGCTTACGCACCAAACAGCTTTATTTTTTGGGCAGAAAGTTGTGTAGGGGTAGGCTAAGGCTTTTTTGGGTTTTCTCTCGTTTTCCATCAGTCCATCCAGGTAAGGGTCCGTTAGTGGGCAAGTGGTCCCTGCAGTCCAAGCCAGTTGGCTTTAGAGTAGTGATTTCACATCCTACGTACCACTGCCCCGGATCTACCATGCCTAAAGACGGGTAAAAGTTGGAAAATTGAGTGTGTATAATAATTTTTTTTCTTTCTTTTTATAAGGCACAACTCTCATGCTTTTATTCTCACTCATAAAGCTTCTTTCTCTTTTTGGGATTTTTGTTGGGTAAGGGAAACAAAGAGATTTCTTGCTGTTTGGGCAGCTTTTTCCTTCTCCATACTCGTCTCTTAGCTGTTTGCAAGAAAATTTTATTGTTTTTGAAATTTTTGACATGGCAAAGTATACTCTTTTGTTCGTTTGGAGCAGCATTATCAAAAAGATATAACAGGACTTGCATCACATTTAGCACAAAGAAAATAAACTTTGCAAAAAGTAACAACAGATTTTCATTATTATTACAGCAACTTTGTACATATGCATAGGGGTGATATAGAAAAAAGAATTTTTCAAAATTTTCAAAATTTTGGTATGAAAACGTATATGTACAAAACTGAAAGTGTATATGTACGTAAAAGAATAACGAATATGGGACAAAAAGAATGAAAGAACAAAGTGGAAGAGGAAGGAAATTTGTACCTCCCTCACTGGAACATGGTACCCCCCCAAACTTACTCCACACTCTATCCCCAGAGTTGTGAAGTAGATAAGGTGAGGTGATGTTTATTCTAGTGAGGTCGTGCCTGCGTTAGAGAGGAGCTCCCACACATATTGTCCTCGTTTGCTGTGGTATCCTATGTGTTGGAGCTGGTCAGGCATCGCTTCATTTGCCATCCACTCCAGGACGAAGATGTCACAGTTGTTGGATAAGGCAACTTGCTGCGGACTGCGGTGGCAGAACTGGAGTCTGTGCCATGTCCCTCTATGTATGTTCAGGAATGGATCGATCATCTTTGACACTTCGTCGTAATATTTTCGAACTATGCGTTCGATGGGTGTCAAAGGTTCCGATGTACACGGCACCGGATGATTGTTGTTGCTGTCCGAGCTGTTGTAGAAAATGCCAGCTCGTTGCCGAGTGTACATTGCCAGGAGCGTCCAGTGATTGTAATGCACGATAGGCAGAAAGATAGTGCCTGCAACGCCTTCCTTCAAATCTTGCAGGAAGATCTGCTTCGCTCCAGTTTCGTCGGCGAGGCAGATATCGTTGAAGAGCAAAGGGTGGGCTATGTATGTATGTTTTAGCTTTGGTTGTATATATTGGATGTAAGCTGCTGCAACCGATACAGTCAAGCACCCCCCTTCCTTTACCATGTCCCTTAGCTCATCTGCTAGGACTAAGACGTCTCCTGCCTGAAAAGCAATGTATGATGGGGTTGAATCAGCAAGCTTCTTCTGGATGATGTCGACCTGCTCCTGTGTGAGAGTTGCACACGAAAAGCGGTCAAAATTTTTGATCAGCTTCTCAGAAGCCTCGGGAAAAGCAGTGTCTTCCCTCCCGTGCACTTTCTTCAGGACTGCTAGCTGCTTTCCCGCCCCATGAATCTTGGGAGCTATATCTTCTTTTCCTTCTTGGCTGCTGGATCGTGAAAAAGAATCTTCTTCTGCATCACTATACAGCAGCTCCTCCGGCACACCTGCATCCCAGAAATAGCGCTTGTCCTTGATCAGGAGCATGGCGTAGATGCCCCTGCATTGATAGTAGCACCTATTCCTGAGGATTCCCAAATTCCCGATACCATTGAGCGCTTCAATGGCCCCCAAGATGGTGATGGCGCTGTTTCTGCTCCCCTTTTCTGCTGGTTGGGGAAGGTTTCTGATAACGTAGTGGTTCCAAGGCCCTTGAAGATGTTGGATTCCTTCCTTTAAAGCTCGTAGCAGGCGTATTGGCAGACGTCTCAGCACTCTGTCCTCCGGGCGGCTGAAATTACCCCCGGAGCGTGGTACTTCATCATCGCTGCAGCACAGCAGCTGAACGTCGTGGTATGTCCGCCATGCAGAGAAACCACACGTTGTGATGCTTGTACAGGGCCAACACCAGATTTGGCTTATGTTCTTTAACATAATGCAGCATGTCGACCACCGAACTGGAGTCTAAATCTCCCTTCATCAGCCTTCTCGCCAAGGTTGGGGTGGCTGTGTATATCTGTCTCCAACCTGTCCTGCTGTCGATGTTCTCGATCATTGCGTTCTCCAGGACCATGAACACTCACTTTCTGACCACGGCCGGCGTGCGGAACATTTTTCGAAGATCTCCCCGTTGTAGGGAGAGGTAGCAGTCGCTCCAGATGACTTCTTCTTCATTACCCTACGACCTCAAGACCAAATTCAGCAGCTTCTGGTCTCTGATCGTCAGGTTCCCAATGGCTCTTCTATCAAAATCAGCCATCTCGAATGATGGTATCTCGGACAGCTCACGGAATCTGTCCGCAAATGAGCGCTTTCCTCAGGATGGATGTCTGTTATTTACAGTGTAGACATCCCCCACTTCTCCTTCAGACTCGTCCGATGAGTCTCCCCCGATGTTGGTATCTGCGTTATCATCTTCCACTTCCTTTAGGGGGATGTAGAAGTTGGCGTCTCCCAATCCCAAAGAGATCTCCCGTTTGCTAGGAGACCATTCGGCAGATCCTTGCTGTGTCCCCTCTCCGTGCGTTGATGATTGTCTGCTGGAGGAGGACGTTGTTCCTGAAGAGGAACCTGAAGGAGATGGACTATGGTTCCCACTGGGAGGGGACGGAGACCGTCTCGGCTGCCTTTGGCGCGGATGATCGTCACTCCTGTTCATCCTCTCCTCGATCCTGTCGAGTCGTTGGAGGACTTGCTGCATCGCTGCATTCAAGGCCTCTAGTCCACCGGGAATGACCGCAAGAGTCAGCAGCTCGCTCTCTTGCTTATTCAGCCTGACCTCGTGGCTGTCCTGCTTATCTTGAAAAGATACAAGTTTGTGTGTTAGGGAAGCGCAAGTAGCAGAGTTGGTGGTTGTTACCTCCCGCAGATTGTCGATTTCATCTCTGAGCATCTTTCCAAGCGACGGAGGGGGTCCGGTGGGTCTCCCTTCCGTCCTTGCGATA
Source organism: Alisma plantago-aquatica (assembly GCA_963693085.1). Taxonomy (NCBI): domain Eukaryota; kingdom Viridiplantae; phylum Streptophyta; class Magnoliopsida; order Alismatales; family Alismataceae; genus Alisma; species Alisma plantago-aquatica. The sequence continues at coordinate 88,961,395 of OY856409.1, forward strand.
TCTAGTTTGCGTGAAGGTCCACCTGGAGAGGTGGAATCTATGAAGATCGTTCGCGATCCAGATGACTTCAGGAGGGGCGTCGACACTGTTTCAGGTGCCGCCGCCTTGCCTTCTCTTCTGACTGGAGACACCTATGGTGAGGGCAGACTTTGCTCCACCTCTACACTAGCGGCGGTCTCTTCGACCGTTGCAGGCGGGGACTTCGGCAGCAGCGAGGATGTCCTTTCGAGCTCCCTTCTGATCTCCTCGGACATTCTGATGATGTTGCTCTGCTGAGGCTCCTCTCGCGCCTCTGCAGCTTTAGAAATAGGTCTGGGAACTGCGGCCGTCTCTTGCGCGGCAGATCCCGAAGTTTCTATTCCGGTGACCTCGACGATCACTGGTACCTTCTCAACTGCCATCGTTGTTGCTGGTGCGGTGGCTGGTATAGTAGGGGTGATGACAACTCGATCAGCAGTTGTCATCGGAAGTTCTGGAGTGGGCCTCTCTGTCATCCTGGTCGTGGTGACTGTGGTCGTGCCATCTGCTATGGCTTTGATCTCGGCGGCGGTGAAGACCAACTTCTCGATGTCATAGTCGGCGCAGCGAGGAAGGGGAAGGAGTATGTCCGTCCTTGAAAACTTGTAGAAATACCTCCCCCTCTCCTTCCTGATGATGTTGGTTCTCATCAGATATTTGGTATCGAACACCTCTTCACCCGGCATTCTTGTATAGCTGCGAGGCTCGAATGGATACCCGAGCCCCACTGCGATGAGGTTGATGATGCCGCCCATGCAGTATTCCTTGGTAGCGTCCTTCATCGGGTGGAACTTGTTCATTAAGAACCTATCGAGGTTGATTGTTCGGCCCTCCATAATGTGCCACATGACGTGGAGCTCCTCCGTGTAGATGTTGCTGGATTTGTTCTTGCTGAATAGCAAGCAGGCCACTAGTTTGTGCACGATCCTCCAGAAGCAGGAGTGCACCGCCACGACCTTCGCTCCCGGCTTGAATGAAGATTCACCGGTGAGCTTCCCCCAGAACTCCACGGGGTTGAACCCGTCACCCTCGGTGATCCTTTCACCGTTGTTCATCCTATTCATCTCCTCCTTGCTGGAAGAGAAGATTCTGTTTAAGTCCTTCTCGGAGATGGTATGCTCCGAGTTGTACAGCCTGGCCTGAAATCTATCTGGCCCACCAAACTTTTCTCTCTGCCGCTAAATTCTTCACTCGACAGAGGGAGGACATGAATTCCATCTTCAGCTTAGTGTACGAGGCAGTCCGGCTGAAACAGATCCTCTTCAGTCCTGCCACCGCAAGGACGCTCTTCAACCTCTTCACGATCCCAAGCTCATAAAATGAGGCCCTGTGGCAGAACCTGCTCGGTTTGTACATCTTGGGTACCAGCTCAGCATAGCGACGAGCATGCTCGTCGTCTCTTGGCTTGAAACTCACCAAAAAGGTTTCCGGGAGTTCTGCTGCAGCTAGTGGTGTTGGTGCGGCTGTGGGCTGTGCCGGTGTTGGTGTAAGAGTTGCAGCTTGTCCAACCCTCGCCTTCTTCTTTGCCCCCGACGTCCCAGCCTGTCCTGGGTTCGGGCGCTTAAGTCGGGCCGCCTGCCCTTCAGTAGCAGTTTCAGGATAGATCCTCATGCCCTGCTCGTCAACTGGGAAAGCGATAATCTTAGTGCGGGCCATTTCTGTAAGTCAACAAAAGATAACACCCTGATTAATTAAGCTGGATTTTGAAAATATAATAAAGAGTAAACGTTTGGCCCGGTATAGTCTATACAAAACTGCCCGACACTCCTGTATCGGATGACACATTGGTTTCAAAGGTGAAGCCATGTGCCCGACACAGGAGATGGGTATCGCTCGATACGTTTTCATGAAAGAAGAGCAGTGTGTCGGCCGATAAGCAAAATCAGGCGATGCGATGCTACATCGGGACGTGCGTCGACCGATTGCTTCAAAACATAAGTCGGCAGCCCAACCGTCGGCGGGGCTATTGCGCTTCACAAAGCCCTCCGCCCGATAAGCATGCACTCAAGGTGCCGGTTGAGTTGCCTCCTGTGATATCGTGAAGACAAAACTGTTTAAGCTGCGGCTGATGAGTAAAACATCATTGGCCTAGGACTAAGCTCCTGGCCTCAGATGGTATTACCCATCCCAGAAAGTAAAACTAAGGCGGTGGCCCATAAAACAAAAGAGTCAGTGCATGTGGCCCATACACTGTCTCGGGCCTTATTACATACCAAATGTTTGTAGTGTTTGTCTTGCAGGAAAGTAAAATGTAGTCCTATTCTAAGAAAGAAAAGAAAGCTCGGGTTGCCTCCCGAGAAGCGCTTCGTTTTTCGTCTTCAGGTGGACGTCTTTGGCCTTCTCTTCACCTTCTGCCTCTTCGGTTACTGCCCTGTTCTCTTTGCTGGTTCGGTATTTGATGGAATCTTTCCTGACGGGTTCTTCACAACTTCAGCAAGTTGAGCCAGCTGCTGGTCAATCTGGCGTTGATGTGTCTGCATGTCTGCTAGTTGAGCCTGCAATGAGTTCAAAACACCGGAATTTGATAGAGTGCTCTGAGCTAGCTGATTGTTGATCATATCTTATTTCTTTACAAAATCGAACAGCTGCCCTGCTACATATGCTTGACTAGCAGCCTGGTTCTGACCTTCTTCCTTGGAAGTTCCCTGGTTTTTACCCTGTCCTTGGAAGTTACCTTTATTCTGTGGGAAAGGGGCATTCTTGGCATATTGACCTGCTCCTCCCCTCTTTTCAAAAGCTTGGGTAGGCTTAGTCGAGTTATGCAGCTGATGAGAGTTCTCCGCTGCATCCTTGTTTCCATAGTTGCAGCCTGGGTGGTCAGGTCTTCTAAAGTTTACAAAAGAAACATTTTCAGTCTCTTCTGTCTCGGACTATGTATCGCTGGTTGCCTCTGGCCGGGTGAAGATGCAATTATCCACCCCGTGACCGCCTTCTCCGCAGGTTACACATTTCATCGCTTTTTCCACATGTTTCTTTCCTTTACCTCCAGCCTCTCTCAACTATTTCACATATGTGGCAATCCTTTGAATCTGTGAGGTGATTGCCTCCAGTGCCTTTGATTCAATCGAGGACCCTTCTCCAACCTTCTTTATCGGCCCTCTATCGGACCGATCGAAATCAGCGTCGGCCATCAACTCAGCCATATTCTTGATGATCAGCTCCGACTTCTTGGCCTTCTTCCCCAGGAAATCACTGCCTGCTGCTGCGTTCAGTGATACCCTATTTTTGGGGGTCAAACCATTGTAGAAGGTGGTTATGAGGAAACCCCTCTTGTAGTTGTGATGGGGGCAATCCCGGAGGTACTCCTGGAATTGATCCCAGGCATCATGCAGGCTTTCACTCGGCTTTTACGCGAAAGAAGTTATCTTCTGCCGATTCCGGACTGTCCTTTCTGTGGGGTAGAACTTGTTCACAAAGGCATCGGCTAACGCCCTCCACCCATTCAAGGATTGGTGGGGTACCCCAAGGTACCAGGACAGTGCCTTATCTTCTAGTGAAAAGATGAACCCCTTACAGTATATCACTTCTTGGGGGACCCCTCTCATCTTGATGGTATCACAGATATTCTTAAATGCATCAAGATGATGATACGGATTATCATACTTGGAGTTCCCTCTACAACTTTTATTCTGAAACATGGATATCACGGATGGCTTGAGCTCAAAATTGGTCGCATTGAAACGTGGGACTATGACCGGGCATCTGGAGTGGTTGGCCTTCGAGGACGCCAACTCCCTGAGCGTCTTCTCCTCTTCCTCAAAGTCTTCGATGTCACTATCCTCCTGGTGCCATTTCTACTCGTGGTTTCTTCTGTTTCGCCGGTGATCTCTGGATCTTCCAGCTGGTCGTTTCCATCGTATCGGCCGTTGTCGTCAGGAGGAGGCGAGTTTCCCCTAGCCCGCCCTGGGCGTTCACCTTCGGACAGGGGTGTCTCAATTCGGGGAGGCATGACGGCTGGAGTAGATGCTCAGACGAATTGGGTATCCTCTCCTTGAGGTACCTACATAATTATTCACAAAGAAAATCGAGTTCAGAAAATTAAACTTTTATTTTAAAGCAAAGTATAATGCTACGAAAATAAAAAGGAAAAAGAGTGTTGTCAAGCTTATCTCTAAGCTTGAGGCACAGGAGTGTAGTTAGTGGATTCAAGTTCGTCTTACAGTACCGCTATTGCCTTGTCCCCGGCAACGGCGCCAGAAAGTTGACCGGCCTAAATCGCGCGTCCAAAATTGGAGGCGGATTTGAGGTAGTCGAGCTTTTACATTTATAAACTCGAATCCTTCTAGGCCCCCGCAACTTTGCTCACGGGGTCGAAGTAGTCATACGGGGTCGAACACAGGGACAAGGGGGTAGTGTTGAGAACCGTAAATCGACACGCTACACTCCGGTAGGTATAAAGAGATATAAATTCCCGAAAGGGAACGGTAAGATGTCACGAAATAAACAAGAAAACTATCTCCAAATGGAGCTACAAGAGAGATTTAAGGTTTTAATCATTTAGCAGTTTTTAGGGGTTTTTCATGCAACAGAAGCAGAAAGATAAAGAGTAGAGCTCAGGCAAGGTACGAGGGATAAGACTATAGTAAAACAAGCGGCAGCGGTAACACCCGACACCCCTCCTCTCAGAGCAGGTACCTCTAACCTCTACATCAACATCCCTCTCGAGGTTGCTGGGCTTCAGTTAGAGTGGAATGTTACAGAAAACAGCTCCGTTCCAGGCACTCTCGTACTCCAGAATCGGACCAAACGCTAGAGCCGCAACACAACTCTTGAAGTTCTTGCGACGGGAAAACGGTTCGGTAGCTAATCGAAATGCGATCCAAATCATGCAAGCTAGGGTTCGGATATTAAACAGAGCAGTCATCCAACATTGTACACCAAGCATAGAGCAACAAGTAATTAAATCTTTCCATTTCCATAAACAATTAAGGTCTTAATACATTGCATAAACAAAGAATTAAATAACATAATTAAAAGATAGGTGTCGCCTCCTTGATGTAGAAGGGTGACAGGGTGTTGTATCTCTCCTGCCCGATATCGGTCAGAGGCCTAGCCCGATACAGAGGTGTCGGGCGACACACCCTCTCGGGCGGCACGCACCGACTGGCGACTGTATCGGTCAAGGGCTCCGGCCTATACGCTCATATCGGGTGGCACACCCTCTCGGGCGGCACGCTTGATAAACTAAGCGTATCAAGTTGATATCATGTCGGGCTAAGAGCTAAGCATTATTGGTGTCGGGCACTCATGTCGGGCAGCTATGTCGGCCGATATCGGCCCGCAGTGTCGCTCGGGACGGTCCTAAGTGAACTGTCCTCTCCCTCTCAGGATGAGGAGAAGCTCACCTAGTGTCGCCCGAGATGAACACTGGGGCACGATACGTTTGCTCTCGGAGTTCCCTCGCTCAAGCTCTCAACTGTCTAACTGTCCGTTGTCCGACGGTCTGACTCCCCACTGACCAGTGGTTTTCAAACTGTGTGAGCCGTCTTTTCAGCTCCCTGTAGCTGCTATTTATAGTCCGCTGGTTGGTGGGAAGACATGGTGCTCGAAGCGCCACGTAGCTCCCTTGTATGCCGGTCGATGGAGATGGACGGCCGATACAAGCATTTCTCGGCGCAAGGTGCTGGCTATTGGTCACGTGGCGGGCGGCACGCCTGTCGGTGGGTGGCTGTGTCGCCCGACGAGTTGGGTCGTCGAGGCGGCTTTGGATCCCTGTCGGGTAGAAGGTGTTTCGGCCGGCACGTTCCTGTCGCGCGGCATCTCCTCGTCGAGCATCTTTGTGTCACCCAGCCCGTGTTGGGCAGAGGTTGTATCGGGTGTCAGGGAGGCTGAGACGGGTCCGGACTTATTCATGGGCCGGAATCGGCCTTATTGCACAAAAACGAGGAAAACTCTGTAAAAGATAGGAAAAATTGGAGTAAGAGCATTGCTTGGCCAATTATTGCGAAAATGCTAATAAATAGAGGAAAATAGCAGAAAAAGGGCAGTTTTGATAACAAAATAAAGGGCAAAAATGTCACAAAAACTGATGTTATCAGGGACCAACCCAAAGATGAAATGGGTCCCCATGATAACATCGGATCTCAAGGTTTGAATTAGGCACCAACATCTTCCTTTCTTGTAGGTAAAAGGAAAATGGATTATTGATAGTGGTTGCTCAAAGCATATGATAGATGAAATCATCCACTTCAACCAATTCAAAAAGAAGAAAGGAGGATTAGTGACATTTGGTGACAACAACAAAGGTAAACTAATAGGTGAGGGTGATGTAGGTGATTCACTATGCATCAAGAATGTTCTTCTTGTGGATGGCCTACATCATAATTTAATTATTATTAGCCAATTATGTGATAATGGCTATCTTTTTCTTTTTACCTCAATTGAATTCTTACTTCTAGATTCCCTCTCCTACAATGTTATATATAAGGTAACTAGAAATGATAATCTCTATGTTATTATTCTGGACTCTATTAAGCCTATTATTGGTAGATGCCTTGTTATCAATTCGAATGATATATCTTTGTAGCACTGTAGACTTATTCATTTAAATATGCATCAATTGAAGAGGTTGAGTAAAAAGGAATTGGTTAAGGAACTTCCTAAATTGGATTTTGAGAAGGATGAGGAATGCCAACTTGTACCCAAGGAAAGAAAACTAAATCCTCCTTAAAATCCAAAGTAGTCCTTAGTACTAAAAGAGCTCTTAAACTTCTTTATTTTGATCTATTTGGACCAATGAGAACTCAACCACTTCGTGGTAGTGAGTATAGCCTCATGATTGTCGATGACTTTTCTCACTATGCTTGGACCTTTTTCTTGTTTCAAAAAGTGATACACCCGATGTTTTCTTGGCTTTTTGCAAACAGGTTGAAATGAAGCTTCTTGCCAGATTATCTCCATCTGTAGTGACCATGGAGGAGAGTTTGAAAATGACTTGTTTAAATGGTTTTGTGAGGAATCTAGGTATGCATATAACTTTTCTTCACTTCGATCACCTGACCAAAATAAGGTTGTAGAGAGAAAGAATAGGTCATTACAGAAAATATCTAAGACTATGCTTCTAGAGTATGACACTCCAAAGATTTTTTGGGTCGAACCCGTTAGCACTTAATGTTTTGTGCAAAATCGGGTTTTCACTCATCCATCTCTAAAGAAAACCCTCTATCAGTTATGGTGTGGTAGAAAGCCTTCAATTGATTTCTTTAATGTTTTCAGTTGTCCTTATTTTGTTTTGAACACCAAGGATTCTCTCAATAATTTTAATGTGAATCATACAAGGTTGAAATCGTACAAGGCTTTCTTTCTTGGTTATAGCACTACCAGCAACACTTATAGAGTGTTTAACATTGAATTGTCTAAAGTAGAAGAATCTATCGATATTAAATTTGTTGAGACTAACTCGTCTATTTTCAAGAATATTGTTAATGATGATGTTGCAGATGTGGTGATCACTCACTTTAAAGAGCTCAAAATTGTTGACAAAGGAAAAGAGGTGTTAGTTGATGAAAAACATAAAGAAGAAAAGAAGGATCCAACTCCCCACTTTGTAAAATATCATCCTAAAGAGCTCATTATAGGTAATCCTTTTGAAAGAGTGAAGATGTGAGCTACATACAATAAGGAACAAGCCAACAACACATTCATCTCTCAACTTGAGCTAAATAATTTCAAAGAAGCACTTAATGATGATGAATGGATCATAGCCATGCAAGAAGAGTTAGAGCAGTTCGAGAAGAATAAGGTGTGGACCTTAGTGCCAAGACCAAATGATAGAAGATCACTGGCACCAAGTGGGTCTAGCGTAACAAGCTTGATGAAAATGGAAAAGTGGTCAGGAAAAAAGCAAGGTTATTATCTCAAGGTTATAACTAATAGGAAGGTATTGATTTTGATGAAACTTATGCACCTATTACTAGACTTAAATTTATTAGAATGCTACTTTTTTTCTAGTTACAAGAATTTCCTACTTTATAAAATAGATGTTAAAAGTGTGTTTTTGAATGTTACAATAGAAGAGGAAGTCTATGTAGCTCAACCTACTGACTTTGAACATGATAAATTTCCTAACCATGTTTACTTGTTACAAAAATCTCTCTATGGACTCAAACAATCCCTTAGAGCTTGGTATGAGAAACTGAAGAACTTTTTTTCTAGACAACGGCTATATCATGGGTAAATTCGGTGCTATAATATTTCTAAAACACACTTCTAGAAACTTTTTTATCATTCAAATTTATGTTGACAATATTATCTTTGGCGGAACTAATCTTGATATTTACAAGGAGTTTAGTTCTCTTATGCAGAGTGAGTTCGAGATGAGCATGATGGGGGAGCTTACTTTCTTCCTCAACTTCCAAATCAAGCAAACCAAGGAAGGTAACTTCATTAACCAAGACAAGTACACTAGTCAACTACGTAAGTGCTTTGGAATGGAGAAAACCAAGTCGATGGACACCTCCATGTCAAACACCGCCAAACTTGACAAAGATGAAGAAGGTGAGAAAGTATATGAGAAGCTCTATAGATGTATGATTAGAAGTTTACTTTATTTAACTACCTCTAGACCTAACATAATGTTTAGTGTTGATTGGTGTTCTTTCTTTCAATCAAGTCCAAGAAAATCACATCTCATAGAGGTTAAGAGGATTTTGAGGTAGTCTGGCCAAAACTCAAAATTTTAGACTATGGTATCCAAGTCAAGAGACTTTACTCTTACTGTCTATAGTGATGTTGATTATGCAGGTTGTTTAATTGATAAAAAGTGCACAGGTGGCACTTGCTTCTTCCTAGGACCATTCTTGGTTCTCTAAGAAATAAAGTACAATGTCTCTTTCAACAATCGAGACTGAATACATTGCAATAGGAAGTTGTTGTGCCCAAGTCCTATGGATGAAGCAAATGCTCCAAGACTTTAACATTCATGTTGACGCTTCTCCTATCTATTGTGATAATACTAGTGCAATCAATCTCTCTTATACTCTTATTTCATAGTAGAGCTAAACATATAGAAGTTCATCATCACTTCCTTTGTGACCACATTACTAAGAAGGATGTCTATATCACACGTGGATATGGAGAATCAGCTTGCAGACATTTTTACTAAACCTCTAGCTAGAGAGAAATTTACTTTTATTAGATAAAAACTTCTCATAACTACACTTGATGATATAGACATGCAATCTAGCTAGATATTGTATTCCTATATGTTTCTTGCTCATAATTGGTTATTTTTACTTGAAAGGGCTAAAATTGCCATGTTTTCATGCCTTTTTGGCTTATTTTTGGTTATTTTTTGCAAATGAATATTTTATCACAAAACAGTAACTGATGATGAGGGGAATGTGCCTAAGTATGTTCAAAATCCATGAAAAGCTAGAGAAATAATTTTATATAGCACTTTAGAGGCTTAAAATTAAATTTTCTATGTTTTGGACAGGTTGACCAATCGGTCGAGTTTGTCCTCATACAACTCGACTGATCCTTGGCTGAGATCCAGAGTTATATATTAATATCGGTCGAGTTTCTCACATAGAGAAATCGACCGATCACGCCACTGGACACAAAGTAAAAAGAGCAATCAACCAACTTTTCTCCCTCTCAACTAGAGAAAGTTGACCTCTAGTGCTCGTCCTTCAACCCTAGGCTAGGACCACCTCTCCTATAACCTTCCTAGCCTTCCTTCAGCCCTTCTTGCCTTTCCCAACTGTGACCTAGGTGGTTTGGTGACCTACTTGTGGCATTTTTCTTTTCGTTTGGTGGTCTTTTCATTTCAATTTGACCTAGATGGCTTCCAACTGTAAGAAACAATCTACCCTAGTTGGAGCTCCATCTTCCTTTCATCGCCATGTCTCATTTGATGGAACCTCCTTCATCTCATTTCAAGCCATGAATATGTACAAGGAACTCCTTCCTAGGAATCCCTTTCCTTTTTTTCTTTGTTTGAAAATCATTTTGCAACGACTGAGGTGATTAAGGAGGTTGCTAGGGTGTTCAAAGCACATCATCTTAGTGATTTGTATCGAGTGTATGTGCTTCACAAATGCCATGTCTAGAACCAAGGTTGTCCACGAGTCTTATGACAATCTTACGTGGAACTAAAACACCCATGAGCCACCACCTAATACCCATGTCATCCTAACATTGATGATAGCTGGTACCAAGATAACAATCTCTGAAGATTTGTTGAATACCTACTTCTCTGGTAATGACATCATTGCCTCATGGGTGTCTTCCTATCCCTCTTTCCATGACCTATTGGATCGTGAAGGTTTGTACAAGAGCTTTGAACCCCCACTTACCCTTCCCGATATCCATAAAGCTCTTGAAGAAGCCTAATGTCCCATACCATAAGAAGTCCATCTTACCCTCCTCTTCCCTAGATATCAAAACATGTTTGTTGAATAATATAAATGTCAAGTGGGCTCGTTATATTTTCATCATAGGATTTTCTTTGACTTAGGGAAGAACACCACATGTATCCATCTCCCTTATCCAAACCTGATTTGTGGTGTCTTTGCCCACCATTCTGAAAATTCTCTCTTCCATGACCTTGGATAAAAACTAAGTCGGAAAGGAGTTTGTATTAGTGAGACAACCATTAAGAAAATCTTTCTTCCAACCTCCTCCACCACACCAGGTGCCTCTACCTCCACCTAGGCCCCTCCTCTACCACCTCCACCCCGACCTCCATGCCTCATTTTCTGTATCCAATGAAGCCCTCATGGGATATATGATAAATCATTATGCGTACAACCTTCAGGTTCAGGACTACATCCCCCAAGGCCTCTTTCAAATCATTCCACGCATGAACTTATCATGCATCCTTTTCTAGCCACCTTACCAGGCTTACCCCGGTGCTGACTATGCTTCTTATGTATATAGTCAGTTCTACCTTGACCCTCCACCTGCTGCTTTTGTTGTACCCCCTGCTACTTCTGATGGTGAACCTGCCTCTGCCCCTTGTGCTATTCTACTTTTAGCTCTTCCTATGGGCCCAACCGCCTCTCTGCTTGTTGGCTACGATGAAGTTTCGACTCCCACCTTTCCAAAACAAATGCATTACATGCATGTGGCATGTCTTGGGCTAAGGAGAATGCCAGATGGCCTGGTACTTGTGCTTTTGGACCTCTAGCTGATGAGGAGATGCCTGAGCAGGATGCTGAGGAAGAAGATGGAGATGGTGAGGATGTCGAGGATGGTGATGATGTTGGTGATGATGGATCTTCTAATGGTGATGATGATGAGGAAACAACTATTGCCACTACTACATCCTTAGACGATGATGAGGATTACCAGCCAGAGCCCAAGGATGATGATGTTGATGACGACCTAGTTGATATAGATGGCCTACATGTTTAATTCTTGGTCTTTAGAATGCTTATCTAGATATATTTCTATAGACTTTTTATGCATTAAACATTTGTGCATTGTAACTGAGGTTTACTATTTTCTTCTATCGTCGTTTCTTGCTGGCTTGTAGCTTTCATATCGAGGGGACATATCTGGAGTTATAATCTAGACTGCTTGTTTCTCTCTGTTTTGTCTTCGCTTGGTGCTTGTTGTAGTGGTTGCTTGTGTAGTTTGTGCATGTGGTGAAGACATGTGTTTTAGCTCTTCTACCCCCTTGCCTTTTTTAAATGACAAAGGGGGATAAGAATATGATAGATCATGTATTGCATGTACCACATGGGAGAAATGAGCTCAGCCATATTGAATTAATTGCTTATGTGATCCTTTTCTAGTCAATTATCTGAAATATCATGTGACTTTCTAGAGGACCGTGTAGTATATATATGTGTTATGTATGTTTGTGAAAAGACTAACCATGCAGGCAAATGTAAGAATAAATTGAGGGGGAGCCATTATAATAGATTGAAATCACCCCTTTACTAAAAATTTGAAAAATAAAACATCCATCCCAAGCATACTCAAAAGGTATCCTGAAACGGGTCTAAAATTTTCAAATCTTTATATATATGGTATACAAAAGACCAATGAGTAATGTAGCAGAATATAATTTCGTGACTATAATCAATTTTATAAAAGTGTACATCATCATTCTCCCATAAAGGGTTTAAAACAACAAAAGGATCTAGATAGAGGGAAGTCTAAACTACTTCAAGTCTTGTCTCCAAAGCAAATCTCCAAGAGCTAGGTCCATGCCAAAAGCTAAGTTCTCATTGATCTTGTTGAACTCCTTGATCTAACCCTGGGTGGTTGGGAAAACACTCAGCAAAAGGGAAAGAAAACAAGGTATGTGTCAAAGATAAGAACCATAATGAAACATAAGGATATATATTCATTAAAAGATGAGAAGGGCAAGAGAATGAGGCATATAACAGAAGATTCTTGCCAAAACCAATAAATAATAATGAACTTGCATGAATGATTAATATTAGACTAAATTAACTAAGTAGGGTTAAGGCTCCTATCAGACCTCTACTTATAAATGAGGGGAGAGTAATAACATTCCCAATCACTTATAAAATATTTATATTGGGGAGAAATAACACATTCCCCAGGGGGAGAGTAAACACATTCCTCAGGGCAAAATAACACATGCCCTAAACTATGGGTGGTTGTACATAAGTACCACTACTATAGCTAATAGTCAAATAAACTATCATGCTCAAGAAATAGTAAAGTGGCAAGATAAATCATCATATAATTGCAACATAGAAGTGGGGTTCCAAGACCCAATAATATATCAAAACTGATTTTGACGCAATTTAGAACAGAGAAACAATAGTAAAGGAAATAGGGCTCATATCAAGCCTCATTACGAAAAATAGGGTTATGGATGCAAATATCTCAACTAATGGGTTAGATATGCACACACCTCTATTATGGTTTCAACTACCAACTTTCATCACTTTATTGAGTCCAAGATCATTTTTTCCTATTTCCAATGTATAACCATGTATTAGGGTATGGTATATGCATTAATGTAAAGAGAACCCATATTTTGGACTTTTTGAACAAAACTCTGATTTAGACTCTTAAAACATCTCCATTGGATTCTCCTGATTAAGTAAACATATACTTTTGTCTATTTTCGAGATATGATGATTAAAGTGTATTTTTGGTGATTTTTATGACTAAAATCATTATTAGAGAACACCTTCTGATAAAAATCAAAACCAAGCCCTTAAAAGTATTTTTATTAGAAAGATCACATTTTTTATTCCAAAACAAATTTTATTTTATTTTTTGGACAAAGGAATCAAAAGTTATGGATTATTTAAAATCGACCAATCACAAATTACCACATCATCAAAATATCCGCGAGAGTGAAAGAGAAAGCGAGAGAGCGGAGCCGACCCGCTTACTTGGCCCAATCACAGGTGGCCAAGTCATGTGGTTAAAGTCCAAGTTTGACTCGCATGAAGCAAAAGAAATTAAGGGCGAAAAGACCCTTTTACCCTTGGGCGAAAAATGCAGTAAAGAAGAAAATAAGAGGGGTAGAACAGACAATAGACATGGATGATTCTCCTCTTCCACCCATTGCACCATGGATGGCAGCAACAGCTTCAGTTCAACCACTAGAATTGGGCAAAACTTCTACATGTGATTACTAGAAAAACTAAAAGCACTAAAGCAAGGGGGATGTCTCGCGAACTTACAGTCCGAAGCTATCGACCGGAGGTGGCGAGGAGAGGGAGCACGACTTGCCGCAAGGTCCAGGAACAAACTCCTCAGTGACGGTGGCTCGTGCGACTTTGTTAGAAATTTACTCGAGAGGAGAATAGCATGGGTGCTTGCAGAGGTTGGGGAGCAAGTATATATAGGTGAGGGCACATGGAATGTGGAAGGGGGAGGTGGTCATAATGGCTTGTTGCCCAAGAATTGTGGGTTTCCCAAATTCTTGACCAAAAGATGCAAGTAAGGCATCAACATGTGAGGAATCTTCTCCCGAACATGTAGCACCAAAAATCTCGAAGAAAGGTGGAGAAACGGGCAAGAAAACTCGATTTTAAGATCATGTATAACTGACGCGTGTTTCCTTCTTTGGACCGAGGAAGAGGATGATCGGGATCTATTGGATCAAGGATCCAATGGTCTAGGTTGTGGTGTAAGATCATATAAGCATGACTTTTAATTCTATTCCAAATAGATTTCGAATAAAGTATAAACATATTTATTTTCCTTTTTCTCTCTCCTCTTTTGAGGGTGCAAACGAACTCAAAATTAAGTCAAATTTGACACACAACCTAATTTTGATATTAGGAATCCGAATATGTAGTTAGTTTTACCTTCTGAGAATTTTTAATGTACTAAATAAATCAAAACTTATTTTCTCTTTCCTCCATCATTAATGGTTATAAATTCTCTAAAATTAATGAAACTTCACCCATAAGTCATATTTAATATGTTGGATATGATTTTACCTTAATTCCTCATGTTGATGTTGTTTGTACATTTATTTAATATTTTGAAGGTTCTACACACTTTCTCTCTCCTAGTTATACATGTATATTAAAGATTATCCAAATTACATGAAAATTCACCCAAAGGCTATTTCTAATGTTTCGTTTATGAATCCAATATTATTTTCCACTTTTGGAGTCATTAAATATTTTATTTCATATTTTGAGGAAAACTCACCTTTTCTTTTCAAAATAAAAGAGAGATAGTTATTATCATTCCAAAATTATGAAAATTGTCCTCCAAGCCAAATCAAACCCAAGGAAAATGAATCTCAACTTATCTTTAACCAATTCATCTTCCTTTTATGATTTTTATCCTATTATCCATTATTACCAATATTTCCCATATTAATTAATTCAATATCACATTAACATATTTAAAGCAACATTATTCATTCTTTTTTCTCTTCCTTGGTCCATAAGTATAAGGAATGATCTAGAATGGATTTATTTTATCATTATCTCAATATGTGGTAAATTTTCATATTAGACCCTTATTAAAAGTATTTACTGAGGTATTTGTGCATAAACCCATATGTTGGCAATAACGATGAACAAATGTTCACCAAACCACTATAATTTCCCCAAATTGGACATCAAAGACAAAAAGGATAGAGATGAAATAAAAGCTCAGAAAGAGGGTCAGACAGATAATATGTCCAAGTTTCATTATGTTACAACACTCCACCCCTTAAAGAGGATTTTGTCCCCGAAATCACAAGCAAGGAGGGAAGGGTGAGTGTGTAACATCTCAACACTAACTTCAGATTGTTCCTCCAACCATGAAACTTCCACCACAACTTTCACTAGCAACTCCTCATAGGCCAGATTCTCAAGGATCACCTAGGGTTTCACTATTAAGATTTCTTTAATGAAATTTAACACTATTAATATTTTTGGGTCATTAACATTATATTTATTAGGATATCACATTATCATTATTATTCTTTTAATTGTGTCATGTTATATTCACTTTGTTTCCAAAATAGTTATATTTCATTGTGATGTAAGAATCCATTTATATGTTTATTATTTATCTCATTAGGAATTTTAAGAACAATTAGGGTCTACTGAATTATCTCAATATACTTGATCATTATTTTTAATAATTTGGAATTAGACTTCATTATCCTCATATTATCACCATGTTTAATTATAACAAATTATTTTGCATGAAATAAGACATGTTATCCAATTTGTCATTAAGTCTTCAATTAATTCTAATGTCAAATTAATTACATTTATATATATTAAGCATCTATACATTATCACATTACCTTTCTTGCTCACATTAATGTCACCATTAATCATTTTCTCATATGTGTTCACTTCCAATTATTATGCACATTTGTCTGAAACCATTTACTTCTTATCCATATTTGAGTCATTATATGATTGTAGTGTACAAGATGAAACATACTATCTAGTAATGATTTGATTCACATACCAAGTCATAAATAGGTGATTAACTAGGTGTGTATTAGAGAACAAGGTGATATGAATTACATATTAATAACTTGATTAATCTCTGATTAGGTGATTACATATCATTTATGTGTATCAAAGTATGTTATATGATTATGATACCTAATGTCATTAATGTATCATCAATGAAATTAAGGATGTATATATATTAAGGTTAGATGATTACAACTTAGTGTTTAGGTCAACATGATCATTATATTTCACATATATCTTCTTAGCATGTATTAAGTCTAGGGTTAGGTTCCAATTATCTTACTCATCATATCATTAGGATTTATTGGTTCATGACATGGTTAGCATCATGTGTCCATAAATAAAATTAATATGTGAGTTACTCACATTATGTGCATTAAGTATTCATTAGGGTTCAAACATAGGAACTATTCATTATATGATCATTATATATTCATTAGTATATAAACAAACATGTCAGGTTATAACTATAACATGTTTGGTCAAAACTAAGGATTCAAGTGCACTAACCTCCTATCATGGAGTTAGGGTTTCTAGAGTCACAAAGTTAGATCTCGATATGGCATAGGGCTCCATCCCCCATAAAAAGGATTTCTTTTTGTTGCCCATAAATTGGGGGTTTCCTAAATTCTCGACCAAAAGATGCAAGTAGGGAATCAACATGTGTGGAATCTTCTCCCGATGTAGCACCAAAAATCTCAAAGAAAGGTGGAGAAACGACTGAGAAAACTCGATTTTAAGATCATATATAATTGGCGCTTGTTTCCTTCTTTGGACCAAGGAAGTGGATGATCGAGAGACGTTGGATCGTGGATCCAATAGTCCAGGTTGCAGCACAAGATTATATAAGTGTGACATTTAATTCTATTCCAAATAGATTTCGAATAAAGTGTAAACATATTTATTTTCTTTTCTCTCTCTCCTCTTTTGAGGGTGCAAACAAACTCCAAATTAAGTCAAATTTTACACCCCACCTAATTTTGACATGAGGAATCTAAAAATGCAATTAGTTTTAGTTTGTGGGAACTTTTAATGTGTTAAACAAATCAAAACTTATTTTCTCTTTCCTCCATCATTAATGGTTATAAAATTCTTCAAAATTAATGAAACTTCACCCATAAGTCATATTTAGTGTTAAAAGATTTTTCCATTATTTCCTCATATTGAAGTTGTTTGTACATTTATTTAATATTTTGAAGGTTCTACACATTTTCTCTCTCCTAGTTACACATGTATATTAAAGATTATCAAAATTACATGAAAATTCACCCAAAGGCTATTTTTAATGTGTAGATTATGAATCCAAGATTATTTTCCATTTTTTGAGTCATTAAATATTTTATTTCATATATTGAGGAAAACTCACCTTTTCTTTTCAAAATAAAAGAGATATAGTTATTATCATTCCAAAATTATGAAACTTGGCCTCCAAACCAAATCAAACCCAAGGAAAACGAATCTCAACTTATCTTTAACCAATTTGTCTTCCTTTTATGATTTTAGCCTATAATTCATTATTACCAATATTTCTCATATTAATTAATTCAATATCACATTAACATTTTAAATAAACCGAATGGTTTTAGCAAATCTCGGATTGTTGGGGACTGGCTCAGCGATAAGTAGCACACCTTCTTTGGAATCTGATTCAATAATGGCTTTGGCTACATTATGTGCTCCCGCAGTCTCCATGGCTAGTTGAATGCCCAGGAGTTCAGTTTCTAGGACATCGTTTGTGTGTAAGCGCATAGCAGCCCCTCCTCTCCAAGCACCTTGGATGTCTCTAATGATCAACGCACACGCCGCCTGGCTCGTCTTAACAGCCGCATCACAGTTAAATTTGAGATTTCCAGTAGTCAGTCTTTCCCAATTTAACGAAGTTGCATTCTTCCCCGTCTTCTTGGTCCCAGTCTCTGCGTCAAATGTGTATTGTTGAGATCTTGCTTCTCTGATGATGTATCTACTCTACTTTGGGGTGGGCGTGATCTCATTCTTGAATATGTGTTTATTTCTACAAGTCCAGATGTACCAACATGTCGTTAAGAAGATAGTGGCAGTGTTACCCTTGTTACGCATGTGTTCTTGGAACCAAAGCTTGCAATCAGATATATTAAAGGTGGCTAGGTCCCTGCCATGAAAGAGGTCTTCCCACACTGCCTTGGCATACTTGCAGTCACGTAAAGCATGGATCAGAGTTTCACTATCTTTTGAGCACATTGGGTATGAACTGTCAGTTGTAATCTTCCTCTGCACTCTTCTTGAGTTTGTTAATAAGGCTTCATGCATGACAAGCCAGGAGAAGGTCTTGATGCGAGAGGATGTCTTTAGTGGCCAAATGTCCTTCCAATTTCCTACTGTAGGGAGGCCCTTTCCTTCAATTAGTTTTTGGTAGGCAGATTTTGTTGTATAACTTCCATTTGGTGTCAGGTTCCAAACTCGTAGGTCTTCCCCATCTGAGTCTTTAGGTATAGGTAACTTAGTTATTATATCAACTATCGATGGAGGCAGCCACTCATTTAGGAAGCTGGTGTCCCACTGGCATTGAAGATTCACCAGACTATTTATTTTCAAGTCTTCCAATTCCTCAGTAATGGGTTTAAGCACATGCTCCTTCAATTTGGATCCATTTCGTCACCACACGTCCTCCCAAATGTTGATACTATGACCATTCATAGGTAAGACGTAGGAGTTCTCTTCGATGAATGACATTCTTATGACAGCATCTCGCCCAAGTCTTGATATAGTACATTGTGTGGAGGGTTTAGTTGTCTTGTATCGAGATCTCATGGCTGAACACCATAGCGAGTTTCAAGAAGTGCTCAGATCCCACGAGTGTTTATAGATGAGGGCTTGGTTTATTCAAAATAATATGAAATTGTATTGGCAGGTTGTTCACATCAGCAGAGAAAAAAACAAGCTTGTCGATGGGCTAGCGAAGCTTCACTTAAAAAACCAAGCGAGGATTTGCCAATATAATGCTCCTCTAAGGGAGATCAATGATCTCCTAGATAGGGAATCTTGTAAGGATAGTAGTACTACCTTGTTTAATTCTGACAGTTTAATTAGTGAATGTAATTCTCAGTTGTTTTTGCTCACAAGGGGAGGGCGGGATGAATAAGACAGCCTCCCAACTTCTCTAAAAAAATATCACATTAACATATTTATAGAAACATTATTCATTCCTTTTTCTCTTCCTTGCTTCATAAGTCTAAGGAATGATCTAGAACAAATTTATTTTATCATTATCTCAATATGTGGTAAATTTTCATATTAGACCCTTATTAAAAATATTTACTGAGGTATTTGTACATAAACCCATATGTTGGCAATAGTAATGAACAAATATTCACCAAACTACTATTATTTTGCCAAATTGAACATCAAAGCCAAAAAGGATAGAAATGAAAGAAAAGCTCATAAAGAGGGCCAAACAAATAATATGTCCAAGTTTCGGTATCTTGCAACAACTAACATTGTTCATTCATGTATCCCCTTGCAATTCACAAGGTAAAGGTTTAAATTTTCATATCTTTTTCTATATATTAAGGAACGGTTTGTCATTGTCAAAAATGGGAAGAATATTGACCTAAGAGTTATACATTGTTCATATTTTAATAATGACTTAACCATTCCATTCATATGTATTTAATATGTCTACTTGAGATTGATTTCAGGCATTAGGTTCATGAAAAAGGATTGATTCAATCAAAGCTCTAGCTTGACCAAGCTCTAGTCAAAAGTAATGCAAATGCACTTTTGTGGGTGATTTTGTAATCATTTGTATTGACGTAATGACTTGTAACTAAGATGATAAAAAATCAAGAGCCCTTAATTAGAAGGTCTAATTACTCTAATGACATTTTCCAAAATTCATTACAAGATATTTTTCGATCTAGTTTCTCTTGTGTCAAACTTGACTGATCCTCTTGATGCATTTTGAGAATGTCTAGGTTCGGTCGAGTTCCCTATACACAGAACTCGAGCGATCCATGTACTGGACAAAATTAAATTTGAGCGATCGGTCGAGTTTCATCCAAGATAAGTTCGATCGATGCTTCAAATTTGCTTTGTCATATAGTGCAATCGGTCGAAAATTTGTGACAGGTGTACCTGACGCTATTTACCTTTATTAAACTCGACCAAATGCATTGTACGAAGAATGCAGAAAAAGTGACTCTAACCGTTGGAGTGTTGTAAAACTCGAAATTATATCCTTTGCAACACCCCAAACAGCTAGAAAACATTCCTTAGAGCTCCTAATTTCTAGTGGACACCCCCAATTATAAATAGGATCTCTTGGAGTTCATTCCATAGTTGCTTCTTCATGCTATTCAAGCTCCTAGCTATACTTGAGTGCATTCAGTTCACTTGAGCTCATTTATCTCTTTTGTTTGTAAATTAAAACGTCCATATGAGTGAGATAGGATATGCGTGAGAGAGCTACTTCATTGTATGCTTATAAAGCTCTCAAAGCTTCCCTTCCCCAACCCCTTTCTTCAAGATCAAGTCGGTGAAAGCTTCTCCAAGTGAAGGAGAAGGTGCAAAGCAGCTTCTATGTGTGGAGGGAAAAGGCAAAGGCAGAAGATCCACGAGGAGAGTGGGTAAATCCTCAAGGCCAAAGACTTGTTGCAGTAGTAGATCACCTTGGTGAAGGTCTCTAGCTAGCTACATAAGTAAGTCGTTGGAGGTAGAAGACTCTTGCTCAAGGATAGGTAAGCCCTTTGTGTAAGGTTTATTGACTCCTTTTGATCCTTACAAAGGAGGTTAGGTATCGTTGTCTGGGGAAAATGAAGGTCATCTTGTATGTCTTATGATGGAATATAAGTATAAATGGGTTGTAAAATCTTAGAGCTTGACCTCTCTAGGTAGTGGACTGACTTTCTCCTAATTTGGAGATCTGAACCACTCTACATAGCTTGTTTATTGTGATTGTTCAATCTCTCTCATCATTGCTATGTATCCTTAGTTGCACTATAAATTCAATATTTACAAATCTTATATCTTGTTGTAACTTAAAAGTCTAATGAATTTTGTGTGAGTGTTTTTAGCTCTATTAACCCCCCCTCCTCTAGAACCATTTATCCAACAGTGTCGATGTTTTAAATATCCCCCTCTTCATGTGTCCATACCCCTCACTCGTTTTTTTTTTGTCTTGGAATTTTGTTACTTCTTCTCCATTGAGGAATCCTCCATGGAAAAAGGACGTTAGAGGGTCCCCATCCTTCATTTCCTCAAGTCGCTGCTTTATTCAACCAGTTGGTCTCGTTAAATTTATCCAACTCATTGATCTCCTCGCAAATATTCTGGCAAATGATTATCATTAACGTCAGAGGACATTGGTTTCTCATGTTCTCTGTCTGGTAGCTTCTCCGCTTTAGTCATTATTTATGTGCCTAGCACTCTCGCTAAGATCCTCTTCGGTGGTGAATCAACTTCTATGTACTATGTGTACAGTGACCTTTAGACCATGCATGTTTCGCAATCATACTGCAAATCATGAACGATTAACACAACATCCTTAAGCAATGCCAACTTGCAGTAGTTTACACCTACCTACTAGTTTTTACAAAAATGGAGACGTGATTACAAATTGACCCCAACATGTGGATCAATCTGGAATGAGGATAATATGCGGCCCTATTTGCAGTAATAAGGTGACTTGCAACCTTCTTTAACAATGAACTCTGGCTTACTTCCCCTGAACCAAGTGAAGGGGTTTCCAGAGAATCCCACAGTAATAAGCTTTCTGTGCATGTGTACGGGTGGGGATGGGGGTTAAGTATGTTACAGTTTACCAAAATAATATAATATTCTTTGTAAGACTAGGAAGTAGGAACCGAACATAACAAAAATAATACGACAACATTTGTTAACTATAACCCATATTTAGAAGCTTTATGACAAGGAATAAATTGAAGAGAACCATATAGTTACATGAAGTGAAACAGATTCCTCTTAGATAATATTAACACTTGTTTTTGTACAAAAATACCAGTATGAAATACTCATTTCATTTAGAAAATTTCAGTTCAACATAAAGTATGAACTACCCCCAAAATTCAAATCCTAACTCTTTTATGTGTGCTGATTCGCTATATTACACTACCATAAAGACACGTTGTGCACAATATGTTGCCCATGCGTAGGCTAACGCCGTGTGAGTCTCCGGTGTCAAAATCGGAGGAATAGTTTTGCTTGCAATCCGTAACTTGCGGCTCAAGTAAAATGATGACGTTCATGCAATAGTGAAATGGAGAAAAACTGTGGCCGCCCCATCACCGCGACATCCGTCGTTTTGTGTCACACGCTACTGCAAGCTGCAGCCGCACAAGTACATTTCTTGCAACAAAAGAAATCTTTCAAAACCCTTTTCCTAAATTGATATAAGTCTCACCTGAGACTGCTGCCTATAGCAGTGGTTGAGTATCAGAGAGAGAGAGAGAGAGAGAGAGAGAGGGAGATGCAGCTCGGATTCCTGCACATCTATTTTGCAGCCCTAGCTTTCGCACTCCTGTACACGGTTTGGAGAGCACTGTTATATGTGTGGTGGAGGCCCAAAAGATTGGAGAGGTACCTCAGGCGGCAGGGCGTCAGAGGCAACAGTTACAGGTTGTTCTACGGAGACCTCAAGGAACAGGTCAAGGCCGTCAAGGATGCTTGGTCAAAGCCTATGGATCTCAACCATCGCATCTCTGCACGGGTCTCACCTTTCGTGCACAGCACAGTTCAGAATTATGGCAATCATCTCTCACTTTTCCTGTCTTTCTCTGTTTCTCACATTCTGCCAATCCTGAGACTGCGATTGTTTTCTTACAATTTATTCCAACGCGATCAGTTTCCAAAAGTTGTTGATTACATGATTATCGTCTTGACACCATCAATATTGCTGATTATATTCACTAATATGTTCACTAAAGTTAAGAACCCATCTGATCTCTGATTCGTCATATCAGCTGAAAGGCTACAGAATATTCTGTGTTTCTGCAGGAAAAACCTCTTTAATATGGGTAGGAACAAAACCCCGCGTGGTCATCTGCGATCCACTGGTGATCAAGGAGGCTCTTTCGGATAGGTCAGGTCGCCTACTGAAGGTACCCGTAACACCGCTGACAAAGCCCATACTCACTGGGGTTGCCACCCTGGAAGGTGAAGAGTGGGCCATGCGTAGAAAGATCATCAACCATGCTTTCTATCTGGACAAGCTGAAGGTTTTTCCCTCTTTCTGCAAGGTCGCAGCACTTCTTAGACCATACATAACATTATCTACTCGTTGCAGGCGATGCTGCCAGCCTTTCTTGCCAGCTGCAACAACCTGGTCGATCGGTGGCAGAACCTGCTGGCAGTGGACACAAGGCGCGAATTAGATGTTTGGCCAGAGCTCCAAAGCTTGACTAAGGATGTCATCTCCAGAACGGCCTTTGGGAGTAGCTATGAAGAGGGACGGATGATATTTGAGTTCCAGCGGGAGCAAGTGGAATTGGTTCTAGAATCAATAATGATGCCATACATCCCTGGCTTCAGGTACGTAGTAGGTCGTGAACGAATAAGCTTGGGTCTACTTTTCAGCAAAACCATGATCATACAAGTCATAAAAGCATAACATGCATAATTTATATTGAGAAACCTTCTAATATTAAGAGGTGAAAACTGCAGTTTTTTTTCTAGTTTATAACACCTTGCCTTGCGTCCATTTGGACTATTGGACAACCAGATACCTGCCTACCGCAAAGAACAAGCGGAGTAGATACCTGGATAAGGAAATCAATAAAGTGCTCAGGAACATCATTGAGAAGAAGGAACAGGCAATGAAAAAGGGGGAATCTTGCAGCGACGACTTACTTGGCCTGCTTTTACAAAGCAGAACAAAGGAACACAGGATCACCACAGAAGACATTATAGAAGAAAGCAAGCTGTTCTACTTCGCAGGTCAAGAGACAACATCAGCGTGGTTAACATGGACAATCATATTGCTAGCTCTGCACCAGGACTGGCAGCAGAGAGCGAGGGAGGAAGTTGTGCAAATATGCGGTCATCAACACCCAGATTATGAAGCCTTGGGCAATCTAAAGATCGTAAGTACCACAGGCTTCAAAAGTGTCATCATATAGTCGGCATTTTACTTGCCAAGAAAATAATCACGTTTTAGAGTAGACTTGTAATTTATTACTAACTTTGTTGGACTGGGGGTCAACATCTTACAGGTAACAATGGTGCTGAACGAAGTTTTCAGGCTATATTCACCAGTTACATCTTTATTCCGCTACACAGCTACAGGTGTAAAGCTGGGGGGAGTCAGCTACCCTGCTGGAGTGGAATTCTTTTTGCAGACAATGATGGTCCACCATGACCCGGCACACTGGGGTGAAGATGCGGAAGAGTTCAACCCGGAGAGGTTCTCACCAGGAGCACTAAAAGGGTCGAAAGAGGGTGTTTTCTTTCCTTTCGGAGCAGGACCCAGGATATGCCTGGGACAAACCTTTGCTGTCCTGGAAGCCAAGACAGCACTAGTTAGGTTACTTCAGAACTTCAGTTTTGAGCTGTCGCCTTCCTATACGCACGCTCCTATTACAGTGATAACACTTCAACCACAATTTGGGGCGCAGGTTTTTGTCCAAAGGCTTTAAATCTCCATGATGGCATGTCTTATGTCTGATACAGTGCGCATTTTGATGACATTGATTGATCGAAGTTCCAAATGTAATGCAAGAGATGATAGCATTAATATCCATTTAGATAATGGATATACTAGCAAAAAATTCATGTGAAACAACTGCACAAATAGATATACAAACTACCGCAGCAAACATATTCACACTTCTAATCAGACAAGTTTTCATGCTGTGTACAAAAGTCAACTACATATATATAAACATTGCCCCTTGCATCGTCCAAGAACTTTAGACAAACATAACAGCGCCAGCTTAAACTTCAGCTGAAGCACAAATAGTCTATCTCCATAAACAATCAAATCCAATATGGAGTGTTATGTACATATATTACACAATTATGTACCTTCTAGACCCATAACCAAGAACAAACAAACTTCATGGAGATGGCCACACATCGATAAATAGCATGATTTCTGCAGGTTCATGTTTGGCTCTCAAATCATCTCCCTGAAACCAGAAGACGTGATGATGATTATTCCTAAAATAGCCATACCAGTTCAGATACCAAAAATATAGTAAAACGGCATTTTGGCAAAACTGATTACAGGATGAACATTCATCTTGTGAAGGACCATTTGCAGTAAAACAAAAATTGCAGTAACATATTGCAAAGGGTCACAGTTTCGGATCAGTACTTGGACAAGAAAATGAGATGCATCCTTTCACGTAAAACAAACAAGAAAGCAAAAGAGGTTCATCAAGGATCGCCAAACTAATTTACTAGTAAATTCAAACAAAACCACGAGATGCAAATAACCCTTCAAAGAGTTCAAATGCCCATCATACATGGCACAAAACCTAAACTAGCCATTTTAGAAAAGACACACAATACAATTATATTTTAGTCTAAACCGAATTACTTTAGAAGTCATAAACCATCCTTAAGCTGGAGAAATGACAAGTCATACAAGATCTTCTTTCATCTACAATAGAAAAAAGAGAATGCTTACAAATATCCTAGTAAACTAAGCATTAAAAAGTTGAACCTGTCTGTTTTCAAGCGTGCACAATCCAATTCACCAAAGAGCGTTTCCTGTTGATACCCCAAGGATGGTAGCAACGGCAGCAAGAACTGCCTGGAAAAGAAAATTCTCCGTCGTTGAGTATAGAGATGAGGCAGTTGATAATCATGGAAATGTGTGATTAACAATAAGAAAAAAGGGTGAGGAGGTGTACTGTTAAAAAAGGAATGTTTGCAGTTGTTTCAAATAGTATTTTATAAAAGCCAGAATATACTTACTGCAACCATACAAGCGACCAATCCAGCTTTTTCTCTATGGTCAATATGAACAAAGAGAAGAATGAAGGCCCCTACATACCATGGAACCGCAGCAAAAAAGAAGCCAGCCACAAATCTGTAACAAATCACAATTTACACATAATGGATACAAGCCTGAGTAAAGACATTAATACATAGTCAACTGAAACGTCACTGAGGTTGGAAAAATGCTGAAAGCCCTGTTACACAGAATTGATAGAGGATAAAAATGCAAACGAAATAAAAGTATAGCCCTATGTCAGGCAGTTTACACCATATTTAGATATTCCTTTCCATCATACTCTTTAGGGCATGTTTGGTTCGTGGGAAGGGATTTGAATGGGATGCAGAGAAGGATAGCATGGGTAAGTATAGGTCAAGGATGGGATACTGGGTATCCTATCCTATGTTTGGATGCAACTAAGGATAGGATTAGCTCGAGTGAAATGTTAATCAATTCTACCATTCATTTTAGTCAATGGTGATAACAAATTTAATACTATGACTAACTTATTTATTAAAATATTAATTTAAATATATGATATGAAAAATTACAATTTTATCCTCATATTACAAAAGTAAAGACATGTGCCAAATTGATTGATCTACTAATATAAATACGATAAAATGCAAAATTTCATATAATAAAATTGAATTCACTTTTTTTTATTGAAAATATAAAATTGAAATCACAATAAACAATATATCTTATAGACCAATCTTTCAATCAAGCTACTCCTATTCTCATTTTGATCAGTGAAACTATAACTTGATCTTAGAACTTTACGCTCATATGTCCATGAAACTATAATGATGATGATTATCATCAAAAGCATTGCCTTATATACAGTATTAAGGAATAACTGGACATTGACTCTCCTGTTCCGAATAAGTTTATCTCGTTTTGATAAACGTGCCATTGCTGCATTTTTGATAATCTCGTTAGAAGATCTTCAATCTCAAGATGACAAATAATTTAGATAAAAAATTATTCATCCTTAACAAGTAGTGTGTGTTCGGACAAAGTAGCGTCCAACTGACTGGAGGCGGTGGTAGAGGCAGGATTTCAAAATAGATGAGGCACATACATAAATCGTTCCTAGAATGTTATAAAATGAAGAACACAAATCCGTACATGTATTATGCTGACACCAATTAAAGATATGATGTTGAATATATGTTTGGATTCACAGAGCTATACGTTGACAACCATACATGGACATCGATGGAAATAGAAGCACTTCTTAAAACAATGAAGATTTTTGTGAATGTATATATCGAGTTGAGACCAAAGAATAGATATCAATATAACCGTTTGGCCCAGATCGTCAAAGACTACTAATTAAAAGCCATTATCAAGGTATCGCCAATTCAACTGTATGAACTGCACATATCTCTCGTGTATGCACGTACATGTTCCCGGAGGCGAAACTAATTCAAACCGATTGGTATGTTACGTAATGGCCGCTGATGTTTCTTGTCCTCCGCCAACGCAACCCCACAAGCAGGGCCAGCACAGTCCCGATGATCCGGAACGTGACTCAAGAGATGGGGGATCGACAAGCGTTCGAGCAAAACAACATATTGACGGATGGAGAAGGAGTCGGGCACAAGGAGAACCAACCTGACGGTGGAGAAGGACTGAAGAGGGACCAGGCCGCAGATGAGAACCACCGACCTGCTGCTGGACCACCGACTAGCTACTGGAGGCGGACGGAACGACTACTGGAGGCGGACATAGTGGCTGCTGGAGGCGGACGGAACTGCTGCTAGAGGCGGACGGAGTGGCTGCTGGAGGCAGACGGAACGGCCGCTGGAGGCGGACGGAGCAGCCGC
The DNA here is from genome assembly GCA_963693085.1 of Alisma plantago-aquatica. Taxonomy (NCBI): domain Eukaryota; kingdom Viridiplantae; phylum Streptophyta; class Magnoliopsida; order Alismatales; family Alismataceae; genus Alisma; species Alisma plantago-aquatica. Next base: position 88,989,060 of record OY856409.1, read on the forward strand.
TGGAGACGGACAGAGCGGCTGCTGGACAACGTTGCGATCGTTTTTTTGGGAGAAAAAGGGCTGGGGTGGGAGTCGGGGGAGTCGGGGTTATTTAATAGGCGTATCCTGCGCGAATCCCTGGGGGGGGTCCAGAACTAACGAGTCCTGGTTACTTAGGATTGCAGTACTGCATAAATCCTATCCTAATATGACTATTACAAAACCAAACGTAGTATTCGGATTTGAATAGGATTGAGAGTCCTATCCTTCCTTGAATCCTGTAAAACAAACACGCCCTTAGTCCTTACCAAGCCAACCCAAACGAAACAAGCACAAACACCCATCCCAATAAAAGTTGGTGCTATTAATTCTTGTAACAGATCACCATTACTGATCCTCTCTTAATGTTGTATCTCACAAAATAGCTACACCGGTGAAACCTCAACAGAATTCAGTTTTATGAGATAGAAGTAGCGTATATAACATATGCAAATTAGATGTGAATCACATTATGATTTAGTATGTAAAACTAATCCTTTAAGGCCTCAGATAGGAGTCTTACATCAGAGAAGTCTATATGCACATATTGGACCAGTGTACAAAAATATTGATTGACAAAGGCATTCACATTTTCCAGTCTGGTTAGTATCTTAGGACAATATCACAGTAGAAATAATTTTGTCCGCATGGTTTTATCATTACACAGGTTTGCAAAGTGAGGTAAGTCCAGTGTAGTTAAATGCACCCACTGATTCAAGATTTTAAATCTCTAAATGTTGCTAAATATTTTTTGTAGAACAACTATACAGTCATGCTATATGGGAGTGAATGTTGGGCGGTGAACAAACAAGATCTCAACAAAATGAATGTGGCCGAAATGCGTATGCTGAGATGGATGTGTGGGAAGACATGAAAAGATCGTTTGAGAAATGACTACATCAAGAACAAAGTAGGGGTGTGGCGAGTATTGAGGACAAGTTGTCCAAACGCCGACTGAGATGGTATGGACATGTGCAACACAAGACAACTAGTGTGCCTATACGATGCAATGCTATGGAGTCGAGCACAATAAAAAGAAGAGGCAGGCTTAACTTATCTTGGGAAGAGCTTATAAAAAGTGATTTTGAATCTTTATATCTTCTTGATCAGAATATGACCCATAACATAGCTGATTGGAAAAGAAGGATGCATGTAGACGACCCCAACATGCTTGGGATTGAGGCTTAGATGATAATGATGACGAACCTCTAGGAAAAACAGTTGTGATATAGACTCTGGGGAAGGGGTCTGTTTCATGGCCTGAGGTTGACATGCTTGTCTGCAACAGTAGTAGCTGAGGACCCAAAAAAATGGATCTCAAGGCAAAATTGTATATCAAGCCTACTATACTGGAAGGTGTAAGCCGCTCTTTTTTTAGCAAGCCTCAACCATGAAACATAGTTTTAACCATGATCATCATCTAAGTAGTGTTGGGATGAGCTGAATGAATTCTTGTTCATTCAGCTCTGCTTTAAATCCTAAAATATTGAAAATTATTAAATGAAAATTTATTTAGATGTTGTTAAGAAGAACAAATCAGCTTTGATATAAACCAGGTGTGAGGTGTCTATATTAAAAGCCGGAAGACATATGAAGTCCGACATATATATTTTTTTTTCCTTGTGTCCAAGCATATAGATGATTGAACCTAATACTTAATTGTGACGTCTCTTGAGCTACGTATCAGAGAAAAGCATAAAAGTCTAAAAGACTAAATTAACAACCTAGGCTGGTTGCGTGCAGGATATGACCTTGATTGAAAGCTACTTCCAATTTCCATGGCTTAAACAAAAACAATATTCCACTCTATTTGAAGGTTCGTGGAAGAAACAAGAAAGTAGTAATACGATGCAATGCTATGGAGTCAAGCACAATTAGAAGAAGAGGCAGGCTTAACTTATCTTGGGAAAAGCTTATAAAAAGCGATTTTGAATCTTTATATCTTCTTGATCAGAATATGACCCATAACATAGCTGATTGGAAAAGGATGTATGTAGACGACCCCAACATGCTTGGGATTGAGGCTTAGATGATAATGATGACGAACCTTTAGGAAAAACAGTTGTGATGCAGACTCTGGGGAAGGGGTTTGTTTCATGGCCTGAGGTTGACATGCTTGTCTGCAACGGTAGTAGCTGAGGACCCAAAAAATGGATCTCAGGGCAAAATTATATATCAAGCCTACTATACTGGAAGGTGTAAGCCGCTCTTTTTTTAGCAAGCCTCAACCATGAAACATAGTTTTAACCATGAAACATAGTTTTAACCATGATCATCACCTAAGCAGTGTTGGGCTGAGCTGCATGAATTCGTGTTCATTCAGCTCTGCTTTAAATCCTAAAATATTGAAAATTATTAAATGAAAATTTATTTAGATGCTATTAAGAAGAACAAATCAGCTTTGATATAAACCAGGTGTGAGGTGTCTTTATTAAAAGTCGGAAGACATATGAAGTCCGACATAGATTTTTTTTTCCTTGTGTCCAAGCATATAGATGATTGAACCTACTACTTAATTGTGACGTTTCTTGAGCTACGTATCAGAGAAAAGCATAAAAGTCTAAAAGACTAAATTAACAACCTAGGCTGGTTGCGTGCAGGATATGACCTTGATTGAAAGCTACTTCCAGTTTCCATGGCTTAAACAAAAACAATATTCCACTCTATTTGAAGGTTCGTGGAAGAAACAAGAAAGTAGTAAATATTGTTTCTTTTTTTACTAAAAAAGAAACAATATTTACTACTTTCTTGTTTCTTCCACGAACCTTCAAATAGAGTGGAATATTGTTTTTGTTTAAGCCATGGAAACTGGAAGTAGCTGTCAATCAAGGTCATATCCTGCACGCAACCAGCCTAGGTTGTTAATTTAGTCTTTTAGACTTTTATGCTTTTCTCTGATTCGTAGCTCAAGAAACGTCACAATTAAGTATTAGGTTCAATCATCTATATGCTTGGACACAAGGAAAAAAAATCTATATGTCGGACTTCATATGTCTTCCGGCTTTTAATAAAGACACCTCATACCTGGTTTATATCAAGCTGATTTGTTCTTCTTAACAGCATCTAAATAAATTTTCATTTAATAATTTTCAATATTTTAGGATTTCAAACAGAGCTGAATGAACAAGAATTCATGCAGCTCAGCCCAACACTGCTTAGGTGATGATCATGGTTAAAACTATGTTTCATGGTTGAGGCTTGCTAAAAAAAGAACGGCTTACACCTTCCAGCATAGTAGGCTTGATATACAATTTTACCTTGAGATCCATTTTTTTGGGTCCTAAGCAACTACCGTTGCAGACAAGCATGTCAACCTCAGGCCATGAAAAAAGAACGGCTTACACCTTCCAGCATAGTAGGCTTGATATACAATTTTACCTTGAGATCCATTTTTTTGGGTCCTCAGCAACTACCGTTGCAGACAAGCATGTCAACCTCAGGCCATGAAACAGACCCCTTCCCTAGAGTCCGCATCACAGCTGTTTTTCCTAGAGGTTCGTCATCATCATCATCATTATCATCTAAGCCTCAATCCCAACCATGTTGGGGTCGTCTATATGCATCCTTCTTTTCCAATCAGCTATGTTATGGGTCATATTCTGATCAAGATATAAAGATTCAAAATCGCTTTTTATAAGCTCTTCCCAAGAAAAGTTAAGCCTGCCAAAAAACGTAACATGTGCGCTTGAGTAAAGTATATAGTGGTTCGGGTCGGAACCCAAGAACACAGGTCGTACCGAGTTACTACATCTGTAGATAAGGATTGAGATGGCAAAGACACACATGTTGAAGACATATATTTACGGGAAGTAAAGCATTCATAAGAAAATAAAAATCCAAGTCATGACCTACATTGTCATAAGCAGAGTGGAATTATAAAATTTGAAGTCATCTTCTACACCATGGAGAGTTTCATTAGCAGAGAGGTGGGACCATGAGTTAGCTTGCTACAGAAACTTTGCAATGACTTGCAAAATTTGTATTTTCTGCAGAAAACAATAAACCTTACAATTTTCCCGGCTACTGTACCAAAACAAATTCTTGTGCCTGCCCCAAGAATGCAACCCCAAGTTAACCAATTTGGCAATCATTCTGGCATGCTGCCCCAAACATGCTACTCCCAAGTCAATCTATAGCTGATTCCCATACCCAAACTTCCCACTGCACAGATAGATTTCATCAAGTTCGTATCCGGGCATCCATACAACTAGTGGAAGAATGTTGATCCTTCTGAAAAGATGGGCTTAGATCAATATCTAGAAGCTTGCTGCAATTGGCATAGGAGTGTTATTACCCAGATGGCAGTAATGATAAGGCTTGTAATATCGTATTCTGATATATAACAATTTTTTGAGTTCGGCTGACATCTGTTGTGGTCTATTTGGAACATGGTGAGGAAGGGGAAGGAAGGTTCATACCAAGGGGGAACTGCATTTAGAGTAAATGTGTTGCTTAGCATGGGGAGCGGAGGGAAAAGGAACGGAGACCATAGAAAAGACAAGTTCATTATCAACAATTGATGTCATTATTTCCCTTCCTCATCTCTTTCCCCAGTTCAGTGGCAAGAGAAGCAGATGAAAACATATATGCATCACTTCCCACCATTCATGTTCCCACTACCGAAAGCATCCAAACAAAGCAGATGTTTTCCCCTCCCCTCCAGCCGTGTCTTCTCCCATTTACCAACCAAGTTGTTAGGTGAAGAACATTAGGATATGGTGGTAGGCGTTGATATGATCTATAGGAGCTAATGGATAACAAGCCGGAAGAGGCGACAGGAACAGTGACTGCGGTATCGTCATGTGAATGTAAGGGGTGCATGACAGTGTCAGGCTAGCCCAGTACAGCCTTCAACCCATTGTGGCTTTCTTCTGTCAAGCTCCTCATTCTACCTATGCACAAGTGCATGGCTATGCCCAAAGCCTTCCTTTGAGCCGATTATATCACAATCAAAGGAGTTATCAATGCCCCTGTCCTTGTCACTATCGATGTTGATGTTGCCATTGTCCTAAGGATGTAGAAACTATATATCTCAACAAGGTGAGGAAAGACGAGAATCATCTAGGGTCTCATGCAACTCCTAAAGTTCAATAAGTCTAGTTCTGCAGTGAGTTCTACTGTGTTGATCTACAAACCGCCAACATTGCATCCACAGTAACTATTAAGGATGTGGTTCTTAAAGATTTTTATTTGCTACACATTTCCAAAAGGATAAGCATTATGGAGTGGACCATTTAGCAAATTAAGTTGGGTAAAGAGCATGTCTGAGTTGATGACCTCATAGTGCACTTGATTTTGATCAGGCTCATTAGCTCGATGGAGGATGTTGTTGACCTTACAGTTATACATTGTCCACATTTTGATGATAACTTCACCATTCAATTCATGTGTATCTAACATTTCTATTGAGTTCATTTCAGATCCATAGGTACATGTCAATTGATCAAATTCGTAAACCCTAATTTGGCACTTTCATGTCATACAAGTCGAAGTTCAAAGAATTGAGGAATAGCTAGTTTTATCCTAAGAACTTGGATGTTAATCATTCGTACTGATTATATGACTTGTAATTAAGTTCAAATGTAAATTAGAGGCAACTAAATAGATCTATTATGCACTTTCGAGGTTTCAAAAAAGTCAAAATAGGAGGCTTTGTCGATCGAGTTTCCCTGGGAAATACAGTCGACAGTCATTTGTTTGGCCTGACAGAACCCTCTATAGGCCAAGTTTTTTATAAGTAGGAAACTAGACCGATCAGGCTTATTGGCTAGAAAAAAAATCCAAGGAAGAATATATCCGATTTCGATGTTGTTTAGACGGTCACAAAAATAGAAATTTTGACAAATTTTGATGGAAATTTCGACATATGCATTCTTGTGTTTCGATGACCAAATGATCAAATTATTTAATGAAATTTTACCAAAACAATCTACTAGTGTAGATCTACTCAAATATTCAATAGTATTTCATATTGGATACGTGGAGGGGTTGGGGATCCTCACGTGTGAGTGAAGGAAGCTGAACTGTTTCCATGGGAATTTCGATGGAGAATTTGAGGTCAAATTAAATGGTCAAATAAATGAATTAAGTCATTATAGTTTGCAAGCACAATATATAGAGTTAAAGACACAAATTCATGGGAACATAATATGATCTAGGATGGTAGGACCTCTAGGTACGATGACAGCACGTAGTACATAAGCATTGTTGCAGACATGGAACTAAACTTTTGCGAAGTTGGGTAAATTTTCGTAGAAACTTTGAGCTTCTACTATGGGCGATGTGCCGATGTCGAATCCCGAATACTTCGGCCTTGTCCAAACTTCAGGGCGACGTTTCATTGTTGTTGGCGAAGTTGACTTTTTTATGTGTATTTTCGTCCCAACATCTCCGAAGTTGTTGACAAATCCCCAAAGTTTGGCAAAGTTGAGACGGCCCAGAACATTAATCCTAAGTAGTGCCTAAAGGCGCAAGTGTCGCCTCCAACCTTCTTCACAACTTCTAATATCAACTCCTATGTTTGTTGGTTGCCACTCTTTCCTGGAGAGGTGTTGTAACTACCAGTTGATTGTATATTGTATAGAATACATATGGTGAATTGTATTTGCATATGTGTATTGCACATTTGACCCTTTCAAGCAACACATTATATTATCAACCTACTTAGGGATAGAGAGTCGTGACGTGTTTTTGTGTTAAATTGGCATATATAAGAAAAAGGTACAACATGATTAGATGTTTTCAATCAAAGTTTCCTTTAAATCCATATCATTTACTTCAAAAAAGGCAACAAAGTTTATCAAAGTTTGCATCCAAGCTTCCTCAAAACTTCCTCAAAGTTTCCACAAACTTCCACTTCCCCTGGCGAAGTCGACACAGAGTCGAAGTCTTGCACCATGGTTGTAGTGGTACGCATCATGGTTGCAGTGGCATGTGAATATTGAGGAAGCATGACACAACTGTGGTTTATGTATCTAGTTGAACCATGATAATTGTCAACCTCCTCGTTGGCTATACATATCAACATATTGGTTCCAGTTTATTTTATTTTATACAAGTACAAATGTATCTCAATGTGTTCTCTATATGCCTAGTTGCCTACTAGTGACAAAATGCATACTCATGGATTAACTCCAGTATTTTTCTTGGTTGTGTACTTTTGTAGCTAGAGCTTAGAGGAGGCAGTCATGTAGTTAGAGGTGTGATTGATAATGCTTACATACAAAATATCTCGATGGTCATGCTAATTTTGCGCACTATCATTACAAATCATGTAACCTCAAAAATGAAACCTAGCGGGTCATCATAGCCATAGATATAACTTCGAAACCCATTTTTAAATATTTCCTCCGTCGATCTTTATAGATGTGAGAGATGTAGAATTAAGCTAGGATGAGAAGAAACATAACTTAGATTGCCCCTAAAAGCCTAAGGAGTCATATAGTAAAATTTGCAGACATGGTACCCCATTTCTCGAAATATAACCTATGTTTCTTGAAATTTCTTCAAAATGCAGACAAAATGTGCCTTTTTCATCGAAATTTACCTAATTTTTTCGAAATTTAAAAAAAAACATCGAATTGTAATTTTTTTCTAGTGAAATTCCCTACATAAAGACATGTTTGGTCTTTCCTATATTCGATGGTTGTCGATCAAAATAATTGGTTAAACTTTGCCAATTTTGACGAAATTTTAAACTTTTAAAACATGTCAACCGAGTTTCCTCAAAAGATATCATGACCGACACCATAGTATTGTCAACTTTAAAAAGGTGCATCTAGTCACTAGAGGGGGCTAAAACTTGAAAAAAGAATCGTCGAACCTCAAAAAATTGCTAAAATTCTATCGAAATGTCTTTATTGACTAGTATGCACAATCAACTATAAACAAGATCCTTTAGGCTTCATTCCAAGGTTACCATCCATGCTCCTATGCTATAATTGAGTCTGTGTGCTAAAAGAGCCCCTAATCTCTCTTGAACTTAATCAGCTCTCTAGTCTCTACAGTCATCTGAGTGAATAAGGATGGTGTAAGGAGAGTTAGCCCTAATTGTTATTTGTGAAGCTCTTCGCTTCCTTTCTCCCAATCTCTCTCAAAGTTGATGGTTTAAAGAAAGCTTCCTTGGTGAAGGATAAAGGCAAAGGCGGAAGGATCCTCATCAAGAGTGGATAAGTTCTTGGTGAAGGCGGGGAAGACTCTTGGTCATAGGATGGGTAAGACATTTGCATGGTTATTAGCTCCATGACTTTCACAGGAATGCTACTTATCCCTTAATCTGAAAAGGGTGGTCTCTTAATGTAACTCTTATATGTCAATATAAGGCAGTACTCAAGATTCTAAATCCTAGAGGTTCACCTCTCTAGGTAGCAGAGCTACACCCTTTAGAGGTGCCCACTATAGATAGTTGTATTTATTTGTAGGTTGCTCAATCTCTCTTGCTTGTTTACCTCATTTACAATTATCTTGTGATATAATTTGAAGGCCTAACAAGTTCATGTCCCAATTCACCCCATCTTGAACCCATAGATCTCATCTAACAGATGTAGGACTGCTCCTAAGCATAGGAGAAGAAGAGGCTGGAGGGCTATGAAAGAAGTCGTAGTCAGTTATAATGATCATTGCATATGAGAGCCATAAAAGGTTTTTTTCCTGGTGTCAGTCTCACTTAGAAAATTGAACTTACCTTTACGATGGAGATGCTTGATGTCTTGAAGCCACTCGATGCCCCTACATGTGTTATGCCTTGACCCATGGTTTAAAAAGTGACGTGTTGTACGGGCAGGGAGGTCACGAAATAGAGTATGTGCTTATGTGGGAGTACATGTAGTTCAGAATTTTATGATAATTTAATTACTATATCTATATAAATATATACATCAATTATACAATTGCATATTAGTTGTGCATTTACATGTTTGGACCTTTAAACATGAGATTGATTCATATATAAAGTTTCAATGAAAAGTAAAGCACCATTTAGAATGCATTCAAGAATCAACTAAGCACAAACTGAAATGAAATACACGTGAAATGCTTTAACACAAGTACATAATGATACCAATTAGAAACAACTACCAATTAATAATGAAATGAGAAAGAAATGCATGCAATAAGTCAGTAATCATGCATTAAGTCACTAACGGCAAAAAAAGAAGAGAAGGATAGGCGTGCAGGGAGAAACATAAGAGAAATTGGAAAAAGAAGAGGAGAGGAAAAGACCATTTAGTAATTGAGCAAGGAAGAAAGAAGAAAAAAAGAGGGGGACATGTGTGAAGGGATGAAAAAAAATAGGAGAGAAATTAGAAGATGAAGAGGGGAGGACTCATTAAATTGAAGAGGAAGATGGGAGAAGTAGATAATTGAAGAGGGAGATGGGGGTCAAGTAAGAGAGAGCAGCGAAAAAAAGGAAATTTGATAACTGGAAGTGTATTGGGGGAGGAAAAATAGAAGGAAATAGAATAAGAGGAAGAAGAGGGTACAAGAAGACAGGGAGTGAGATGCCAGTATAGGGAATGGAGAAGAAAAGGAAGAGGATAGGCATATAGAGAGGAAGAGGAAGAAAAGAGGAGAGGAGATATTGTATTGTGGATGAGGATAAGAAGCAAAGGAAAAAGAAGGGAGAAGAAAAGAGAGAGGAAGGAATAGTGCAAGGGGAAGAAACTGGAATATAAAGTAGGAAACATGAGGAACGAGCAAAGAAGAAATAATTGTACGACATACTTGTACTTAAGGAAGAGGATAAGGTTGCTGCATGTTGCTCCCCACTGCTCGCTGCCGCCAAGAGCAGATATCGTCATTGCCGCCAAGAGTTGTTGTTGGAGGAGAACAAGTTGCTCACCACCACAGGACAAGTTGCCGTCGCCGCATGAGAAGAGAAGCGGTTCGACAGTAGTTGTTCCATTACCTACTTTTACAATCGAGTCAGGGAGAAGCAAAGGGAGCGTGAAAAGGAAAGGGTGTGTGAGTGACTATCGGGCAAGGGTCGGGATCAAAGTCAGGGGTTCAAGTGATTTTTTTTCTACTGAAAATCGTTGATTAATGACTGTAGGAGCATCGTGCGCCTGCATATGCAGCCCTGGGATCGGTTTGCAAGCCGCTTGGACCTAAATGGCTTGGCCCACCTCTTGCACTGTTTATGTGGCCGCACAGGGCACTTTCAAAAACAATGCCTTGGCATGTAATGTGATTTATTGTTCACTTGGTTATTTTTTGTGGATCTCTAACCCAATTAATAAGCATTGACTATTTTTTACAAGATCCAATTGTTAAAATTAAATTTTCATTACTATGAATTCATGTTGTTGAGGACCTAGGGTCCGCTATTTCCCATGTAGACTTGTAACATGTGTGTGTGCATTGCATATATATGTAACCATTAAGCATAATGTATAAAAGGGCATATAAATTCATAACAATCTGAAATGTCTATGTAGGAGGAAACAATGAGCTACAAAATACAACTTTGCAAGAAATAGAATTGTGCGACAAGGTGCCTTAGCACTGACGTCATCTCAACTAAACAATTTTGCTTGATGATTGGATTAAGAACCAAGGAAATGCAATATTGAGGATACCCGGTAGTAGAATTCTGCGGGAATTTTCCCTTGTGTTGACAATGCAGTGTCGCCTCTAGAATAATCTAGGAAGATGGCCGTTTGAAAATGATATGTAAGTCTATGAAATTAGATGTTCATATTTATGAATTCAATAAACTAAGTAAAATGGTAAAAGCATTGTACATCAGTCACTTTTGAAAACATCTCTTTACCTACATCATGGAAACTTCATGATGTGGAAAATAGGGAAAAAAGAAGCAACAAAATAATTATATTTCTTAATTCATTTTCATTTGCCTGGGACAAGCCCCCAAGGCTAGTATTTATAATCAAGGACATGAAAACCTAGACCTAAGGCAATTGTGTTAACTACCACGTAAAATATAAATTCAAAAAAAATTTTGGAGTTGCGGCTAAGTGTGCAATTAGATGAATTGCACTTAGATCCCTAACAATAAATGTAAAGCAAAATATATAGAATAACATGCAGCATCTATCATGCATCAACTCCAGTGGGATTAGGGTGACGATCCATTGACGAGTCGGTCAATATCCTATGTGGGCTTACTCAAGTAGCAAGCAGTTAAAGGAAAAATGGAACAGGCGTCATCAAGCGACCAGACGCACGCATTGTCATTTTTCTATGTATTTCTAGAGCCTCTTCCAACGTTGTCGACACTAGGGTGGTAGTGTGGCCATCATCAACTACAAAAGCATTGACGTTGTCATGGCACGCAGCGGATGAGACAAAAAATGACAACTGACGCTGCTCGAGGTTAACAATGCCATCTGTAAAGAAAAGCAGAGGTATGTACGGGGCTCAACCTCATTTCTTAGAACATTGGCACCATCAACTGCTGGAGGCAGCAGAGAAGCTTGCTCTAGTTTGTACTCATGTTCAAAATCACAAGTTGGAAACACATATGCATCATCTTCTTCATTATTACTAGGCTCACGAGAGGCAAGCTCATCTATAGGCTCGATGTCATCTTCTTTGTGGGTGGGGAAGGTAGTCATGGTGAGGTTGGGGTTGTTGGATCCTAGATGGGTGATTGAATGCTCCAGAGGGGGGGGTGAATAGAGCTAATGCACTTAAACAAAATTCATTAGACCTTCAAGATATATCACAAAATAAGGTTGCTAAATAGAAAATTTGAGTGCAACTAAAACATGCATAGCAAGGGAGAGAGAGTTTGAACATACACCAAGTGACAAGCTATGTAGAGTGGTTCCACACTTCAAACTAGAAGTGAGTCAGTCCACTACATAGAGAGGTCAGCCTCTAGGATTTCTTAACCATTGCACTCTTATATTCATTCATAAGACTTACAATACATGACCACCAAAGGACTTACCCATCCAAACACCAAGAATATTCCACCTTACCAAGGACTTACCCACTTTGCCAAGAGTCTTCAGCCTTCTCCAAGGTCTTACCCACTCTAACACAAGTCTTCCGCCTTTAAGGACTTTTCTACTCTTCTTGGATCTTCAGTCTTTGCCTTCACCTTCACTCGGAGAAGCTTCCACCAAGGACTTACCCACTTGAGCAAGGAGTATTCTGCCTTCACTAAGGGCTTACCCACTCTTGCTCCCAAGTCTTCAGCCTTGATCTTCACCAAGGGACTCCTTCCCTTGTTCTTCTTCACGTCTCTTAGCCAAGAGAGAGAACCTTCATCTTCATGGTTGAAAAGAGAGATAGGGAGGTGGTGGAAGTGAGAGCCTCACAAGATATACATGTAGGACTAGCTCTCTTACAAAATTCCTACTCACTCTAACGAATGTAGTAAGTGATTAAGCTTAGACAGAGAGAGGAGGTTGTAGGTGACACTCAACTATAGACTAGGAACCTCATATAGAGTTTCGCATTGAATGCTCAACCTTGGAATGAAGCCCAAGGAGTCTTATTTATAGCTGGGGATGCCTCTTAGCCTTTGAGAACACTTAAGAATAAAAACTAGCCGTTTTGTGGCTTGCAACGGATATATTTTCGATTGTTGTAATTCCACAAAGCCTAGAAACACTTTTCTGCACTTTTCAGTACAGTGCAATCGGTCGAGTTTCTATAAAGGTAACTCGACCGATCCCACTAAAAGACAAGACCAATTTAGGCCATCGGTCGAGTTTGTCTTGGGGTAACTCGACCGATCCACTTAAATCAGTTTTGGTCTGCAGAGGGATCAACTGAGTTCTGTGAAGTGTAAACTCGACCGATCAAAAGTCATTTCAAGATCCAATCAGGATCGGTTGAGTTGTAGCCTGATGTGAATTTTGGAAAATGGCTTTTGAGTGCTTAAATATTCGATCTAAGTGCTCCTGATTTTTTCTAAGCTTAATTACAAGTCATACAATCATTACAAGTGATTTACAACATGATTCTAATGGATTTCCATCATATTCCAAAAACGTGCACTTGTATTGACTTTGATTTGTCTTTTCTCCAAGTTGAGGTGCGCAAGTTAGGGCATTTGGAGTGTGTTTATACGTAATCTAAAATCACTCAAGTAGAGACATTAGACACAATTAATTGGAATGGTTTAGTCATCATCAAAACAAGGGTTTAGTCAATTTAGACCTTGAGTCAACAGGGGTATGAAGGAGGTTGATGGCCATAACACAACAAGCATACATGTTGAGTCTGTTGACCAGTCAACTGGCCGCGAGAGGGAGGGTCGACTAGCCAGTCGCCCACAAATGGGCTTCGGCTTGGTGCCCCCCTAGGATGACTGATTGTCTAGTCAGTCGACCAACACAAGTGGTCAATCCAAGCCAAGGATGGGCGGCCGCTTAGTCAGGTTTGGGCCCAAGGACTTTAAGCTTTTTTTAATGCTAATTGTCCCCCACTCTCTATCTTGACTCAACGATGCAAAATAACCAACATACGTGTCTGTTGGACTCCCTAGACGACACAGATGGAAGCAACATGTGTCGCTTGTGCCATCTCTTCTTTGATGACTCCTTTCTGACAACTCCACTCTCTGTCTCTCTTCTCCAACGGTTCCTCTCTCCATCTCTCTTCTCAGACGGCTCCTCTCTCCATCTTTATTTTCTTCCACAAGAGGCTTTCTCCCCTGCTCCACATCTCTAATGTTTACTAGTTAACCAACTATTCTCGTCGAGTTGTCCTCTGGCTCCACGTAGTCCAACGTTTACGATTCCTCCTTGACTCTTTGGTGATTGTAGGTGCACCAGCCCATTGTGGTCATTCTTTCTCCACGTCGACAGCTAACGGTAAGCCTACGGGCATATTTTTAAACTTTTATGATTCAATATATTTGTATATAGTGTACAGATTTATTGAATATATGTTTGGCTTTGTGTTCTTTGGTGTATATGTAGAAACAAAAGTACAATAAGTGAGGTTGAAGTCCTGACCCGGATTGGGGAGATTCTGCAATGATTTCAAGAGTTGGTGAACGACCCCACACATAAGGCAAAATCCAAAGATCCGGGTTGGAAGTCTGATTTTTAGCCAAACTTGTCAGATAAGAACAAAGTACAATGTGCATTGCGTGGTTATGTAAGCGATGGTGCGATTAACCATTTGAAGCAACATCTTAATGGAGGGCATTCTGATACAGTTAAATGTACACGATGTTCTCAAAGTATAGTGATTAGTTGAGGGACTACAAAGAACATAAGAAGATGCACAAGGTAAATACAAGCTTCGATATAGGTGACAACAATATCGTTGAACTGCAGGATCATGATGGGGGGGAATCATGTTGCACCCACAATTGGTGGGAGCTAAACAAAAGCTAATCCATTTTTCCTATCTTATGAGGCTTTGATTGGTTCGGTCACTTCGGTGTAAGTGATAAGTTATGTGGAACTCATTTTCTGGGAACTCTAATTCAATTTTCTGAAATCAAAGTTACATTTACTTCCATGTGATTGGTTTGTTGGAAATGTAAATATGGACATCATAAAAGATCACAATTAAAAGAAGAAGAGGAAGGCCTAAATTAACATGGGAAGAACTTATAATTTTAAATCTCTACATCTCGACCAGAATATGTCCCATGATAGAGCTGAATGGAAACGAAGGATCCATGTCGCCGACCCCAGCATAGTTAGGACTGAGGCTTGGATAATGATGATGAATATATAATAAGGACGGCAAAAACATATAGAAAGAATCATATATGTGAATACCCATAATATTTTTTTAACTGTAACAAACACAAGTGGTCATGGTACGATGTTGCTCCTTTAAAAAAAATTGTGTGGTATAATTATCATTTTTATAAAATTATTGTGGTTAAAATCACATCACAATATGTTTATTTCACTTTGCAAGTACTAAGTATTGTAATATTATTTACAATTCATGTTTATATACATAAGTTTTGGTACATTCATTGTTTGACACAATGTACAATAAAATAATTAGTATATACTCAATGCACAGTTATAGTGAATTATCATTTTTCACATCATATTGTGTAAACATGAAGAATAAAAAAGTTAGATAAATCACACTTTTGTTCATGGTGTGATTACTTTTCCATAGTGTTTATATATTTTTTATTTTATAAACCGCACTGATAATGGTAGTTATAGTGTAAAATGTTTTATATAGTGCGACTCTAGTGTATAGCATTTTGTTATATTATGTATTATTTGGCAATAAACCATATTCATACTGTTAACATTTCTAGTCATAAATATTTTACATGTCATTTATGAAGAATGAAGAATATCATTGTATAAAAAATGTTGTCAATTGTTCTGAAACTCATTTTTTGCTCTTTTTAATAGGGAACTCAGGAACTGAGTTTTGTATTTAAGTTTGTAACTCACCGGAAGTCACGGAACTCAAGTTTAATATTTACTTTATACGAATCATGAAAAACTGCTTAAGGAACCCTACTTCACAAGTATTTTGAACCATTTACGACAAACAAATCAGAGCCTAAAGGGAAAATTGCTATGAAGAGCTTTGTAGAGGGTTTTATAAATTCTTAGTCCAACTAAGCATGTAGCACAAAGGAAGACGGGAAAAGTGCAGGGAAGATGGTTGTTGGCTAAATTGGGCATTAACATACCCTTTGTTTTGATGATGACAAACATTTCATTCTTATGGATCTAACGTGCTACTTGAGTATTTCAGGGTTCAAGAAAATAAGGAGATCATACTAGGTGGGTAATTGAAGATCAATGCGCTTGAAGTGTTTATATTCTCATGATTGTACTCAATGTAAATACTTGTACAAAGATACAATGTACAAGTACTTGGATATCATGTAAATCAAGTGTTAGATCTTCTCTATCCACTCATAACCCTTAGTTAGGATCCCCCTACAGATAGATCACTATCATCCATTAGAACACACATTTAATAAGTGGTTCAAAAAAACCTGAAATAGGAACACCCTCGATCGAGAAACTAGTCGACCGAGACACCCTCGGTCGAAGTTTTTGTCGACCGAGAACCACGTCGGTTGAACATACCGAGCATTGGTCAAAATCTTACACATTTGTACTCTAAAATGTGTTTTGGTCGAGAATATGGTCGACCGACCCAACCTCAGTCCAAAGCATATGACAGTTATACCAGTAGATGGGAGTTGGGAGTTGGAAATAGACGTTGGTATACATTTGTATTCAACCCAGGCTCGGTCAAAGAAAAGCTCGACCGAGACATGGCCGGTCGAGACAGGGTTCTGGACTGTTCTTCCAAGCTCGAACAAATTAGCCATTGCTAGCCAACTACTTTCTACCTAACGGCTAGTTAAGCACTAAGAACACTCTAAGGACTCCCTAAAACGTCCCTAAACACTTGCAAACAATTCCTATAAATAGGAGAGGCCTTAGGACACCTAAAACACACAAGCTACACTTGAGCATCCATTCTAGTGAGCAACAAAGCTGAGCAACACTTGTCATCTTGTTCTTTAAGCTCCAAGTTCGTGTCGTATAGCCATAGTCTCTTAGCCACCATCCAAGAAACGTCCATCCTAAGTAGTTTGAGAGGTCTAACGCTTGGTATAGGATCAAAGCGCAATACTCCATTGTTGTACTTCCTTTCTTCCAATCTTCATTCACAGGTTATGCTACTTGTGCTCCTTGGCTACTCCAAGTTGTAAAGGTTGTCTGAGGGAGCTTGATTGGAGCTACTTCAAGGAGGTGAAGGCTCCTCCAAGGTGTGCTTGAGGTTATTTCAAGAAGGTTGCTTCAAAGGAGATTGGAGCTACTTCTAGGTGAAGGCTATCTCAAGGCGGTGGAGCTACTTCAAAAAGGTGAAGGTTGCTCTAAGGGCTTGAGGTTACTTCAAGAAGGTTGAGGCTACTTCTAGGTGAAAGCTACTTCAAGGAAGGTGATTGTATTTTGTTGTAACATCTTTGAGAGGTAAATAAAATAAAACACTTTCAAAATCCCAATTGGAGACAATTGGGTAGTGGACTGACAACCTTTGATTCCAAGGTTGGAACCACTCTACATCGAAGTGTCTTCCATGTTTCCTCCTTTGTTTTGAGTTTTTAATTTAATTTTAAAGTATAAAAAGCTCTATTCACCCTCCTCTAGATCTTTCAATGGTATCTGCAACTTGTCACTCACGGGAATTTTGGCGTGCAGCTCAAAATTTACTGAGATCTTCACAGTCCCTTATGCAGGTTTTGAGACTTATAGATGTTGATGAGAAACCCCCCATGGGCTATATTACAACTGCTATTAATAGAGCAAAAGAAGAGATTCAGCTGAATATTACTCAAAGGGAGAGGGATTACAAGCCCATCATAGATATTGTTGAGAAGAGATGGGCATTTTAGATGTCTTGACCTCTTTATGGAGTGAGTTTCTTACTTAAAACCCTTATTGTACAATGAAGCTAGAGAGAAGTGTGACTCTTTACTAGACATTTATGATTTTGAGTTTGTAAATTGCCCAGCAAAGATGGTTGATGACACAACACTCCCAAGACAAAATTTCGTGAGATGGATTCTTACAAGGAGGCTCGTGGGATGTTCGATAGCCACCCAACGTAGGATTGTGAAGACACAATGTAAGTAACTCAAATTTATGGGTATACTTTTATATTGTTGTACTTATTGCTTAACAATAGTGATTTGTATTTGCTTCAATTGCTTGGTGGGATGCATATGGGGGGCAGACTCAAAATCTTCAACGGATAGCTAAGCACATACTAGGGCTTTGTTGCACATCATCTATTGTAGAGAGAGCTTGGAGCACTTTTGACCTTGTTAGTGTTCTTGACATTTATGTGCAAACAAGGTATCAAAAAGCGGGAAGCGGGAGGCGTGCGGACAGCACCCTGTAACCGATTAAGTGGTAGGCGGGCGATTTTTGAAAAAGCGGGTGTCTAAATTTTATATATTTTTATACAAAATTACATGTATGTGTATATAAAAATATATATTTCTAAGGAACTTCTATACATATCTAATCAACAAATCAGTAATTAACTAAGTATTCATCAATACTTTACTATTAATCAGTATCTCTAATCACTAAAATCAGCAAGCAGATCAGTAATTGTAAATAAAAAACTATGAATTATTGATTTAAAGTAATACTAACCAGTAGTACCAATCATTAATCACTAAAAGCAGCAAGGAAATCAGTAAAACTAATCATGCATTAGAAGTATAATAGAGCAATATGATATTTACTTAGATGCATTACAGCAGTACCCAATTATTACAGCTTACACACAAAGTATGCATTCTAAATTAGGACTAGCTATATCATAGAACATTTAATGTATACAAGTTTCATATATTATAGTCGACACTACTTGGACTATGTAATTAATTAATGTTAGATGCTTACATTAGTATTTTTAAACAAAAGAGGAAAAAAAGTGGGAAAAAAGCGGGAAAAAAGCGGGAAAAAGCGGGTGAGGCGGGCAAAAAGCGGGCGATTATGTTCAAAACACTTAACCGGGCGCTTAGGGGCTAAATTAAACGGATGAGGGTCATGGCCGATTAAGCGGCCGTCTGAGCCGTTTTTTAATTCACTGTGCGCAAATGAAATAAGATTGTAACTTTATATATTTATATTTTCATATTTTGTAATTTGGATTGACAAACATTTGTTACTTTATAGGTTCATACAAAGAGGAGCATGCTTGAGGTCAAAAGGATGGAAAAGTTGTCTACATCCAATACAATCGCCAACTTACTAAAAGATTCAAGAAGAGGCGATAAGACAACTTGCAGAAGAGTTATGATCCTCAGCATGTCCACTCATCAAAGACACAAAGGCGGGCGGTCAAAATGGGCACCTACGTTGCATGGAGCCAAATGGGTCATCGAACTAGAAGAGACAAAATCAGCAAGCATATGTCCACATATTTGATGATGGATGGAAGTGCGAGAATGAGTGTATACAAACTTTGTACTTTTGGGACACTCTTCCTAAGATTCCTCTTCATGTGTTAAGGTAGAAGATGCCAGGTCACCGTTAAGACCTCACTGGAGGAACTGTTCGGCAAATTAGTTTGCATGGCTCACATATGCAGTCACTTTCACCTATAAGACACCCAACTTTAGTGCCTGTTTTTAATTGGCCCACATCACAATCATGACCCGGATATGCAACTTAGGCCATTTAAGCAATCGATTGAGCACCATTTTTTGAAAGGCCACGATTTTCACAATTACACCGTTCATACATACATAACACAAAAAACACTACACATATCCGCACAATATTTGTATATTTATACATAAACATTTTGATATATTTGCATGCATATGTACACATATAAATATATAAAAATATTAATTTACCACTGTCATAGCTTTAGGAGAGGGAGAGAGATCTTTCTTTCTTGATCCCATAAATAAAAATTTAATATTGATAAGCATTCCACATATATGTACCATGTATGTATTATATCTCTATATGTTTATCTTTCTAATAAATATTCATTTATGTATGCCATATTGAAATACTTTATATATAATTATTTTTAGAAGGGACTTAATTTATATTATTTTATAAGCTTAATATACAATTTTATGATTCCACACAATAATTTATTAGAAAATCCAAAACCGCATATATCTCTGCATATAATCCTGCACGACGCTTTTATTTTATGATACCCTATCTGCCCTTTAACTACATACTACTTTTCATACTAACATTAGGTTCTTAAATGCCCCCATCATGCCCTTATATCATTGGTCATCGTCACTGTCCCTGAGTTCGAAAATCTAGAAATCCAGTGCATGAATGAGGGGTAAATGGCAATGATATTGGCGTCAATTGCATAAATAAAGTTCTTCATTTCATTTTTGTATTTTATCATATGCTCATTAAATTTACACTATATTCCTTACATTTTGTACAAATGTTGTTGATTCCAAGCCCGAATAAAGGAGGGTTGTTGGTAGGTTGACAGCTAGTCATAGAATTGTTACTCTTTTTGTGACATGCATCCTTATAAGAACTTTGTTAGAACGTCCCTACCTAGTGACGCACTCAATTGGCACCTAAATGTTGTGATAAGTATGCAAAGGGTTTCTACCTGAGGTCGCCTAGTTGTATTGAAGGATAAGCAAGGTTTTCCACGCCATCATTAGGTGTGGGTAAAGAATGTAGTCTCACTACATCATTGCTAGAATGTAGTGAAAAATGAGCAACAACATTTTCAACGGAGGAAAATAAGAAACAAAGTTCGAGAAAGAAGGATTAAAATGAGATCCCAAAATATTGATTGTTTGACAGGCTAGTCTTTGGAGATGATGAGTAACATGATCAGAAGAAAATTCATTATAACTTGCTTGTAGGAAGCCAAGTGGATAGGGAACGATGCAAAGAGATTTGAGACACAAGGTACAAACTATGATATATAGTTATTGACAACCATAGCAATGGCACAAGAATTATTGTTGATAAGAGGTTGAAAGATAATGATGTCAATGTCACAAGGATGGTTGAAACAATCATAGATATTAAAATTAAACTTGTTCAAGGAGTAATTTGTTTTTAATATTAATAGTGTTAATGCCCCAAAGCAAGGAGGCAAAGAATGATTTTTTTGGATACCATACATGAGGAGAAGATCAATATTTGGAGTGATATAAATGATCATGTGGGGAGTAGCAATGATGTATATAAGAGATTTCATGGTCGTTTTAGATATGGCAATGGAAATGGAGAAGGGTATTAGGTTATGCAGTTGTCTATGATATGATTTGGACAAATATCCATTTTAAGAAAAGAAATTCTCATATGATAACTTTTGAGAGAGGGCGCAATTGTAGCTAGATTGATTACTTCCTTACAAGGTAGTGGATCACAAAGTAAGCAAGGATTGTAAAGTTATCCTTGGCGAAAAAGTCACCACCCAAGTAGGTTATTGGTTTTGCATGTTAACATGAAGATCAACAAATGCAAGCATAATGGAATCCAAAATAGAAGGATCCAGTGATGGAATCTTGAAGGAGAAAAGAAATAGATATTTTATGATACACTTATCAAGGAGGTCACTTGGAATTTGAAGTCTGATGTTAACACTATATGGAATAATATGAGCTTTTGCATAACAAGAATTGCCAAAAAGATTTTTGGAAAATTCCAAAGGGTGTGGGCCTCAACAAATAGAAACTTGGTGGGGGAGTGATGAAGTATAGAAGGATATTTGACTCAAAAGGGAGATTTATAGGAGCCGGATCATATTCGAGATGATGCAACTTTACAAACAAGCAAAAAATGAACTTAAGAAAGTAGTTCAATCAAAAGGTCAGGTCTAGATACTTTGAAAAGACATAAAAGAAGTTTGGCATTAGAGAAGGGGGAAAGATATATATAAAATGGCATGTATTGTAGAATGGAAATGAAGTGACTTGAGTCGAGTAAAATGCATCAAGAATGAAGACGATAAAATGTTGGTGAAGGGTGATGATATAAAGAACCAATGGAAAAACTATTTCCATAAAATTTTCAATGGAGATACTTTGAAATGCAAAGAAGTGCCCACCGCCTAAGCAAAAACCTATTTACACTAACACTCAATATGTTTGCCACGATAGAACTATAGAATAGATATTTTTCCTAAGGAAAAAGCATATTCTTGAATGATTTGCAGAAAATGGTGCTTGGTTTTTGATACAAAATATAAGCCTTAACCACTTACAGTTGTACAATGAGTTAGATAAAGCTATATATATTTTTGGTGATTTTTTAGTATGAGTGATAGACTTAAATGAGCTCAAGTTAATATGTGTTCTTGCATAGTAGCTTCCTCAAAGTTCAGGAATTTTTTCCAAGAGAAGATTGAATGCTAAAGGAGGATTTTCGGGTATCCGTATCCACATATAAAACAGTTCCTATGTTTATGTATTGTCATTGTTGAAAATATAGATGGTTTGACCAAATTCGCTAGGAATTAGTGAAACACTAGCTTGGACAACCTACTAAACCAACAAAAGAATGCCATGGAATGGAAACTTACAAGGCCCAACCAATCCCCATCCCGCAACACGGCAGCCGGGATTCTCTGACAACCCTAATCGGAAGCCCCTGCACCACTACCGTAGGGCCGGCGTAGCATTTCAGAGTATCTCCATTGAAACAATCATAGATATTAAACTTGTTCAAGGAGTAATTTGTTTTTAATATTAATAGTGGTAATGCCCCAAAGCAAGGAGGCAAAGAATGATTTTTTTGGATACCATACATGACGAGAAGATCAATATTTGGAGTGATATAAATGATCATGTGGGGAGTAGCAATGATGTATATAAGAGATTTCATGGTCGTTTTAGATATGGCAATGGAAATGGAGAAGGGTATTAGGTTATGCAGTTGTCTATTATATGATTTTGACAAATACCCATTTTAAGAAAAGAAATTCTCATATGATAACTTTTGAGAGAGGGCGCAATTGTAGCTAGATTGATTACTTCCTTACAAGGCAGTGGATCACAAAGTAAGCAAGGATTGTAAAGTTATCCTTGGTGAAAAAGTCACCACCCAAATAGGTTATTGGTTTTGCATGTTAACATGAAGATCAACAAAAGTAAGCATAACGGAATCCAAAATAGAAGGATCCAGTGATGGAATCTTGAAGGAGAAAAGAAATGGATATTTTATGATACACTTATCAAATGAGGTCACTTGGAATTTGAAGTCTGATGTTAACACTATGTGGAATAATATGAGCTCCTGCATAACAAGAATTGCCAAAAAGATTTTTGGAAAGTCCAAAGGGTGTCGGCCTCAACAAATAGAAACTTGGTGGTGGAATGATGAAGTATAGAAGGATATTTAACTCAAAAGGGAGACTTATAGGAGCTGGATCATATTCGAGATGATGCAACTTTACAAACAAGCAAAGAATGAAGCTAAGAAAGCAGTTCAATCAAAAGGTCAGGCCTAGATACTTTGAAAAGACATAAAAGAAGTTTAGCATTAAAGAAGGGGGAAAAGATATATATAAAATGGCATGTATTGTAGAATGGAAATGAAGTGACTTGAGTCAAGTAAAATGCATCAAGAATGAAGACGATAAAATGTTGGTGAAGAGTGATGATATAAAGAACCAATGGAAAAACTATTTCCATAAAATTTTCAATGGAGATACTTTGAAATGCAAAGAAGTGCCCACCGCCTAAGCAAAAACCTATTTACACTAACACTCAATATGTTTGCCACGATAGAACTATAGAATAGATATTTTTCCTAAGGAAAAAGCATATTCTTGAATGATTTGCAGAAAATGGTGCTTGGTTTTTGAAACAAAATATAAGCCTTAACCGCTTGCAGTTGTACACTGAGTTAGATAAAGCTATATATATTTTTGGTGATTTTTTAGTATGAGTGATAGACTTAAATGAGCTCAAGTTAATATGTGTTCTTGCATAATAGCCTCCTCAAAGTTCAGGAATTTTTTCCAAGAGAAGATTGAATGCTAAAGGAGGATTTTCGGGTATCCGTATCCACATATAAAATAGTTCCTATGTTTCTGTATTGTCGTTGTTGAAAATATAGATGGTTTGACCAAATTCGCTAGGAATTAGTGAAACACTAGCTTGGACAACCTACTAAACCAACAAAAGAATGCCATGGAATGGAAACTTACAAGGCCCAACCGATCCCCATCCCGCAACACGGCAGCCGGGATTCTCTGACAACCCTAACCGGAAGCCCCTGCACCACTACCGTAGGGCCGGCGTAGCATTGGTATCCAACTGCAACGCACACGGAACATTAATCACAATTCAGGAATCGCAAGGAATACAATGGATTACGAAGCGAACATGCGAAGGAAAGAAAGCAACCTGGAATCCCCTGGTAGCCTGGAGGAGGCTGTGGCTGGACGTAGTGGTGGAGAACGGGAGGTGACAGCTGAGAAGGAGGACAATGCTCCTGTGGCGGTGCCGTTGGGTAGGGAAAGGTCCCGTACATGTTGGCGGGTTCTCCCCCCTTCTGACTCGCCATCGCCAACAACGGCAAACGGTCGACGAAGAAGGGGAGATGGAAACGGGGGGAGGAAGGGAGACGAGAGGCGACCGTCGGGAATTGGGATGCTGAACATGGGTATTGGTGGGGTATATTTCCACGCGAACGAAATGGGCCCATTACTTCGCGACGTGCTTTTCCACTGATAACCGTCCGATTGGTTTGGTAGTGTCCTATCCGGCCGTTCATACGCGCTATGTCAAAGCCCGCTGCTTGGGACCGAAGGAATCGAATGATCTGGCCACGTGCCTAATGGCGTCCCCTAGTAAAGAGTGTCATCTGATGTATTTCTTTTGGTGACCAGTACATGAACAATCATTAATTTCTTCTATGTCTTGAGCAAACAAAACCTCTAAATCTTCAAGGTATTAAGGGCACGTTTGTTTTGCCGAGTTCAACTGTATTGGATTGTATCCGACGAAGTAAGTAAAAAATTATGTTTGGTTTAAGAGAAATGGAGAATTGAGAGTATCCCACATTCCGGGGACAAGCAATACGTGTTGGATGAACATATACATTTTAGAACTGTTGGGCACCGAACTCCAGCGCGTCGTCCATATTTTCTCTCTGCTCGCGAGTGCAAAAAGGTCGCTAACCACCTCAGCGTCCCTCACGGAAATATTCATAGACCAAACTTAAAATCTTGCATTGTAGAAACTTCTAAAATAAGAAAGTCATTGTACCGAGATTAATTAAATGTTGTATTCTTGGAAATCTAACAAGATACAACTAATCAAACGTGCTCTAAGTGGATGAGAAGGCGTCTCTCCGGAATCTTTAGAAACCATTGGCAATTTTTTCTTCAGGTATGTTGTCCTCTCAATTGATCTTTTCAATGATTGAGTCTTGAAATCAGTTCCTCACCGTGTTTATTCTTTGTACAAGCGGCAAATTCTTGGCCGGGCATTATGAGATTTTTCTTTAAAAAATCGACTGATAATCTAGAATAAGAAACAACCTCGCACTTCCTCGAGTGGAGATTACTAACCCCCTGCATTAAGAATGACTAGAAGTTTACCTTCCAACGGATCAATGACTGTATGTTTTTGTGCTCCTTCAACAATCCATTATCCCTTGTTCATTTCTAACAATATAGCTTATGCATAATACACTTGATTGGTTATGTAATGTCATGTCCACCGAGATTTGAATTCAATTAGGTTGATGAGGTTTCCACTTTGTAGGCTGTGTAGACTGTTGGCCTTGTTCAGCAGCTCTATTTATGACAATGGTGTTGAGAATCTAGCGTCCATTGTAATGTCTCGCACAGGCATGTAGTTGTAAGGAAATATGGCGACAGAGATGGTAGCGAGAATAAAAATCTTACCATATTCTCGATAATCAGTGGATCACGACAACAACTATGAATTAGAAAGGAGGATTGCAAGGTATATACTTAGTCCTGGAGTAAATCCAACGATAATTCTTGTAGAGTTGTGCTTCTTTCTCAAGCAGTACACAAATGATCATCGAAGGCAGCCTCCTAATGTAGCACCACAAACGACGATTGACGGCGCTCTTCTAGTGTGATGATGATGACCTCCATGCATCTACGTAGTCTGCGCGGACCACCGGAAACTCCTTGTCATTCTTCTAGAACCAGTGATAAGGAGTTGTCCCTTCGTGTTGTCAACGTGCTAGCGTCGATTTTTCTCCCCTTTGGCTATATCTCCCTTTAACGGGTAAGATGTCTCTATCTCTCATATTACCACAGCGTCGAGATAAGGAGTCTTGTAATACAAGAGTGATGAGAGCCTTGACCACCACCCCCTCCTTTATATAGGAGTGGATGGGCTAGGATTTCTACAAACCCAAGAACATGATGGGACATATTTTATGAAGTTCTAGTTGTTGTAAATCACTTATCGATCGATTGGAGTCCTACTCGGTCGTCTGGCATGCCATTCGGTCGAATGGACACTCCAATCAGTCGATTGACTATTTTTCCTATTCACAAACATACTTGATTTTAGTGTGAAGATTAATGCACGGCATGACGTCAGCATCAACTTCTTGATCCAATCATACTGATCATCCAGTGGGTCAACTGGACACTCCATTCAGTCGATTGGCATTCCTAGTTGATCAATTGAACACTCTAGTCAGCCAATTGACGGCTAGTGTTGTTTAAGTTGATTGCCTAAACACTTTAGTAACCAAGTTAAATCTTATATATGAGTAAACTCTTATTACATGTGCATTCCATACATATGACCCTATAGGTCCCAAATTACATTGGCAATGAATGTCCACAACCAAATCATGACATCACAAACAATGAGTGGTATCTAGCAACATATCATTGCTATCCAAGTAACTAAAAGTTAGAGAACAACTTCAACCTACAATTTGTGATCAGTGTTATCGTGATAATGTAGTTCTTTCATCTTTGAAATCCAAATTGAACTTGATGCATGGAATCATCATTCTCTTAATATTCAATCCATGTTCCTTGAACTAGAGCAGACTGTATGAGATACATGTGAGCTCACATATCACATATTGAGTCAAACGAGTATGATCATACGTTTCTCATTCTCACTTATCAAGTGGCCTAAATATCAACTCCCATAGGAGGGACAAATCTCATCTACAACAGTCAATCCCCTTGTGTCACAATGTACCCGAGCACCACCTTTATGACAACCCTTATTCAAGGTCAAGTTGGATGGTGTCAAAGCTCATCAAACAACATATGATGAGTGTAGTGACTTTAGGTCTAAGAGTCACAATCACCACTATCACCTTGAGAGCTAATTATGACTATCATTTAAAGGTTTCCAAGTATCACTCTCAAGGTGGGTCTGTACAATATACTATTATATATAAGTACATATGTGTTTGACTTGATATCGTATATCATAACTAATGAGACTATGTCATCAATCAACACACATCTAGTCTTATGTATTATTGTTGTCTATTTTGCTTCCACGGTTATATTTGACTAGGGACATAACAAAAATATATGTACTCTTATCATACATGTGATCTCATTGTTCAGGTCCTCAACTTGAAGACATATGTCATCGAGCAACATCATTCTTTAGACATCTACCATTTTTTTTGCAATCATCACATGACTAAGGCAAACATAATAGACAGAATTACCTTTATTATTATCAAATCAAGTATATAATGACCCATCACAATCATTGTATGATTGGCTTTGACTTGTACTTAGATCCGATCACCTACAAATCTTATTCCACGTGATCTTAACATGTTCATCATGTTTCTGTTGCGCATGTACTTGTGTAGCATGTTAGCAACATTTGCTTCTAGTAGGTACTTTGCAAGTCTTCACATCTCCTCAGTGTATGATTTCTCGTATGAGATGGAAATGTCATAGTATGCTATCTGGGTTTCCTAGACTATCCAATAGCTCCATTACTGTCACTATACTTCTATTGTGTCATCAATGGTTGGAACCTCCCAAGTTCATCATATGAACTTTTGATCCATATAGTATCCTTTGTTGTGTTCAAAACAATAAGGTATTTGCCTTCTATTGTAGAACTAGCAATTGTCTCTTGCTCAGAACTTTTCCAGCTTATAGTTATATTAAGGTCAAACATAAATTCATATTGCTATCATTAATCTTCTTTGTCAGTTTGGAAGCTAGTGTTGGTGTAACCTTTACACCTAACTCTTTTTTATCACCATAAATAATGAACTGGTCCTTAGTGTTCCACAAGTACTTAAGGATGTTCACTAGGGCAGTCCATTGACCTTTACCAGGATCTGACTAATATCTTCTCATCATATTCAAAAACATACAAAGAAACATGATGGGTACGTAACATTGCATACATGATAAATCCAATAGCGAATGTGTAACATCCCAGGATTTGAGGCCTTGGATAAAATAATCTTAAAAGGAATGATTGGACTACTCATATCACCAAGGTGCACCTCATTTTTAGGGAACCCATCACTAAAAAACTCCATAGTTAAGCGTGCTCAATTTGAGTAGTACTAGGATGGGTGACCAGTCGGGAAGTTTATCCTGGCTTACGTGTGAGTGAGTAAAAAGTGTGTAGTTAAAGCTAGTGGTGGTATGTGGGGCCAATCGTCATTCCTAAAACTCTACTAGAGCCTTGGCAAGTGGGCCCATGTGTTACAAATGGTATCAGAGCCATAATCCCTCCAATAGGTGGGACTCACATGGGCATGTGGCATGCCAGTCTTGAGCCGTGCAACATAGGCATGTTGGAAAAGGATGTCCATGACGATGTAGCCACTCTTGTGATGGTATTCCGTGATTGGGAGTTAGGTGTCCATGGGCCATTTTGGGTCTTTACTGAAATGGGGAAATGTTATGAGGTCTTATAGTTGAGCCTTGACGAGGACATCAAGAGTCTAAGTGGGGGAGATTGTAACGTCCCAGGATTTGAGGCCTTGGAAAAAATGATCTTAAAAAGAATGATTGGACTACTCATACCACAAAGGTGCGCCTCCTTTTTAGGGAGCCCATCACTAAAGAACTCCATAGTTAAGCATGCTCAACTTGGAGTAGTACTAGGATGGGTGACCAGTCAAAAAGTTTATCCTGGCTTGCACGTAAATGAGTAAAAAGTGCATAGTTAAGGCTAGTGGTGGTCTGTGGGGCCAGTCGTCATTCCTGAAACTTTAATAGAGCCTTGGGCAGTGGGCCCAGGTGTTACAGGATGCATATGGCATCTTACTCATTTGTTACCCTTCTTTATAAGGACTGGGAAACTGGGCTCTTGAGAGACTAATTCGATGGAATATGAAAATTAAAAATCTTTCTTTGAGTCCTACATGTTGAACCCTTTCAACATCTTACCAATGTATGTTCTCTTACTTAGGTCAGGAAGTCTTCTATATCTATCTCTATAGATCTTAATTCCTAATATATAGGATGATTAATCCTTCATAGATAAGGTACTTTCCCAATAATGTTTTTAATATTTGTAGGATAAGGATGTCATTCCCCATCAATACGTGTTGAAATACATATATGCTCCCACTAACCTTTTGTAAATACATTTTTCATCTTCATTTTGACTAAAGTCAAACTCTTTGAATTTCTTGTCAAATAAAAGATTCCAATTATGAGATGCTCCATAGATAGACCTTTGTGTTTAAAGACTTTATTTGTATTAATTGGATTTATAAAACATTTAGTTTCTATCATGCACACATCCTCTACAACATTCCTGTTAAGGAATGTTGTTTAAACATCCATTTGCAAAATCTCATAGTCATCATAAGCTGCAATGGAAAGCATGATCTTGATGGATATAACCATGGCAACTGGTGAAAATATTTCTTCATGTTTAAAACCGTTAACTTGTTTGAAACCCTTTTCAACCCATTTTCCCTTATATGTTTGAACATTACTGTGACGCCCCGTGCCGCACAAAGCGAGATTACTAAAAAAACACAGAAGAAAGATTAACGAACGGAATACTAGAAAATACTAAAAATTAAAACTATTTTCATAAAACTGCCAAACAGTAAGAACTTTTACATACATGTGCTTTCATGCCTCAAAGCACCTACTAGGTGTGCCACCAACTTGTTACCAAGGAGCCTGTTCTTGAACATATATATACATGTATCTAATACAGATGTATACAAAAGGGACACACAAGCCAAACATGTGTCGAAAGCACATCCACAAAATGTCTACAAAACATTCCCAAGGACCCGAGTGTACATGGACAACTCTAGGACTCTATCAACAAAAGACATCCAGAAGCACTGCCAACCTCGTCAGCTACTGATCCTCCTGCTGCTTCTCAGCCTCCGCTGCACGATCTCTACCTCTTCGTGCTCGTCCACCTAAAAAGGGTGTGGGAAACCCACAAGGTGAGATTCCAAATCTGAGCGGGAGATATAACTCTCCACCAACTCTATTATTATCATGGATAAGATAAACTAAGCAACAATATAATTACAACTGTGTGAAGCAGGTATTCATTATTAACAGGAAAAGCAATTATTGTTGAATTTTGAAACATCTTAACAATTTAAAAGTAACATGAAGAACATGTATATTTCCCATTAACAATATTGTATAGATATCAAGCAAGGCCTCATCCAATGTTTCTACATTTTGATCCTATACAATTATACTACACGACTAATTACATATTTTATTATGCCCCAGGGATTTGAGTCGTACCACCCAAATCCAACCAATCACTTGATAAGTCATAAACGGTGTCATACAAGGTCTAATGGAAGAGTCGGAATCCACAACCTCACCTTCCTTGGTTAGTACGAGTGAACATACAATGACATCATAAGTCAACTGCTTCCAGCGACGTATAGTCTTGCTGTGCAGATTTAACCCACCTTGGTACAGGTCACGATGCTAGTGGGATTGAGCTATGACTCCCAGTCGTACTCTTCCAGGTATGGCATGCAGCCAATCCTATGTTACATTTCATGGAGCTACGGTCCAAAGTCGTACTCTTACACGGTATGTCTCACAGCCAATCCTGTGTAGATATATATATTTAGGACACAAGGAGATACCTCAACTTGCACCCTGCATATTCAACAATATGCGTTCCGAGTTAAACTCATTTCACCATTCAACAAGTACCCCCATTGAATGGATCTATAGCATAAGGCAAGCTACAAGATTAGGTTTAATTTGATTACTTAGTTCATTTAAGCATCTTTCAGTATCAATCAAGTTACAACATACAAAGTTCTATATAAACAAGGGCATGGCACATCTCTAGAACATATTGAAACATATAAGGTGTGATCTCATCACATCATCACTTCCTGCTTGTATTTCAACATGTCCATCACAAGGACTACATATCTTGGGGTGAAAACCCCTCCTCTCATAATTGAAGAAATCATCTCATGCAAGGCATCAAGCCATCATTAGGTCATAGGGCCATTTCCTCCTCTTTTTGTATTACCACATCACATGTGCCTCACAAGGCTTATTCAAACATATCATGACCACCATAGATCATACATGGCCATGTACATCAACTAGTGTTAGTTGTATAGTTAGAAACTTGTAACAAGAAAGACAAGACATTCTCAACACTATCATCTTATAAGATCCATGTCATACATATTACATCTTTAGGGTTAGAGTTTCTCTTTACCCAATTAGGATTTACAAGGTTGGATCAACAACCACACTTAGATCAGCACTTTCATCATCATATAAGGTATGTCATGAGGTAAAGGTTATAGAACATAACTCTTACTATGGCTCACACAACCACCAATAGGGTATCACATATGAACATGTAACCCTATCATCAACATAATGTATCACAAACACCACCACAAGATATCGGTTAGGGTTATAACATAGTGTGTCAGGTTAACCCTAAATGTGTCGGGCAACCTCATCAAGGTGGGGTATCAGTTTAGGATGTATTAGATGAGCAAAACATGGTGCCAGGCTACCATCCCAGGAGGTGTATCATATTATTTTTTAAGGCTAGTGTATCTTGTATCAACACCTAAGGAGAGGGTGTCGACCAACCTAGTCTGTCAGGAAACACCATCACAAGGTGTGACAAGCATCAGTAGGTAACGGGCAACGCATGCATATCAACATCACAAGGGTGACGGGTAACAGGGTATCAAGAAACACCATTTCAAGGTGTGATGGTATAAACATATCGGCCAAGAACGCCCTCCCAAAGGTGACGAGCTCAGCAACGTCTAAGTTGTGACGGGCTGTCATCATGTCAGGCAGTAACGTCCCCAAGGTGTGACGGCCAAGGCCATAACGACTAACACTTCGCAACACATAACGGTTAGCAACGCATCTCAGTTGCAACACATCTCAGGTAGGTCTCATATCAGTTTAGGATTCTCATGGATCATGACGGATAACCTCTACATGCATAGTAGTTAGCTACCACACATTGATCTTTGGGTGTTTCAAGGTCGTAACTGCCATTCACCATATCATGACTACCTAGGTCTTGCCAAGGTCGTTACAACCTGTGACAAGGTGTGATGAATTGTGGCATCATAGATTGTGACGACCATTCACCATAACATATCAGCCTGGTCATCTTCAACCTAAGGTCACTCACCTAAGCAAGGCTAGAAGGTAAAATGCATGGGCAGCAACTAAACATAACTCCTTTCTTCAAAATAGAACTCAAAACCATCAAGAAGAACCACTAACATGCAAGAGGTAATGTTCAAGAGATAAAGAACAAGATATCATGTAACAAGTGATAATAACAAAGAAGGTTTAGAGTTATATAACTCGCCTCAAAGATCACTACTAAGATCCAAGCTTCCAAGGTCAAACTCCAAGCTCCACGATCTCAAGGTAGAAGATGATCTTCCAAGCTTGGTCGCCACAACACCTCCCAAGAAATAAGATGGAATAAAGGTTAGGAGGGTTCAGGATGAAAAGAATATAACCAAGATCCAAGGCCAAGAAGAAGAAAGGAAGAGAGAAAGGAAACTAGAAACCATGGCTCACCAAGGTAGAAGATGAAGGAAACACCACAACCTTGGAACTCATCCACCAAGCTTCCAAGAAAGAGATCGTCTAGCTCATGATCGTCCAACAAGGAAGAGGAAAGCAAAGATGGCCAAAATAATCCTCTTGCATGGAGAGAAAGGGGTACATATACAAGATGGATGAGAGAGAGGTCAGGGAGAGGTGTCACCACCTTAGGAGCTTAGGTGCCACTTGTCTACGAGAAAGAGCCACATGCACAACACCATGCAAACAAGGAGATAAGATCTATCTCTCGTCCACTAGGTCATCTATCATGGTCTTGCTCGATACCACATCTATAGCCTCTCACAAACTGATAGGGGTGAAACCCTAGACACCACAAATCTATATAAAGCCTCTCCAAGGCTCTCAAGCCCCATACAACACTTCTAGGTGCAATGCACACCTCAAACATGTGTCCCAAAACATCTCCAAAGATTTCACCACACAACCAAGGTCCAAACAAGGTGCCCATATCTCTCTCTCTCCTCTAGATGATGCCAAGAGAGAGAAGGAACACACTAGAGGTGGCAAACTTGCACATCAACCCCGAACTCTGGGTGAATTGCAATTTGCACCAAAACCTCTCCACAAAACATAAGAATCAACCAAACAAGCTCAAACAAGGAACTCAAGCTTCCAACATGCTCTAATTATATCTCAGATGATTAGATCAAGGTGCTAAGCAACATGCTTAGGCAAAACAAATAGGGTTATCCCAAAATGTGGACCAGGGTCCTTACAATTACCATCCATGTCAGTCTTCTTCTTAAAGACCCACTTGCACCCTATGGGCTTTACCTCTTCAGGTGGATCCACCAAGGTCATACCTTGTTGGCGTAAATGAGGTCCATCTGAGATCCAATGGCCTCAAGTTGTTTATTATACTTTAGTCCCTCAATAGCTTCTAGGTAGGTTGTTGGATCATTGTCTATGACCAACTCACCCCTTCTTGAGTCATAAGATCTCCAAATATTTCAAGCTCAAGGTTTGTCCTACTAGATCTATGAGGTTCATGTGTTACATGAAGAACTTGATATTCCACTACAGTTTGTGATTCTCCTTGTTCCTATTGCACTTCTATAGGTTAAATGTTTTCTTGTTGGTTTTAATTTTTTTGAGTTCTACTTTTCTCCCAAGATTCCTTTAAAATTAAATTCCCTTTTAGGATATAGTCATCCTTGAAACAAACACTTTGTTGTTGGATGGGATATAAAAGTAGTATCCTTTGGCATCCTTAGGGTATCTAAGAAATAACATTTATATAATTTGGAACCAAGCTTTTCAAGAAACTATTTTCTCTCATAAGCTTTTTCATCCTCAAATCTTCATAAAAGACATATCGTGATTCCCACTATATCTCATATGGTATCTTTTGAACCAATTTAGATGGTACACAATTTAGTGTAAATGTTGTAGTTTATAAAGCATACTTCTTGAAGAAAATCAGAATATTATCTAGACTTATCAATAATCGCAACAATGTATGATTCCTTCTTTCTGATACATCATTATGTTTCAGGTGGAGTCCATTGTGATACAATATCATGGTCTCGGCCAAAGGTTCTCAACCTCTTGGTTCAAGGAATCTCCACATTGATTGTATGGAAGTATTTTAGTACTAGTAACTGTTGGTATTTGTGGAGAAAACATGCACGGCGGAAGCAACAAAAATTCCACTCAACCCAAAACATGATCTTGTCAACAACAACGTATTTGGAAGGAGTGTTTGCAGGATATACCTTATCACGGAGCAAGTCCGACGATGTCCCGCCGCACAAAGGTGTGCAACGACGCTGGCCTACATGGATGAAACTTCTCTCCTGTTCACTGTCACAGGAAGATCCAGCGGCGCTCCTTTCATGCGATGATGTATGCCGCTTCGTAACGTGCACAGATGGTCGTTGATGTCCTCTGAACGTAGGTGTCTCAGCGTCTGCGTCTCTACTTCATCCACGCGGATGGACTGGAACTCCACGTCGCGCTTCCTAAGCTGGTGGGAAGGAGTCGTGTCTGTGTGGCGGCGTGCTAGAGGCGCGTTGCTCTCCTAAGGATGGTGACGGCTAGGGTTTACATACGTGAGCGTAAACTGAAAAGCATCTCTCGATATCTTATATAGATATCAGCCGTCAAGCTCCTTTTAAATAGAAGATGAAGGGAAGTAGGGTTTCCTAAACCCATCGGTAAACAAAAACACTGCGTTAATTAAAACGCTCGTGGATTAATTAGAATATTCTAGAATTCATTAATTAACCAAATAATCACATTAATTGATTAATTAATATCTGACTCCATGCAATTGCTTGGGATGGCTCTATGGGCATATATGCCAATAGACTCCCACTAGTACTTAGAGCCTATCACTCCAATATTATTCTAATCGATTACATAAACATTTTAGTAATCAATGTGATTCAGAGCAATTCCAATCAAATCCACAATTATACTCCTATTCCAACACATCTTATGTGTGTGACCCGGTAGGATCCAAATTACGTTGGTAGTGATATCCATAATCATATTATGATTTCACAAGCAATGATTGGTATATAGCAAGACTTCATTGCCACCCAAGTAATTGGAGAAGTTGGAGAACAACTTAACCTATCATTCATGACTGGTGTTACAATGATTGTATAGTTCCTTTGTCGCTGATATCCGGATTGAACTCGAGTCATGGAATTGTTATCCTCTTTAACGTTCAATCCATGTTCCTTGAACTAGAGCATACTGTCTGAGATATATGTAAGCTCAATATCACATACTGACTCACATCAGCATGGCCATGCATTTCTCAGTCTCGCTTATCAAGTGGCCGGAATAGCAAACTCCCGTAGGAAGGACAAATTCCATCAACATCACTCACAGTCATCCCCATGTGTCACAGTGCACCCAAGCACCATCTTTATGGCAATCCTTATTCAGGACCACTGTGGATGATGTCAAAGTACACCAAACGACATGTGATAAGTGTAGTGACTTCAGGTCTAAGAACCACAATCACCACCATCATTATGAGATGTGACTCTAACTACCAATCATGGTATCCATGTGTCACTCTCAAGGTGGGTCTATCCGATAAACTGTTCTCTAACAAGTATCTATGTATTTGGTTTGATATCTCCATATCATGGATAATGAGACTCTTCCATCAACCCACATACATTCTAATATTATGTGTTATTGATGTCTATGGATATTTCCACAATAACAACCGATTAGGGACAAAACAAGAATACATACTCTTAGAATACATATGATCTCACTGTTCAGGTCATCAACCCAAAGACATATGTCATTAAGTATATTATTCTATAGACATCTATAAGTTTTATGGTCATCTCACAATATAAAACACAAACATATATATTAGAAACTTGCCTTTATTGATATGATCAATGTAGTATTACAAATCGTTTACATAGTATCCCATTACAATCATCAAATGATAGTCTCTATGGGCATACATACCAACAGATTCCCACTTGCACTTATACCCAATCACTCATGAATCTCAATCTAAGTGATCGAACATGTCTGTCATATTTCTACTGTGAAAGTGCTTTTGTGAGCGGGTCAGCCACATTGCTTTCTGTAGGTACTCAGCAAATTTTCACATCTCCTCATTGTACGATCTCTCATATGAGATGGAACCGTCGTAGAATATGTTTGGAACGTTGGTGCGATCTTGGTTCTTTAGCCTGTGCAATTGCTTCATTGTTGTCCCAAAACAACTCAATTGCATCACCAGCGCTTGGAACCACTCCAAGTTTAGAAATGAACTTCTTGATCCACACAGCTTCCTTTACATCATTAGATGTGGCAATATATTCAGCCTCTGTTGTAGAATTCACATCAGTCTCTTACTTGGAACTCTTCCAGCTCACACCTCTGTTGTTTAGGCAAAACACAAATCTAGATTGCGATCTGTAGTCATCTTTGTCAGTCTGGAAGTTGGCATCGGTGTAACCCTTTACCACAAACTCTTCCTCACTGCCGTATACCAAGAATTGATCCTTATTCCTTCTCAAGTACTTTAGGATGTTCTTTACGATTGTCTAGTGACATTCACCTGGATCTGACTGATACCGGCTCATCATGCTCAAAGCATACGACACATCAGGACGAGTACATAACATCGCGTACATGATAGATCCAATTGCTGATGCATATGGAATCTTACTCATGCGTGCCCGTTCATCACAAGAACTAGGAAATTGGGATTTCGAGATCGTAACCCCATGGGACATGGGAAAGTTACATCTCTTAGAACCCTCCATGCTAAACCTCTTTAGCACCTTGTCAATGTATGTGCTCTGGCTTAGGCCTAGAAGCCTTCTAGATCTATCTCTATAGATCTTGATCCCCAGTATATAGGATGCTTCACCTAAATCCTTCATAGAGAAGGTCTTCCCTATCCAACCTTTTACTATCTGAAGAGTAGAGATGTCATTTCCCATCAATAGTATGTCATCCACATACAATATGAGAAATATGATTGTGCTCCCACTAACCCTTTTGTAAACACAAGGTTCATCTTCATTTTGACTAAAGCCAAACTTTTTGACTACTTCGTCAAAACATAGATTCCATCTCTGAGATGCTTGCTTCAATCCATAGATTTACCTTTTTAGCTTACAAACTTTATTGGCTTCCTTTGGATTGATAAAACCCTCATGTTGTGTCATGTACACATCCTCGAGTAAATTCCCATTAAGGAATGTTATTTTCACATCCATTTGCCAAATCTCATAGTCATGATAAGATGCAATGTCAAGCATGATCCTGATGGATTTAACCATGGCAACTGGTGAGAAGGTCTCGTCATAATCAACACCTTGAATTTTATGGAATCCTTTCACAACCAATCTACCTTTATAGGTTTGAACATTTCCATCCATGTCAGTCTTCTTCTTGAAGACCCACTTACACCCTATGGGTTTTACCCCTTCGGGTGGATCCACCAAGGTCCATACCTTGTTGGTGTACATGGATTCCATCTCAGATCTCATGGCTTCGAGCCATTTCTCAGATTCTGGTCTCTTAGTAGCTTCTAGATAGGAAGTTGGCTCATCTGCTATGCCCAATTCATCATTGTCTTGAGTTACGACAAATCCAAATCTCTCAGGCTCAAGTCGTGTCCTACTAGACCTATGAGGTTCCTATGTTACATTTGGAACTTGAAATTCCACAAAAATTTGTGAGTCTTCATGTTCCTTATGTACCTCCTTAGGTTCTCTACTTTCTTGTTGGTCTTTAACTTCTTTGAGCTCTACATTCTTCCCACTAATTCCTTTGGAAATAAATTCCTTTTCAAGAAATACAGTAGTCCTAGCAACAAACACTTTGTTGTCAGTTGATGTGTAGAAGTAGTATCCTCGAGTTTCCTTGGAGTATCCAATAAAATAGCATTTTTTCGATTTGGGTCCAAGCTTTTCAGGAAATTGTTTCCTAACATAAGCTTCTCATCCCCAAATCTATAACATAGACAAATTGGGACGATTCCCATTCCATATCTCATATGGTGTCTTTTGAACCGATTTGGAAGGTACACAGTTAAGTGTAAACACTACAGTTTCAAGAGCATATCCCCAGAACGATATTGGAAGTTCGGCTGAACTCATCATTGATCGTACCATGTTTAATAATGTACGATTCCTTCTTTCTAACACACCATTATGTTGTGGTGTGTACCAAGTGGAGTCCATTGTGATACAATACCACAGTCTCTCAGAAGGTCCTCAAACTCTTGGCTTAAGTATTCGCCACCTCGATCTGAACGAAGTGATTTAATACTCTTACCAAGTTGCTTTTCTACTTCATTCATGAAAGTATTGAACATTTCAAGAGTTTCTGACTTGTGTTTCATAAGATATACATATCCATACCTACTGAGGTCATCAGTGAAGGTATTGAAGTATTGATAGCCTCCTCTAGCATTTGATCTAAAAGGTCCACATACATCAGTATGTATGAGCCCTAGCAAATCACTGGCTCTCTCACTGTGTCCAGTGAAATGAGTCTTGGTCATCTTCCCTAATAAACATGCCTCACATGTCTCTAATGATTCAAAATCAAAAGAGTCTAGATAACCATCCTTATGGAGTCTAGATATGCGTTTCTCGTTTATGTGCCCAAGACGACAATGCCATAAGAATGTTTTGTTTGAGTTGTCAAGTTTTAACCTTTTAGTATTTACGTTGTATATTCTAGTCTCAAGTTCTAACAAGTAGATACCATAAGACATAGGGGCATTTCCATAAAAGATCTCATCTTTAGAAATAGAAATAATTCCATTCTTAATGTGAAATTCAAATCCACTCTTGTCCATACAAGATACAGAAATAATATTTATATAATGGCAGGTACATAATAGCAATTCTCTAATTCTATTACAAGGCATGTAGGCAAAGATAAACTAATAACTCCAACTGCAGTGGCAACAACTCTTGCTCCATTAACGACCCGCAGCTCGACTTGGCCCTTTCGTAAAGGCTTACTTCTTATCAGATCCTGCATATTAGAACATATGTGAGATCCACATCTGGTATCCAGTACCCATGATGAAGAAGTATTTAAGTTTATCTCAATGACATATATACATGAAGTGGAGATCTCTATCCCCTTCTTCTTCTTCCTCAGTTCCTCCAGGTAGATTGGATAGTTTCTTTTCCAATGTCCAGCCTGGTGACAATGGTGACAACTGCCTTCTTTGGAGATCCCACCTTTAGCTTTGAGCGTGGATGACTTTGGCTTCTTCCCGGCTTTAGAACCTTTTTTAGCCTTGCCTTTGCCTTTTGACTTTCCCTTTGCCTTGCTGATCATCATCACAGACTTGGGCTTGTATTTCTTCATCTGTGATTCAACTGTCCTCAACATGCCCAACAATTCTGACAATGACTTGTCAAGATTGTTCATATTGTAGTTCATGACAAAATGATTATATGATTCAGGCAACGATTGTAGAATCACATCAGTGGCCAACTCTTGACCTAGGGGAAATCCCAGCTTGGATAGGCTTTCCATGTACCCAATCGAAGTGAGTATATGGGTACTAACTGAGTCTCTCTCTTTCATCTTGCTCCTAAACAAAGCCTTGGAGACATCATATCTCTCATGTCTTGCTTGATGTTGATACATGTTCTTGAGATGTGTTACCATCTCCATGACATTCATGTTCTCATGCTGCTCTTGCAACTCATAGTTCATTGAGCACAACATCAGGCACTTGACATCCACGGAATCATCAAGGTGCTTCTTGTAAGCATCCTTTTCAGCCTTGGGCGCATTTGCGGCAGGTTCCGCTGGCTCTGGTGTTTCAAGGACATAGAGCTTACGATCATGTGTGAGAACAATTCTCAGTGTCCTAAACCAATTTTGAAAGTTGGTTCCGGTAAGTTTGTCCTTCTCAAGGACCGATCGCAATGAGAAAGTGTGAGTGTTGTTTGCCATTTGATTGCTACAAAAGAAAAATTTGCATTTAGTCCAAAACATTTTGACTTGTAAAGATTTGATAAATGAGATTAATTAGGCCTTTAATTAATTACGTTCCCACTATTTTATTCAAATTGATAGCCCTCACTATCAACTCGGAAGATTGCAATGTACAACCTTCTAGTGAGCCAAGATCCAAAATAATTGGATCAATGCCCAGCCAACACCGGCGTTAAAGACCAAATACTAAGGTAGGTAACTTTTGCCAATTGCATCATATGCAACTATTGGATAGATGATCATGCACAACTCCTTGCCATGATGCATATGTGGGCCTCTAGGTACTTGATCCTATCAAGGTTCCCTAGTTAAGTCCAACCCATAAGCCAACACGATGAGTGTGCACCCTGTAGAGGGAGACCCACACACCCACCATCACACTTCCATGAGATAGACAGTGTACCACGCGGAGGCGTGCCCACACATAGTCGATCAAGATTTTCATGTGTGTTGCTTTATGGAAGGCAACTAAAACTTAATATTATTAATTGAGGGGCTTTATTAATACATATACATATCCAAACACCACATACTTATAGTAAGTATCATATACTACTATATTCACAACCACAAACGATAGACATACAATCACAAACACAAATACATCAGTTATGGCCATCCTATTGTAATCCTTTGGAGAAACAAAAGATTACGGTCCACCTATGGTCTTATGCATCTCATGCAACACCTGTGAATCAACCTGTAAGCATGTAATGATCAACATTACAATGAACAACTTCATGGATGCTTCGTGAGGTTGGAACTTCAAGTTGCTTCTTGGAATTGGATTTTCTTGTTGCTTCTCCATGGACGCTCCTTGGAGTTGGATCTTTAGGTTGCTTCTTGGAATTAGATCTTCATGGTGCTTCTCCATGGACACTCCTTGGAGTTGGATCTTCAAGTGGCCTCCTTACATCAAGTTTACAAAGACTAAAACTAATCCTATCTCTATTACATCATATGAGTATAAATATAAAGGGAAAGAATTAATTACACTTTAAAATAAGAGATGAGGCTCGACATGCAAGCCAAATACTTTATACAAATGATCCATATGCAACTATTATACATCCATAGCATTCACAAACAAACATATCTACAAGATTGACATCCACATTCATTCACAAAAAGGGATACTAGGCCATAACTGTGCATGCATTCACCACATTAAAAAAAATTAATGGCGAGGTGTATGTTATCATAGGTATATCTACATATATGTATATACATATTAAAATTGCAGTACTTTTAATGTGGGATATTCCCCGTTAAATAAATTTTTGACTCCCACGCAGGCTATGCAGGATACACAGGGGCAACGCCCCTATGTCTATGGAATTTTACTTTCGTGCACTTAGAAAAATCAATATTTTCCATAGTCGACCCCGTCTGAAACGTCAAAAATAGAAGCCTGCGGCGTATGTGGAATTAGGTTTAGATTTGCACATTAGCAGTTTTAATTCACATCGTATGCAACATAAAAAATAGTATACAGCGATTTGATCATATCGAAACGAATCCAAATACGTCGTAGATCGACACTGCTCTGATACCACTATTGGGATTTGTGGAGAAAACATGTGCGACGGAAGCAACAAAAATTCCACTCAACCCAAAACAGGATCTCGTCGACAATAATGTATTTAGAAGGAGTATTTGCGGGATATACCTTATCGCGGAGCAAGTCCGGCGATGTCCCGCTGCACAAAGGTGTGTAACGACGCTGGCCTACACAGATGGAACTTCTCTCCCGTTCGTTGTCGCAGGAAGATCCAACAGTGCTCTTTTCGTGCAATGATGTATGCCGCTTCGTAACGCGCACAAATGCTCGTTGATGTCCTCTGAACGCAAATGTCTTAGCGTCTGCGTCTCTAATTTGTCCACGCGGATGGACTGCAACTCCACATCGCGCTTCCTAAGCTGGCGGGAAGGAGTCATGTTTGTGCGGTGGCGTGCTAGCGGCGCGTTGCTCTCCTTTCTCTCCTAAGGACGGTGACAGCTAGGGTTTACGTACGTGATCGTAAACTGAAAAGCCTCTCTCGATATCTTATATAGATATTAGCCGTCAAGCTCCTTTTAAATAGGAGACGAAGGGAAGTAGGGTTCCCTAAACCCATCGGTAAACAGAAACACTACGTTAATTAAAACGCTCATGAATTAATTAGAATATTTTGGAATTCATTAATTAACCAAATAATTGCATTACTTGATTAATTAATATCCGACTCCATGCAATTTCTTGGGATGGCTCTATGGGCATATATGCCAACAGTAACCACCTTTAGCATTTATTCTAAAAGGTCTACATGCATCAGTATATATGAGCCCTAATGGATCACTTTTTCTCTCACTATTTCTAGTGAAATGAGTTTTTTTTCATCTTGCCCAACAAATAAGAGTTACATGTCTCTCTTGGTTTGAAACCAAAAGAGTCTAGATGACCATCCTAATGAATTTTAGAAATGTGTTCTTCATTTATGTGCCATAGATGAAAATGTTATATACATTTATTGTTTTTTTTGGTCGGTAAAAACTCGTGTGGCTTTTTTGTATTTCTTTTTCTATAGTGTTTGTACAGTACATGCTACTCTCAACTGAGAATAGCCTGTCAACCAGAAAAGAAGCTAAATACAGAAGAATAACATTGCTGAGCAAGAAACAATCCAACCCAGAGCAAGCAACCCGAGCCAAAGGAGGCATCCAATAACTCAACCATCACCGTGAGAGAGGAAGCTCAATTACAGTGAGAGGGGAGAACAACAACTTGAGGACCAGATACAAAAGAGAACTCCTCAAACATCAGAATAAGCACACTCAACCATCATGAAAGAGAAGCTCATCATCAATGGGAGGGAACACCATCAAGCAGCATAAACGGTACACGGCCACACCAAAGCAGCATACATCAAGCACAACCAGTATAGCCACTAACTTCAAAGAGAAACAACCAACTACAAAAAAATACAACCTCAAATCACCAGAAAAGGGCCAAGAGTGCAGGTAGATACAAGGAGAAGACTGAAACAACAACTCTCCACAAGAGACCAGCATGCACCATCCCATGACAGGAGCAACAACAAACCAGAGAAGAAGAAGGACCAGCTTGTAGATCAACCAGAAAAAATGGGGTCCTCAAACAGACAGAAAAACTCAGATATCAAAGCCTTCAACACCTCCATCCATACAAAACCCCACGCACCATAAAAAGATGCCCAATAAAAACAATCAGCAATCTTCCACCCAACAACTTCAACCGGGTAGGACTCAACCATCACTAAAAGTGAGAGGGGAGTAAACCAAAAGCAGCAGCAAGAAGCCCTCAACCTCCAGCACAACAAAAAAACAAACAGAAGAACCTTAGAACTCTGCACCAAAGTAGTCAAAGGAATAAAAAAAAACCCAAGGTATCACACAGACTGTGATGACACTGATATCATAGCCATCTTCTCCTTCATATGAGCAAACAACACCCCAACACCAACAAAGCACCCATGAATACCATCAGAACCTTCCAAAACAGCATCAAACAATCATATAAGGTGAGAGGGGGGCATCGACACCCTATCCACAGGGGACTCAACCATCACCAACAGGTCCAGAATAAAAAACCAACCATCACTAGGAAGTGAGAGGGGATTCAAACAACATAGTAGCATGAGAGTCCACTTCTAGAGAAAAGTAGCAGAGAACCAGCAACCATAAGACCTGGGAGAGGGGAGCATCAACACCCAAACGGGGACTCGACCTTCACCAGTCTAGAGCACAGAGAAGCATATACAAGAAGACCAGGCCATAACAGCCAGAGAGATCAGAAAACTAAGAATAAGACTCCCAATATAAAAAGAGTCCATAAGGTACTTTCAGCAACTAACACTACAATAGAAAAGTGAGAGGGGAGCATCAACACCCTATCCAAGGGGACTCAACCATCACTAGAACCCGAAGAACTGTTAGAAGGGAGCATCAACCCTTAAGAAGGGGACTCAACCATCACAAAGGAACTACATATCAACCAAAGGGAGCAGAACAGGACCATCACTCAAACAATGAAAATCATAATATCACCATCAATAATTTTCCAAAGAACATTCACATCCTTATATTTATTCTCGTGAACTCTTATATTTCTTTCCAACCAACAATGATAAAGAACCAAAGGAATAACAAAACCAACCTTCAAATCCTTCATTCTAGTAATCAATTCCCAATCATCAGGAATACAATCAATAAGCTTCTCTTTCAGAGCACAATTCCAAAGATCTTTCACATACTTACAACTGAAACAAATATGTATGGTATCCTCATAATCCTTCATACACATATAGCAAATGGATGTGACAGGAATCCCCCTTCTTCTCGAATAATCAGTAGTAGGAAGCTTATTATGAATAGCTTTCCAAGTATGAATCTTTGTGTTCATACTACTTTTGGTTTTCCAGAGACACTCAAAGATATTATTTTGCACCTCTAGACCTAACGTGATCCCAAACATGCTTGATCTTGACCTCACTCTGGCCTTTCATAAGAAACTTATCCTCACTATCTTTTTCAATCTTAACATTCTTCAAGTTATCAAGAATAGACAAAGAACATCTTGAGTCATTTGTACACCAATTACCATCTCTCATAATAGAACACAGTTTGGCTCCATAGGGTATGCCAGCTATAATAGACGTACCCTTCTCAATAGTCTCATGGAAATACTTACCATTAACCCACAGATCACCCCAAATATCCACATTATTGCTATTGCCAACCTTGATCTCAAACATGTAAAGGAGACTACTCCTCATACGAAGCACATTGTTAAACATCCAAGAGTAATTAGAAGAACTATCAATACTCCAAAAAGACACTTTCCTTAAATACTTCTCATTAA
The DNA here is from genome assembly GCA_963693085.1 of Alisma plantago-aquatica. Classification (NCBI taxonomy): domain Eukaryota; kingdom Viridiplantae; phylum Streptophyta; class Magnoliopsida; order Alismatales; family Alismataceae; genus Alisma; species Alisma plantago-aquatica. The sequence continues at coordinate 89,033,923 of OY856409.1, forward strand.
TCCACTTTACCCACAAGGAATCCTTCTTTCTAGCCACATCCCAAGCATTCATAATAAGACAAGCTTCCGCTACTTCTTTGCTTTTCCTAATACCAAAACCTCCTTCCTTTTTTGGCAGAGTAATAATATCCAACTTAAGCAAGTGAACATTCTCCTTCTTATCTGATTTACACCATATAAAGCTTCTGCACAACTTATCAATCTCGTCAAGAGTAGAGCAGGGAATAGGAAAAGACAAGGCCCAATAGATATACATAGTTGAAAGTGTCGATTTAACAAGCTCAACTCTACTAGCAAAAGATAGAGATTTGGCTTTCCATCCTTCCATTCTTCTCTTGATTCTATCCAATAACTTTTCACAATGCTTTTTGTTCAATTTGCCAGCGAAAAGGATCCCCAAGTACTTGGTATCATCAATACTTCCAATTTTAATACCCAAGGCCTTAGAAATATCCAAAGCCTCCTGAACAGGTATCATAAGAATCATGCTTTTGTTCTTATTCACACACAAACCAGACATCAATCCAAAATTATCCAACAAGTCTTTAATAGCAACAACATTACTAATACCAGCTCTAGAAAATAACATCAAGTCGTCATCAAAGATCAAATGAGAGCAACTCACATTGCTAGAAACATGAACCGAACAATAGGATTTGTCCCTCTTAATCATCTCAGATAAGCCCTGCATTGCAATAGTGAACAAATAAGGGGAAATAGGGTCTCCTTGCCTAACCCCATTAGAAGGGACAATAGTTCTTGACGTTTCACCATTGATCAAAATCTGGTACGAAGTAGTTCTAAATATCACCTCAATCCATCGAATCCATTTATTAAAAAAACTCATTCTGCTCATAATAGAGAACAAAAATTTCCAACTCACAAAATCGTAAGCTTTGGAAATGTCAGCCTGAATACACATACCTCTACCATTTTTTCTCATGATATCACTAAAAATCTCATTAGTCAAGAGAGTAGCTTCTTTAATACTCCTTCCTTTAACAAAGGCACACTGATTATCATCAATGATAGACGAAAGACAAACCTGCAATCTATTAGAGAGAATCTTCGAAATGAGCTTATAAAACATGTTACATAGAGCAATGGGTCTCCCGTTGGAAATCAAGGAACTATCAGCACCCTTTGGCAACAAAGTCAAGTAAGTTCTATTATCCTCTTTCAACATATAATTATTAATGAAGAACTCCTTCAGAACACTGAAGACATCATCCCCTATAACCTTCCAAGCAGTTTTATAAAAGTAACCATTAAACCCATCAGGACCAGGACTCTTATCCACATTCAAAGCATCAATTACCTCCTCAAGCTCCTTTCTAGAAACATTCCTCGTTAACAACTCATTTTGTTTTTTAGTAATCTTTGGACCATTCCAGTCATCTTTCCAGGCCTCACCTTTGTTACTATTACAAAATATGTTTTCATAATGCTTAGCAATAGCCTCCTTAATCTCACCATTATCCCTAGTGACATTCCCATCAATATTAAGGCAATTAATCAAATTTCTAGCTCTCCTAGTCTTCAAAGAAGAATATAAGAATTTGGTGTTCATATTGCCTTCCTTCAGCCAAAGAGTTCTGGATTTTTGTTTATAGAGGGCTTCCTCTCTAATAGACGCCACTCTAGCCTCCTTTCTCAAACTATTAGCAATAGATCTCAGATTAGCATCATTAGGATTCAAATCAGCCTTCTTCTGGGCATCTAACGCATTCATATTCACCATAGCCACATTATCCATAACATTCCCAAACACTTTTTTATTCCAATTTTGCAGGTTCTTTTTAAGATATTTACATTTTCTGAAAAGCCTATACATGGCATGACCTTTAACCTCCAAGCTCCAGCTATCATCTAAGATTATTTGAAAATCTTTATGATCAGCCCAACTATTTATAAATCTGAAAGGAGATCTGTATTTATGAGGCTCGCCCATCGTCAACATAATCCTATTATGATCACTAACAATATTTGTTATAGTTTCACCATGAACCTGATCAAACTTTTTTTGAAACTCCATATTATATAGAATTCTGTCAATTTTTGTAGTAATGAACTTATCCCCTTCCTGATGATTATTCCAAGTGAACTGAGGCCCACTCATATCCATCTCCAGCATACCGCTATCCAACATAAAATCATTGAAATCCTCCATCGATTTCTTGGATGGGGGTTGCTCGCCAATCTTTTCATCATATTTCCTGACCGCATTAAAATCTCCAAGAACTACCCATGGACCAAGGTTCATCATATTTTTGTTCTCCAAATTCCTCCAAAGGCCCAGGCCATAGGATGAATAGAATGGTCAATTTTAAAAAAAAATTCCTCCAAAGACCTTCTCTATCATAGTCATCGTTATGTCCATAAACTACCAAAACATTGAACATAATATCATCTTTCTCCAAACTGAAATGGATTGTTTGATCAGACTCAACCATTTTAATCAGCCTACAATTCTCATCTTTCCATAAGACTATAACCCGTCCCAAAGAATGAGACCTGCTATTAGAAAACCATTTGTACCCATCAAAGAATTTGTTCATCACTTTATCAATCTTATTAATTCTAAGCTTTGTCTCCACAAGGACAAATACATCACAATTTGCCCTTCTCACCTCCTCTTGGACACTTAGGAGCTTATTACTTATGCCCCTAACATTCCAAGAGGAAATGGTACATGAACTCATTTATACACCTCGGCTGTTGAACTTGCAGCCTCAGTATCTTCATAGATTAGTTCCAGCTCACGTGGAATAGGAGCATCTTTGAGTTTCTCGATTCTGATATTAGTATTCAATTTACCTTGACATATGGGAGGTACTTTTTGACCAGCGTACTTTACCATACAATTCACAGAACTTGAAGATGCTTGCGAACTACCATCACTTTCAGGTGAATCCCTTGGAGTAATGATAATGGGACTAGCATGCACCTGCTCTGACATGTCCTTTAACCCTTCAGAATCAGCCATAACATTTTCATTCAAAACTTCCAGAGTCACCGATTTATCCTTCGTAACCATCCTTACCTTATCATCATATTCCATTCCTTCATTCACTTCTTTAGATATTTTATCATCTTCTATTAGTCGTTCTTCAGTTAGTTGAACAGCTGATCCGCTAGTTATCTCCTCTTCATCTTCTATTTCTTCAATAACAAATTCGACACTGTCCTTCTGTTTTCCTTTGGGAATATTGTCATACACTTCTCCTGCATTTTTCTTCCTGACTTACCAGATTTGAGCTGGTTTCAACGCTTTACTTTTTAGATCAGGTACATCAGCATTCGAAAAACATTCATCGTGCCCCATAAATCTGCACTTACTACAAATATAAGGAATCCATACATACTCAATCAGGATACATTGTTCCTTCCCATCATCACTCCTTAAAGTTAAGCTTTCTGGAAACTTTGAATCTTTGTTCATCAGAACTTGGATCCTCGCCACATCCAGTCACTTTAGATTTAGCGTCAAGTCATCCATCTTCACCGGATTACCTAAAAAGGAACCAATTCTACTAAACATCTGCTAATCCCAAAGCTCCATCGGTAGATTTCTCAGGTTTACCCATACAGGGACATCAGATCGAACAACCTTTTCTTGTTTTTCATCCATGTTCCACTTCCTGAGAATAACCAACCTATCTTTGACATACCAATCACCTTCGAGAACAATCCTCATATCATTGGCATCCTCAAATCTTACCAGAAAAAAACCGTCTCCTCTATCAAAAATTTCAAAGAATCCGCTTATGAGTCAGAGACTGTTGAAGTAGTTCCCAAGAGTGGGAATGTGTGGGAAAAAATCAACTACATAACCAAGCAAGCACCTACTCCATTTATCCGCATTCTCCTCCGCTTCCAATCTAGGATAGATCAGTTTTCCTTCTTCCATCGATATACCCATTTTCTTCATATTTGAACTATTTCCTAGCTTCTCGGCTTCAGGCTCTCCCAGTTGATAGGTTTCTTCTCTGGATCAGTAGTTAAGACTCTGCTTTTGATCGGACTTCCTTTGCAGAATCTCTCCCTTCGTCTGTAATCCCCCTAAGGGGGTGGCTGGCGACGTGCCATCGCACCCCTGGTCGCCTTGTCTTTCACAGCGTCGGGAGCTAATGAGGCCATTGTATTCTAATATTTTAGATATTAGAATACGTTTTTAAGGGTTTTCATATATAATATACAGTTATTGTTTGAGTCATTCAGTATATATATTATACATATTTGTCTCTAGAACTATTGAGTATATACTATGAGATACTAGGAACTGTCTTAAGAGATTGTATCTTTAAAATAGAACATCAACCATTCATTATACTCTTATCCAAAATATATATGTATATGATGTTTCTATTAATAGCAGGTGCATAATAGCTCTTCAATAATTTGATTGTATTCCCACTGAGCCGAGATAAATGATAGATTCCAACTGTAGTGGCAGCAACTCTTGCTCTGCACAGTTCCACCTAGTCTTGCTTACTTCTTCTTGGATCTTACACATAATTATGTGTATATGATCATCATCCAAAATCATATACCAACATGAAGTAAACATATTTATCTCAATAAAGTATATATCTGAAGTGGAGATCTCTATCTCTTGCTACTTCTTCCTGAGTTCTCTTAGGGATATATTCCTCTTGCACTTATCCTTCTCCTTATTTTGAGTGTAGACGACTCAAACTTTGGCTTAAAATCTCAAAGCTTCTCTTGGCCTTGCCTTGCCCTTGGACTTCCCTCCACTAATCACCATCACAATGCCAAGCAAAATGCCAAGCAATTTAGACACTCATTTGTCCAAGTTACTCAAGTAATAGTACTCTAAATTGGCTATATGATTCAGGCAACATTTGTGAATCACATTCCTGGCCAAGTCTTGGTGCAAAGGAAATCCCAGTATCTCTAGATGTTCCACATGTCCAATCATATTGAGCACATGGATCTCTACTAGATCTCCTGCTGTCATCTTGCACTTAAAGAATGCCTTAGAGACATTATACCTTTCATGCTTTGTATGATTCTTAAGATGTGGTACCATCTCAAGAATGTCCATGTTTTCATGTTGTTTATGCAACTCATAGTTCATACAGCCTAGCATAATGTCTTTTATGTCTCCGACATTATTGACATGCTTCAAGTAAGTATCCATTTCAGCCTTAGGCATATCAAGACCAGGTTCCTTTTGCATTGGTGTTTCAAGGATATAGAGATTGTGCTCATGAGTGAGAACATTTCTCAAAGTCCTGAACCAGTTATGGAAGTTGGTCCTGTTTAGCTTTTCCTTCTTAAGGACTAATCATAATGAGAATGTGTTTGTGTTTGCCATTTATATCGAAAAAGGAAATTTCCCATTTTGTCAAAGCACTTTTGATTTGATTTGATTTGAAAAGTTTGATGATATTAATTAGGACTTTAATTAATTATTGGTCCCACTCTTTTGTTCAACTTGATAGTCCTCTCCCAACTAATGTTAGAGCTCACAACCAATTATTAAGGTAGGCAACATTTGCCAACTACATCTCATGCATTTCTTGGATAGATGGTATGCACAACTCCTTGCCATAGTCCATCTATATGCTACTAGGCACTTAATCCAATTAAAATCACCTAGTTAAGCCTGACCAAAAAGCCAACACGATAAAAATGCACCTAAGTAAGGAAGACTCACATAACTACCATCACACTTCCATGACATAGATGGCGCACCACACTTGGGCGATCAAGTTTTGCATGTGTGTCGCTTATGAAAAGAATCTTAGACTTCATATTTATTGATGGATTTTACATATAAATACATATACATATTTAATCACCACATACTTATAATATGTATCATATTCATACTATATCCACAAATGAAACACGAAATCACAAACATACCAACGATGGCTATGTCCATGCTAATGAAATTATTCAAAGTCACAATTAATTTCTAACAACCTTAGGTCATGCATTATATGCATGCAACCCATAAAGGAGAAATTTTTGTGTTAGAAACAAGTTGGTTGGTCAATCAGACCCTTCTTGTCGATCGATTTGTCTGCTTGTTGGTCGACTTGTCTCCATCGGTCGGTCAACTGACTTCTGGCTCAAGCGGCTGTGTGGACTCCTCCAGTTGGCCGATTGGACATCCAGCTGATTGATTAGCTCCTTCAATTTGTAGCCTCTTTGGTCCTTCAGTCAATTAACTCGAACCTCAATTGACCGACTTGCCTGGTGCAGAATGTCTTATCTTTCCTCAATATAGAAATTAAAGCTAATCCTATTTATTTAATACATTGTAAAATGTTAAACCTTGAATTGCATTTGAGGGGAGTATAGGGAGGATAACATTAACTTACATGTGGAGAAAGAGAGAGAGAGAGAGAGACTCGATATGCAAATTGAATTTAAAAAATAGGAATCAAATCACTCAACCAACAACACACATCCAAAGGGGTATTGTATACACATATATATACATAAAATATATGCATAGGATATGTATATATGTATATACATAGAATCTATGGGACATTCCCTAGTGTTTGTGTTTTTAATCATACATGCATATTAATCATTTAAATATTCACATCGCATGAAAAAATAAATGATAAAAAATGATCATATCAATTATATTCTAAAATCTTGTAAATTGTTGTGGCTCTGATACCACTATAGGGAAATATGACAAAAAGATGACAAAAAAATTCTTGTCATATTCCCCATAACCATCGGATCACGTCAATAACTTTGAATTGGGAAGGAGGGTTTCAAGGCATATACTTGATCTTGGAATAAGTCCAGTGACAATTCTTACAGAGTTGTTGTTAGAACCTATCAAACTAAAGAAGTTTACTCAAGATACAAAACAAAATTGATCACTAATTAATCACATACCCCAAAAACAAGGTAAATTAAAACCGATTTCAACATCATCACACTGCTCAGAAACATTTGCATTGAAGCCCAACATCTTGCTTGTATTTATAATATGTCAAGAATCTGATACAATTTTTTCCATGGCCTTATCCATAACATATATACACAGGAGAATAGTATCCATGTACGCCACATAAACAAATATCAACATTCTAAAAAAAAGCCTGATTCTATTGAAACATCATATACAATTTTCCGCCCAGAACTGAGAGTACAGGGATGGCTAGAGGACATACTAGACATATATCAAACTTCTCCAAGGTCCATCAACATAGTTTCTTATCACTGTTACAGATATGTTGTGTTGTTGTAGATCACCTAAAAAGATGTGGTGTCCCATGGGTGAGACCCATGTCCCAGCAAGAGATATAACTCTCAACACCTTTTATTGATTACAACATAATATTTTAACAATAATTAGACTGAGCAGTTGGAGTAGCTATTAAACAATTGAGCTGAATGAGTAGTTCAGACATACTAAACAAGATAAGCAATTAAGCTCAACAACAAGTATGCTTGTTAGAGTATTTATAGACTATTAATTCTCATAAGATTGCATCAAATAAACACTGTCTTTATTAGCCCGACTATCATTATATACCATACTATCAATATAAGAAGTCTAGTAGCATAAGCATAGCTAATATTATTAGCATGTATGGCATATTGAGTAGATTTACATCATAAGTAACGTCAACAACATAAGCACAACTATTTGCATAAGTGTGACTAGCAGTTTAAGCATCTCTAATTATAGAATCATAGCTAACATTATTTGATAACTAATGTCATGATCATAGCCAACACTGGTAGTATATATATATCAGTTAAACATGGATATTGTATGTACACATCTATAACATGGTCATATCCACAACATAAACATATCTAATACCTTTTAAATGCATTTAAATATCATCTCTATGTAAAGATAACAAACAAGGGGTATAATCCAATGTGAAGTGTTGTGTATAGCACTAAATAGATATGCTACATGATTGTATTACATATTTTATTAAGCTCTAAGGAATTTGAGGATACCACTCAAAATCCAATTGACCATTGCTAAGTCAAAATTAGTGCCATACAAGATCTAGGAAGAGTCAGACTCCTAAGATCTTCTCTACCCCAGTCAATACGGGTCTGCCACAGTGACACATAAGGTCAAGCTGCTACCAGCTTAGTCCATCCTTGGTACAAGTCAGGACACTAGTGAAAGGAGTTGGGTGTGCATACCCTACCATCTGAGGTACAACTGCAGTTGTCCTCCAATCTCATTATATATATAATCACCAAGACACGACTGTGACTGTTCTCAAACTGAGGGCTAGGTATGACCGCAACCATCCTCCCTAAACACTTGGAGTCAGGATGGCAAGCACTCCGCATACTCAACTGTATGTGCTATGAGTTTTCCCTTACGAATACTTGTTTCACCATCTGGCAAGTTTTGATACTCAGATGGATCTATGGCACAGGCATTACATGATTAGGATTTCACTTGATTAGTTATTGCCAATTGGGTGAGTTAATATTGCATCAAACAAGTGGATATACAAATACTAATTCACTTCTAGCAAGCATATAAGTGTAACAAATTCAAAAGATATACAATGTATGAGACTTATTGTTCCTCATCTCATCAATACATGATAGTATTCACTTGTCATCACGTCATCACTACATGAAACAAATCCTTATCACATTATTATAGGGTTCCAACCCTTGTCACATCATGAAGAAAAATACACCTCATTCAGGGCTCAACCATGCCCAAAGGTCATTAAGACCACCATATCATTCATTGGAAGTTCATCATCATCTATCCATGCCTTATAACAAGGCTATAATAAACATCACCATCCATGTTGCGTCCGAGCCAGAAGCGCACACACTAGCCAACTAAGGGTGGCTAGATGCACTCCAAGAGACACGAACACACATATGAGAACTTTTGAAATTTGTATTGGGCCCTAACCAAGTCGATCACAAAAGTAAACAGGTTGCCCGCAAGTGCATGGGTTACTGTTGTAGTATAGGTCATTGGTAAGAATAGGGGTTGGTCCTCAGGGATAGAGGGGGCAATAGAGCTAGGGTAGTGTTTGCTATGTTCCTAGTGTGGAGATTAGGGTTGAAGGGTTTTAAAAGGATTTGTTTGTTGATTACTCTAATTGGACAAGCAAGAAAGGCGAAATTAAACCTAAGTTATCTTAAATAAGAAAATCTAGAAAACTAGGTTAACAAACTAGCTAAGCAAGAGCAAGAGTAAGCTACACTATACTAGACAAGCAAGAAGTAATGTAGAAGCTAAGTTAACTACTAGAGTGAGCAACGACCTAAGTTAATCACTAAAGAGCAAAACTAAGCAATTAACTAGATTAAGAAAAAGTGACTAAACTAGACTAGTATGAACAAGTAAGCAGAGCAAATTGAGTTTTAAACAAGATGATTAGGGTAGGTGGACCGTTTGGGGATGTAACTTTGATATTAGTTAGGGGAAGTTATTAGACAAGCATGGTTCTCATTTTACATCTAGATTACCAAACCAAACAATAAGGTAAATGCCATTAGAATGTACCCTATACTACTAGTGGAAGACTAAGGTTAGGTGTAATTCTAATAGGATTAACCAAATCTAGGTTTCTAGGATAAGTGATATTGAGCACTTGAGGGCCGAGGGTAGAGATGGGGATATTTGACCTCATGCCACTAGCCATTCTAGCCTTTAGAAAACCCTAGGCAATTACATCAATCCCACTTATACTAGTAACTTAGGTCTCATACCAAGTAGTAGGAGAGGGGTTAGGCATGTAGGAACAAAGGGGACTAGCTAGGGATCCCCTATTGGGACCTTGGAATCACACCTAAGATTGTCACATGCATCCCAATTCTCCTAGAAACATGGTATCATCAAGCATTATCGAACAAACAATTAATAGCAAAAAGCATAAATCACAAGCATGGCAATGGGATAAGAGACACAAGCATGGAGAAATCATCATAGATAAAAATGAGTTCATTACAAGCCAAAATTCCCCCAACATAGTATCAAAGTCACATTTTATCCCCAAACAACCCACCACTAGGGGCATAGCTACACATAGTCAAAGAAATGGCAAAAGAAAGGGGAAGAAGGGGAAGAAACTCCATGGAGCTCAAGGAAGTAGCCTTCTTCTTCCTCTCCTTGCTACTGAGGACGTCCTCTCTCCTCCAAGGGTGCAGATGAGCATGAAGATATGGGGGATTATGGATGAAAACTTAGAAAACTAGGTTTCCAAGGTGAAATGGAGGTGGAAATGGTGGGTGGAGAGCATAAATGTAAGGGAAATGCACTAAATGCTGAAGGAGAGGAGTAATGGAGGATAAGAGTAGCTAGGGGGAGCTAACCTAGTGCTGTGACCGCCACCCATGTATATATAGGTGGTGGTGGAAGCACTAGGGTAAGTAGGGGTATTGTGGGAAAATTAGTGTAAAAATAGTTAGGTTTTAGGTGGCAGCACGGCCGTGGTGGTGGAGGTGAGAACGGCCGTGGTGGAGAGCGGTCATTCTTGTGAAGTGTGAAATCAAAGGTTGGATGGGTGAAATGAAGGCTGGTAGCACAGCCGTGCGGGGGGATAGGTAGAACGGTCGTGCTGGGCAACATGACCGTGGTGGTGGAGTTGCGAGGAGGTCGTTCCCCAGAGCACGCCTGTTCTATTCTTTATCTAGCATGACCGTGTTGGGTAGCATGACCATTTTGGGGGCTTCATGGCACATTCGTGCTGGGTAGCACGGCTGTGGTGGCTGAGTTGCTGAAACTTCAAGATTTGGAGATTCAACCTGTAACTTTGTGCAATTACCAGCACAGCCGTTCCTTGGCACCACGGCTGTGCTGGGGTCTTCAAGGGCTAAAATAGCTTCAAACTTCATTATCAAAGGACTTCTTTACTTGATGTCGAATCTTGGCCATTGGGGTAGGTTGAGGGAGCTTTTGGGGCCTTCTTTGGACCCCTCCATGAGTGGAGGAACCCTAAGACTCCTTCCTTCTAACTTGTCCATCCAAAGTATGGTCCAAGTGTTGGTATGTATGCCCATAGAGCAAGTCATGTGATGATTGTAATGGGACACTTTGTAAATTATTTGAATAATAATAAAGGCAATTTCCGATCTATATGTTTTAACTATTTCTGAGATGATGGTGTAACATGATAGATGTCTAAAGAATTATTTTTACTCAATGACGTATGCTTTTAGGTTAAGGACATAAACGATGAGATCATACAGATGTTAAGAGTATACATTCTTATTTAGTCCCTAGTCAGTTGTTATTGTGGAAATAACCATAGACATCAATAACACTAAAGACTAGATTGTGTGTTGGTTGATGACAGAATCTCATTAGTCATGATATAGTGATATCAAACCAAGCACATAGGTACTTGTTAGAGAACAAGTGTACCGGACGGACCCATCGTGAGAGTGACACATGGAACCATGATTTGGTAGATACAATCAGCTCTCACAGTGATGGTGGTGAGTGTGATTCTTCGACCTGAAATCACTACACTCAACACATGTCGTTGGGTACACTTTGACATCATCAAATGCAGTCCTGAAACATGGGTTGTTATAAAGGTTATGATTGGGTGATTTTGACACATGGGGCTTTTGAGGGGTGAGTGATAGATATGGATTTGTCCCTCCTAAGTGAGTTTTATGTCCATGGCCACTCGATGAGTAGGATTGAGAAAGGCATGCACATGCATGTGTGAATCAATATGTGATATTGATGTCACACACATCTCACCCAGTCTGCTCTGAGATCAAGGAAATGGATGAACGTTGAAAGGATGACTGTACCATGCCTTGAGTTCATTCAGGACATTAGTGACAAAGGAATTATACATTCGCTGTAACACCATTCACAGATTGTAGGATTAAAAGTTGTTCTCTAACTTTCTATTTCACTTGGGTAGCACTGATGTGTGACTAGGCACTGCTCTTTGCTTGTGAAGTCATAAGTGTTATGGACTTTCACTGCCAACATGAAATGGACCTGCAAGGTCACACACACTAGGACATGTTCTTGGAAGAGGAGTTTCTCCATAAATCTTGTTTGGATTGATTACTAAAGGAATTTAGTAGTTCAATTAAACACCCAATCAATTGATAGCTCAATATCATAGTATTCAAGGTGTTGGATCAGATGATTAGAGTATCAAATTGATTGAAACTGCAATTGACTAATCTACTGCCCCAACCGATCGGCTCATGGAGATGAACCGATCGGCTCAGACTGGTGAGCCGAGTGGCTCAGGTCAATGAACCAATTGGTTCACATAGTTCAACTGGTCGGCTGACCAACCGAGTTCGTTTCACTTGTCAAATTTGATTTGGACAAGGACTAATAGTTGATTAGTTTGAAACAAACATGGAAAGTCAATTTGAGTTGGACCAGGACCACGAACCAATCGACTCATGCTTGAACCGATCGGCTCAAGGGTCTAGACAATCGATTTAGAGCTGAACCGATCGATTCAACTGGCGTAGTTTGTCAGATTTGTGGAAAATCTCGAATCCTTCTACTCCTGCTTTAATCCCGCATTGCCCGGGGTAGAGAACCCTGTCCCATGACCCTACTATATATATAGGGGTATTAGGGGATTCTCAAAGTACAATTCAGAACACCAATTGCTCTGTAAAGTTGTCATTCTCTCTGGTTGTGGTAATCGAGAGAGCCTGAGCAAGTTCTACCCAATAAGGGAGGCACAACAAGGGAAAGACAACTGCATAAAAGCGACTGGTTGCAGAAGAGTGTTTCGGTGACTAGTACGTTGATAGGAGGGTGCAACTCCTTCCGGTGCCTGATGTGACAAGGCGATCAGAGTTTCAGGCAGTCCGTGTGGATGGCTGCAGAGGCGGGAGACTTCTGCCGCTCGGAGGACAGCTGTCAATCCCGATAGTCTCGGTGAGACTAGGAGCTGCATAGACACCGTCCAAGACTGGTGGCGAAGACCGTGCAAGCCGTGAGTTAATGTCTCCGAGCAAGCCTCAAGATAAGGTATGTCTCAACAAACCATCCTTCCTATTGTATAGACGTTGATGCGATTCCTTAATACTGGGTTCGGGGAGAAGAATTTTTTTTTCCGCTGCCATCTCGGTCTCCCTAAAAACCCAACAATGGTATCAGAGCCACGTCAACTGCTCTATACTTTAGGACTATCGATATGATCGATTTTGGTTTGTTACCTTTATTTATTGCATACGATGTGAATAAAATTGGCTTTATGCATGTCCAATCCTAAATCCACAAATCCTAATATACATATATGATATGTAATATGAATGCACTTGATACACATCACCCTTAAACGAGTTTTGTTGTGGATGTATAGCGTGGTTATGGCCAATAAACCCTATGTTTATGTTCTTAGTTGAATGTGGTTGCTTACATCTCGGTCTGCGCACCGATTCCCTATACCCTATTCCTGATGTAACTCGAGATAACTCAAGATTTCTTTCCTACCTTTGCTCCCCCCGAATGTAACTCGGGTTTCTCAATACAAATGTAAAATAAGATATATCTTTTATTTCGTGTTATGTCGAAGAACGGCAGACAACCTAACAACAACTGAGACGATCGGTTCAAGGAGTGAACCGATCGGTTGGCGATCGAGACGACCGGTTCGAGGAGCGAGACGATCGGGTGGCAACCATGAGGAGATGCACAATGACCAGGTGAATTGATCGGTTGGAGGAGCCAACCGATCGGCTGGTGGCACCCAGACGATCGGGCCAAAGCAAGCATGTCATTTATGTGATGAGTCAATCAACTCAAATGGCTATAGCACTTCATCATGAACATGTTGCATGTGATGTAGACCTAGATGACCGTGATTCCTATTGGCTCGAGGAATCACATTAGGGTGTCCATAATCATCGCTTTTATCGTTTCACATATTTTTCTGTGGGATATAGCGTGTATATGATACGTACTATATATTGTGGTGATTGGATATGTATATGCACCTATAAAAACCAAATCCCTCATCTAAATATTAAGTCTTTCATGCCTTCCATTAGCAACACACATGAAAAACCTGATCGACCAAGCGTAGGTTACGCCAAAGCATGGTGCACCATCTATCTCGCGGAAGTGTGAAGGGTAAACATGTAGGTTTTGCCAAAGCAGTGTGCATGTTTACCGTGTCGGCTTTTGGGATAGACTTAACTGGTGATTCTTAGAGCGTCTAAGCCCAGAGGCACGAAATATTCATGGCAAGGTGTTGCGCATGTTCATTCATCAAGAGTTGCATATGATGCAATTGGCATGATGACCTACCTAAATAGTCAAGTTGTGAGTGATCAGCCAAAGCTGACTCATGACTTGATAAAATACGGATCTTGATCCACTAGGAGATTGTACGCTGCAATCTTCCGAATTGATGGTGAGGGCTGTCAATTTGAATCAAAATAGTGGGAGTGCTAATTAATTAAAGGCCTAATTAACTATCGTCAAATTTTATTCAAATAAAATCAAATCAAAAGGAGTTTTAACAAATGCAATTTTCTCTTGTAGAATGGCAAAAGAATCATCTTTTATGGGCAAATTAATTGAGAATAAATTCCATAATTGGTTGGGGATTGTGAGAAGTGTTCTGCACAATCTAGATATATTGGTAGCCTTTGAATCCACTCCATGTACGCTTAATGCATTGTTTGAGAAGAAGGATAGTTCATTGATGAAGATCAATGGAACAAACTCCAAGGACAAAGGTGAGGGAGAGAAGGGTTCTCTCACCAAACCAATGTCAGAGTCTTCTGCATGGAAAGGATGGAAGGAACAATGGAAGAAGAAGCAAGAGATAGAGATCTCTACTTCTGGTGTATACGTAATAGAGATTAACTTTACTACTTCTTTGTCATGGGTACTTGATACTGGATGTGGATCTCACATTTGTTCAAATGTGAAGGATCTTAAGAGAAGTAGGCCTTTGGGGAAAGGCGAGGTTGACCTACGTGTTGCCAATGGGGTAAGGGTTTCCGCCAGTGCCGTAGGAACCTATGAGTTAACTCTACCTAGTGGGATAATAATAGAGTTGAATAACTGCTATTATGTACCTGCCATAAATAGGAATATCATTTCTGTCTCTTGTTTGGACAAGGATGGTTTTGAATTTCTTATTAAGAATGGAAAGTGTTCCATTTCAAAAGATGGGATCTTTTATGGTAGTGCCCCAATGTCCTATGGTCTATACTTGATAGATCTAGAGACAAGTGTATACAACGTAAACACCAAAATGCAAAAACTCAACAAATCAAACAAAACATATCTTTGACATTGTCGTCTAGGGCACATAAATGAGAAGCGCATCTCTAGACTCCATAAAGATGGTTATCTAGACTCTTTTGATTATGAATCAATAGAGACATGTGAATCTTGTTTGTTGGGAAAGATGACCAAGACTCCCTTTTCAGGTAAAGGTGAGAGAGCTAGTGATCTATTATGACTCATACATACTGATGTATGTGGGCCTTTTAGAACTAATGCCAGAAATGGGTGTCAGTACTTCATTACCTTCACTGATGACTTCAGTAGGTATGGCTATGTGTACCTGATGAAACATAAGTCAGAAACCCTTGAAAGGTTCAAGGATTTCATGAATGAAGTACAGAACCAACTTGGTAAAAGTATTAAAGCACTTCGATCCGATCAAGGTGGAGAATACTTAAGCCAGGAGTTTGAGGACCTTCTGTGAGCTCGTGGTATTGTATCACAATGGACTCCGCCTGGAACACCACATCATAATGGTGTGTCTGAAAGAAGGAATCACACCTTACTTGATATGGTGCGATCAATGATGAGTTTTGCTGATCTTCCGATTTCCTTCTGGGGTCATGCTCTTGAAACTGCCGCGTTTACACTTAACCGTGTACCATCTAAATCAGTTCAAAAGACACCATATGAGATATGGACTGGGAAGCGTCCCAATATGTCTTTTATGAGGATTTGGGGGGTGTGAGGCATATGTCAAGAAAATGTTTCCTGACAAGCTAGGCCCTAGATCTGATAAATGTTATTTTGTTGGATATCCTAAGGAGACCAAGAGATACTACTTATACCACCCAACTGACAACAAAGTGTTTGTTGCGAGGGATGCTGTGTTCCTAAAAAATGAATTTATTTCCAAAGGAAGTAGTGGGAGGAAAATAGAGCTTGAAGAGGTTCAAGCCCAACAAGAAAACATTGAACCAGTAGATGTACAAGAGGAACATGGAGATTCATAAGGTATTGTGGAATCTCAGTGCCGGCTTACAACTGACGGCTTAGGCGAAGGGAGAGAAGACGCGTTTCAGATCTAGAAGTTTTGCTTCATCAAGATCTCATCTTCCATATTCTGCAATGTCTACGGGTATGTTTTACATTATTTAGTGACTAGTTTATGATCAAGATCCTAAATCGTAACCATGCTAATGTTAATAATGCTTACGTATCAAAGAACTAGTTAACAATTAGATCCTTTAAACTCTGTACATTTTAAAATGAGATTTTTTTTTGAAAAAATATAGGCCAGCACACATGCTTTGTCGGATCCCTTGGGATTAGGGCTGTAAATGGGTAGGGTATGGTGTGGGTATGGTCATATCCATAACTGTAACCGTTTAGTTAAGCGGACATGGTTACAGTTATATACCCGCTTTGTCGAAAGCTATACCCGCAACTACCCATATCTGTATAACCGCTAGGTATATAGATGGGTAACTAGGTATACGGTTATGTTTAACTTATTATAATAATACACTACAAACTTTGAGATACAACAAACTACCACACTTAAATTGATAGGTTATGAAGAAATATCATTTAAGGAAAAGAGAGAGAGACGAGCGAAATGAGAGAATGACCTTATGGCCTTATTAATTAACTGAAATGTACTTGTGTAGTTGTGTGGATATAAAGGTGTGCCAATGGATTTTCTCATTATCCTACTGCAAGGTACTTATATGACTAGATTTGAACGCTACAATATGAAACACTACATTCTAGTATAAATGTTTACTATTTTATGGTATATATACTTACTACATGTGAGTCCTACAATATGCACCATTACATCTTAATATAAATTATTTATGTAAAAATATAAGTAAATGGGTATATGGGTATATAAGGTATGGGTATATACATGACCATAACCTTGCCATATAAGGGGCGGGTATGTGGGTATAAGGGTAAGCGGTTACATAGTTATAAAAAATTATAGCCACGACGGGTTTAGTGGGTATGAGTTTGAGGGTATGCGGGTATACCCATGTCCGTTTACAACCCTACTTGGGATATGGGTTTGTCATTTTGGTTTGTAATTAATTAGCATTTCACCTTACTCTCAAACATGCAAAATGTTGGATCGAAGCGAACCAATTGCATATGAGTTTGAATAACAACTACACATGCATTATTCACTACTTACTAAATAATGTCTTCGTTTGACGAGTTTGTTTCAAATTTTCTTCCATTCAAATGACAAGAAATATTATTCTCTTTAGTATCTAGACTATCTTAGATTACCTATTAATTTTGACAAATCACGGTTATATACGAATAGTGCATTAATGATTCTACAAACCTTTTATTTTGTGGAGTTGTATCTCGTCATTTCTCATTGGTGTTTTATCCAAGTAAGACACAGGATGCGGCTGTCTTGGCTAAAGTCCAACTAAAATATATAAAATAATAATGAGATTATACAAGGACCTCGTAGATCTAGTAGGACACGGCTTGAACATGAGAGGTTTGGATACCTTGTGACTTAGGAAGGCGGTGAGTTGATCATAGATGATGATCCAACTACCTATCTAGAGGCTATGGAGGGACCGGATTCTGAGAAATGGCTTGAGGCCATGAAATCTGAGATGGAATCCATGTATTCCAACAAAGTATAGACTTTGGTGGAACCACCCAAAGGGGTAAAACCCATATGGTGCAAGTGGGTCTTCAAGAAGAAGACCGACATGGATGGCAATGTGCAAACTTATAAAGGCAGATTGGTTGCGAAGGGTTTCCAACAAGTTCAAGGTGTTGACTATGATGAAACTTTTTCTCCAGTTGCCATGATTAAGTCCATCAGGATCATGCTTGGTATTGCAACTTACTATGACTATGAGATTTGGCAAATGGATGTTAAAACTGCATTCCTTAATGAGAATATAAGTGAGGATGTGTACATGACACAACCTGGAGGGTTTGTAGATCCAAAGAATGCCAATAAAGTCTGTAAACTGCAAAGGTCAATCTATGGATTGAAACAAGCATCTCAGAGTTGGAATCTTCGATTTGATGAGGAAGTCAAAGTGTTTGGCTTTATTCAAAATCAAGATGAACCTTGTGTGTACAAGAAAGTAAGTGGGAGCACGACCACATTCCTCATATTGTATGTGGATGACATATATTGATGGGGAATGATGTCACAGCCTTAGAGAAGGTGAAGACTTGGCTTGGGAATACTTTCTCAATGAAGGACTTAGGAGAAGCATCCTAATTCTAGGTATTAACATCTATAGAGATAGATCTAAAAGGCTTCTCGGACTAAGTCAAAGCACGTACATTGACAAAGTGCTGAAGCGGTTCAACATGGAGAACTCAAAGAGAGGCAACATCCCCATGCTACATGGAGTCACCATCTCTAGATCTCAATGTCCCCAATCTTGTAAAGAGAGGGAGCGTATGAATGGGATCCCATATGCATCAGCCATCAAATCCATCATGTACGCTATGTTGTACACACGTCTAGATGTCTCGTATGCCCTCACCATGACGAGCAGGTACCAGTCAGATCTCGGGGATACTCATTGGACAACCGTAAAGAACATCCTCAAGTACTTGCGAAGGACTAAGGATCAGTTCCTTATATACGGTGGCGAGGAAGAACTGGTTGTAAGGGGTTACACCGATGCAAGCTTCCAAATTGACAAAGATGATTACAGATCGTAATCGGGATTTGTATTTTGCCTTAACCATGGAGCTGTGAGTTAGAAGAGTTCCAAGCAAGAAACAATTGTCGATTCTACTACAGAGGTTGAGTATATTGCTGCTTCACATGTAGTAAAGGAAGATGTATGGATTAGGAAGTTCATCACTGAACTTGGTGTAGTTCCCAGTAGCTGTGATGCAATTGAGCTTTATTGTGACAATAATAGAACTATTGCTCAAGCTAAGGAGCCCAGATCACATCAGCGGTCCAAGCACATACTGCGGTGCTTCCATCTCATACGAGAGATCGTATAACGAGGAGATGTGAAGATTTGCAAAGTACCAACCGAAGACAACATAGCTGATCCACTGACGAAGGCCCTTTCTCAACAGAAGCATGATGGTCATGCTAGGCCATAAGGACTGAGGTTCCTAGGTGACTGGATCTAAGTGCAAGTGGGAGTCTGTTGGTATGTATGCCCATAGAGCAAGTCATGTGATGATTGTAATGGGATACTTTGTAAATGATTTGAATAATAATAAAGGCAATTTCCGATCTATATGTTTTAACTGTTTCTGAGATGATGGTGTAACATGATAGATGTCTAAAGAATTGTTTTTACTCAATGACGTATGCTTTTAGGTTAAGGACCTAAATGATGAGATCATACAGATGTTAAGAGTATACATTATTGTTTAGTCCCTAGTCGGTTGTTATTGTGGAAATAACCATAGACATCAATAACACTAAAGACTAGATTGTGTGTTGTTTTGATGACAAAATCTCATTAGTCATGATATAGTGATATCAAACCAAGCACATAGGTACTTGTTAGAGAACAAGTGTACCAGACAGACCCACCGTGAGAGTGACACATGGAACCATGATTTGGTAGTCACAGTCAGCTCTCATAGTGATGGCGGTGAGTGTGATTCTTCGACCTGAAATCACTACACTCAACACATGTCGTTGGGTACACTTTGACATCATCAAATGTAGTCCTGAAACATGGGTTGTTATAAAGGTGATGATTGGATGACTTTGACACATGGGGCTTTTGAGGGGTGAGTGATAGATATGGATTTATCCCTCCTAAGGGAGTTTGATGTCCATGGCCACTTGATGAGTAGGATTGAGAAAGGCATGCACATGCATGTGTGAATCAATATGTGATATTGATGTCATACACATCTCACTCAGTCTGCTCTGAGATCAAGGAAATGGATGAACGTTGAAAGGATGATTGTACCATGCCTTGAGTTCATTCAGGACATTAGTGACAAAGAATTATACATTTGATGTAACACCATTCACAGATTGTAGGATTGAAAGTTGTTCTCCAACTTTCTATTTCACTTGGGTAGCACTGATGTGTGACTAGGCGCCGCTCTTTGCTTGTGAAGTCATAAGTGTTATGGACTTTCACTTCCAACGTGAAATGGACATGCAGGGTCACACACACTAGGACATGTTCCTGGAAGAGGAGTTTCTCCATAAATCTTGTTTGGATTGATTACTAAAGAAGTTTAGTAGTTCAATTAAACACCCAATCAATTGATAGCTCAAAATCATAGTATTCAAGGTGTTGGATCAGATGATTAGAGTATCGGATTGATTGAAACTGCAATTGACTGATCTGCTGCCCCAACCGATCGGCTCATGGAGATGAACCGATCGGCTCATGGTGGTGAGTCGAGCAGCGCAGGTCAATGAACCAATCAGTTTACATAGTTGAACTGGTCGGCTGACCAACCGAGTTCGTTTCACTTATCAAATTTGATTTGGACAAGGACTAATAGTTGATTAGTTGGAAACAAACATGGAAAGTCAATTTGAGTTGGACCAGGACCACGAACCGATCGGCTCATGCTTGAACCGATCGGCTCAAGGCTCTAGACGATCGGTTCATCTGGCGCAGTTTGTCAGATTTGTGGAAAATCTCGAACCCTTATACTCCTGCTTTAATCTCGCATTGCCCGGGGTAGAGAACCTTGTCCCATGACCCTCCTATATATATAGGGGTATTGGGGGCTTCTCAAAGTACAACCCAGAACACCAGTTTCTCTGTAAAGTTGTCGTTCTCTCTAGTTGTGGTAACCAAGAGAGCCCGAGCAAGTGCTACCCGATAAGGGAGGCACAACAAGGGAAAGACAACTGCATAAAAGTGACTAGTTGTAGGAGAGTGTGTCGGTGACTAATACGCCAACAAGAGGGTGCGACTCCTTCCGGTGCCTTGTGTGACAAGGAGATCGGAGTTCCAGGTAGTCCGTGTGGATGACTACAGAGGCGGGAGACTTCTGTCGCTCGGAGGACAACTGTCAATCCCAACAGTCCCGATCAGACCAGGAGCTCCACAGACACCGTGCAAGACCGGAGGTGATGACCGCATAAGCCGCGAGGTAACGTCACAGAGCAAGCCTCAGGACAAGGTATGTCTCAACAAACCATCCTTCCTATTGTATAGACGTTGACACGATTCCTTAATACTGGGTTCGGGGAGAAGAAATTTTTTTGTTTCCGCTGCCATCTCTGTCTCCCTAAAAACCCAACACCAAGTACCTGAAAATAATGCAAAGAGCGTCCATAAGTGCATTTGACAGTAAAACACATATTGGGGAAATTAACTTGTAATCTAACTTGTTTAGATGTGATAAAAGTACAAAAAGGCACAAGATGGAGCCCTAAAATAGGGCTACATCACCACCCCAAACTTAAAACATATTTGTCCTCAAGTATGCTCCAACTCAATCTCTCTTTTCAGTTTCCTTTCAACAAATAAGAATGACACATGCATAACAATATAAAATTATTGAGTACATGGTCTTGGAAGTGACTAAATGCATGTGCTTCACCTCTCTCCTGTCCTCTTTTGCAAACCATTCATGAACTGAGCACTGAGCATACAAACTTCAAATATAAAGCATAGAAACACAAGTTGTCCATATGTCCTTCATGTCATTTTGGGTAAACCATTTCATGTTGGTGTTAATCAAAGATGACTAGGAGTATTGTTTCACTTTCATGCATTCACTCTTATGCCTTAAACCACACTAGATGACCCACTTGGCTATAGAAAAGGGTAAAGTGAGCTAGATTTGATGCTTCCTAGCTCAATGGGTATGAAAAAGGAAGAAATGATTGTGGTAAGATTTTAGAGTTATTTTACACACTCATCTTTTCTTTATTTGATTGCTCTTAAATAGGAGCATCCTTTTATTTTATTTTTTTGCTTTTCTTTTTCTTTTCTTTTTCTTTGCCCTTGGTGTAGATAGGGCACATGGTGGATAGAGTGAAATGGGGAAGCTGAGATGTGGCCACCCCAAACTTTTGGGGATGGCCACGACTGCTATGTGCACTTTGGCATCTTTTCATGAGGTAGAGAGGTATGAAGGCAGTGAAAGAATAGTCAGATCAAAGAGGGGTCATTAGTGTAGTTCCAACATAATATTTCCTGCATGAAAGCCAATCCAACACTTCACCAAATGATATCACCCCACATGATAGAACAACATGACATTCACATTTCTACCAAGTGATTCCATAGGCTTTATGCGCTTGTATCTTGCTCAATTCATGATTCAACATAAACATTCACAAACTTAAGAGAGGTGCTGCGCATGTAAAAAGTCAACAAACAAGACCATATAGAAATAAGATCTAAGTAAGTAGAATGCATTTGTCAAAGGATTAAAACATTTCATTTCAAACAGTGGAGATTAAGTCAAAACATGCTTTTTGGGCAAGAGCATTCAAGTTTGGGCAAAATTGGCCATAATGGTGCCGGTTTGCATTAAATCACATCTAAACCTACTTTAGGGAAATTTAAAACATAAAGCAGTAAATTCTAGTTAAAATACACAAGAAATTACCAAAAACTACATGAGAATGCAATGCATGATATGGAATAGCAAAAAGAGCAAAATTTTCAAACTGTTTGATCATCTTGCAAAAAATTAGCACAAGATACATAGATAAAAATGTGGT
This sequence comes from Alisma plantago-aquatica, assembly GCA_963693085.1. Lineage (NCBI taxonomy): Eukaryota > Viridiplantae > Streptophyta > Magnoliopsida > Alismatales > Alismataceae > Alisma > Alisma plantago-aquatica. Next base: position 89,056,794 of record OY856409.1, read on the forward strand.
GAATGAAGGGCTTACCACCCTACCACCCCAAACTTTTAAATCATGCTATCCTCAGCATGAATTAGAAGTTTAGAATAGTAGGGTAATGTGCATGGAGTTGTGAAAGACAACCACCGAGAGATAGAGTGATCAAAGTAGCACTAGGTGGGAAGGGTAAGACCACCACGGCCATGTTGAGAAACACGAACGTTTTGTCTTGCCAGTCACACAGCCGTACTGGGTGGCACGGGCATTCTGGACTCCTTCCTGCAGCTCCTCTATTGATTTGCAATCTTCTCTCCAACTTTGATCTTCTCCTTGGCTAGACCCTTTTTGCATCATCTTTTCTTCCTTGTACCTGTACTAACATGATTCACAAATAGAAAAACTATCAAGTATAGTGTGTGTGTATGTTTTGTGGAAAAGGAAGCAAAAGTATCAAAAAGACAAGGTTCGAGAATCTCAAACCACGTGGGTTGCCTCCCACTAGTGCTAAATTTAGAGCCTTCAACTGGGCTTGTTGCTCTTTTCACTAAGTATTGACACTCACTGTGTCCTCCTTCTCTTCTACAGTGACCCTTTCTAGAGGTTTGATGACATGTGCTTCATCCCATGGAGTGTACATCGAACGGAAGTATGGACTTGATTTCCACAGCACTAAGGGATCATAGTAGCATAGACTCTTGTCGAAGTCTTCATTACCCAGCTTGTGCCTCTCCTCTTCAGTAAATATAAAGAAATCAAACTTTCTCCTTTTATAAGTGACTGTCAGAGTGCCCGTACGCACATTGATTTTTGCACCTGCAGTGGACAAGAATGGTCTCCCCAATATGAGGTACTCTTTTTCCATCAATAGGTCCAAAATCCACGATCAGAAAATCAGTCACATATGCCATGTTTATCCTTTGATCCATTGCTACTATTATGTTTTGCAATATTCCCAAGGGCTTCCTCTTAGTTCCATCACCCCAGACAAGGACACAATCCACCGGTTCCATTTTATTGAGGCCAAGTTGTAGATACATGCTCCATGGCATGATACTTGTCCCTACACCTAAATCAAGGAGAGCGTGCTCAACAGGTTGTGTACCGATGTAACAGGTAATGAGAGGAACTCCTGGATCGTCTCTTTTTTTGGAAAGCCAAGGTCGAAGATGAAATTCACTGATCTTGTAGCAACAATTTCATTGGGTGGTAGTAACACCAGTTTCCTCTTCCCCATGCAAACATCTTTCACCAACGAAAAGAATGCTTTGATCCCTGTTGTTCCTTTCTTCAAGGACCTCAGGAGATTCATGACACTATTGCCCTTTTCTTGGAGAGATGGATCTTCTAAAGTTTCATGGAATTTCCCCCCGACTACCTCAAATGTTTCCACATCACTTAGTGGGCCTTGAAGAGGTATGATGGTGATTCTCATCTCATGAGGAGGTCATGGCTCCCAACAAGGTATTGCCTCAAGTGTTGCGATGTCAATGGCATGCAGGGCAACAACCATGACCTTGTCACAAAAAGATGGAAGAACCAAATCTTTTGCACTTTCATTACTTCCAAGAGATGATGGGACAAGTGACGACGCTTCTACATTCACACCGGGAGCAGAAGAAACTTGGGTGCACTTAGCATTCTTTGGCAGTACTTGAGCAACAAATTCTTCAGAGCTTTTGTGATCTTTGCTAGACCTTTCTAGCATCGAGCCTTTATCATCAACCTCAGTCACTTTCTTTTCCCTTTTTTCAAGATTTTGAGCATATTTTTCTCCCCATATGATAGATATCATATTCACTTATTCATGGGAAGAAGGAGGGGCTTGTGAAGACAAAGGCGGTGGCGGTCTTTGATGGGTCGAGTTAGGATTTTAGAGTATGCAAGTTGGTTGTTGGGAAGGTTGTTGTGGAGGTGGGGGTTGATAGATATGTGAAGGTGGTGGGGGATATTGGTAGTTAAACGGGGGTTGGTGAGGTGGCAGAGCATATGGATGTGGTGGTCCTTGGTATTGTATGAGTGGGGGTGCTTGGCCTCATGGTGGGATGTATACACCTTGAGTAGCATTCACATAACCACCATTGTTGTTCAGATTTACCATGAGTTGTGATGGGAGTCTCCCTTCTTCACAACAAGCAAGTGAGATGGAAATTTGATCAAGTCTTTATTCAAGGTGGCTAATGTTCTGCCCTTGAGAGGACACTTCTCTCTTTACCTCATCCAAGTTCCTCAACCTCCTAAGTACTTCATCTTCAAATTTAGAGTTGTACCTTGGCCTTGGCTGCCCTTGTCCTTGCCCATCCTCATTTTGTTGCTTCCAAAAAAAATTTGGATGGTTTCTCCACTCAGGAGTATAGGTGTTGGACATGGGGCCTTGATTGTTTCGGCCTCCAAAGGAGTGCAAAGCATTCACTTCCTCATCCACAGAATCGACTGCCATGATGGGTTGGCTAGGAGAACCACTAGCTTGGTTCTTCATCATCTTCATCATATTCGCCATCATTTTCATCATATCAGGGTCGGCAACATTGCGGGTTGGAGCCACAAAAGAAGGTGGAGGGATGTAGCTTTGGCCGCAATGCTCCCCTTTTATAGAAACACGATGGCGTGAGTTTTCAGCAAGATGCTCGAACAAGGGCCATGATTCCTTAGGTGGATTTGCCATGAAAGTACCTCCACAGAAGGAGTCGACATTGATTTGAATTTGTTCTTCAAGCCCAGTGTAGAAGGCTTGAATGAGCTGCCACAATGGCACTTCATGGTGAGGGCAGTCGCAGAGCAATTTTTGGAACCTCTCCTACGCCTCATGGAAGGGTTCATTCTCTTTTTGGCCAAAGGAAGTGATGCATCTTCTCATGTATGACAACTTGGCAATCGGGAAGAACTTCTTGAGGAATTCATTATTTACTTCATTCCTTGTTACCAGATCTGGCTTTGACACATACCATTCTTTAGCTTTTTCTTTTAGGGAGAAAGGAAAGAGGGTTCTCTGGATGGAGTCATCAGTGGCGGCGGGGGTGTGAAAAGTAGAACACATCTCAAGGAAAGCATCAATGTGGTGATAGGGATTCTCATTCTCCATCCCATAGTAAGTGGGGATGAGTCCAAGGAGTGCGGGTGGAATGGAAAACTGTTAACCCAATATTTGGTCAACTAGGGTGGTGATGAGGGAATTGTAGTTCCCCGAGGTGAAATACTCATGGAGTGGGCGGTGCTACAGTGGAGGTGGTTGACCATCCGCGTATAAATTTCAAGAGCATAATCCCAGAAGGGAATTGGAAGATAGGCAAAACTCATCATAGATTGCACCATGTACAGTAATGTGTGATTCCTTCTTTATGTCACACCATTATGTTGTGGTGTTCTAGGTGGAGTCCATTGTAATACAATACCATGAGTTCTCAGAAGGTCCTCAACCTCTTGGCTTAAATATTCTCCACCTCGATCAGATCGAAGTACCTTAATACTTTTTCCAAGTTAGTTTTGTACTTCATTCATGAAATCCTTGAACCTTTCAAGGGTTTCTGATTTATGTTTCATCAAGTAAACATAGCCATACCTACTGAAGTCATCAATAAAGGTAACAAAGTACTAATACCCACCTCTAGCATTTGTTCTAAAGGGCCCACATACATCAGTATGTATGAGTCCTAATAGATCACTCACTCTCTCACCTTTTCCTAAAAAGGGAGCCTTGGTCATCTTACCCAATCAAAAAGATTCACATGTCTCTAATGATTCAAAATCAAAAGACTCCAGATATCCATCTTTATGGAGTCTAGATATGAGATTCTCATTTATGTGCCCTAGACGACAATGCCAAAGGTATGTTTTGTTTGAGTCATTTAGTTTTTGTTTTTGTTTTAGTATTTACGTTGTATACACTTGTCTATAGATCTATCAAATATAGACCATAAGACATCGGGGAACTGCCATAAAAGATCCCATCTTTAGAAATGGAACATTTTTCATTGTTAAAAAAAATTCAAATCCATCCTTGTCCAAACAAGATACAGAAATGATATTCCTACTAATGGAAGGTACATAATAGAAATTCTATAACTCTATTATCAACCCACTTGGTAGAGATAACTCATGGGTTCCTACTGCACTGGCAGCAACTCTTGCTCCATTACCAACACGTAGTTCAACCTCGCCTTTCGCTAAAGGCCTACTTCTTTTCAGATCCTTCACATTTGAACAAATATGTGATCGACATCTAGTATCAAGTACCCATGATGAAGAAGTAGTAAAGTTAATCTCAATTATGTATACAACAGAAGTAGAGTTCTCTATCTCTTGCTTCATCTTCCTTGATTCCCTCAATCCTCTCCATATTTTGAGTGTAGAAGACTTGGACTTTAGCTTGGCGGGAGAACGATTCTCTGCCTTGCATGTGTCCTTAGACTCCATTCCACTGATCACTATCATGGAACTATCCTTGTTCATCTGTGCTTCAACATTTGTTAAAATTTCAAGCAACTCTAACAGTGGTTTAGCCATGTTACACAAGTAGTAATACTTGACAAACATGCTATATGATTTAGGCAATGATTACAAAATCATATATGTAGCCAACTCTTGACCCAAAGGAAATCTTAGTTTCTCTAGACGTTCTATATGCCTAATCATATTGAGTACATGGGTCTAACTGGATCTCCCTCTATCAGTTTGCATTCAACAACACCTTAGGCGTATATAGAGCAGATTCTATAGGCTCTGGTATCTTAGGAATATGCAAAACACTTCTCATAGTCCTTAACTAGTTTTGGAAATTTATCCTAATTAAATTATCCAATTTCAACAATGATTTCTTTGACATTTGATTCTACAAGAGAAAACATTTACATTTTGTCAAAACTCCTTTTAATTTGATTTGAATAAAATTGATGATATTAATTATGTCTTTAATTAATTATTACTCCCACTATTTTGATCAAATTGATAGCCCTCACCATCAATTCGGAAGATTGCAGCGTACAACCTTTTAGTGAGCAAGATCCTGATTTCCTCTAAGTCATGGACCAGCTAGGGCTATCACCCACAACTAGATTCTTTCAGGTAGATAACTTTTTCCAATTGCATCTTATGCAACTCTTGATAGATGTCATGCACAACTCTTTGTCATGTACATCTCCATGCCTCAAGGTGCTTGATTCGGTCAAGGTCACCTTGTTAAGTCCAACCTAAATGCCAACACAATGAATATCCACCCTGCTAGGGCAGACCCACATATTCACCATCATAGTTTCACGAGATAGGCGGTACACCACACTAGGGCGTGACCAAACTTAGTTGATCAAGTTTTTCACGTGTGCTTCTTTTGGAAGACATATTAAACTTAATATTTATATAGAGGGGTTTGGTATTTATATACATATACATATCCAATCACCACATATATAGTATGTATCATATGCATGCTATATCCCACAAGAAAACATGTGAAGCGATAAAGCGATGATTATGGCCATCCTATTTGTAACTCCTTGAGCCTAAAGGAATTATAGTCATCTAGGTCTACATCATATGCAACAACTTGTTGTTGATGAAGATCTGTGCTTGGGTCGTTCTGTGTTGATCAACTCATCCTATGACTGATCGGCTTGCCTCCTAGCCATTCTATTGGTTGTCACCAATCGATCGTCTGACTCCTCCATACATTCGGTTCGTCGGGTCATCTCACTCTTTGTTAGGCCACCAACCTCTCGTCTCAGTCCCTTAACTGCTTGTCTGGGTGCCCACTGTTCTTTGACATAACAGATTATAAAACTATCCTACTTTTACACATTTCTTTGGGAACCCCGAGTTACATTCGAGGGAGCAAAGGTAAAAGAGAAGGCTCGAGTTATCTCGAGTTACATCTGGAATCGAAGAAGGGACTCAGTACGTAGACCGAGATGCAAACAACCACAACCAACCCTGCACACACATAGGGGTTTATAGGCCATAACCATGCTATACATCCACCATCAAAATCATTTTAGGGCAATGCGTATCGATTGCATATATATACCATATCATATATGTTTATATGGATTTGTTGTGTTCAATCCGATATGCACATTAGCCAATTAAAGTATTCACATCGCATGCAATAAATAAATAACGAAAAACCAAAATCCGATCATATCAATTAATCCTAAAACATAGTATGTTGACATGGCTCTGGTACCACTGTTGGGTTTTGTGGGACTGAACAGGCAGCAGAAATAATTTTTTTATCTAACCACAAACCCATAACCAGTAGATAACATCAACAAATATGCAATAGGAAAGATGGTTTAGTGAGATATACCTTGTCCTGAGGCTTGCTCAGTGACAATACCTCGTAGCTAGTGCAGTCTTCAACCACCCAGTCTTCGACGACATCTATGCAGCTCCTGGTCTTGACCCAGACTACGGTTGACGGTCGTCCTCCTGAGCGGCAGAAATCTTCCGCCTCTATAGATAGTCCACACGGACCATCAGAAACTCTAGTCATCCTGAGATGGACAGACTAGAAGGAGTCGTCCCCTTTTGTCGGCGTACTAGTTATCGAAACACTCTCCCACCACCAATCGCTTTTTTGTAGTTGTCTTTCCCTCACTATTCCTCTCTAGATGGGTAGAACTTGCTTGGGCTCTCTCGATTACCACAACCGGAGGGGACAATAACTTTGCAGAGCAATTGATGTTCTGAGTTATGTGTTCTAAGAAGCCCCCTATACCTCTCTATTTATAGTAGAGGGCAGGGCCAGGGTTCCCAGTCTGTGCGGGAGTAGAAGGGTCCAAATTTTTCATGAACTGATTATACTGCGGAAGACGAACTGATCGTTTCACAACTCAACCATTCATTTAGACAAGTGAGCTGATTGGTTCAGAACTGGTCATTTAGGCAGGTGAGCCGATCGATTCACTCAGTAAACCGGTCATTTTACTTCCCAGACTTGCCCACAACTGACTTTTCTTATTCGTTTCTAATTAATGCAAAGATTAATTTTTGTCCCAATCGAATTGAACAAGTAAAATGAAAATCTTCTCACAAATCGGGAAACCCAACACCTGCTCGGTTGGTCCAGGTGAGATGATCGGTTCACCAATGTGAACCTGTTGTCTCACTGACCATGAGCCGATCGATTCACCCAGTGAACCGGTCGATTGGTGGTCCAGGTTGTGTAGAACTCAACCAATGCAATTCTCAATCAATCTAGCACTCTAATCAATTTCTTCAACACTTGAACTTGATGATTTTGAGTCAAGTCTATTGATTGAATGTTTAATTGAGTACCTAAACACTTTAGTAATCAGTCTAAACATCATTCATGGATAAACTCCTCTTCCAGGTTAATCCTATGTGTATGACCCTATAGGTTCTATTTCACGTTAGCAGTGAATGTCGATAACAAACTAATGACATCACAAGCTAGCAAAGAGTGGTGCCTAGTCACACATCTGTGTTACCCAAGTGACCCTATAGGTTCTATTTCTCAATCTCACTCCTCAAGTGGCTAGGATATCACACTCCCTCAGGAGGGACACATTCCATATCTATCACTCACAGTCAAGTCCCCATGTGTCAAAGTCACCCAATCATCACCATTTTAACAACCCATGTTCCAGGACTACGTTTGATGATGTCAAAGTGTACCCAATCACATGTGATGAGTGCAGTGATTTTAGGTCTAAGAACCACAGTCACCACCAATACTATAAGAGATGATCCTGACTAACCAAGTGTGGTTTCCATGCATCACTCTTACTGTGAGTTTATCTGATACACTATTCTCTAACATGTATCAGTGTGCTTGACTTGATATCATATATCGTGACTAATGAGATACTATCATCAAACAACACACACTCTAGTCTTCTGTGTTATTGATGTCTATGGTTATTTCCACAATAACAACTGACTAGGGACATTAGTGAGAATGTGCATACTCTTAACATCCGTATGATCTCATTGTTCAAGTCACGTACTTGAAGGCATATGTCATTGAGTTTTGTCATTCTCTAGACATCTATCATGTAATACTATTATCTCAAAATAGTTTTAACATATAGATGGAAATTGTCTTTATTATTATTCAAATCATTTACGAAGTATGACATTACAATCATCACATGATTGGATATATGGGCATACATATAAACATAATTTGTGGTGGGTTTTTGCTACAAAATATATACTGAGGATCAAGGTCTGAAAACATATTATGTTTCTAATTGTTTGAAGCTTCATATGGTCGAAAAAGTTATTTTTGGACACATAAATCTAAAATACTATGCCAGGTTCTTCAAGAATCAAGTATAAAACACCTAATAAATTTGTTTTGATGTCAATCATAAAAAATCCCTATGTCTTGAGAGGCATTTGGTTTGTATCTCAAGATCAAGAAGGAAAATTTGTATCTCAGTTATGATTGATATCTCAATTATATAGGGGAACCTGAAAGAGAAACCCAAGATGCATGTTGATGTTAATACTACTATAAATATTAGCATTTCTAGGAAACCAAGTTAAAATAAGTTGTAAAAGAATTCACATAAACCTAGTGATAAGATCCAAAAGAAACCAAAAAAAGGATGAAACTCTTATTTGCCTGATTTCACTTTAATTACCTTAGTTGCATGATCTAGTGCACATTTTAATATAATACTTAATGAGTTCATTATGTTTGTAGTTAGGAAAGATTTCAATTCTTATTTATTATGTAAAATACCCAAGTGAAATGGATTATAATAAGACCTTGTGTTTCTAATAGAATTGGGTTGATGAACCCTAAGTCAGATTGGGGTTTGGAACAATAAGGGTGATGTCATAATTTGATGGCAATGTGCATCATGTTGACATATGTGACAACCCTAAGAGATAATATATGAAACCAAAATTTAACTTTATAATTTCATTATATGCATTACAACTAGGTTTTCTTTCACGCATCCCTCTTGATGACTTAATTACTTGAAGTAACCAAATTTGAAAATATACCAATGTAGAAAAATGCCATGTGTAGCATAGGAACCCCAACATCACGTTCATAGAAAAATATGGTAGGTGTTGAGAAACTTGTTTGATCTAAATGGATCAAGTGGGGGACAATTGAGATAAAACCACTTAAATAAAAAAATTTAGACCTTCAAAGTATTCCAAGATAATATTACAAGTAAAAAGGAAAGAAAATAGAGATTTAATGATCCACACGTGAATGCACTATTTATATTAGTTCCATCTCAAATGATGTAGCTCCACTACCTAGAGGGGCAAATGTCTATGGTTTTAAACTTGGTGTCACACCTTATATTCCAGTATAAGAGTTATAAAAAATAATCGCCCTTTTCTAAATTAAGAGATAACTAGCTTCCCTTTCAAGACAAGGGAGCACACAACCTTATGAATGAGTTACCTATCTATGACCAAGAGTCTTTAACCTTAATAAGGAGTTACCCACTCTTAATGAGTCTTTGACCTTAATTAAAAATCTAACTACTCTTGCATGAGTCTTTGGTATTCAAATACTTACACACTCTTGACTTAGATCTGCTATTTTTGACTTCATCTTCACCAAGAAGAAGATTTCCATCGAGGGCCTCTTGTTCTTGTTCTTCTTCTCCTCCTATCTTAGATAAAAAAGAGAATCCTAATTTCCATGAATGAAAGATAGAGTAGGAGTAGTGTTTGGCTAACCATGTTATGAAGCCCATAGGGCCTTATTTATAGTTGAGGATGCCTCCTAGCCATTAGGACAATTTAGGGTGAACTCTAGACATTTTGGAGAGAGTCCAATAGACATATTTCACTTTAGGACTCTCTCCAACAATGACTTTTAGCACAATAGAAACTAATGTTGGTCGAGTTGTAACTCAACAGACACTTCTATTGGTCGTGTTGGTAACTTAATCAAATGAGGGTTTTGTGTACCAAAAAGGCTAGATGGCTGAGTTACTGACTAGACAGAAACTTGTACAACAAAAGAATGTCTATCAATCCTAAATCAAGGGTTGGTGGTTTTATTACACAAGGATAAACTCAACCAACACCTTGTTGTGTTTTTCTAGAGAAGTTAGGAGGTAATTATATCCAACCTACTCTCATTGTGCACACAAAAGGACCACTTTTCTTATTCTTAGCTAAAGTTTCTATAGTTCATACTAATTCATCCTAAGTAATTCTATTACGCATATGATCTTAATTACAAGTCATATAATCATTACAAGTGTTTTACATACATATTTAAGTAGAAAAATATTTATTCTTGAACCTTGATCATTGTGCATATATGACTTGATTTATCTAAATAATTTTTTGCAAGTTTAGGCCATTGGAGTGTGTCTATCTAATCTGATATCACTCAAGTATAAACATTAGATAAAAATAAGTGGAATAATTTAATAATCACGAAAATAAGGGATTAGTCAATATATACATTGAGTCAACATTCTCCCCTTCTTTGAAGACGAAAATCATTCCCTTAATGCATTCAAAACATTCAAATAAAAGCATACATGTGGAGAAACCTAGCATTTTCAATATAACTGAATTCCTATACCCCTTAATTTTATGCTAATTGAGTTCATATATTTCCACTCTATTTATGCTATTTATCCTACACTATTAAATTTCACAACTTACAAATACTATTCTTCTCCTCATATATGTCTTCTCCCCTTTACATAAGACATGTCTTCTCCTCTTTTGTCATATAAAACATTGGAGAGTTGAAAAGCTAAAATACAACTTGTTTAAAAGGTGGTATAGAAGAGTAAAAACACATAACTTGACCAATAAATGTATGTAAAGAAAATCAAGACATGAAATTGAGTAACCCTAGATGTAGTTCTAGCATAAATCAAGGTAGGGTTATGCAATAAAGTAAATTAAACAAGTGGATATATAAAATAACGAGCAAGTTTGAGTATGCATGAAATAAGATACAAGCATGGTACAAGATAAATATTAGGCAATGACTACTACTAGAACTACATTTAGAAAGACTAATGGTAGATTATATCATAAATTGGGACTACTAGTAGGATCTAAGTCATATAAAAAGATGCATAAGTTAAATCAAGCAATATGTAGATGCAAAGAAATTCCCTACAAACAAATATTCATTCGAGAAGAATGAAAGGATATTACTCATAAGGAAATATGCATAATCTCCAAAGATGATTACCACTATGATTCATCTCCAAGCAAACAAATTTTTAGTCTATAAGAATATTTTTCTATATGAAGAGCATCAATATCATCATGTATGCTAGTAGAACTAGAACAAGATTCAAGAGCATTGGTTTTTGTAAGCAAGGAAATATTTTCATTCTTAAGCATAGTAATCTTAGAAATATAAATGCCTATATTATATTTCTTGCAAAATAAAGTCTTTGTCCTCTTTTTCAATTTTAAGAGCACTAGTATCAAACATGAGGGAATTAACAATGTTAGCATACTCCTCATTTAAAAGAAAAATAAAAAATTGATATTCTAAAAAACTTAATCTTATCATGCAAGCTAGCAATTTCACTTTTAAGAATATTTACTTGAATAAGATGAAAATTATTATCTATCTCAACACCATTGAATTTTGATTCAAGTTTTAGTTAAGCTTTTGAATATTATAAATATTATTTTTTAAGAAAATATTAACATGTTCAAGATCGTTCTTTTCTTCATGCAGGTTATCCATAATCTTTGCAAGCTTTTTTCTTTTATTCTTAGTAGAATTAAGAGAGGCACAACTAAAAAGAATAATTCCAGTTAAAGATTATGTAGATAAAGAGTTCACATCCACATCATTAGAATATTCATTTGGGCTTTCTATGGGAGCAAAGTGACATTCTCCAACATAATTTTCACTTGATCCAATGTTGGAGGAGTCATTATAGATTTTATGTCCTTTCTTCTTCTTCTTATGCTCTTTATCTCTTTCCTTTTATCCCTTGTGACTATAAGTACTTTTTTCATGTGGGAAACTTTCCATGTAGTGACCTTTCTTTCCAGATGTGAAGAAACAAGAGGAGTAAGAAGACTTGCCTTTGTAGGATCTACCTTTAGAGTACATGTCATCTTCTTCACCTTGAAAGGATTTGTGACTTGACGAAGAATGGAAATCAATCACGTTCTTCTTGTTCTTATTTTCTTTAAGATCCATTTCTTCTTATGAGTTGATCCTTACCTTATAGGCTTGAAGATTAACTATAAGTTCTTCAATATGAAGAAGGGAAAGTGTCTTGGTTTCTTCTATGACTATCACTTTCTTGTCCCATCAGTGAGGAAGGGAGTGGAGAATCTTGATTTCACCTTACCAATGTCCATGGTATGGCCTTGGGCGGCAAGACCATTCACAATGGTATTCAACCTAAAATACATTTCATCTATACTCTCCATCTTTCTTTGAATAGTTGACTAAACATGTAGATTTCGATTTTCTTCACTTGTTATATCCCCTCATGAGTGACACATAGCTATCTTCATATCTCATACATTGTGTCACAAGAAGGTAACATGTGGACTACATGGGGGAGAGAGAGGGATGGAGGATCATTATGGCTATGGCATTCAATAGCACTTTCTTCATAGTACTAGCATCCCATTTTTCTAACTTACCCTCCAGTTGCTTGTATGGAAGATCCACAATTTTCCACAGCTCAAGACTTGATCCTGGAATATGGAATTGCATTCTTCTCTTGCAATATTGAAAATTTATCCCATAATAGATCAAGCTGTTGAAGAAGAATTTCCCTTCTTGATTGTCATCCATATTCTCCTATTTGTGGGAATATTCTATGATAAGACCTTGCCCTCATACCACTTGGGATCAAGAGGGTGTGAGCAAAAACCACTTTAAATTCCATTAAAACTTTAAAATATTTCCCAAGATAATATTTCAAGTACCACAAAAAGGGAGACATAGATTGAACATCCACAAGTGAAGATAGTATTTTTAGTGGTTTCATTTTAGTGAATGTAACTGTTACAACCCCAAATTTTGGGTTCATTTGTTGAGAAATTTAATTTCTCATAATAAAGATAAATGAAAAAATAATGGATGAATGCATGGATTTCATTTACAATAGCCTTGTTGTTTGATTGTGGGCTTTATTGGCTATTGGGCCCAATAACAAGGATATTCAATTAATTAAGGAATAACTGAGATTTAGAGATAAGAAAGGTTTGGAAACCTCTAGAAGGCAAATCCAAAGAGGACTTCGTGCCTCTTAGATTCCTTGGGTTCCAAGGAGTCCAAAGTTGCAAAGAAAGGGCAATAAGAAAAGAAAATAGCAATTAAGTATTTCCTTGTTAATAAAGAAATTGAAAACATTGATGAAATAGGGAAAATATGTGTAAAGAGGAATAAATGGGAAATCCTTAGTGGGATTTCGTATCCCAATGATTCCTAATGGAAAAAGGAATACTAATGAGGAAAATAAGAGAGAAATAAAGAGAAATCCACAAAAGGAAATATGTTAATAAGAAATAAAACAAGATAATGAGAATAATGCATTTAGATGCATCTAGAAGGATAATGAGTATCCTTAATGAGGAATTTCGAGATCTTTGATTTCCTTGGGATCCAAGGGACCCCAATAAAGGAGAAGAAAGAGAAAATACCATAACTATAAAAGATAGTATCTCTATATACTTTTCGAATTGCATAGGGAATCAGGTTTCAATTATATTTTATTTGGATTCCCCTCGATTTTCTGATTAATTTTCATGTATAACATGTTCTCATCGGAGCTACCAATCTTTAATAATGATTTTAGTAAGTAAATTACCTTCCGGCCAATAAGGGATTGACACGTCGCCAAGCTCCCATGCATCGTTGGTTTGAAAATATAACCATATTACCAAAATGCCCCCGCATTAGTTGCTTCTTCTTCAGCCCGCGGAGGGGCATTCTCGTCCAACGCGCCTTTGGTTGTCTTCCACCTCCAGCAGCACCGCGGCTGCTACCCTAGGCACCATGGACGACGCCTCTCTTCTCCTCCTGGACCGCGACGGTCCCCGGGGATAGGTCCCCTTGCTCCGCATGTCTCCGCCGCCCTTACAGGTTCTCCAAGCCACCGTCGAAGTGATGGGTATTGGAAGCAACCAGAGCTGCAACTCTGCCGCCAAGCGTAGCCCTCTGCAGGGTTACTCCTTCCTGCCCGAGGCATGAGGGTCACCGCCGACCCTTCCTCACGCTCTGCCGCACACCCAGAAGCAACTAATGCGGGGGCATTTTGGTAATATGGTTATATTTTCAAACCAACGATGCATGGGAGCTTGGCGACGTGTCAATCCCTTATTGGCCGGAAGGTAATTTACTTACTAAAATCATTATTAAAGATTGGTAGCTCCGATGAGAACATGTTATACATGAAAATTAATCAGAAAATCGAGGGGAATCCAAATAAAATATAATTGAAACCTGATTCCCTATGCAATTCGAAAAGTATATAGAGATACTATCTTTTATAGTTTAATCAATGAAAAACCTAACCTTTGATGATTAATGTGTTAGAAAGGGTTAATTGAGTATATAAAAGTGATATTAGCCTGTTAATGATAAAAAGGATTATTAAGATTAGAAAAGGATGAATTTTCATGTAAATAGTTTAACTGCGAGTTTAATGTGCATGAATAAGGCTTTAATGGGTCTTGAAACCCTAATGTTGGTACTTAGGACTACTAATGACTTTAATTGTTCGATTTCATGAATAGAATTAAGTTTTTAGGGATATAATCTATTTCGAACATTAAAAGTTGTTAATTTGTGGATAAATACCCTAAATGTAGTAATTAGGGTTTTCTCATGAATCAAGGTAGAATTAATGATTAAATAACATCATATGAGTAATAGAGCATAATGAAATAGTAACCCTAGGGCTCGAATAAGTCTATTAGACTTGGATACCATGATCCATGATAGAAGATATTGGATGTTTGTTTCAGGATCTTATTGAATGTTTGCTTGCCTTGTTGATTGGACTATTCTATTTCAAGTCTGCTTAACAGGTATGTGGTTACGCTTATGAATAACCGCATTAGTTTCCCGCATGTTTGTCGGATGGTTAATCGCATTGATTGCAATTAAACTGGTTGGATGATTCATATTTGCAAATTATAAAGTCACTATGATTATCACATTAATAATAGAATTATGGATTCTCGCACCTACATGCCACCCTGATGGATGATGCCAAAGGTCAGGCCTAGATGGGTAGACCAATGGACACCTTGAGTGGTGACCCCAGGCACCAAGAAGGTGGCCTATGATATTGCATGACTAGTGGGCACCATGAGTGGTGACCCCCAGGCACCAAGCTCGGGATTGAGAAGGTGGCCTTAAGTCATTGGCAAAAGGGCACCCTAAGGTGGGTATGCCAGGGTTAGGGCAAAAGTGGTGGAGAATGTCATATTGAAAAGTGTAAACTGGATTGTTAAATAATTTGCTTGTGATTATTAAATTGTTAGTCATATGTGCAAACTTTTGGTTGACCCCACATACCAGTATATTTCGATATACTGACCGACGTTTTGTTTGTCGGCGTTTTAGGTACAATGAAAAGAACAAACAGTAAAGTGGCAGATGTGGAAATTAAATGAGAATTAACGTGCACAGGAGGATTAGTTAGAGTAGCATCTTCATGGATAGAAGTTTAGAAATCCCATCTTTTAAAAAGGTAAACAAAGTTTTATTTTATACCAGTTTTTAGTTTAGTTGGTAAAGTTTCTTAATTGTTATTGATTATTTGTCGAACCTTTGATCCTGTTTATTGAATAACGGCTCTGACCTTCAGGTCTCCCTTAATTGGGGGTTACCGGGAGGCGGGGTCGTTACAATTGGTATCAGAGCCTAGGTTCCTCAAGTAATCTTTAATAATTATTAAATTTTACAAATTCCGTAGAACCCAAGGGAGTTATTAGAGGATTACCCGAAAGACAGAGGTGTCTAGAAAAGGATCACGACCGGGGGCTGGCAAGATTTTCCTCCGCACCGCTAGTCGGAATACGAGGACTCCCGGATCCGTGTGACTGCCTGGCCAAAGTCTTAGGGTATGAATCGAAGTAAGATACCTTTAGGACTCTCTCATCTCGTTCATCCTTTCTCACCTCAAATTCTGATAAGGACCTTAAGGATTAGGGTTTTCTCTCTTTTCCTCACCCTCTTGAGGTATGGGTAAGGTTAATAAGGATTAAGGAATCCTCCACCAAATTAATAAAAGCATGTAAATAAGATGTCATGGACATAAACTTAATAGAGTAAGCGTAAAGGAATAGATACATGCTTAGGTCGTATGACACAAGTTGTCATTGCCCTCAGGAGA
This sequence comes from Alisma plantago-aquatica, assembly GCA_963693085.1. Taxonomy (NCBI): domain Eukaryota; kingdom Viridiplantae; phylum Streptophyta; class Magnoliopsida; order Alismatales; family Alismataceae; genus Alisma; species Alisma plantago-aquatica. Next base: position 89,073,053 of record OY856409.1, read on the forward strand.
TACTTGAGGTTAGACCTCCTTGGCAGGAGGATGTGTAGAGAGAGTTAGTCTGGGAGGTGGAGACCTCCATTAAAGGTAGCAACCTAGCACATCCTTTGAGGATGATCTTAAACCTAACCCTAAGTGAAGGGTAGAGATAGAGATGGCATGATGAGTTAGACCGAGTGGTTGGTTATACATGCTTTGGGATCATCATACGGGCCATGAGAGGTTGGATAACCTAGTACCTTGGCGGCCCAACCTTGGAGAGGGTCGTGCATGTTTGAGCGAAGGGTAACTCCTTCATGGATGAGGTTAGAGAAGAACCTATAGGGTTGTTACCAGTAGGATATAACTTGTACCCAGAGTGCATCAGTAGTGGTGACATTAAACGAAACCCTAGTCAAGGGATCATGATGGATGGCTTATGAGATAAGCATAAGGGGTTATGGATAACCTTGAGTAAACTTAAGTTTGGGTACATGCTTCATTCAAGTAAGGGCATGCTTAGGAGTTTGATCCTTCATAAAGACATGACCTCTTATAGAGAGGTTGGTTGTAGGATTAGCTCTAGAGAGAGGGAGCAGACCTCGGCCAATAAAGTTGGAAGCCTAAAACCCCGAAACTTGCGAAACAGTGGGAGTCGAGAAGGATGCGACCTAAGTGGATGATAATGGCCGCCTCATGTGTGATCCCTAGAGGTTGATGATGTCTTGGCTAGCTTGAGAGTAACCAAACCCTAGAGGGAGGATGGTGCTTCTGGTACCTAAGGTATAAGTGATTACCTACTAGATGTGATAGAGAGTGCTTTAGACCCTGAGGAGGTTAAGGCACCAGTTGTGAGGCTTTATACCTAGTAGTTTTTCCAGGAAGAGGAATCAACTCTGAGGTGTTGCTTGAGTGGAAAGATCATGGGAGTACATGACATATCTTGGACATGCTGGATTCCTGGTTAAGAGAATGAGCATGCATTTTGATACTCGGAGGTGAACCTAGGTACCCAATGCTCATGTTGAGATTTGAGTCTCTATAGTTTCGAGCATGGTACTCTTAATGTGTAGAGGTAAAGGAAAACCCCTTCAGGTAAGGGTATGTTTGATGAACCCCTCACGAATGAGTTGACCCAATGATGAGGAAAGAGAACGAGTGTGACCTAGCATGGTTTTGTAGGTACGCTTGTGCCTTAAGCATGCTCATACGGATGTAAACCCTAAGGATGGTTGTGATCTTGCTGTCACAGGTTGTAGTTTCCTCCCATCCTGGGAGAGGATCCTTTGGTAGGGTGTGTACCCGTTCTGTCAGTTTTGAGGTGACCTAAAGAGGTCTCATAGGATCTTGAGAAGCTAAGTGAAGAGTACATGGTAGGAAAATGAACCTATAGGCCCATAGATAATCATCTCTAAGTGCATGGACGTGTTTCCATGGGAGTAACCGGTATGGGGCCTGACCAAGGTAGGTAGGTTTCCATGACCCCTGTGAAGGGATGAAAGTCAGTCATGAATGCAGAAAGAGATGATGAAGGCTTGGGTAAGGTTCTAAGTCAGACATGTACTATAAGAAAATCCCATGTCTATCCTAGGGTCAGGTAGGGATAAGACTGATGAAAGATGGAGTTTCCTAATTCCCTAGGTGCACATGACCATAGGGTCGGGAGGTAACAGCTATCATTGTCTGAGGGCCATGGGTTAGGAGATTGATCACCTTCATTAACTCATGGGACCTAAAGGGCAGATGAGTAGGGCACTCTCTGGATGCATAAGGGAAGAGGGATGACCCCAGAAGTGTCAGCACCTTATAGACCTAGAGGATATGACCAAGGATTGTGTGTAAACTCAAGTAGGTTTGAGGCTAGTTTTCCATAGAAGTAACTTTGATATAATGATGATTGTGATATAGAGACATGAGTTGCACATTTCCACTGAGATTTGAAGGTGTACTGGCAAGATGGGCTGTACCATCCCTACTCTTGGAATAGGAAGAACTCTGTATTTGGACGACCGCCAAATGCTTATTTCTTCTTGTTATGAGAGTGAGAGATAGGACAATATGCATGCCACACACCAAGGACAAAGATGTTGTGAGTTGGAACGTTGCTGTAAGGAATAAGGATAGAGATGATAACATAACTTTGTGGAAGGAATGATACATGGATGGTGTGCAAACACTAAGAGTATAAGGATATCATCTTGTGAGGATGTTTTAGCATGAACTATGTGGAATGTGCGAATTTACCAAGGTTGAGTTTGATCACCATGAGGACGAGCTCAGAATTTCTAAATGAAGACAAACTTAAGGTTTGAGGTAAGGCGATAAGTGGAATACATGGAAGTGTATATCGTCACATTACCTGACACCTAAGGAGGTAAAGTGGTATTGAATACTCTGGTTGAGATATAACTGTCTAGTTTAGCTAGAGGCTAGATGAGGTTGAGATTGTTCAACTAACCCTATGTTTGGAAAGGAGATGAGTTTTGGCTAACACACAAATATAATGAAATATGTGGAACAAGTTAGCCAGTTTAGTCCTTGTTGTAGTAAAAGGATGGTAATAAAACCCCGATAAAAATAGCTTAGGGTTTCTGAGGTATCGATCTCGAGGAATCATGACTTACAGAAGATCAGGGTAGTAAGTGATGGTAGCATGTAGCATGTGGCCATGCAAGCCAGGAGGTGAAGGACGAACACCATTAACCCAGTGCATGGATGTAAAGTATAAAGAGTTCCCGAGAAGGAATGAGAGTTCATCATTATGGATGTTGTGAGTCTCTCCTAGACCAAGAAGTTCAAGATACAATATGGGTTATGGTAGATCGCCTTACCTAGATGACATGAGAAAGGAAGAGTTCTGTCAAGGGACACATCTGGTTGAACTACATATGAAAAGAGGTGGTTCAACTACACCATGATGTGAATTCAAAAGTTTTTGATGTGATCCCAGAGTTCACTTCCATGAGGTGGAAGTATATACATGAAGAGCTCAGTGTTTGTTCAGTTTATCGCCCCATACTAATGGTTAGTATGATCCAGACTAGTGGGTCTGATGAAAGCATGAGTGCTCATTGAGGGTGATACATAGAGACAATTCCTAAGATGTGATGTTAACCACCATGGCCTTTATCGGGATGCAAGATGTTTCATAAGGAGGTAGTGTCGGTCACCACTTCATTATGATGATGTTGGTGAAGGAGGCCTCGCGAAGGTCATAAAAGAACCCCAAGTGTGTGCAGATGACGTCGCTTTGATCGTACAATGGCTGAGAGAGAGCCCAGTGGTGACATGAGTCATGAGCTGATGCAAAGCAGACTGAGATGCACTTCACTGTGGAGGAATAATGTGAAAATCCGACCCCTCTAAGCTACAGCTAAGAGAGCTAAATCCCCGATATAGGGATCCATTTGAGATGGATTGATGGAGATGGTTGTGTTTAGCCTAACCCCTCAGGATAACATGATGTGTGATGTGTTCCATGAGTCCGATCTAGAGCACTATGTGAGGTACCCAAGCCATGTGTTGAGCCCTGAACCTATTCAGCTTTTGAGAGGCTGAAATATCCTGAGTCACCTATGAGGGTACGATATACCAAGGTAAGAAAGAACTCAGATGGAAGCATATGAGATAATGAAGGTTCTTGGGAAACACCATGGAAAGGGTGAAGCCACATGGGAGCCATGATGGACATAAGAAAGGCTTATCCTGTTTGTTTGCTTGCTTGATGGAATTTTGAGGGCAAAATTCTCATAAGAGGGGAAGGATGTTACAACCCCAAATTTTGGGTTCATTTGTTGAGAAATTTAATTTCTCATAATAAAGATAAATGAAAAAATAATGGATGAATGCATGGATTTCATTTACAATAGCCTTGTTGTTTGATTGTGGGCTTTATTGGCTATTGGGCCCAATAACAAGGATATTCAATTAATTAAGGAATAACTGAGATTTAGAGATAAGAAAGGTTTGGAAACCTCTAGAAGGCAAATCCAAAGAGGACTTCGTGCCTCTTAGATTCCTTGGGTTCCAAGGAGTCCAAAGTTGCAAAGAAAGGGCAATAAGAAAAGAAAATAGCAATTAAGTATTTCCTTGCTAATAGAGAAATTGAAAACATTGATGAAATAGGGAAAATATGTGTAAAGAGGAATAAATGGGAAATCCTTAGTGGGATTTCGTATCCCAATGATTCCTAATGGAAAAAGGAATACTAATGAGGAAAATAAGAGAGAAATAAAGAGAAATCCACAAAAGGAAATATGTTAATAAGAAATAAAACAAGATAATGAGAATAATGCATTTAGATGCATCTAGAAGGATAATGAGTATCCTTAATGAGGAATTTCGAGATCTTTGATTTCCTTGGGATCCAAGGGACCCCAATAAAGGAGAAGAAAGAGAAAATACCATAATTATAAAATAAAGAGATAATGGGAATACATGATCCATCAATTATGTAATTTTGATAAAAATAGTATTTTCCTATTTGAGAAAAATATAATTTCATGATGGATAATTAAGAGACAAGAATAAAAAGAATAAAGGAAAATGTTTTCGAAATTCCTAAATAATAAAATGTTAGAGAATATCAAAAGGTTTGAAAAGAGAGAGAAGGATTACATATCCTTAAAGGAATATGATTCTTTTTGGAAATAACTCTACGAGTTGTGAATAGGATAACCTAGGGCTTCGTTGCCCAACCCTTTTAAAAGGGCTAGAGAACAGGGGCGAGTTCAAGAAGGACCCCATGCGCCCCTCTCTCCTATTCTTCTTCTTCTTCTTCTTCTTCTTCTTCTTGTCCATGCAAACCCTAAGCATGGAGTATAGAGAGAACTCGATGCAAGGAAAGGATGCAGAGTGGCCTAGATGGTGGATTAATGATCCCACAACGACTACATATGGTTAACCCTCCTCCCTGGGCTATCCCGTGAGAAATGCACCATGAGTAGGCTGCACATGAGCGGCGAACTGCAGGCTGACCTATCATCGACCAACTGCGTTGGGCACGAGCAGGTAGGCACCTTGTGCTCCTGGGTGTGCGGCGGAGCGTGAGGAAGGGTCGGCGGTGACCCTCGTGCCTCGGGCAGGAAGGAGTAACCATGCAGAGGGCTACGCTTGGCGGCAGAGTTGCAGCTCTGGTTGCTTCCAATACCCATCACTTCGACGGTGGCTTGGAGAACCTGTAAGGGCGGCGGAGACATGCGGAGCAAGGGGACCTATCCCCGGGGACCGTCGCGGTCCAGGAGGAGAAGAGAGGCGCCGTCCATGGTGCCTAGGGTAGCAGCCGCGGCGCTGCTGGAGGTGGAAGACAACCAAAGGCGCGTTGGACGAGAATGCCCCTCCGCGGGCTGAAGAAGAAGCAACTAATGCGGGGGCATTTTGGTAATATGGTTATATTTTCAAACCAACGATGCATGGGAGCTTGGCGACGTGTCAATCCCTTATTGGCCGGAAAGTAATTTACTTACTAAAATCATTATTAAAGATTGGTAGCTCCGATGAGAACATGTTATACATGAAAATTAATCAGAAAATCGAGGGAAATCCAAATAAAATATAATTGAAACCTGATTCCCTATGCAATTCGAAAAGTATATAGAGATACTATCTTTTATAGTTTAATCAATGAAAAACCTAACCTTTGATGATTAATGTGTTAGAAAGGGTTAATTGAGTATATAAAAGTGATATTAGCCTGTTAATGATAAAAAGGATTATTAAGATTAGAAAAGGATGAATTTTCATGTAAATAGTTTAACTGCGAGTTTAATGTGCATGAATAAGGCTTTAATGGGCCTTGAAACCCTAATGTTGGTACTTAGGACTACTAATGACTTTAATTGTTCGATTTCATGAATAGAATTAAGTTTTTAGGGATATAATCTATTTCGAACATTAAAAGTTGTTAATTTGTGGATAAATACCCTAAATGTAGTAATTAGGGTTTTCTCATGAATCAAGGTAGAATTAATGATTAAATAACATCATATGAGTAATAGAGCATAATGAAATAGTAACCCTAGGGCTCGAATAAGTCTATTAGACTTGGATACCATGATCCATGATAGAAGATATTGGATGTTTGTTTCAGGATCTTATTGAATGTTTGCTTGCCTTGTTGATTGGACTATTCTATTTCAAGTCTGCTTAACAGGTATGTGGTTACGCTTATGAATAACCGCATTAGTTTCCCACATGTTTTTCGGATGGTTAATCGCATTGATTACAATTAAACTGGTTGGATGATTCATATTTGCAAATTATAAAGTCACTATGATTATCACATTAATAATAGAATTATGGATTCTCGCACCTACATGCCACCCTGATGGATGATGCCAAAGGTCAGGCCTAGATGGGTAGACCAATGGACACCTTGAGTGGTGACCCCAGGCACCAAGAAGGTGTCCTATGATATTGCATGACTAGTGGGAACCATGAGTGGTGACCCCCAGGCACCAAGCTCGGGATTGAGAAGGTGGCCTTAAGTCATTGGCAAAAGGGCACCCTAAGGTGGGTATGCCAGGGTTAGGGCAAAAGTGGTGGAGAATGTCATATTGAAAAGTGTAAACTGGATTGTTAAATAATTTGCTTGTGATTATTAAATTGTTAGTCATATGTGCAAACTTTTGGTTGACCCCACATACCAGTATATTTCGATATACTGACTGACGTTTTGTTTGTCAGCGTTTTAGGTACAATGAAAAGAACAAACAGTAAAGTGGCAGATGTGGAAATTAAATGAGAATTAACGTGCACAGGAGGATTAGTTAGAGTAGCATCTTCATGGATAGAAGTTTAGAAATCCCATCTTTTAAAAAGGTAAACAAAGTTTTATTTTATACCAGTTTTTAGTTTAGTTGGTAAAGTTTCTTAATTGTTATTGATTATTTGTCGAACCTTTGATCCTGTTTATTGAATAACGGCTCTGACCTTCGGGTCTCCCTTAATTGGGGGTTACCGGGAGGCGGGGTCGTTACACTAACTCCACTACCATAGGAGTCAATATCTAAAATATTGAACCTAAAGTGACTCCTTAAATTCAATTATAATAGTTATAAAAAATGACCACCCTTTCTAGACAAAGGGATAACTAGCGTTACTTTTAGTCCAAGGAAGCTAAAAACCTTACGAAGGACTTACCTATCCATGACCAGGAGTATTTATCCTCACCAAGGACTTACCCACTCTTGTAATGAGTCATCAACCTTCACCAAGGAATTATCCATTCTTGCAATGCATTTTTCGTCCTCAAGGAATCACCCACTCTTGACTTGAATCTTCCGCCTTTGATTTGACTTTCACCATGCATAATATTTTCACCAAGGACCTCCTTCCCTTCTTCTTCGTCTTCTCATCTCTTAGACAAGAGAAAGAATCTTAACATTCATGAGAGAAAGAGAGATTGGGATGTGGATAAATGAGAGCCTCAAAACATACACATGTAGGATTGGCTCTATTAGAAACTCTTACTCACTCAAATGGATGTAGAAAGTGATTTAAGTTCACTGGATTGGATAGGGGATCTTTGAGGCACTTTCTCTCACAACTATAGTATATGGGCATTTTTAATGATTGGCTAACTACAAGATGAAGCCCAAGGGGTCCTATATATAGTTGAGGATGCTTCCTAGTCGTGAAAACTATTTATGATGAATTCTAGACATTTTGAGGAGTATCTGATGATTGTATTTCATTTTTGTACTCTCTCCAATGACTATTTTTTGCAAAATAGAAATTATTGTCGAATGAGTTGCAAATCACCTGATACTACTATCATCCGTGTTGGTAACTCATTTGACAAATGATTTTTTCTACCAAAAAGGCTAGTCAAATGAGTTAATTATTAGTAAGAAACTTGAATGACAAAGATTTCTTTCAAGCCTAAAGGTTGTCGACTGTATGACCCCATGGCAAACTTGATCAACACGACCCCTATCTTGAACTTAGCCAAAGTCTCTAATGTGCAAATTTAATTCATTCTAGGTGTCTCTATTTTACATATGAACTTAACTACAAGTCATACAAATAAATCTTGGTATTTATGCATGTACGATTTGATAACTCCAAATAAGGGTTTGCAAGTTTAAATGTTTGGAGTGTGTCGATCTAATCTACAATAGTCAAGTAGAAGCATTAAAACAAATAAGTGTAATGGTTTAATCATCATAAAAATAAGAGATTAGTCAACTTAGATCTTAAGTCAGCAAAATTGAGAGAGGTTTATTATGACATCCTTGTGTTGATTAGTGAATCAATCTCATGATATCACCACACTTCCGCATATCATGGAATTTTTGAGAAAAAACAGGATTAGGAAATTAAATTGATATGTGGAGTTGAAAATTTAGTTTTTACAATGATCTAAATCCTCTTCTACTTTTCTTCTTCCATCTTTTTACCATCCACCCATCAAAATCAAATACAAACTAAAAAGAGTGCCAAACCTTAAGTTCATGGTGGCAACCCCTCCTACCACATTTGCTTCTTTGACCCCTTTCTGTGTAATGGGGGTATACAACCAAAAAGAAAAAGAAAAATATGTCAATGTGTACATTAACAAAAAATATTTTACATCATCATCAAGGGAAAAAATAATAAAAAAGGTATATCAAGTTTACATGAGGATCCCGACCAAAAAAAAGTTTACATGAGGATATATTTGCATTTCCCTTCCACAACCATTCACTATGTTTTTCACCTAGAGACCAAATGAATGTCTCATTTGATACCCTTATTGTTGTACCTAGTGTCTGGTTGTGCAAATACTTGTAATTTTGTAGTATTATTTGAGAATTTACAAAACAATTAAACTCATTTGATATGAAGAACATTGGTGAGGAAGTCATTTTTGGAAGCAAAGTCAAGAACAAGAACATAGCTATGGTATTTTGTAATTTCAAAAAGTTGTACAACTTGGACACATTGGAAGTAGGGATCTTAACATGATGCGGAGGTGAGAAAACTATACCAGTTGATAGCATTTATTTGGAGGCTTTTTATTTTAGTGTTAATCGAGGAAGATAACTGTCCAATTTTAGGATCGTTTGATGAATGGATTATTATCCTAGCTTTAGTTACATTAAACAACTAGTTCAACACTCAATTCATGGAATTTTCTTAAGTTTGTACATAAATTAGATTTTTATAGAATTGTACTATTTTATTACATTTAATGTATTTTAGTGCTTTTATTTTTAAGACTATATGCATGGAAGAGAGCGACCTTTTCATTCACCCAAAGATATAATTCTTGAAAATGGTTCAAGCCCCAAGGCATCACTCCTCAAGCCCAAAGCTTGAGTGATGGCATTAGAATTATAGTTGCAACCTAAAATATCTTCAAAGCCAACTACCTAATCAGCTAGTCGACCATCTTAGCCAGTCGTTTAGATGAGATCACTTAGAAAAAATGATTAAAAAACAACTAGCTGATTGAATAACACACTTAGACAGACGAGTAAACCCAACATAGACTTACTGACTTCAAGCATAATGACTAGTTGAATGGATGACATCTCTTCCCCAAGAATCATCAGAATGTGTGAGATAATCGAATGCTTCATCAACTCGATCAACTAACACCTCACAAAGTAGTTGTGTAGGACCCTAAATGACCAACTGCCAAGCAATGAATGATGGACTATAACTAAAGACCAACATCCATCAAATGTGTTAGCTGATTGACTAGCCACCTAGCCGACATGCTATGTCAATCATCTACAAAAATAAAATGACATGCCTCTACTTACTCAAGTGGATGGTTGACCCCAACAATCATTGTATAAAAGATAAGAAATATCTAATGGTGCAAATTATTGGTCTAGTCTATGCTTGACCTACTTTTGGGAGAGAGGGTGATAGAGCAAGAGGAGATATCTCGAAAATTGTTTACAACCATCTCCAACGGCTAAGTCAGAGCTTCTACGTCATTGGATCTGAGCAGTTTTCATTTTAGACCACCACAACACCTTTGTAACATCTCATGGTTACGATCCTCTATATGCACTTCCTTATGTCTAGTCACAATAATGGATGATTAGTAGTTCTTTAATCGAGTTCAAAGAGTAGCCCCACTACCCATCATTCTCTTTTTTTACATATGAGATTGTATAAGTATTTTATTTCTATGAAACAATCATTTACCTTCTTGCGATCTATAATGGCCATCATTTTTGTTATTTATTAGGTTTTCAATAATGACAACTTTGTGGGTAAAAATGTGGATGTTGATTGTTTTGTGCTAACCCACCTGAATAAGAATTTTGAATGTGAAATTTTTGAGGTGATAAATATAGGACCTCCAAAACAACACTATGGTATGAGAGCAATATATGTACGTGTTCAATTCCTTATTCAAAAGAATCATATTGTACAATGGCCCCACTAATATCTATGTTAATAATGTGTAGCTGGAAAGTTGATATTAGGGATATTGAGGGTGGAATCTATTACATTGGTTGTTTAAAAATTTGAGAATCTAGTCTTAATCTTACATTCTAATTATTACAATTAGCCATAATCAACCCAATCAACCATTTATGATAATACTTACTCCTCGTTAATAATGTGATCAATAGTTTCTTAATAAATTATCCCTTAGTATCTGACCCTAACTATATTACAACAAGATCCATATGTTTTTGGGTAATTGTTCATATCACTATTCTAGGAAAAACTAAGTTTTCTATTCTAAGTTGAGGTAAGATAAAGAGATATCAGTAATTCCACTACTTTAATCGATTATCTATCACTATTCCAAAATTTACATATGTTTTTCCTTGATTTTGATATTGTGTTACTCTTCTTTTGCCTTGTCCTATTGTGAATGACTATTAGACTATTTCTTTTTGGTACATTAAACCCATTTTGGATGATGTAATTTATGAAAATATACTAATTTCATTGTCGGGTATATGTGGAGTAACATGATTTGGTTGCTATTGTTGCATTGGTTTGACATAAGCCATCACTTCCACTACTATTTCTTATGTGGTTGTTTGATGTTGTTATGAAGTGTCGTGTGATATAATGTTCTATTTTATTTGGTTTTTGAAAACATTATTGATTCTACGCTAGTAGATATGTTTGTTCCTCTTGTCAAGTTTATTCTTTGGTTGATCTATTTTGATCACTAGTTGAACCAATGAGCTCAATCATGGCCTCACAATTTTGGTTTTGAATAATCTTTCTTTATTTGAATGCTTAAATAATCATCACTTTCAATGTGCCTAATATATTAGGGTTGTTTGTCTATAGAACCCAACACCTAAATACGTTTATATGTTGGACAATATCTCACAACTCTATCTATCATTCTAACTATAAATTTCAGATGGTGACGTAATTAAGAAAGTGGGATTAAGTACGTAAGAATTACAAAACTATTTTGATTATATAATTTCTATATCATACACCCGAAGCTAGGAAATTAAATGTTTGGATACAAAGTTTTAGGTCAATGCAAGGAATCTATCTACGAGAGCCTACACAAGTATATTAAAATTATAATAAGTTCATCATTGTGTAATTTTTTTTTAATGAAAATCAGTTGACAACTCTTCTCCTCGATTGCTGACTTGTCTGAAAAAAAGATAGGTTGGATATAGTTGTATCATACTCTTTGTTTTACCGATTGATTTAGATGTCAAGACTTACCAAAATTGGGAAGAGATCTACTCACAACAAGAAAACCGTGTAGTTTATCAATATTGTAGCATGGCAAACATGAGTCACGTTGGTGGTTGTGTGGGCATGCACAGAGATACTTGTCAAGGTTCTAGGTAGTAATTCACACCCCAAGGGAAGCTAAGAGGAAGCCTAGATGTACTAAGAAGTCTTCATTATGTTATATCTTACATATATTTTGGTTTAACATATACATAGATTGCTGACAATTACATTAGAATAGTAGTTTTGCATAGAGATATATATATATTATAAGTTAATTAAGATTTTATTGGAATATCAGTGGAGGCTTTATTAAAATCAAAGTACAACTATGTCAAAATGTATGTGTAGGATAATTTATCTGGCTAAATGTGGTTAACAAGAGATTTATTAATAACTACCTTGTTAACAAAAAAATTAACTAATTGAATTCATTGAGTTTTAATCGAATTGGCTGAACCAAATCAACCATAACCAAAATAACCCTTTAGTTAATCAATGATAACACATTTTTTAATCTCTACTAGCCTTCATAACCATGGCAAACGATGAGTCAATGGTGCCTATATGGTTATTAAGACGATCATGACTATCAAAATACGACTCAATTGTGACCTTTTGTATGTTTCTCCTTCATAATGATGACCATTTGACTACCAAGGGCCATGGTCGTAAGCTAGCACTAATTTTCTGATTTTCACGATTCTATGTCCAAACATCACATCCTAGCCGATGTAGAATCAAGAGAGAGAAGTGCCTTATAAGAAGGTAGCTGCAACTAAAGTAGCTGTAGTTGCATTGTCTCAAGTCAGTCAAGAATTCGAAGTCATGAACCTGTCATGACTATTTACATGGATGTGGGATCATTAACTAATGTTCTTTTCTCTTCTTTGTGAAAATCATTAAATGTCCGTCTTTCATTGTTGATATATTTCCGAAAAGTTCAACAAGAACCTAAATAAAAAGAATTGATTATACAATCCACTTGAGTTTTGCTATGAAACACCGGCCTAGTGAACAAAAGAAATGAACTAAATGAAGAAATCAAATAATAGTGATTAAGTAAATCAAACGGCTTCACATCAACAATATGTTCCCCATTGCAGATTTGTTTTATTAACAAGAGTGTGCCCCGGATGCAATGCAGAACCCCACCCCCACTCCCACCCTCACTTGTTTCTTTTCAAGAGAACCTTGAATCCATTGAGCCAGTATTTAGCAGCCAGGTAACTACGTCAGATCTTTACCTTGCCCTCCTATCAAGTCTGGATGATTGGCCCCGACAAATGCTTGAACACCTTTACACAAAAAAGAAAACACGGGAAACTAAATACCATGTACAAGCCAGTAAAAAAGGAAGACCAAGTAAAATCAATGTATATAATTGTACGTACCTGCCAAAGAGTCTCATCAGACTGAGAGTCCACAAAAACAGCCCCACACAGTGATTCAACTAGATCGACCAGGACTTTTGGGGGGTTGGTCAGTACACTCCCTTGAGTGGGAACTTCTCCCATGTCTCTCATAAATTCTTGGATCTGAAATAGATTTGAATAATGGTGTGAGGAGCGACATTATTCATATAGAAAGACACATATGCAATTAAACTAGCTCTGGAAGTGAGGAGAGCATGGTAAAGGCAGGGCAGCAAGAAACAACAAAAGGAAATACAGTCAAGACCCTTTTTTGGAAAAGGAAAAAGAGAGACAAAGTAGCAGTGGCGAAGCTAGATTCTTTTTCAGTCTGGTTGGGTAGCATATGATTTAACAGCTGGAAAAACAAACTAAAGATTTGTGGTTTAGTGGATGAAATTTACTGCATATGCTAGAACAGAACAACCAGTAACCATTTGTTTGTGTCTAAACATTACATAGTATAAAAGGCTATTGAGAATATGTAATGCAACCAGGAAAATACTCACTGAACCAGAATAAGTCAACCATCAAAATTTATTCCCAAATTGAATATAGGGTCGACATAGACCCTTTTGCTGATAAGCTCTACCCACTATTGTCTTCAACATCACATCATCACTAAATATATCGACCCTCTGAATAATCTGAATTTTTAGCTTTTAAGATTTAATGTGAATTGACTAGCCTTACGATAACTTAATGTTAGTGTATCATGGTGCTTTGTAAAGCAACTGATTCTTTCCTGTTCTTGTGGAGTTCGGATTTTCTGTTCCTTATTTTAGTAGGAGCAGCCTACTCCTTCTTCCATCAACTTACGCGTGTCCCTGCCCATTGAATGGTAGGGTTGGGATTTTATTCGTATAACATATGGCAATATCTAACACAAAATGCAGCCTGCTCCTTGTTAAGTTAGGAACAGCAAATCCTAGGGGGTTCTTGTGATAATGTTCTGACAGGTGCGAGTAACATTCATGATACACTATAATCTAGATTGTCAATGGTTAGAACTTAAATTCAAGTACTCAACATGAAGTTGAACAGCATGAATGGTTATATAATTTACCCAATACAAAATGTTGTACTTTTGCTAGTGCACATTGGATGAAGACTGTCCTGCAATCGTAAAATATCAGACATAACTATTGCTTTACTGAAAAAACACAAAGGGATCCGTGTGTTTTATTTTATGTTTCCTTGGAGCTGCTGTGTTAAATTGAAAATCAGATTGCTGATACCACCAATTGTCGTTTTTCATTGTTTCAAGCCAATACGTTATTTGGGGCTGACGGGTCCAAAACATGGACACTGCATAGTTGATATGATGAGTTCAACAGTGCGGATTGACCGACCGACCGTCCAGGGTTCGCTGTGTTTCTATATCCAGTAGGGAATGCACAAACAGAGATAGACTAGCGGGAAGGAGATTGGATCATGAACAGAATTGAGAATTGAGATATAACTAGAGGGAGTTAACAAGGAGAAATATACTGTACCTGGGGCTTGAGGTGCGATGGCAAGAACCTATGCAACCCGCTTTCTACAGCCACCCGTGCTAATTTCCTGGTGCTAGTATACTCAGCGCAAAGCCGCTTGTGCCGCTTAACGGGTACGCCTTGGAGCATCTCATTAAGATGCTGGGTGACCGCGACTTTGATGTTGGCTTTGCCAACGAGGGAGTAGAAGGTCTCAAGGCTTAGCGCCTTCTCCAGGAGGTCACGGTCGCGGAACTTGTAGTCGAGGATCTCCTCCACCGCCGCCAGGCTCAGGTCCTTGTCGAAGCCTTCTTCCTCCACAACTTCCAGGTCCATCTCCTCCTCGGCGAGGTCTTCTTCATCTTCCTCCACGATGGGGCTAAGTGTACCCATGTTAAACAATTGCAATCGGCCGGGGCTGAAACGCGAGTCGAGACCACCCTGGCAAGGTCTTACTCCTTCGAACCCGCCGTTATGTGTCTCCCGGTCGTATATTACGATCTCTCTTCTGGATTCAAGGCCGGAGTTCAGGACAGCACGGCGAGGTTTTATGCCCCGTCGATGGAATTTTAAGGAAGGTTTAAGACGTGTCCGATTGCAATTCTGTATTTGGTTACCATCGGGAAAGGGCAACAATATACAGCCCGGACTTCTTGCCGTTTTTTTGGTTTTCGCCGTAAGTTGCACCTCACGTGCTATCAGTTGGGGATGTCCTTGTTAGAAAAACGTGGTTTTGGGTCAATCGTTCCTTGGCGAGAATATAGGGGCCTCACCTCTGGAGCTGATGGATATCAATAATTATATCCCATATGTATAATATGATGTTCTAAAAGTTTTTCTTCAAAATGAAAATACATTACGGGAAACGAAAAGATTAGAAATTAGATTCTAATTTATTTTTTGTTGGATAACAAAAACAATAAAGTCCAGTTTGCTTCTTGTCTTGTATGAGTAGGATCTCCAGGGCAGGTTCATGAGATGAATTTAAGAATCTAAACTTTTATGTTGCATTAAAGCTTATATTGTGTACGTGGGTAATTAAAAGTAGTTGTGCATAATTATAACAAAGCATGTTGTAGTAGTTGTTCATATAACTGCAAGTGATGAACATCACAGTTTTAAGTTTGTATATTCAATCATAAATTGCATTTCTCACTAGGTGAACGAGTGTACATGTAAGGAGGCGGGATCACCCCCTTACTAAAAATTTGAAGAATAAAACATCCATTCCGAACACACTCAAAGGTATGTTGGATTAGGTATAAATTTTCCAAATTTATTATAATGGTATGCAAAAGACCAAAGTGTAGCAGTGGAATGAAAATAATAACTATATTCAATTTTCACAAAAGATTACAAAAGTACATCATAATATCCCATAAGGGTTTACATGTATGATACAACATAAGGATCTAAGTAGAGGAAAATCTACTCGGCAGGAAATAACACATCTGCCATAAAAACCAATGCAATTACACTACTCTAGTGCTACTGAATCACATAGCATGTTAAATGTAGAGACAAGTAGATAATATAATAAGAATATATAAACTAGTCACCACATAAGTGACCAACATATACATCCACCTCATAAGTGGACAAAAGACATCACATGTCATCTTTTAGAGTTCCATCATGAACAAAGCATAAGATAAGAGTTCAAAAGAATATCCATGATCACATAATCAATATCAAATAAGGTTGTTCATATGAATCATGATTTTCAAAAGAAAAGACATTGTGTATAAGCTAATGTCCATAGGACAAAGAGAATGAATAAGCATAGGTGAATTGCTCAACATAGAAGAATAGGGGATACATCATACCTCAACTTCTGAGTCTAAACAGTCCAATCCAGTCCTAGATCCAAGCTTAGGCCTCCAAAGAACCTCTAGGAAAGGTGGACATGTCCAATAAGTAAGGTTCTCAAGCTTAGAGAGGTTGGTTTCTCCAACATAGCTGCTATCTCGAGCAAGAAGCACCTTCTCCACTTTAGAGGTGAAAAACCCGAACAAATGAACATGTAGATGAGGTGTTTATGGGTTCTAGGTGGGGTTTCACCATGGAAGGCCATGGTTCCGATCTAGAGGAAGGTGGAAGGAAGACTAACAACATGAAAATAGAGAAGGAAAGGAGGATACTTACTAGTTTTGGCAAAATCACCAAGGAGGAGCTTAAGAAATCCTAAATTGAGAAATCTGGAACCCTAGGAGCCTTCTTCACCAAGGTAGGCACCTCCTTTTACCTTGGGACAACACCTTCGTGACAAAATAGAGTAGGAATGATGCTCTAAGCTAGAGGAAATAAAGGAGAGCAAGAGTTTTTGAATTGGGAGTTGGGAAGGGGTAGATATGGCTATATAAAGAAAGAGGTCAAATATGAGGTGTCTATGAGTGTAACATCCCAGGATTTGAGGCCTCGAATAAAACACTCTTAAAAGGAATGATTGGACTACCCATATCACCAAGGTGCACCTCCTTTTCTGTGAGCCCATCACTAAAGAACTTCATAGTTAAGCGTGCTTAGCTTGGAGTAGTACTAGGATGGGTGACCAGTCGGGAAGTTGATCCTGGCTTGCGCATCGGTGTGGACAAAGTGCGTAGTTAAGGCTAGTGGTGGTATGTGAGGACAATCGTCATTCCTAAAACTCTACTAGAGCCTTGGACAGTGGGCCCGTGCATTACAAATGGTATCAGAGTCAATTCCCCTCCAGTAGGTGGGGCCCACATGGACATGGCATGCCAGTCTTGAGCTGTGTGGTCCAGACATGTAGAAAAGGGTTGTCCATGGTTGACGTAGCCACCCTTGCGCTGGTATTCCGTGATCGGGAGCTGGGTGTCCATGGGCTATTGTGGGTGTGCACTGAAATGGGGAAGAGATTATGAGGTCTAATAGTTGACCCTTGACGAGGACGTCAAGAGTCTAAGTGGGGGAGATTGTAACATCCCAGGATTTGATGCCTCGGATAAAACACTCTTAAAAGGAATGATTGGACTACCCATATCACCAAGGTGCACCTCCTTTTCCGTGAGCCCATCACTAAAGAACTCCATAGTTAAGCGTGCTTAGCTTGGAGTAGTACTAGGATGGGTGACCAGTCGAGAAGTTGATCCTGGCTTACGCATCAGTGTGGACAAAGTGCGTAGTTAAGGCTAGTGGTGGTCTGTGGGGACATTCGTCATTCCTGAAACTCTACTAGAGCCTTGGGCAGTGGGCCCAGGCGTTACAATGAGACTTTCCATGTATCATGTATAAGGGTGTCCATGGACATGCAAGATTTTATAGAAAAGGAATAAGTCAAGCATGAGGTGTCAAGTTACTTTCCATATGTCCAATGCTAAGGGTGCCTATGGACATGCAAACCTTTATGGATAAGGAAGAGTCAAGAATGAGGTGTCATGGAGCTTTCCATGTGTCCTTAGCCTAGGGATTTCATGGCCATGCAAGAAGACAACTCATAGGGGCTTTTTGAATATCAAAATTTGATTTATGGACACTTATAGGCCATCCCAACCGACCTCCAATCAAAGAAATAACCCCATTGGTTGATAGCTTCTAAAGATAAGCTCATTTATAAAGAGAGTAATCCCTAAAATGCCCTTGGAAAGAAACACCTTCAAACTAAGGTGCAACTAGGCGCCCTATGGTTCAAAAATTCAAGAATGGTAAGGGAATATATAAGGATTATAATGCATGTGACAATTTGCAAAGAAAACCTCCAAATTGGGTAAATTGTAGAAAAGTCCTAAATGTACCTAAAATTGCATAACTTGCACAAACAACATCCAAATCGGACCAAACGTCATCCATAAGTTATCTTTGATGTGTTGAATATGAATTTGACTTTATTTCAATATTTTGAAGTTATATAATCACATTATTCATTACTTATGCCTTTTACTCATTTTCTCTCTCCTAAACTTATCCTAATATTTCAAGTTGGTCCAAATTAGATGAAATTTGACATGTGGGCTAATTTTGATATGTAGAGAAGTTTGTTTCCACTTTTGAGACTTCTTTTAATGATACATGTCATATGGCTCATTAACGGCCCATTATCTAAATTATTCATCCAATTAAGTTTATTATCTTCATATTACCACCAAAATGCGTTATGTGGCATATTTTATGTATCCATTATAAACCTAAGATTAATGTTAGAACATTAGGTTACTTTAAGGTGATCTATACATGCATTAGCTCATTGGGGTTATACTAAACATCTATTTAGGTCTAACCTTCAACCTTGTTTGACTAAGTCCAAAATGTCAACTTCTAGGGTAGGGTCGGAGATCTAGTATGTTACAGTACATCTCCTTAGGGGTCTCATGAATATAGCACTAGTTAAATCAGTGCATGTTCTCTCGAGGGGTCTCTTTCAAAATTCTAGGTGTTCCATCATGGACTCAACTTCAATTTCACATTTTTATAACCCTTTTAAGGATCATTTTTAAAAAATTTATGAGTGTATTCCTCCCTGAAACACACTTAAGAGAATCTAATTATCAAATTTGATCATCATTTAAATTTAATGATACACATGATCCTAGACTTTTGTAAAATTTGAAGTAACTAATACATTTGTAGAAATGAGCAAAACTCCCAAAAAATAATGTGAAATAGTGTATGGTTAAAAATGTTACCCATAAGTACCCACATACATGTTTTGCTGAGAAGGAGGTATATAAAACTTTCCAATAAAAAATACATCTCTATTTGAATATTATCAAGTAACATTCAAAGTATTATTGAAATCATACAAACTCCCTTCCTTGAGTTTAAGCAATAGTTCAAAGGTTAGATTTGGTAGTGAACTCAGATTAGATGGAAACTAGGGTTTACATAGGCTCAACCCTTACAACTCAGATTAGATGGAAACTACGATTTATATAGGCTCAACCCTTACTTTGGATAGAACCCTTAACATTCACCCAATACCCTAATTTTATCATCAATAAGATCAATATATGGTTTCAGGATTAACTCCAAGTTAGATATAGATCAATTTTTAGAACATTATATCAACTTAAGTTTCTAAATCATGAACATATATCGTATTAATACATATGTTCTCACAAATGAGATATGAGCTAGGGATTTTAATAATAGTTGAGGTATTTTTCCAATCAGATCTAGGGTGGTTTGAAGTCAAAATATCATATCTAAGGTCTTAGAGTCACATTTATAAAAATTAGGTTATTAATCAATTATGAAAGATATCACTTATTCAAGAATCAACCTAAGGTTCACATCATCCATAATATTTCATACACAAGTTATCATCATTAAGTTTTAGAGTTATTAGAGTCGAAAGTTAGGGTAACAACATCCTTTAAAGTCACTAATATAAGAGACATAGAGTCTGTATGGTCAATAATGTAAAGGTTTGTCATTAATTATTTTCATATAAGCAATTGAGAGAGGATCCAAGATAATCAGCGATCTAGGATGAGAATTTGGGCATCTACAAATACTTAAAATAAATGCTTCTCATTTTATTTTATCAAAAAAAATATTTACATGTTATGTTCAGATCCAGAGTTTACTTTTTATGAATTTATGAAGGTCAAAATATTTTCCCAATATTTCAGTGAGAGATACCAAAAATACCTTTGTGTGAACATTTTAGGCCATTGGATCTAGCGTGGTTGTTGACAGCTATCTGGATGGACGATATGGAGCATCATCTCCACTTAGATGGTTTCACAAGAGATAAGATGAGACCCACTGACCTCTGACTGTCATATCAGGTCCACACTAACCCCGGTCAGATTATGTGGTCATTGATGTTCCTCTCTTGTTCTAGAAGCCCATGCGGGCTTCACACTTAGTCGTAGTGGTGAGGAGGTGAGATAAGAGCATCATGCCTTGGTGCTCTCTGAGAAGTAGCTGACTGAGCCTGGCTTGGCCCCATGAAGGAGATTAGGGTATCAATACTGGGTTGGTTCAATCCTCATGTGGAAACATTGTTGTGTTACTAGGAGATGGCAAGAAGCAGCAGCGAGCTACAAACCTCATTTTATAGCCAAAAAGGATATTGTTGGGTTTGTGGAGGCAAGACAGGGTTGATGAATGGGTTTTCATAGTAAGAAGGGATATGTTTAGGGTGTTTAGTGCTTGAGTTCATTGATGTGAGAAAATTTGTGGTGAGATGATCTCTATTAATGAGATGATCTCTAATGGTGATTAAGGCATCAAACTATGTTAACCCACCCATGATTCCATATGGATTGAAGAAGGGGAATGATTGGGACAACTTTTGTGGGGTGATGAGATAATTGGAGAGAGATGTCTAGAAAGGAGGGATTTGGAGCTTCTTTCCCTTTCTATCAGGAGTTTAGGCATGATTCATGGATCGTTGATCCCATATCGGTACCTCACATGTAGTGTTACTTGGTTAAGGGTGTAGACTTAAGTTTAAAGGCACCAAATTACTTGATCAATCAATTAATGTTATTAAAAACTTACCAAATATGTTTTCTCAATTTAAATAAATGCTTTAAAACTTCAAAAAATCCTTTTGACTAGTAGGAGAGTCTAGACTCTTTGAAATTTTGGGATAACCTTCCTATTATATATATATATATATATATAGGGCATTCATTCAATGCATACATATATATTTTGCAACCACTTATATAGGGTGTGTGGAGAGTTCACACTAACCAATGTGGAATTTCTCATTCCATCATTGATAAGTCATGTTAATAAATACACAACATTTGTTTGTAATTATTGCTCAACATGCTTAAATATTTTGATAATGCAAGAAAATGTGATTCTAGCTCTTTTCAATGTTGGGTAAGTTTGGGTACTTTGCTTACAATTTTGACTAATAAATTACATTTCAATGTGGATTTTAAATTTTCTTTTGTTTGTCTTCTTTTCACCCAGTAATAATCATTAGATATTGTTGGTACTTGTCCCTGAGATGCTAAATGTGTATTATCTAAATCCTTCGGGTGAGCAAGTAGACAGCGGGGGACACAAAATGAAGAAAGTGTTATTTATGTGAGTAAATTTTTATATCCATCAACATATAATTGTATGCATCATTAATTATATGATTATTTATTAATCCATTTAAATGTGTAATAGTATAAAAAGTCAGAGAAAAGGTAGATAAGAAAACAAAAGTATTAAGTTGGAAGGATGTTGAGGTATTTTCTGACTCCAATATATATATATATGCCAACTACACTTACTTTTATTTAATAATGTTTCATACAACTGTAAATTTGTAGTGGATAATATAAGATAATGATAGGACATACAGATACTACGTGATGTGGTACACAGACCTGGTTGTCAGGCATGTGACACTAGACATCTGTTGCATACAAAAGGTAATCTATATATTCTTGATCATCATAAGTAAATAGTCTCATTTGATAATATGAAAAATCAAATCAAACTCTTAAATTATGCCATTATCTTTGTAGTTGTTTGACACGACATAGCCCTATACAAAAGAAGAGATAGATGAGATACAACAAGAGTAGGCACATGCTTTTGCTAAGGAAGTCGAATTTGAATATGATTGGGATAAATTTTGAGTTTTCTAAACCTTGATGTCATTTATTTCTATATAAATGCAGTGGTTATGACTTTCTACAACTTTAAATTTGATGTGAGTATATTGTTGGTATATGTGGATGATGTGTGTATATATGCATGTGTTTGAAACTTTGAATGAATGTGAAGATGAATGAATACAATGAGAATTGTATTTGTACATGTCATGAGTGAATTGGAGAACGGATCTTGTATGTGTGTTTTCAAAATTTTGTATGTATATGATAATTAAATTAAGTGTCGAATATAATGGAATTGAATAACGGAAATATATGTGGCTGGATTAATTGTGTGTATGTGTTTGTTATTATAGGTTTTCTAGGTGTGCTATCCTATTGTTAAGCTGAACATAGAATGGAACCTACAATTCTAATGAACTATAGGTTCTACATCCTACTAAACGACCAGATAGCAAGTCTACAGACCTTATATTTAAAAAAACATATTTTTGATGTTGATTTTTATAAATAACCGACCTTGTAGGTCTATAACATCAATTTCTTTAGAAACCCGACGCTATAGATCATCTGTGTCACTTTCTCCACAAAACAAAAACATTGCTATGCTAAAATGGTTATATTAGGCATCACGCTCGTGCTACTAGTTGGATTGTAACATTAATTTTCAAAAGAAATAGACATTATCACTACTCTAGAATGGTCGTGTTGGGCAACACAGTCGTGCTACCAACTGATTTGTGGTGTTGGTTGTTCTAAAAAAATGGCACTAAAAATCTGTGGTGTCGATTGTTTAACCAAAGCCGACGACACATATTGATTATAGCATCATTTTTTTTCTTAGAACCGACAGAGAAATTCCATGACTCTTTATCATTCTAAGCCGTTAGTTATCTCATCAGTTTTTGTTTTCAAGTCAACCGTCACTCTCTTTACTTTATTTCTTTGACTCCCAAGAAATTGATATAGAGGCTCTATAGCTATAGTGTCACCCACTTCGATGTTAGTAAAAACCTAACAAAATAAAGATATTTTAACTGACACTAAAGGTGGTATCTGTACTAGTGATTGCAACCTTTCCTGTAGTGGATGATGTCTTGAAAGTATGCAAATAGATTTTGAGGAAGCTCACGATCGATAAAGCATGCATATGCATACAGATGTAGGTACAGAGATGGAATACGGATTTTCTTGAAAATTTAGGATACGAGTATGGCATGGAAACAAAAAAATTGCTAAAATAATAAATATACCTATTTTTAAATCATAAAATGCAATTTAATAAATTCAAATATACATATAAATGAAAAGGGACTTTTGAACATGACATGTTTCGATCTTTGTTTGAACTTATGACTAACTTTTGCATTTTATTTAGGTTCTCTTTAGTGACTTCTGGGCTAATTATAGTCCCATTGTATGGAATATTTAGCAAGTGTGTCATCACTTCATTTTATGACCCATATACACTTTGTTACATTGTTGTAACAACATAACTATTGCCATCCTTTCATGCTTTCTATATTAAAGTCATATATCATTACATAGGTGAATGAATATCACACTCAATATGAGGTGTGCCTCCTTAAAAAAGAGAGATAATATTAGATAATAGTAAGATACTAACAAGAAGTAACAAATCAACAATAGTTATATTAGGATGTCAACTTGGGTTACACAACATTTTGTCTAGAAATAGAATTAACCCCACACACTTATTCTCATGGTATTCTCAAGCCTCTCAAATTTTTCTTTGAGAGACAAGAATGAAAATTTGAAATAAATATAGAAATAACAGTAACAATAGGAACGTACTGAAAAATTAAATTGGATTTATGTATGCATCTCTACATAAATGGGTGGGGCCTTCCCACACAACATCCAAGATGTACCCATGAAGTATTTACTCTTTAGAAGAATAAAAAATCTGGATATGTCTGGATAGGCATCCAATACATATCCAAGTGTACCCAAGGAGTACTAGTATCCAATACATTTCTAGTACGGGTGAAACACCTATTGTTGAGTATTTCTTCTTTCTAGCTCAAGACCAACATGAAATATGCACGGGAGAGCATGAAGTAGTGGCATATAAATGATTGAAGAAGAGGGAGTTTGTAACATGGATTGGGATTATTTGAAGCTTCAACCATAGAAACTTGATATCATGGTTCCTAAGCTTCTAAAAAATTAGTGCCATTGATTGATAGGTGGAAGATTACATTAGAACATTGGCATGTTGATTGATGTTGTGTGTAGATGCCAATGTACACCTGACATATCATGTGTCATAGATGAAGCCTTTCCATCGTAAGCACCAAACTTAGCATCTATATCCACCTAATTGGGAATGAGAAATGTATTAAGGCTCCCACAAAAGGTCCTATCAAGGCATACATACAAAAAGGACAAGAAGCCACAAAAAAATGTTGGTCAACTAGGTCAAAGAGTGATAATATTGGGATCACTGTGACAAGATGAGGATGGCCTTTCCATATTGGATCCTCATCAAGCACAAGAAATAAATTAAGGGAGAAGGATTTTTACCATGTTTAGATTACCGAGGGAGGAATATTGGATAATTTTATAATTTGCATTGTTCATAAATATGCTTATTCTTGTTATACTTAGATTTTCATATTTTTGTGACTTTTTTGTGTGACTTTTTTAGATGTCTATTTGACCTTTATTCTTGAGACTATAATGATTAAGCATGATTTGATTATGATTATTGATTGATTGAAAGATCATAGGTAGTTCTTGCTAGATTTTAGTATATGGGATGCATGCTTGATTATCTCTAGATGTCATTTAACAAATAGATTTTTATAGGAAGTTCAATAACTTGTGAAAATGTTTTCTCATGAATTAAGATTTGGATTTAGTATAAAATAGAGACAACACTTGGGAAAAAATATAGAAGCAATTTGAATTCATTAAGTTGGTTTTCCTTTGAACAACTATTTTAGCTCTACTAATTCAAACAGAAGATGGAGAATTGTTTTAATCTTGATTTCTTAATAACCTTGTTGATTCTTCACCTATTTCAAACAGTAGGGCAGACTATTATCTTTTTTCATGGAAAAGGTCAATCAAACTATATCATGAGTAAACACCTATTAGATCTTAGTTCCTGGAGTATAGATTCCTATGTTCAACAATTGGTTTATTTGTTGGGTTTCACTTCTTAAATATTTTCCTCAGTTACATAAAATTGGGTGGCTTCATTCATGTTGGTGTGCGCTTTGAAATGGACTCTTGTCATGTCCTAAGGGTCATGTTACCTATTATATGTGCACTTTGGTTTAGTGAGGCATCCCTATTTGTTTCTTAATACTACTTCAATGGCCCTCATAGTCATCTTTCCTCAGTCAAAGTGACAATGTTGGAAGCTTTTGTTTAGATGTTGAGTAGTTGTATGTGTTCTTCTTGTATTGTTGAAGAAAAAAGAAGGAATATCTTGAGGAGTTATTTCCATCTTGATGTTGATTATTAGCTAGTGGATTTTATATATAGTTGTGCTTATCAATAAATATATTGTCAAGATCTGTTGTTTCATAGAATTTAAGATTTTTGTTGTTATTTCTACTCTCTATTTCTAACTCACACAAGATGTCTGAAATCTTTGAGGATATTGTAGATGCTATGCTTTTAGTTGTACTGGTGTAATATTATGGAAAAATAGTGAATCATATTAAATGAACAAAGACACAAAACAAAGGGACAGTTGCTCTAAGAGTTGGAGAATAATGCACTGCTTTTGTTGGCACTACACTAGTAGGGTTAGTGTAATACAAAGCCAATCTCATGGCCTCAACCTATTGAAAAAAAATTGTTGAAGCTAAATGTCAGCATAGGAGTTTAAAGGTGGTCATATCAGTTATAATACAACGTGATTCAATCTGGCATAATGAAAGGAAGATGGATGTTTTTATTCACATTAATCTTATACAAATTTGTTATTCTTCTTATATTTTGTTAGATTTTCCTTCTATCTTTTCATGTATATGAAGAAAAAATGTACAATATTTTATAAGAAATATGTATAACTGTACTTATTAGAAAGGAAGAAATGAAATGATATAATAAAACACTCTTTTTTATTAGTAGAGTGAAGAACAGTAGTAGAGCTTGTATATTAAAAAAGAGAACAAACACATGGTCTAGTGGCACTCTATTTCATTTTTCATTAATATTTCATACTCAAATAAAACACTTGGTACAGTTCTCTTAGGTCATATTTAATAACTTTTTGGCAGGTCATATTCAATGACAACTATTGTTAGTTTAGATGGGACTGGAAGAATATAAGAATGATTTTCAGATACAAGGAAGAAGGACCAAATTTAATGTTTCTTTCAAAATCAACCACCCCACCTATTCATTTTGGTGCATACAATATTTGTCTTCCATATTGACCAACATTGTAATAGTATGACTAATTGAACAATTCAGCTTATGCTCAAGCCTATCGAAAATAAAATGATACTCAACTCTTTTCACAACCTTCTATTGAAAAATGACGTTTCACCAATCTATCTTTGAGCTAATCTAGGCATGAATTTTCAATTACATTTTCTTTACCAAAAATTATGTGATATCAAAAGGTTAACCATAATATAAAATCATAGTAAAGTATAATATATTTCTGAAGTAGAATAATATATAAAAATTAGGATCGAACAAACATTAAAAAAATTAAATGTATAAATGAACAATATAACAGAAGCCAGTTGATGGGGGTGTTGGTTTGGATTTCAAAAAATATATGCTTATTATTTTTCACATGAAATTTAGAGGATTTTGGTAACACAAGAAACACATATACATACACATTTGTTGGTCTTCGTCTGTGCGTGTGCACACACACACGCACATGCACACACACACACACACACACACACACACACATATATATATATATATATATATATATGTGTGTGTGTGTGTGTGTGTGTGTGTGTGTGTGTGTGTGTCGAGTGCGTGTACAAACACATACCCATAGTTTTTTAAAAGAAAATAGTATTATCTTTGAAGGATAGTGTGACGACACCCTCCTCTTATTATCCCCAATGAAGGAGGACCAAGGAGACAAGGACCAATACTATACTTCCCCAACATCCATATTCAATAAATAACAAATAATATTCAATAATTTCAAATCAAAACATTATAGATAAACAAAAATTGGAAACATAGATTCTTGAGTAAGGAGTTACAAAACTTTAAAAATAAAAACAACTAAGTTAAAAAAATGTTGGAATTAAATTAGCTAATCATATAGATGTCTTAAGCTTTATTTTCTTTTGGTACATTCTTCTAGAACGTCATCTCTTCAATCTTCATGTCAAATAGCTAACCTAAAATGTTGATAAAAGAAACAAAGTCATCATATTTATACATTTTATATGTGGGTGAAATCAAAATGGATTCTATAGGAGAAACACATATTTTTTCTATCTCCTTCGATGTACCAATCCCTATTCCATCCATGGACTCTAGGGCTTTCAATCATTATAGGATTTTATTGTGACTCTTTTAGCCTTGGACTTGTGTCACAAATCTTCATTGCTTTATAGTCACTTACTAAATGAACGATAATTTGGTTTCTTGGAGTATTTATCTCCTTAAACTACCCCCAAGAGATTTTATTCTAGGTCCAAAAAGCCTTATATTCATATGTAATACACATAGGGCATTATATATGTACTGGAATGGAAACATACTCCCGCTTTATATGTATAAATCAAACATCAATAAAACTCCCAAAATCATCCAAAAGAAATTATGATCACTTATTTATAATGTAACCCACACACCTTTCTCAATTATAGGTGATGTTCAAGATATCAAGATTTATATTCCAAACAAGAACGAATCAAAATCAATCTAAAAATTAGCAAATAATCTTAGGGTGTTCCAATAATATTAATACAATGTGAACTATGGTTTAGTCTTGATCCTAGTGGTCTTCTTTCATGTTTGTATTAGGGTTGGACTTCAATACTCTAAGTTTCTTATATTATTGATCCTTTTAATAGGGAACCTAAATTATGCATCAAAGTAACCTTATCTTGCTATTATCATAAAAATTCATTACTACTAAAAGAGATCAGATAATGTCTCAATGTAATCATATTCAAACAAGATAAACATATTCTTTATCAAAATTAGAATTTTCTTATTACATAATCATACATTTTGTATCAAAACATTCTTTTTGAACCTCAGATTGAGCTACATATGGAACTCCTATTTTTATTTCTACACATTTTCTAAGTATTTTTATATATATTGACTATATTTTGATCTAGGGCTTTTTGATATTTTTTTCAAAATTATATATTATATTAGCCAATCATAGCATGCAAGGTTACCCAACATGGGAACACCTTAGCTGGATTTTAATTAGGGGAAAGACCAAACTATCCTCATGCAGTATTCATCTTTGACCACACATGTCAGGGTTTGAGAGGTCAAATCTCATGAAGATTATTCCACGTGGCCTACGTGTGAAGTAGAAAACCATTGAGTCAACTCCAGAGTTGATGTTGGGCTACTGTCCTTGGTGGTCTATGCCAAAGGTTGGGCTGGACTCGACATACCTCTCTAAAGACAACGAGATATTTAGCTCACAATGAGGTGTTCAAAGAAGGGATAGTCTAAATTTATTTTGTGGGGCTAGGAACTAGAAAATCATAAAAAAGGTTAGGTGTGTGTTACCTTGGTTGAGGACTCTAAGATGATGGGAACTCCTTCTTGAACTTCTTGTGATACTTGTAGCCAAGGCCCAGGTGAAGCAGAGGGTGAAGATTAGTGGCAAGTTCCAAGTGTTGTTACGGGAAATTGATAGGTGGGTTGAGTTGCACGAATCACAGGGGTGTAATGGGTAGTCTTATATAGCACTGGTGTTACAAGAAACACCATCATTTATTAGCCCTAACTCCGTGGATTATACCTAATATGGAAACTATCTCCATGGGAAGAGGTAATTGTCAAAGAAGAGGTTTTGGACTTTGACATGAACTCTCAAGGCCAATGGGATAAGAATCATGGAAAATAATTATGTGTGGAGAGAGATCGAGGTTGGGCTTTCAGTCCTAGATTTCTGAGTCTCTCGTCAAGAGGTAGATGATGAGTGAATCATGCATGATCCTTTATATATAGTCTCAACCTATGACTACATCCGTGTCATGCCCTACAGTAGGGTACTTATTCCCACTTAGGTCTTTTTTTGATAAATGAATATCATTTAATTTGGGTTTACCCTATACTTTTAGAGAATAGCATTACCTTCTAAAGTCTCCTAGGTCTCTATGAATCTGAAGTGATAACAAAATTTAGGATCATCTTCATGATAACATTTTCTTGTCTTAGGAAAAATATAGGATCAAAACCAAAATGTTACCCACCCTTTACTTGCTTTTAAACTAATTTCGTAATTAAATTCCACTAGTCAGATATTAACTCATCATCATACAAAAAAACTAGGTTTATCATCATTTAGCTATTTTACAACATCGAAGCAACTATTAGATCAAATTAACTTTATTTGATACTTAGGACTTGGTATCAAAGGAAAGTAGGGATATTTATTTAACTTAAACATCCATATTTTTAACTTACTAGGAAACTTCTAGAATCTCATTTATTGTTTCAAAATTCATCTACCAAACACTAAAAATGTTATGTATATTTAATGAAGATATGAAATAATCATTTGGCAAATTTGCACTAAGGACTCAATTGCAAACTAGAAGTGTAGAAATCATGCATTTAAAAGACCATTCTAATTCTATCAATTTAATTCCATTAAAATAAATTTCCAAGATTAGAAATTCCATCTTGCTACATCCTTCCCTCTTTATTATGAATTTGTCCTTCAAATTTGGTCTATCTCAAGAGAAGATGTGAATGTGGTGTATCCATACCCATATTAAGTTCCCCTATGCCTTCCTCCTCATTGTGATGTTTTGATAGATCTTTCACCATCTGTATGATTTTATTCATGATCTCCTCCTCCTTTCAATCCAAGATTTTGACAAGTGCTTATAGGAATGTCAACATACTTTAATTCTCTTAAGGTTCAAAGTTCATCACTGAGAATGATATTTCACATAGCACTTTAGATTATACACATGGAATACATAATGCATCAAAATGTACTGAGGTGGTAGGGCTAGAGATTGTGTTGTCTCCCTAATATATTTTAAGATATCAAATGGGACCACACATCATAAAATTAGTTTTGTGTAGATTTTAGCTATATCACAAAGGTGTCCAATTTTCAAAACACATGATCTCCTACATAAAAGTGTAGACCTAACTGTATCTCATCTTCTTTAGAATTTTGTAGGTCTCAAGATATTTATCGTCTTCTTCATAAAGATAACCTTATCCACATACATAAATAATTATTTTGAATCAAACAAGATTCATTTACCTACATCATCCCAATATTGTGGCAAGTAGCATGGTCTTCCACAAAGAGCTTCACAAGGGGCATCATGATGTTAGCTTGGTAACTAATTTTTGCAGCTGTCAAAAAAATGATGCTAAAGAATGAGACAAATGATAAATAGAACAAGCTTAGAGTCACCACCACATTTTAATTGTAAAATAGAGAACAAGCTAAGTGTTTAAATCGATGAAAAAAATGTAAAAAAAACTAATTTTTGACTCCACCAGAAGGTGGATAGAAAAACATGGAGAGCATTATAAAAAATAGAGTTTGGCAATCTTTTTACGACAAAGGTATTAGCACCCTATTGTTTCTCATAAAAATGATTTAGTATATTTCACTTCACTGGTTGAAAGAGATCAATTTGGGATGTTTAAGAAAATAAAACATTAAAACATATTTTCTATTGGCAGATGTTTGTAGCTAGAGACGATCATGGATTTTCCTTCATTTCCCTAAAGATCCTAATTTATTTTAGGTGTGGGGTCCAAATTAGCTCAGGATCTCGCACAGTAGAGATCCATCCATGGCGGTTAGGACTAATGTGTAGAAAAAAATAAGAACATTATAGAGAAAAGTGGAGAAAGATTGAATTGCTTTGAACAATTAAATCATGTATATTGTTCAAATTAGATCACATGAAACATAATTAGTTGATGAATAGTTTTAAGAGTTGCTATGGACCACTAGGGAGATATATGCAGATCAGACTAGTTATAAGTAGATGTTAACCGATTAAAGTAGTCAATTAGATATGTAGATCACAACAATTGTGATTTGAGATGCATGGCCTAGTGAAAGTTTAATCAAATATGAAGGAATTAGAGCAATTATAATGAACCTTACCAATGGATAAAAAACTATTATGAAAATATAAGGTAAATACTCTTTATTGATCATAAATCCATTGTGAATATATAAAAAATCACTTGTGAATACATCAGAAAACCATAGTAATAGAGGAAGGATCCTCTAATCACTAGAATGACTGAAATTAAAATGGAGAGGCAGTTGGTTCTTTAGCTTTATTAAAATCAATAGGTTCCTAGAACATGATGGGTATGGGGTTCTTTTTATACATGAGTGTGATGATCATAGTTTCGGATGGAAGTTTGAATATTGTTTCCCCTTGTATCCTGTAAGGAAACTTTTAGAAATCAGGGATGCCAAAACTTGGGGAGCAAGCCTAGAGGATATGATGATTCCTCTAGGATTGTGTGTGGTGCTATTATTCCACCATGTGTCTAGGAACAAAATCACATATTCTCTAGGAGCCACCCCAAGGAAAGAGAGGGATTCCTTTGTTCCAAGTAAATTGTTTTTTTTTTCATTTTTTTGGATTTTGAATTTTAAGTTCACATTGGGTTTTTTCATGTCTTTGAAAGAAAGAAAAAAAGAAGAGAAAAAAAGAGGGAAGTAAGCTTGATGACCAAGTTATTACCCTATCATTTTTATCCTCTTTGCAATTGAATTTTTTTAATAAAAGAGAGAGAAAGGATCAAAAAAGAAAAGGAGATGAAAAATACTCATTATCTTTGTTCTATCTCCTCAAGTTTACCCATTCCTATTCCATCCATAGACTCTACGATTTTCAATCTAGAATATGATTTCATAGTGACTCTTTCGACCTTGCACTTATGTCATAAATAATCATTGGTTTACATTTACTTATGCAATGACCAACCTTTAGTATTTGGGAGTAATTGCATCCTTAAACTACTTGTAATAGATTTCATTGAAGGTCTAGAAACTCTTATATTCATATGTGATACATATAGGGAATTATAGATATACTAAAATTGGAATAGTCAGTTTATATGTTTCGATTAGACATTGAAAGAACTTTTGAAGTCTTTAACAATCAATTAGGAACGGTCATTCATAAAGGAATCCATGTACCTTTCTCAATGAGAGGTGACGTGTAATCCATCATGATTAGATCCCAAACAAGATGCAATACAAATCAATTTAACATTAGCACACAACACTAGGGTGTTACAATGATATTCATCTGTTATGGACTAGTGTTTAGTCATGGTCCTAGTGGTCTTGGTTCAAGGTTGTATTATGGTTGGACTTCAAAAACCTAAGTTTCTCATATTATTGATACTTTGAGTAGGACACTCTAATTATGCATCAAAGTACACTGAACCTTTATATTATCGTAAGATTTCATTATTATTAAGAAATATTAGATTGTGTCTTAGAGTAATCATACTCAAACAAGATAAACATCTTGTTTATCAATAACAAAAATTTCTTATTAAATCATCATACATTTATATAAAAGAACGTACCTTTTGAAATGGAGAGTGAACTAGGTCTTAAAACTCTTATTTTTAGGTTCCACATATTTTTTGAGATTCGGGTACATATATATTACTATGTTTTAGGCTAGGGCTAATTTTTCTATAAATTTTGCAAAATAAAAATATATTAGCCAATCAATTGGCCTACCGCATCATCCAAGATTGGTACGACTTGACTAGATTTTAAACTTTAGGGGAAAACCAAACTGCCCTCATGTAGTGATCATGAGGATTAGGGGTAGAGTGGTAGATACCTAGAAGATATTCTTCATCATGGTCTTCATGCAAAGTAGCAAGCCATGAGCCAACTCTAGCGTTGACTCTAGGTTGTAGGCCTTAACTGTCGTGGCCAGAGGTTGGACAAGACTCAACAGACCTCCACAAAGCCAACAAGCTCTTTGGATCATGGAAAGGTGGTTGGAGAAGGGTAGGATATGATGGTTTTGCAGGGTTAGAACTAACCATGAAATTAGAATATTAGGGGAGTTTTACCTTAGTATATGTCTTTGAGATGATAGGAGCTCCTTCTTTGCCTGCCTACAGTGCTTCGAGCCAAGGAAATTTTTTAGGAACATTATGATTTGAGGGAACATGGTCAAGGTCGTCAAAGATGAAATATAAAGTTTACATAAAGTTTTAGGGGCTTTTGTTGGCAATTGAGAGGTGGGTAGAGTTGTTGGATTCATGGAGTGCTAGGATGTCTTATATAGGCATGATGTTGTGAGGAATGATGGGTGATTATCCCTAACTCCCTAGATTATCTAATATTGGGCATTATCTCCATGGGAGGAGGTAATATCCATACTAGAGTTTGCTAGATTTGGTATGATCTGGCGAGGCCATCAAGAAAAGAAATTTTCAATGTCATCTGGAGAGAGATTGAAGTCAGGGTTCAAGTCCTAGCTTTGAAGGTATCTTGTCTAGAGGTAAATGATGAGTGTGTGCTATCAATCCTTGATCGATGGCCTCGATCTATAGTATGAGAATGTAGAATACACTCAAGATCTCTCTCTCTCTCTATATATATTTATATATATATATATATATATATAGAGAGAGAGAGATAGAGAGAGAGAGTCAGGCTAGAATACACTCAAGTAGTTTTTCATGATGCAATATTTTTTTTTAAAAATTAATCCATTGATCTTCTTAATCATCTTGTGAATAACTCATATAAAAATTTTGAGCACATTTGGATATTTATAGGTCATGTTATAAATATCACAAACATTATGCATTTCAAATTAGTTTCATGCGTCGATTTTGTTGCCCTCAGATGAGTGACTTACACTCATACATCCAAATGAGCTCAAAATTTGTATCTAGCCTAGTTATAGTATTACAATGAAGATTAATGGTTTACATTTTGCAAAAAAATAGTCTTGATATGCAAACACACTTGAGTGTATTCGTGTGATCTGTACACTCGACTGTATTCTAGTCTGACTATATATATATATATATATATATATATATATATATATATATATATATATATATATATATATAGTCAGGCTAGAATACACTCAAGTGTATCCGGAGCGGAATACACTCAAGTAGTTTTTCATGATGCAATATTTTTTATTGAAAATCTAATCCATTGATCTTCTTAAACATCTTGTGAACAACTCATACGCAAAATTTGAGCACATTTGGATATGTATAGCTCATGTTATGAAGACCGCAAAAATTATGCATTTTAAATTAGTTTCGCACGTCGATTTTGTTGCCCTTGGATGAGTGAGTTACACTCATCCAAATGGGCTCAAAATTTGTATGTAGCCTAGTTATAGTATGACGATGAAGATCACTGGTTTACATTTTGTAAAAAATAGTCTTGATATGCAAACACACTTGAGTGTATTCATGCGATCTGTACACTCGAGTGTATTCTAGCCTGACTCTATATATATATATATAGTGTATATATATATATATATATATATATATATATATATAAACGGGACTCTATTCCTAAGAGATAGGAAATTTCCTATACCTAATCCTTATTCTACAAACTTCTCAAAACTTTTGACATGATCCGACCACATAGATATAAAGTATACTTGGTTGATAAGTTGTGTTTCAAAAATCATTCAAACCAGACATGTGTAGACCTTCATCTAAATTTTTTATGATTATGCAAATGAATGGTAACCCTAAAATAAACAACTACAATAAAATATATGATTTTTATCTAATAAATTAAAATTTTGATAGCATCTAAACCAAACTATATATTTTACATCTATATAGTTGGATTACATTAATTATCACTTAAACCATCCTATACCCTTAGATATAGACTCTCGATCCTCGTGTGTGTGTAATGTATATATATATATATATATATATATATATATATATATATATAGGCCCATCTTTATTGCCTGTGCGAGTAGCTACCCGCCCACCCTTCCAACCACCTTTTTTTCAAAAAAAAATTCACAATTGCAGAAGACCATTTTATCTAGCTCCCCAAAAAACTCATCCAAAAATAATATCATTTGCCCCCCTCCAAATCAAAAAACCCGTCCTTATATATATCTGCTGTATATTTTGTACAGAGTTACTTTTTTTGCCAGCAGAGTTACTTTTTTGACACCATAGTTACTTTTTTTACAACAGAGTTACTTTTTTAGCCAGGAGAGTTACTTTTTTGGCTACCAGGTAGCGAAAATCCAAGCTACCTGCGTGGACAATGAATGAACATTATATATATATATATATATATATATATATATATATATATATATATATATATATATATATATATATGGGCTCATCTTTATTGCCCGCGCGGGTAACTACCCGTCCACCCTTCTGACCATTTTTTTTCAAATTATTTTTTTCGCAATTGTTGAGAACTATTTTGTCTAGCTCTCCAAAAAATTTTAGCCAAAAATAATATCATTTGCCCCTCCAAAATAAAAAAACCCGTCCTTATATATATTTGATGTATATTTTGTACAGAGTTACTCTTTTATTTGTGTAGTTACTTTCTGTTCACAATAGTTACTTTTTTGACAGCATAGTTACTTTTTTGGCCAGGAGAGTTACTTTTTTGGCTGCCGGGTAGCGAAAATCCAGGCTACCCGCGCGGGTAATGAATGAACACCCTATATATATATATATAGTGAGGCTAGAATACACTCGAGTATATTCTAGGCCAAATACACTCAAGTTTTAAACCGTTGGATTGGGTTTTCAAATCAGATCAGGCAACAGTAGTTTAACGCCCACTCAGGCTGACGTTCTCCGTCAAATGGGGTCCCCCACCACTCTGTAACCTCTTGCCCTTCCCCTCTCGTGACCTCTCCTGAGCGTCCTCTCTCAGGCTTCTCTCTCTTCCCCTCCCGCACTCTCTCCCCTCCCGCTCTCTCTCTCTCAGTTGCGGACAACCACCGGAGACGCGACGATCCACTGCCATGCCCTGCGTCTTGCCCACAGTTGCCGGCCGTCCAACAGTTGAGTGCTCTCCCGAGCGTCCCCTCTCTCTCTCTCTGGGGCTCATCGATTCTTCCCCAATTCTACTCGTGTAGCTCCGATCAGCAGCAGACTGCTCCGTCCCGCATCGGCAGCGTCAGCCATCCATCTGCCAACGGCCAACGGCGTCAGGACCAGCAGCGAGCCACCTACCCACCATCCGCCCAGCAACAACACCAACAACCAGCCATCTGCCCGACCCCAGCAATCTGTCCTCCCACAGCAGCAGCAATGCCAGATAGAGCCCCATTGGCAGCAATCCACCCGCCCACAGCGGCAGCAACACTGGAAAAAGCCCCCATTGGCAGCAACATCAGCAATCCGCCCCATCGACAGCTACCTTCTAGTTCCCTACATTTGCTGGTTAGTGGTCGCATTAATTTTTTCTCCTCTTTCGATCATTCCCTGAAGCCTCGTCTCTTTGATTTCCACTGAATCAATGATTTCCACTGAATCAAATTTTTTATATGCTTGGTTAGTCATCCCCAAACCATGGTGGATCCCAAAGGAAATAGCTGTTCGTCAACATGTAATAGCTTTAGTCAGAAATCTGTAATGAGAAGGGGGGCAATCATTGCAAATGCGGTGAGTTAATTGAGGCTAAAATAGCTAAGACACAGAAGAACTATGGCCGAGTGTTCTTTGGGTGTCCCAACTACAACAAAGAGGTATATTTTATTGAATGCTTATTTAAATTTTTATGAAATTTAGTACTTGTGGTATTAGTATTATTGGGTAATCTATGTCTTATTGTTTACAGGGACATCCATATTGCAATTTTTTCGAATGGGCAGATCCAACTCCAATAATTAAGGAAGAGTCTAAGAAGTTGTAACATGATGCAGAATTACAGGCTGCCAGGACTAAGGAACAAAGAGCAACAACAAAATTTTGATGTTGTTCGGTTGTATTAGTAGCTTCGTGGGTTATGTTTATACTTCTGTATCAAAGAAGGTGTACTTGTACTTAGAAGGGTGGGTATCAAACAAATGTATGGAACGGCTGGTTGCTAATCTTGTACTTATCAAATTACTAAATGAATGAATGGCTGGTTCTGGCTATATTGTATTCCATCATACCCTTGTTCAGATATTTCTTATCGTTGTGAATGGGATCCGCCATGATTCTGGCTTTATGTGTTATTCTATAAAATGAGATGTGGGTGCAGCAGGACATGTTATAAATTTTTGAATGTGATCCATTGACAAGTGAATGGACCAGGACATGTTATATTCTACTGACTCAGCCATCCAGCAACCAATTACAAGAAACCATCAAATATTGAATGTGCAACCTAATAATCTAATCTAGTGATGGCTGATTCGTGGTTATGAAATTTAATTAATTAAATGTGCAGCTGAATGCTCTTGATTGTTGTGTGACATTTGCTGGTTATGAATTAAATGTACACCCAAATGTTGTGGTTATGAAATCTAATCCAGTGATGGCTTAATGTGCAGCCGAAACATGAACAGATTGTGTTACCACGACAACCCCACAACTATATATAGCTGCAGATGAGAGACTGACTGCTATATCAGATTCTTGGAATTAATTCTTTAATTCTTGTACAAGGCCAGCTCAAGCCTTTTCTTTTCTTATTGAACTTGATACCCATCTCAGTAGCCCTACCCACTGCCGTCAAGAAATAGCAAGCTCTGGATTAAATGCACACCCACGTAAACAACATATTTGTTCTGTTACAAAGTACTAGATTAAATGTACACCCACATAATTAACAGATTTGTTACTGCTGTTGGATCATGTCTGAAGAAGAACCACCCACTGCCGTCAAGAAATAGCAAGCTCTGAATTAAATGTACACCCACGTAAACAACATATTTGTTATGTTACAAAGTACTGGATTAAATGTACACCCACATAATTAACAGATTTGTTGCTGCTGCTGGATCATGTCTGAAAAACAACCACCCACTGCCGTCAAGAAATAGCAAGCTCTGGATTAAATGTACACCCACCTAAACAACAGATTTGTTGTTGTTACAAAATACTGGATTAAATGTACACCCACGTAAACAACATATTTGTTGCTGCTAATGGATCACGTCTGAAGAAGAACCAAACACGCATAAATGCACAACTCAAGATTTATTCAGTAAATTCGGTTCAAAATGATTCACTACATAAAATATTGCCTTGAATTTAAATTACTAACACATGGTTCAGTACATAAGAGACTGCCTTGAATTACAAACCACAAACCAAGAACTGACTAACACATGGTTCAATACAGGAGACACTGCCTTGAATTACAAACCACAAACTAAGAACTGACTAACACATGGTTCAGTACATAAGGCACTACCTTGAATTACAAACCACAAACCAAGAACTGACTAATAAATGGTTCAGTACATAAGACACTGCCTTGAATTCAGAATGATCTCCAGGAAATCAATAACACATGCTTCACGAGTTATTCTTCACTTGATTCAGAATGATCTCCAAGTACATCCGAAGTGGAGCAATCTTTGGTAGCCTGCCAATGAAATCAATAACATAAAACTTAATTTTCAATACAAGCTCCCTTAGACTAGAAACCACAAATGTAGATTGAATTGTTACATACCCCTGTTTTGCATGTTTGACTATTATGTCCCTTTCCATTACAGGTATTACAAGTTCTTTGTTTTTTAGCTTTTAACTCAGCTTGTGGTTTAAACCGTTGAGGTTTTCTGCTTCCTTTACAATGAGATGTGGGTGGATCTCGCAGTGGCATTTCATGTTCTACATATTGGATATTTGGCACACATTGGCTTCCCTGAGTTGGAATATGAGTTTGAGAAGATGGTATGCCTTCTTCACTACAGCCCGACGACGACATGTTTTGTTGCAAAACCAGCATGTCATCATATGATTTTTCAAATAACTCTTTCATCATAATGTAATTGTCCTTGTTGTGAGAAGCTATGGCAACCAGTCGCATTGCAAATCTGCATAGTGAATTATATCTTGTCAAAGGGGTACTTCCATCAACATCCACCTGGGTTTCTTTAGCACAATGAAATGTCTTTGTGGATTTTGCATCCATTGTCCAGCGATTCAACACATACAAAGGTGGTATCTCACGAACTTTAAGATAAAACAACACTTTTAGAACATGAGCACATAAGATGCCAGCAAATTGAAATAACTTACTTTCACAAAAGATTTCTTGCATATTCTGGTTGATTTGTACTTTGTAGCTCTTCTTAGATATGAAGACAGGTACCTCACCACCTACACGTAAAATTTGATATACACTATCTTTACTAACCTCTTCTATGTCATAGAATGAGGTGAGCTTCATTTGCCCTTTGAAAATCTTGAAAACTGATCTAGTATACACATCCCTTGCATGTTTCTCAATGGGATATAAAGACCATAATGTCGGTTGGCCATTCTTGGATCTGTAGTCTTCTTCATCCTCTTTGTCATATCGGTTCTCTACCACCTTCTCGAAGGCTTGGACAAATTTAAACAAGGACAAGTGATTGTCACATGATCTTTGAATATTGCATTCATACTCTCACTCCGCTGTGTTGTAGACATGTTGGCAAAAAAAGTGTCTCTGAAGTATACAGGTATCCATTGCTCTCTGATATTCCACAACAAACTTAGATGTTTGTTATCACTCAATTTGTATGAGGATATCATCTTCTCCCATCTTTCTTCAAACTCATCAATGGTAATGGGGTGATTGATGCAAGATTGGAACTCTTCAGTGAAGCCTGCAACTGTACCATAGATTACACCTAGATGTTCACGTGCTTTTTTCATTATATGCCATTGACAACAACGATGCACTGCATTAGGAAAAACAATATGGATTTCCTTCTTCATTGCTGGATCTTGATCAGTTAAGATTGCATTCGGGTGTTTTCCATACATTGCTTCTAGAAACGTTTGAAAGACCCACACAAAAGACTCGGCAGTTTCATCCCATAATAAAGCAAAACCAAAAAGAGTAGATTGTTTATGATGATTCACACCAATGAAAGGTGCAAAGGGCATGTTGTATCTATTAGTCATGTAAGTTGTGTCAAAAGTGATTACATCTCCAAAAACTTGATATGCCATTCTTGATTTAGCATCAACCCAGAAGATAGTGCATGCACAACCCTCTTCATCATATTGCACAGAATAGAAGAATGCGGGGTTTTCTGCTTGTAATTTTCTGAAATGGCCCATGGTAGATGCTACATCAACACCTATGTATCTCCTTCGCAAACCAACAAGTGTGTTGCTTAGATCTTTCCTTGTGAATGCCACATTACGGATGCCTCCTTGTTGGCTAGCAATAAGTGACATTATTTGTGCACTAGAAATATTCTGATCATGCATTGCATGAATCAAAACTTGAACCTCAACAGACATTTGACGATGTGAGCGGTGAAACCTCTTTTTTGATGGACTATTTGTGAGATCATGGTTATGCTCTTTCTCAAAGCTGGTAACCACCCACTTTGTGTCCTCTTCTAGCTTGACTCGCATTTGTGCCTTGCATCCTGTTCTATTGGAAATGATATCTTTTTGAGGGGTTCCATTCACACCATTGTCTTCCTTTTTCTTTACTTTGTGTAGTCCTTCCCTGGAGCACATGAATACCCTACTTGTGACTTTTTTTGTTTTAGCTGAAATATATTGATTTCCCTTCCTTATACTAAATCCAATGCGATATGCATATTTATTGTAAAATTTCTCTGTTTCATCAAGACTATCAAACACCAATCCCATATAAGGTTCAGGTTCAGATTGAACTTCAACCCTTTCATCGCATGATAGGTTTTCATTTTTCATCCAGTGCTTGGTCATAAGCCACCTATTCCAGTCATTCCATCAACATCATGAGAAAAATCCAAACCTAAATAAGAATAAAATTTTCATCCACATGTGTTTAAAAATCTAATTAATAATAAAAAAGGAGATCTCATAACAAGAGGAGATCTAACCAGCTAGGATTTGCGAGGGGGTAGTGCCTTCCATACCAAGCCAAGTTTGAGAGGTGTTATCTTCCATATCTTTCAAATGCAAAATATAAAGAATTATCATTATCGAGTCACAAAGATAGTCAAGAATTACCAAATTATTTGCAATAAGCCTACTTGACATGGAAAGTCAATAGATGATAAAACATGAACAAACAAAATTTTGACAAATAATTCTATATAAAATCATTAAATACATGGTCGCTGATGAAGCTTTTTATATGTTTCCTTCATTCAATTAAATCAATGATTTCCTTGAGAAAAGTATTAGGTTCATAACAATATTTAAAAAGTAAACCCATACAA
Organism: Alisma plantago-aquatica; assembly: GCA_963693085.1. NCBI lineage: Eukaryota > Viridiplantae > Streptophyta > Magnoliopsida > Alismatales > Alismataceae > Alisma > Alisma plantago-aquatica. The sequence continues at coordinate 89,114,656 of OY856409.1, forward strand.
GACGATGCATGTTTATTTTCTAAATTTCAGAATTATATATGCATGTTTAAAAAGGCACATTAACCAACAATGTACCTAGAATCGAAGCATGTTTGATTGGCTCAAGCATACATAAACCAAGACCAAACCTAAACATAAAAATAATTACACAAATGAACTAAACCCGTACTGAAATTTAGGGAACTGTAATGTGTAAATCATGCCAATGTCATATGGTATATTATAAGTCAATTTGAATATTGAGTAAAAATTGGTATATTATTTATTTGACAACAAATACAGATATCACTTACCGAAAAAAAGTTACTGGAAAATAAAATGTATTGTGATTTTGTGAGGGGCCGACGGGCCACTGGCGGCAGCACACTGTTGTTTGTTCTATAGGCGGCTGGGGGTGAGGTGCTTGACAGTCGGGATGTCGAAATATGGGCCGAGGCGGTTGACTGCAGCCGAGAAGCAAACTAGTGGGCCGAGGAAGATGGTTACTCCGGCGAAGGAGCACCTTGCTGAAGCGGAAGAGGAGGGGCGGCGCCGGCTGCGGGCTGTTGGACTCAACTGTTGGCGGCGCCGGCTACGGGCTGGTGTGTGCTGCACTCAACTGTTGGACGGCTGGCAACTGTGGGCAAGACGCCGGGCATGGCAGTGGATCGTCGCGTCTCTGATGGTTGTCCGCGACTGAGAGAGAGAGAGAGAGAGAGCGGGAGGGGAGAGAGTGCGGGAGGGGAAGAGAGAGAAGCCTGAGAGAGGACGCTCGGGAGAGGTCACGAGAGGGGAAGGGCGAGAGGTTACAGAGTGGTGGGGGACCCCATTTGACGGAGAACGTCAGCCTGAGTGGGCATTAAACTGCTGTTGCCTGATCTGATCTGAAAACCCAATCCAACGGTTTAAAACTTGAGTGTATTTGGCCTAAAATACACTCGAGTGTATTCTAGCCTCACACACACACACACACACTCTCTCTCTCTCTCTCTATATATATATATATATATATATATATATATATATATATATATCACTTGTGATGAACCTTTTGTTAGGTGTCTGTCCTTCACAGAGAAGATCGATTTTTTCTTTGAGAAAAAAAATCTTGAAAATTTGGTTGTGGATTCCATGGTACCAAAACCACCACATGACCCTACATGCGAACATGGTCCAAACACTAACACACCAAAGAATATGGAACTTGTCACCAAACCACCATTCCCCAATTGAACCGTGGCAGAAGAAAATAGAAAGTCGTTGCACCACACGCTGAGATGAACGTCGTTATCACCCTCCTTTCTGTGCCACTTTCCTCAGCCCCTCCCCTTATCTTATCTCCTAGTACATCATGTGACGCAACTTGCGAAGCCAAATAAACATTTGTATGTCAGTGCTCACAGTGAGCCGAACCGAGGGAACCCACAGTTCAAACGCGTGATATGATGAGGCATCAACGCCCAAAGACATACATGATACATTGATACATCTGCAAGGTCAACTGACGACATGTACCCAGAAAAAATTCCAAAGCTTGACATGTGCCTACTTCAGTACTTTGCAACACAAGGTTTGCAACTGTATATGCGCACTGAGGTTTTTGTTCATTTTCCTTGACGTTTCCACCCACCCGTCGATACGTGGCCACAATTAACTATGGGATCATAAGACTTGTAAGTTAACTAATTTGCTTCCGGTGTTCACGTGAGCGGAAGCTTCGTCAACCGCCATGATCGATTATAATAAGCTATAATAAGCGGTATGCTTAGCTCGTTATGTAACAGGAGAATGAAAGTCGTGTTACCCCATTTTAGACCCTCCACGTGTGTAGGCTGGTGGGTAACAAGCTGACCCTGCATCACCTCGGTAGGGCACCACCATACGATTTAGTAACTTAGAAAAACGTGCTACAGATTTGGAATTGAACCGGTGATAATTTACCATATCTATTAGAACATTACAATCTAGGTTGTTTATGTTGCTAAAAAAATATATGATGTAACGAATGAAAAATATATGTAATATAACTAGACAATTACCCATTTAAGTTAACAACGAAGTTTATTCCTAAATTGAATATGGATCTAATATATTCCATTTTGCTCATAAGCTCTACGAATACCGATAATTCAACATCACAATACAACTACATACATCTAGATTCTCCTCTAAGTCCATAAGGGGAGACCTTTGTTTTGCTCGTCAATATACCTTATTGTAGATAGTGTTAGATTGGCAACAGTGTCCAATACCGTGAAATATTGGTTTATTAATGAAAGACACATGAACAATAGTTGTTCGCCTTACCGTTAGATACATTCAATTATATTCGAACACTTTCAGAACCGGTAAGCGTGATTGTGCCGCTGTCCGTCTACCAACTTTGAACAAATTGCAAGAACCAAATCACTAATACGGGTATAAATCTTCTATACCTATCCTCTGACCCCAACTTCTTATCTCTTGACTTGTGGGCTTTATGACATAGTGTTCGGCTGGAATGACTAATACTGCCAAGGATCGTTTTTACTATGACATCTTATGGATTTTTGCCGGACTACAACACACAACTACAGAAGGCACCACATATGTGATTCGGCAGTGGTGGCAGCTAGAGAAGGCACAAGTGCCATATTAACCTAGAATTTGCTTTACTCTTTCAAAATCAGAAGGCGTTTTTGGGTAACTGATAGAACACATGTCTAGCCGTGTGTTGGGCTATAACTTAATTGTTGTATCTCAATCTTATATTCTCTACAAACAATTATAAAGACATACACATACAAACCCCTAGTATGCTATCTCCAAAGGCACAATTAATAAAGATAGTTTTTGTGGGGTTGGGGAGAGTGGGGTTGGGGGTCAACTGACGACAGTTCTAGGTAAATTAGTAGGTAATCAATATGATGGACACGTCATATGAGATCTTCATATAGGAAAAGTGCATGCTCAATATGTTAAATGAAATAAGAAGGTTTTCTATGACATTTCTGTTATGAATAGGCATTTTAAATGAAATGTGTTTATATAGGATTTTTCTTATATCAAGATTTCTTTCTTCAACTTAGAATTTACTGTACACATTTTACATGAAAAGAAAAAATAATTTTATTATTTATTGCCAAGCTAATCATTTCTTAATGTTAGGTGATATTTATTATGATGGAGATTTCTATCACTCGAAAGAAAATATTACAATTACAAAAATAAATAGTATTTGTGGTCACTTATCTCTTGAGAAGTATCACATTCTCTATCTTCAATTTTTCTGTTTAGATAAACTTGATTGTAAAGCTTGTCAACTAGGAAAGCACCTGTGACGTCCCCGGATTTTGATTTCTCCAAACCCTATTGGGAATGGGATGTCAGAATCCGAAAACATCATCCAATCATATCAGAAAGCGATGCGGAAGCATAATACGCATACATGAACATACAACCATAACATTTCTCAACATTCAACATGCATATTTATACAACATTAATTTATTACAACATGATTTACAGTTGCATATTGATTGAAAATTCTACAAGTCTGGACGTGTATGCTAACAGGATCTTAGACAAAAGGTACAACCTGAACAACTTGCTCACATCCTGTACTTTATCCCATTCTAGCTCTGGACCTAGAAAATACGAGAAACAAAAACATCAACAAAAGTTGGTACGTGGAATTAAAAGCTATACTATGCTGGCATATAAATATTCGAAATTGAAGAAAGAGAAAGAAAACATTATTTAAAGGCAGAAAATCAGGTAATCCCAAGTTATTAATCATATTTCAATGGACATGTATTACTATGGTGGACTTAGCACAAACATAAATATTGGGCCCTATCCCTGCGTACCTTTTACCATTAGGGATCTCCCCGCGTACCTTGTACCATTAGGGAGGTGCTAGTCAACATTAATATTTTCCCTCTCTAATAGGGAGATTAATGAACCATCAATAACTACATACCATTTTCTTTCTTTAGTGTTCTTATTGTTCAAGGCGGAAATGACAATACATATAGATCTACATCCAACAATGTATTTCAAGTACAAGCAAGCAAGTACATATATTTAACATCCAGCAAATCTAGTCATATAATTATATCCACGTACCTGAGTTCAGAGATTTCTTAGACATCCATGGTCGTCTAGATAATCTGGTCATAACCTGATCAAGACAAGATCATATACTATCATCAGGTTCTTATCATCATCATATCTCATCTTAACCCTAATCATATCCATTTTAGGGTTTTCTTAAATCATTAGAATATTCTCATCATTACTTGCATTCTTGTCTTAGAATTATCTTAATGATGTCATTTTCCATATTATGATCCATTATCTGAATATTAGGTTCCATATTCTATTTTTGTGCACATATTAACCCTAGGTTACATCATTAACCCAGATTAGGGTTTTAAACCATGTATTAATATTCATCTTCATATAACATAGATTCTGTTCATCATGATGATCTCATAATTAAAACTGAGGTTCCATATACTGGTATAAGCCTACTCTGTGAATTTCATCATTTATTGAGCATGTGTGCATTAATTGCATCATCTTTAGTATTATTAGCCCTAATTGGACATATTAATTAAATTACGTAATTTAGTACATCAACATGGTCATACCTGACATCAAATGCATTATATACATAATTGTGGACTTACTAATATTTTTCCATGATTTTATATCATCCTTTGCTATTTATTATCTATTAAACAAGAATTATACATCTTACATGATATCACTATTATTAGTGCATCAAAAGTCTGATATTAAGATTTCATGTTGTTCTACGTATTTTTCTGAGAATTTCGATACCTTATTTACATTTTTCTGATCAGTAAGCTATTTTCTATGAATTATATGAGAAAAGGGATATTTACTGAATTATTTACCTGATCGGGCCAATCAAAATTGGCCACGTGTCTAGGTGGCGCGGCTCCTTTGCTTTACTGGGATCCAGCCAGTTTAAGGGTATTGAACCCGGTCTATTGTGATGGGTCGGCCGGTTCCCGGCCTGACCCGGTCCATTTCCTCTTCACGATCACCAGGCGCTACCCAAACTCTGCTGCTGCTTGCTCGAGCAGCCAGTTTGCTACTCCGGCGAGGCCCCGTCCGCCCTTGGGTGGTGCTGGAGTATCAACGAGTTTGTCATCACCTTCGCGGGGCTTCCTTGATCGGAGGGGTGAGGTTTCTGAGCTACGTCTCCCTCCAAAACTCACCGCCGCCGCAGTGACGGCGAGGTCACCGGTGAGGTGGAGGTCAGAGAGGGAGGGGTGTTCTGGGGTAGTTCCTTCTAGCCGAAAAGCATCGTCGGATTGAGGTGAAGGTGATGGATGGTTGTATTCAGTGGGGCGAGACCTATGCGGTGCCGCCGAGGTGATGCAGCTGCAGAGAGGAAGGTGGACTCAGGGAAGGTGCTCGGAGATTGGCTTCTTCAAATTGAGTTGAGTGGGAGACTAAAGGAGGTCGGTCGGAGCTATTGGTATCCTTAAATAGGCACGAGGAGGTGTGGGAGGGAAAAGCCCTAACTGGGTCCTGCCGCCAGTGAAGCGTGAGATGGCGGAGAGTTGTTATCCCTACTCCGGGCATGGTAGCAGACCTAGTAGGGTTCGTTGAGTTCGGGCTGAGGAGTAGAATCGGTCCTCCAAGAAAATCTCGCGCAAAAGCTGGGGAAGCTAGGCGTGCGAGGTAGCCTCGGTGTTAGGCAGGTTCTTCTGAGATCGTCCGAGAAAAGCGGAAGGTAGGAGATGAAGTCTCCCCCGCTGGATTGCTGATCAACGACCAACGTTAGCTCGGCCCATAATAAGGCCCGCGCCTAAGCTTCCAAAAGGCTGCGTGACACATGGTGTCACACATTTAATTCAAATAAACCCCAAACTTAGATCCTAGGGTTCAAAATGGGTGGAAAAATACACAAAATTAAATTGATCATATCCCTTAATTGGTTGATTCAATTGCAATAAAACTTTAGGGATAGTTTAATGGTGTTATGATGTAGATAGGGTGCAAGATTGGAGTCAGAATTCGATTATTGACTATGTCAATTGACTAGATGTCATGTTGCTTGTAATGTGTCTTTATTTGATATTTGGGATGAAATTTATAAGCAAATTAATCAAGTTTGACATCCAAATCTAACATTGATTCATATGTACATAGTTCCTCAAAAGTAAATAGTTCACTACTCACTAGATCACTAAATGAAAGATTGGTCTCATGAGGACTTAAAACAATTAGTAGGGGTATTCATCACTAATTGAATTCAATTAGGCATCATATTCCTCTATCATATCTCAAATCACCAAATTTGGGTGAAGGAAACCCATGATTGCATTACCAATTCCTCAATTGGTATATGACATCTTACATAGAGTGCTTGTCTCTCAATTATTGTATTAGTTATTAAAACTCAAAAATCTAGGTTATCACAACACCACAAATCTAGTATTCCATCAATAGATGTAGTGGATGCATACTCTATCTTTCATATTATTCACTTAGATGTTTGGGTCCCGAGTAGGGGCTCCTCCAAACTTGGTTTCTAATATTGTGTTACTTTTATTGATGATTTCTCTAGAGCTACATCAATATATGTCATGAAAGATGGTTCTGAGATTTTCTCTGTTGTGTAAAATTTTTGTCTTGAAATTGTAACACAATTCTCTTAAGGTATTCTTATTTTTCAAACTAACAGTGTTTAAAGCACTCCATTCATGCACTTACCTCATCTTTTTCCAAAACAAAAATTATTCATCAGTTTCCTTGTCTTCATTCCCCTTAACAAAATGGGATAGCAAAAAGCAAAAATAGGCATATTTTCAAAATAGTGAGAACTCTTCTTCACCATATGAATGCTCCCTATCATTGTTTGGGATATGTTGCCTTCATAACTACCTACCTCATTAGTGTATGCCTTCATTCATTTTGAATATTCAAATCCCATTGTAGATTCTATGTCCTAACCGCCCACTATATTGTTCCTCCTAAAATCTTTGAGAGTGTTAGTTTTGTCCATAGTTTAAGTAATGGAGGTGACAATCTCAATCCTCAAGCGGTGAAGTGTGTCTTCCTTGGATATTCCAACTCAAAGGGGTATTGTTGTTATAATCCTACCACACATATTTTCTTGAAATCTGTCGATGTCACATTTTTTGAAGATACACATTACTTTGGTAAAACTATAGAAACCTCTCAGACTTCTCCAGAAGACTTTCCATCATTCATAGTTGCCATTCTCCTACACAAAGTTCATTACCTAATTTCAGTGACCTATCCATAGGTCCAGGTACCAATCTTGCAAGTTCTCAGCATAACTCATAACATGTACAAGATGACGGGGCATCACTCAATCCTCTTCATTTCATTGTTTGCTATGGAGTTTCCACATACCCCAATAATATGCCTATTTCCCTAAGAAAAGGGAAATGTTCTTGCACAATCCATTCTATATCTAATTTTGTATCTTATGATTGTTTATCCCCTTCATATACTACCTTTGTCTCCAATGTACCAATATCTAATAGTATCTTTGTTCCATTGAATAAACCCAGTTGAAAACCAGCTATGGAGGACGAGATGGTTGTTTTGTCTAAAAAAGGCACATGTAATCTAGTGACTGTTCCTCTACATAAAGTAGTAGTTGGTTCCAGATGGATTTACTCATGTAAAGTTGGTCCAAATGGGATTGTTAACCATCTTAAAGCAGGATTCGTTGCAAAGGCTACACCCAAGTGTACGAGGAAGATTACTAGGAGATTTTTCATCTCATGCACAAGATCATATATGTTTCTATATTCATCTTATTAGCTTCTCACTTCTCTTGGCCATTACATTAGCTAGATATCAAGAACGTCTTCCTTCATGGTGACCTATCTGAAGAAATATATGGAAAACCACTTGGGTTCATTGATGAGGGGGAGTCTCATCTTGTCTATCGGCTTTGTAAATCCTTATATGCACTAATGTGGTCCCCCCGAGTGTGGTTTAAAAATGTTTAGTTAGTCTATTGAAGACTTTGGCCTACAATAGTCTATTCTCGACCCCTTTGTCTTCTATCAACATGGATATTTTGATTATATCTTTCTATTCATTTATGTGGATAACATTGTTATTACAGGTGATTATCACAAAGGAAGTGCACATCTAAAATAGATTCTTCAAGGTAAATTTCAGACCATAGACATTGGTCCTCTCAAATACTTCCTTGGTATTGATTTGCAAGGTCCAAACACAAAATTATCATCTCCATATGCAAGAATGTACTAGATGTCCATGAAGAGTCAAGCATACTGGGATCAAACATGCAAAATCACCTTCAAATATTAAAACTCAATTGTACGAAGATCAGGGGGAGCCTCTTGTTGATCTTGGATAGTGTGATGCCCATTGTCACACCAAAGAGAGATTAATCAAAACAAAGTGAGTAACTAATACTAAACATCGATGATTCCACAAACCTATTACATCTAGCAACGTGTTCACACATACAAGCCATATTTGTACAACCATGGCCTAGTGCCAAAACTTGTAATGATACAATGTCTATAAAACAACCTCAAGGACCTAAGAGTACATGGAATATACATATGACTCTACTACAAAATACTAGAAGCCTATCAAACCTTTGACAACTACTTCTCCTCTTGCTGGTTAGTCTCAACCACACAATCTCTACTTTGTCATGCACGAGCACCTAAAATATGTGGAAACCCAGGGGTGAGACCAACGTCCCAGGGAGAGATACAACTCTCCACCAACAACTATAGTTCACATAGATAAGCTAAAATAGGAAAGTAACATTATTATCAGGTTAAGCAGATTCAGCTAAATGATATGAGTAAGTAGTTACCATTGTTGAAGCAGTTTAGGCATCTACAACTGAGCAGTAGAACATCTTATACTTTTAAGAAGGAATATGAAGAACATGCATAACAATTTATTTCTCTTACTGGATTATAAATCAACTAATTAGTACAAGAGATAAGGCAAAGGGTCATTGAATGTGAGTTGTGTTAACCCAAAACAAATATACTAAACTATCATATTCATCCTTATATTATACCCTGAGGAAATGAGGTATACCACTCATACTACAACAGACCACTGGTAAGTCAAAATCAGTGACATATAAGATCTAGGAGGAGTTGGACTCCTATGTGTAGGGAAATACAACATCAAATAAACAAAAATTATGCTTACATATTTCCCGTTATCCAGTGGATCACGTCAATAACTATGCAATGAGAAGGATGGTTTCACGAATATATAACTGGTCCTGGAGCAAGTCTAACGACAATCCTCATTGATGTAGATGTGTACTCTATCTTGGACAGTGTCTGTGCAACTCTTGGTTTCCATGGGACTTGTCTAACTGCTCCTCCACAGACAACATACTTGAGTGTCATCATCTGTAGTAGTTCCTCTTATCACAGACTGATGGATGATGTTTCCCTACTTAGAGATGGACAAAGACCACCTATCTTATAGATAAGTCCACAGAGACCAACTAGAAATCATGTTGTCATTCTAGAACAGACAAGAAGGAGTTTTCCCTCCATTGGCGTACTAGTCACCAACCTACTCTCCCACAACAATGATCCTCAATTGTTCTCTCTCTTGCTATCCCTCCATAATTGGGTAGGACTTTCTTGGGCTCTCTTGGTTACCACAACCAAAGAGGAGCACAATTGTCAGAGAAACTAATTCTCAATTGGATGTGTTGAGTTCCAAGAAGCCCCTAGTACCGCTCTATTTATAGGCAGGGTTTGGGCTAGGGTTCTCAGTCGGTACGGGATCTGAGTGAGAGTAGAAGGGACTGGAAGATCTTGAATTTTTGCAACCTACGACCGTAGAAACGGCCATTTGGTGACCCAAAAGGTCATATGGTCGTGCGAGATGGTTGTCTAGTACTGCTAGATGGCCCTCCGATAGTTTACTAATCGCACATAGAATTAGCAATTCATTTCTCATTAATGTAGAACATTAATTCCTTGCAATCCAAGTAATGTGCAATGCAAAACTTCCCATACATTCGTTTAGCCCAATCGAGCCATCTAACACATGCAGACACACATATCTCTCACCCAAATGCTTATTTAGTGAGTTGATCTGAGCCGATCAGTTCAACAGATTGAACCAGTCGGTCATAGGGCAGAACTCATCCAATGTCAACTTGAATCGACCTGGCATCCCAAATGCCCATCTTAACCCTTGATGGCACTCCAGTTGGTCATCTCACTCTGTGAGATGGGTGTTTGACAGTGCATTCAGTCTATGTGTTGTGTTAATTGAATACCTAAATGCTTTAGCAATCAATTCAATAGTCATTCAAGATTCAACTCCTGTGTGAAAGTGCTTTAGTAGTGAGTTTAGCGACATTTTCTTCAAGTCAGTATTTTACAATTTTCACATCTCTTCATTGTATGACTATTTGTATGAGATGGAAGTGACATATTTTTCTATTTAAGATTCCCAACCTAACTAGTAGTTCCATCGTTGTCATCAGTTTGTCTACTATGTCATCAATGGTTGGAACCTCACATAAGTTCACACATATGAACTTCTTGATTCATAGAAATATCCTCTATTGTTCTTATAACACAGAGATACTCAACTTGTTTTGTATATTTGAACATCTATCATTAGCTAATAACCTATTCTGGCTTACAATTCTTATTTAATATCAAACACTAATTTTCGACTGCGGTCCTTTATTTGTCAATTTGGAAGCTTGCATCGATGTAACCATTTACACCCAACTCTTCCTTATCATCATACTCGAGGAACAGATCCTTTTAGTGCTTCACACCTAAAGATGTTCATTATGGTAGTCCAATGACTCTCACTGACATTGACATATACCCTCTTGTCAAGTCCAATACATACGAGATTACATAATAAGTACATAACATTTTCGTAATAGATCCAATTGTAAATGCATACGACATCTATCTATGTGTTCCTATTCTTCACAAGAACTAGAACACTAGGCTCCTGAGAGACTAACTCCATGGAACATGGACAAGTTTTCTCTCATTGAGTCTTGCATGTTGAACCCATCAGCATCTTGCCAATGTATCTGCTCTTTTTTAGGTTGAGAAGCTTTCCAGATCTATCTCTATAGATCTTCATTCCTATCACATAGGATGCTTATCCTAAGCCCTTCATTGAGAATGTATTTCCAAGACATGTCTTTACCTTTTGTAAAGTAGGGATGTCATTCCCCATCATACAATAATAAGAATACAATCATGCTCCCACTAACCTTCTTGTACACACAAGGTTTATCTTTGTTTAGACTAAAGTCAAACTCTTTGACTATCTCATCCAAATGAAGATTTCAGCTCTGAGATGCTTGCTTCAGTCCATATATTGATCTTTGTGGCTTACAGACTTCATTTGCATCCATTGGATTGATAAAGCCATCAGCTTGTGTCATATACACATCCTCAAGAAGATTCCAGTTAAGGAATGTGGTTTTAACATCTATATTCCAAATTTTCTAGTCATGATAAGTTGCAATATAAAGCATGATCCTAATGGACTTAACCATGGACAATGGAGAAACGGTTTCATCATAGATAACACCTTGAACTTGTCTGAAACCCTTTGCAACCAATTTGCCCTTATAGATTTGTACTTTACCATCCATGCATGTCTTCTTCTTGAAGACCCACTTGTACCCTATGGGATTTACCCCTTCGGGGGTTCCACCAAGGTCCGTACCTTGTTGGTATATGTGGATTCCATCTCAGATATCTTGGCCTTAAGACATTTCTTAGACTCTGGTCCCTCAATAGCTTCCAGATAGGTTGTTGGCTCATCATCTATGACCAACTCACCGCCTTCCTGAGTCACAAGATATCCGAATCTTTTAGGTTCACATCATTTCCTACTAGATCTATGAGGTTCCCGTGTCACTTGAGAATTTGAAATTCCACAAAAATTTGTAACTCTCCTTGTTCCTCATGTACCTCAACTGGATCAATGTTTTCTTGTTGGTCTGGAACCTCTTCGAGTTCTACTTTCCTCCCACTAGTTCCTTTGGAAATAAATTCCTTCTCAAGGAATACACCAGTCCTCACAACAAATACTTTGTTTTCAGATGGTGTATAATATTAGTATCCCCTAGTTTTCTTGGTATATCCAACAAAATACCATTTATCCAATTTGGGCCCAAACTTTTTAGGAAACATTTTCTTGACATAAGCTTCACAATCTTCATAAAAGACATATTGGGACATTTCACATACCATATTTCATATGGTTTCACTTGAACCGATTTTGATGGTACTCAGTTGAGTGTAAATACTACGGTTTGTAGAGCATGTACCAAGAAGGAAGTTGAAAGATTAGCAAAACTCATCATTGATTGCACCATGTCTAGCAATGTGTGATTCCTTCTTTCTAATATACCATTATATTGTGGTATTCTAGGTGGAGTCCATTGTGATACAATACCACATGCTCATAGAAGGTCCTCAAACTCTTGGTTCAAGTATTCTCCACCTTGATTAGAATGAAGTGCCTTAATACTTTTTCCAAGTTGGTTCTATACTTCATTTGTAAACTCTCTAAACTTTTCAAGAGCTTCTGACTTATGCCTCATCAGGTGAACATAGTCATACCTATTGAGATCATCAGTGAAGGAATGAAGTACTGATTACCACCACTAGCATTTTTTCTAAAAGGTCCACACACATCAGTATGTATGAGTCTTAATAGACCACTGGCCCTCTCACTATTTCCCATGAATGGAGTCTTGGTCATCTTTCCCAACAAACAATATTCATGTCTCTATTGATTCAAAATCAAAAGAGTTCAGATAACCATTTTTATGGAGTATGGATATGTGTTTCTCATTTATGTACCCTAGAAGACAATTCCAAAGATATTCTTGGTTTGAGACATTGAGTTTTTGTCTTTTGGTATTTACATTATATATGATTGTCTCTAGATCTAACAAGTATATACCATAAGACAATGGGGAACTACCGTAAAAGATCCCATCTTTACTAATAGAACATCTTCCATTCTTTATAAGAAATTTGAATCCTTTCTTGTCCAAACAAGATACATATATGATGTTTATATTTAATGGCATGTACGTAATAATAGTTCTTTAACTCTATTACAAGCCCACTTGGCAGAAGTTACTCATAGGTTCCAAATACGTTGGCTGCAGATCTTGCTCCATTTGCAAAATGTAGTTCAACCTCACATTTCTCCAAAGGTCTACTTCTTTTCAGATCCTTCACATTTGAGAAAATGTGTGATCAACATCCAGTATCTAGTACCCATTATGAGGAAGTAGTAAAGTTATCCTCAATAACATATATACCAGAAGTAGAGATATCAATCCCTTTCTTCATCTTCCTTGGTTCCCTTATCCTTCTCCTTATTTTGAATGTAGAAGACTTGGAACTTGGTTTAGCCACAAAATGCTTCTTGGCGTTTCCTTTGTCCTTGGAGTCAACTTTGTTGATCATCATCATAGATTTTTCCTTCTTCATTTGTGCTTTGACACTTATCAAGATGTCAACCAACTCTGACAGCGATCTAGTTGTGTTACTCAAGTGATAACACTCAATAAACTGGCTATATGATTTAGACAACGATTGCAAAATCATATCCGTGGACAATTCTTGGCCTAAAGGAAATCCCAATATCTCAAGATGCTTCATATGCTCAATCATATTGAGCAGATGAGTCCCTGCAGGATATCCGTCTATCAGTTTGCAATCAAATAGCACCTTAGAGACACTATACCTATCATTCTTATCATGTTATTTGTGCAACTCATAGTTCATACATCCCAACATAAGGTTCTTGATGTTCACAATATCATTGGCATGCTTCAAAGAAGCATCCATGTTATTCTTAGGCAAATATGGAGTGGATATTGGCTCCAGTGTTTTAGGAACATGGATAACACTTCTCAAGGTCCTAAATAAGTTATGGAAATAAATCTCATTTAATTCATCCAATTGCAATGATTGAGTGTTTTCCATTTGATTCTACAAGAGAAAATTTGCATTTGTCAAAAACCATTTTTTATTTGATTTGATTTGAAAAATCAATATTAATTAGGTGCTTAATTAACTATAGCTCCTACTATTTTGTTCAAATTTATAGCCCTCACTACCAATTTGGAAGAAGGCAACGTACAATCCTCTAATGGGCCAAGATCAGAAACAATTCAGTCAATACCCAACCAATTTTCCAATTACATCTTATGCAATTCTTGGATAGATGGTATGAGAAACTCCTTGCCATGATCCATCTTTGTGCTTCTAGACACTTAATCCTATTAAGGTCACCTAGTTAAGCCTGACCCATAATTCAACACGGTAGAATATGCACCTTGCTAAGGAAGACCCACATATCTACCATCACACTTCTATGAGATAGATGGAGCACCACACTAGGGAGTATCTATGCTTGGTCGATCAAGCATTTCATATGTACTACTATATGGAAAGCAGCTTCCACTACTATAAAAATAGCATTCAATGTCACTTTTCTGGGTGTCAGTTTTTTAGGAAAATCGATGCCTATACTATTCAACATCGGTTATTTAGGAAAACCGACATCTATATTCGAAGACCAGCCAGACACAGGTACCACTTTGTATTTAGCGTCGGCTGGGTATAACAAACCGACACCTAAAATCGCCCACGAAATCCAATTTTCGAGCGAAAAAAATTTGGCCCCAAAGTGTCACATACAGCGTCAGTTGTTTAACTAATAACTGACGCCTATATAAGATGAAAATTTGTGTAAAAAGTCCCACTTTTGGTGTCGGTTATCCTTTGATAACCGATGCTGATAATGGTTCCCACCAAATAATTTAGGGCAAAGATTGTCTAATTGAACGTCGGTTGTTTACTATCAACCGACGTTGAAGAGTAAACGGCGTCGGTGTTGTAGATAACAGACGTTGTTGACAAACTTAATAGACCTGTATCACCCGACTCTTCCCCCTTTCTTCCTATTTCATCACGATAATTTTCTCCTGTGCTGATGCTCACCGCCACTCGCCTAAAATTGCCTGACGAACCCCGCTGCTGCTCGCCGCCGCTGCTGCTGGTGCGCCTTTGCTCGCCGCCACCGCCGCTACTACTGGTTCTCCTGCTGCCGCCGCTCACCGCCACTGCTGCTCTTCTCTTCTCTGCTATTCTATTCTTCTCCTAGTGCCACTGCTGCTCGCCGCTCTGCTCTGCTCTTCGCCTGCTTGCCGCCACTGCTGCCTCCGCTCACTGCCTCCTTTCTCCACGCTAGCTCCAGGTAGCCCTAGCCTCTATGTTTCCTTCTCCCTAGCTCCTTACCAACAGCAAGCACGGCCATGGCTGGGTTGGCCTACCACGGCCATGCTGGACAACACGACCTTGGTAACGGCCGTGGTAGGCCAACACAGCCAGCACGGCCATGGTAGGCCAACACAGCCACGGTCGTGCTTGCTGTTGGTAAGGATATGAACAAATTATTATGTAATACTTTATGTAAATCCTAGGATACGAACAAATCTTTTGTTTGCATATATTTGTGCTTCTAAACCTAATGTTTGACCTAATTCAGTAAATTTTGATGCATGTTGAAATAAGATTTAAACTTGTCCATTCTAGTATCCTAATTTGATTTGATTAAACCTAACATTGATGAAACCCTAACATCAATTGTGATGAAATCCAAACATTAATTGTGATGAAACCCTAACATGTACATATCTATTATTGTGTTTGTTGGCCTAGAAACCCATCCAAGATTTACTCATTAGGAGTAAATCTTGGATAGTCCCCAGTTTGGGACTGTTCTTGAACACCTAATCTCACTTAGGATGTAATTGTATAATGTGTATTGGGTTTTCGAGAAAATTTCAGTAGCATTTCCCCATTTGTTCTCTAAGTACATATGTACTTAGAGAACAGCGGGGAAATGCTGCCGAAATTTTCTTGAAAACCCAATACACATTATACACTTACTAGTGAGATTAGGTGTTCAAGGATGGGATAGGTGGTACACATTTATTATATATCAGAATGACATCACATGTGTTTGTTGGCCTAGAAACCCTGAATTTCACTACTACAGAATATGTCTTTGGCGTCGGTTTTTTATGCCCTTTTAGCGACGATTCTCAAGCGACGCCTATGTGGGCGCCTCTAAAGGTCGAACTCTTCGGCGTCAGTTTTATAACCGATGCCAAAAGGCTTCACGCCACCAAAAACGCACCAGTAGGGCACCGATAGGCGATACACATTTATTATATATCAGAATGACATCACATGTGTTTGTTGGCCTAGAAACCCATCCAATATTTACTCATTAGGAGTAAATCTTGGATAGTCCCCAGCAGGGCACCGATAGGTGGTACACATTTATTATATAGAATGAATGACATCACATGTATTTGTTAACCGTAGACCCTAATCTTGTCCTAATATATACTTGTTTTCTCTTTGATCATAGAATGGATAGATCATGGATGTCCATTCGCAATCGCTGCACCCCAGCGTTTATATCTGGTCTTCATCAGTTTATTAGATTTGTCGAGGAACATAGGAAAGAACCTGGAGATAGGTTCTACTGTCCATGTAGGCATTGCGGTAACAATTTGAAAGTCAGCACTGGTGACAAAATCAAAAGTCATGTCATGTGCAACAGGATTGTACAAGGCTATACAGAATAGCACTGGCATGGAGAGATTTCAAACTCGAAACTAGTGGATGTCGATAGCAGTGCTTGGGTGGAAGAAGAAATTGCCTCCGATGACATAGATGTGAACGAACCAGTTCTAGTAGACATCATTGATGCGATGATGGATAGTTGTAGGGTAGAGCACACTGATCCACCTCCTATCTTTAGAAACATTGTGCATGATAATGAGATACCGTTATACACATGTTGTGCTAAGTTTACGAAGCTTAGCGCTATGTTGAGATTGTATAAGTTGAAAGCTAATAATAGATGGAGCGACAAAAGCTTCTCTTCATTGTTGACTTTGTTGAAAGAAATGCTTCCTGAAGGAAACGAGCTGCCAATCTCAACATATCGGGTAAAGAAATTGTTGTGCCCAATGGGAATGGAGGCCAAGAAGACACACACATGCCTGAATGATTGTGTATTATTTCAAAAGGACTATGTGGATTTGAAAGATTGTCCAAAATGTGGTGCGTCACGGTATAAATTGACGACTTTGGGGGAGTCCAACACTGGTTCTCCTGCTAAGGTGATGTGGTATCTACCTATAATATCACGGTTTCAACGCTTGTTTGCAAATATGAAAGATGCGAAGAATTTGAGGTGGCATGCAGATGTTAAGAAAAATAATGATGGGATCCTACGACATGCGTCTGATTCCCCACAGTGGAAGAAGATTGATCTATTATACCCAAAATTTGGTGAAGAAGATAGGAATCTAAGACTTGGGCTTTGTACAGATGGGATGAATCCGTACAGGACATTGAGAAGCTAACATAGCACTTGGCCAGTCATGCTTGTTATATACAATCTTCCTCCCTGGTTGTGTATGAAAAATAAGTACGTTATGTTGTCGTTGTTGATATCGGGCCCTAAACAACCCAGAAATGATATCGATGTTTATCTTGAACCTCTTATTGATGACTTAAAGAAACTTTGGGCTGAAGGTGTGATGACCTATGATGCTTTAGTAAGAGAGACATTTCGTTTTCACGCTATGTTATTTTACACTATTAATGACTTTCTAGCATACAGGAATTTGTCTGGATATAGTGTCAAAGGAGCTAAAGCGTGTCCTATATGTGAAGAAAATAGTGATTCAATAAGACTAAAACATGGCGGCAAGACTGTATATCTTGGTCATCGAAGGTTTCTTTCAAAATTCCATATGTATCGTAGGAAGCGCAAAACATTGAATGGATGGAATGATGAACGGAGTGCACCTAAACCTATACCAGGGAATGTTGTTTATGAAAGAGTAAAAGACATTGTCAATGAATTTGGTAGGAAATAACAATGTAGTATGGCCACACGGAGTGACAATTCTTCACTCAAGAAGAAGTCAATATTTTGGGATCTTCCTTATTGGAGTTCTTTGACAGTCAGGCATTGTATCAATGTAATGCACGTTGAGAAAAATGTCTGTGATAGCGTCATTGGTACTCTGTTAAATATACCAGGTAAGACTAAAGATGGGATAAAATCTAGACTAGACCTACGTGAAATGGGAATAAGGTCAGAATTAACATAATTACGTGAAATGGGTAATAAAAGAACATACTTACCTCCCGCTTGTTATACGTTGTCTAGAAAGGAGAAGAAAGCTTTTTGTGAATGCTTGGCAAATGTTAAGGTGCCACAGGGTTACTCATCCAACATCCGTAGATTGGTATCAATGAAAGATATGAAGTTGATAGGTCTTAAATCTCATGATTGTCACACTCTAATGCAACAAATATTGCCCGTGACAATTCGATCTATATCGTCGAAGCATGTAAGGTTTGCAATCACCAGACTTTGTTTCTTTTTCAATAGTCTATGCAGCAAAGTTATTGACCCTGATACTCTCGATAATTTGCAAAGAGAAGTGGTTGTTACCCTATGTCATCTTGAGATGTATTTCCCTCCTTCGTTCTTTGATATCATGGTACATCTTGTTGTCCACTTGACTAGGGAAGTGAAAAATGTTAGGACCAGTTTTCTTGCATTGGATGTATCCCTTTGAACGATACATGAGCATTTTTAAAGGTGATGTTCGAAACCGTTATCGGCCTGAAGGGAGTATTATTGAAGGTTATGTGGTGAGAGAGGTTATGGATTTTTGCAATGACTTTCTGAGTGGTAATAACACTCCTGTTAATGACAAGAATATTGAGGAGGGCAAAGGAATTTTGGGATCACGGGTGAAAGTAACCAACCGTTAGTAGTTGGAACAAGCTCACTTGTATATTTTATACAACATGGACGAAGTGAGTGTTTATACAACATGGATGAAGTGAGTGTTTATATCGAGGAACATACCAATTTCATCAAGAGACAACATCCTCAAGCAAGTTCAATGTGGCTTGCTAGAGAGCATAATAAGACCTTTACTAAGTGGTTTGAAGATAAAGTCTTACATCAAGTATCTCAAACACCAAATGATATTATGGAAACTATCAAATGCCTCGCCTTTAAACCGAAACTGAATGTTATGTCTTATGAAGGGTTTGACATTAATGGGTTCACATATTACACAAAGCGCCAAGACGATAAGAGTATCTTCCAAAATAGTGGGGTCACTCTTCAAGCGTCGACTATGTATTTTGCACGTGCAAAGGATAAGAGTCCACGTGAAGCTAAAATGTCATATTACGGTGTCATTGAAGACATATGGGAGTTTGACTACATAGATTTCAGAATTCTGCTCTTTAAATGTAATTGGGTTGATAACACCAAAGGAGTTATAGTAGATGAATTAGGTTTCACTTTAGTGAACTTTGAAAAGATTGGCGAGAAGGGTGAACCATTTATATTGGCATCACAGGCGAAAGAAGTATTCTATATCGATGATCCTGCAAATAATAAATGGTCGGTTGTTCTTCATGGTAAAAGATAGTTTATTGAAGATCCTATAGATGAAGAAGAGTACTATGATAAGTATGATGACTCCAGTCCATTCTCAGTTGGGTTGCCAACTCCACAAAATATTGAAGCTAATGATGACTTATATGTGCACGGAGATCACAATGAAGGATTGTTAATTGATAAAAGATCACAATTTCATAGGCATGCATGTTTATATTTTTTATTGAAACTAAATGTTTGCTTTTTTAATATCAATATCATTTTCAGATTTGATGTTTCATTATCTTCTGTTAATACAAATGCTAAATGTTTGCCTTTTTTAATGACATTTTCAGATGGCTGACCATGATGAGCATGATGTCCATGATGAGCATGAAGTCCATGATGAGCATGTTGTCCATGATGAGCATGGCGAGGATACCAATGTAAGTTCTACAAACATATCCTGTATTTCTATAAAATTCATTATCTTCTAGTTATGTCATATATCCTATACTTCTATATTGGGCTAATTCAGTGTGTTTATTTTTGTCAAATTTTAGGTTGATGTACCCACTGCAACACTGGAGGAACTTGATGCGCATCACCAAAAACTTAACAAGAAAAAGGGCATCACTCTGTTGAAGAAGTTAATAGCGCTAAGTGGTAGTGGATCCAGATTGGCTGTGGAGTTTGATAATGGAGGAAATGCAATTGGAGTGAACCGCAATAATTTTGTAAACTATCTTGGGGTTGTCACTCGAAGCCATTGTGGTGTTAAGTATGATAATTGGCATAAAGTTCCTCAGGCAAAGAAAGACATGATATGGAAGGATTTATGTGTGAGTTATTATTATTTGCAATTCTATTTTGTAGATTACAAATTCTATTATTTGCAATTCTATTTTTAGATACTAGTTAATAGCAATTCTATTTTACAGAATCTGTTTGCATTGGATGAGAAGTTGCATCATAAAAGCATGATGCAATGTGCTGGAATGATGTTAAGGAACTATAGGACAAATCTCAACAGAGAATACATAAAAGATGGTGATAAGAAGAAGAAGTCAACACTTGAACAGTAGAACTTCTTGGACAAAGAAGATTGGGACACGTTTGTTGCTTCAAGAAAATCTGAAGAATTCAAGGTATTAAATGAGGCACAATTCCATTTTTGGATACTAGTTAATATACGTTGTATTCACCTATTCAAGATTAATATTTAGTGTTACTAACCAAATCGTTAATGTGCATACTAACTAGGCCCTCAGTGAGGCGCAAAAAGCAAGGTGTGCACTGAATGTGCATGACCACACTATGGGCCCAAATGGCTATGCAAGCGTTCGCAAATATTACAGGCAGAGTCTGCTGCTACTCAGGAGTCCTCTACTACATCTGCCACACCCTTGCCTCACCATGATGTCTGGATAGCTGGGAGGCAAAACAAGAAGGGTGAAATAAAGAAGCCTGTAACTACTGAGACGGTTGCAAAAATGGTAAAATACAACTCTTAGAGCAATCGTTTGAATATTGATTTTTTTTGTGTTAACTTACCAATTTCTGTTGATGGTGATTAGCAGGAGCTGCACGAGCAGAGGAAACAAGGCACATTCATCCCTCAGGGCATAAGGGATGAATTGATAATTGCTCTGGGTAACCTAAAGCATCCTGGACGTGTTAGGGGTGCAGGCGCTGGTGTGGGTATCAAAGCATTCTTTGGGCCATCCCAGCACAAACCCAGAGCGGGACTTTCACAAGAAGAGGTAACTTATTCTTTTTTTAGAATGTTACTACAAAAGGGAATTCAATAATAAGAAGCTAATGTTTCTTTTATCCATGTATAGGAGAATAAAAGAGTCGAGGATCTAGTTTCTAAGAAAGTCGAGGATATAATGCAGCGGTGGCAGGCATCTCAGGCTTCCAATCAGCCTGTAGTGACCCACTCTTCTCCTGATGCATAGACTGTGAGTAATCATGTAGACCCACCTCCTAACATGTCTGTTGTAAGTATTGTTTATGACATTGTAGCTAGTCTTTTCAAGATGATATATTTTCAAGATGATATGTATATATGTATAACATTCTTTACGTAAATTTGTAGGCGTTGAAGCCATGCCACTTAAGAATACAAGACTATGTTATTGTAGAGGTGCAAGCTTACCCATCCCTTCCTGGGGCAATGTTTCACGGGACTCCAATGCCCCAGGGCTACGTTCGTGTGAGCCTGATACGTGTATTCCCCGATTGGATGGAAGCTACATTGCCATATGCCCACCTGGATATTGATACACTTGCCGAGGCAGAAGGCTGGGTGATATTGTGGCCCAAAGAAGATGTCATCTACACTATTTAAATTGTAAGATAAATTTACATTACTTTAGATTGTTAATGTGTATATATGAGGTCAATTGATCTGAAATTATATATATACAAGTTAAAAAGAAGACACCCGGAGCATCTAAGCCTCCACCTCCACTTCTTGCATTACCAAGTTGGGTTTCAACTGACCTAAAATACCCATTAGGTCCTGCTTGTAGGGGAATGACATGTTGGCTACGGGCACATAATATACATTGCCCTATAATTGTTTCTTTAGAAGCGAATTATGCAGGTCAATCATACAAAAGCTCTTTATTTATACAAGATATTATTGAGTTGTTTATATATGATTGGTTGAATACATCAATGATAGAGACATGGATAAGGTGACATCTTGTTTATACATCCATATACCTTGTGTAAGATCCGGTGATCTGGTTTCTTATATATTAATGCATACGTAATATATGTTTTGCAGCTACTTAGTCGAAAATCAATGTAAACAATTTGCATTTGACCATGTGGGATTTTTGATTCCATCATTGATTAGTATGGTAGCTAAAGACCCTGATAGTGTTCAACAATATTGTATAGATACTTTTACAATTTTCGGTCAGCAAAAGAAGACTATAATAATAGCTCCATCCAATGTCAAGTAAGTTTACTTTACTTATAATTTAGACTTAAGAAAATTACATTTTTATTGTGGATTTTGAGTTATTAAAGTTTAACTTTTTTACCTCTAGTGGTAGGCATTGGGAGTTACTAGTTATTCTCCCGGGGGCATTCACTGTTTATTATCGAGATCCTGCGGGGAGTACATTGAATACTAAAATTGGACACGTAATGAGAATGTCATTATTCTAGTGAGAAATATTTCATTTTTATATCTGTTAACATATGTTATTACATTACTATTTAATTATGAAATTTATTGTGTTACATTAACATGTAGGGGTTTAGATGCATTCAAAAAGGCTAGAGGAAAGGTCCCCAGGAAAAAGAACCAACCAATAATTTGGGAGAACGTGAAAGTAAGTTCCCGACTCTAATGTATATATTATTTATGTGAATTGTGCTTAGTTGTATTTTTTATATTTTGTATGTTTCAATTTATAGTGTGCTACACAAGACAATGGCTAGGCATGCGCATACTATGTGATGCGATTAATGCCGATGATTATCCAATATGCCGCATTGGACATCGATACCATACATGAGGTATTATATATAGTCTCATTAGTTAGTATGAAATATATCAATCTTATTTTTATATTATTACTTATATATATACATCATTCTCTTTGTAGGTGTTTAAAACTGACCACACTATAGGTAAACACTTAAAAGATGTACATGCTCCATATACGATGGAAGTATTAAATGAAGTAAGAGAAGAATGGGCAAGAGCCATACAAGAAATGGCGATTGTAAGATATAATTGGGATGCTGATAGCGATGTTGAATGATATTTTGTAAATGATGGATTTTGTATAATACATATACATTAACCAATCATCACATATATAGTAAGTATTATATACATGCTATAACTCACAAAAAAATATGCAATAAACAAAAAGCGATGGTTATGGCCAACCTAATGTAATTCATTAGAGATAAAAGGAAATTCAATGTCCTATGCCCACATCACATGTAGAAACATGTTGTTGATGAATATCTATGCTTGCCAATCTGGGCTGATCAGTTCAACCCTTAAACCGATCAGCTCACCTCCTGGCTGGTTGTTTGGTCATCTCATTGGTCGTATGGTTCTATTGGTCCACCATTTGTTGGCTCCTCCAGCTGATTGGTTGAGTCCACCACTTGATCGGTTCGGCTCATCCACCTATTCCTCCATAGCGCTCTAGGAGGTCAATGAAGAGCCTTAAACGTGGGTCCAAAAATGGAGTCATGTCTAGGCTATCAGACTTTAGAAATTTATAATACCTGAATGTTTAAGACGCCTGCAACTAGCACAGGGTCGAAGTAGTTCGGGTTCGAACGTAGGGATAGGAAGAACGACGCTTTGGAACTTGAGTTCACTTGTCTGAGCACATCAAATAGGTAAAAGGATAGGTTTGGTTGTAACAAGAAATCACCATAAAGAAATCGAACTAAAAGACTATCTCTAATTGGAGTTACAGAAAGATTATAGTTTTAGGGTTTGGCAATTTTTATAGAGGTTTTGTATATCAGAAACTGAGGAGATAAAACTGTCATTGAGGTAAAGCACAAAGGATGAAAACTTGGGCATAACAAGTGGCGGCGGAAGAAATCCAATATTCTCTTCTCTCAAAGAGAATGTCTCTAACCATGCACCAATTCCCTCTCTCAAGAGTAATGGACATGGGTCAGAGTGGAAAGGAAATTCGGGGCAGCCCTGATCCTGGGTACTCTCATACACCTGAATCAGACCAGACTCTAGAGTTGCGACAACCCCCTCTCAAGGGTGTCAAAATGGGAAACAAAATTTGATAGCTAGTCAAAAGCGTGATCCAAAAGAAGAGACTAAAGTTCAGATGTTATAAAGAAATCATCCAACAAAAAGGAACCATACACAGAACAACATGAGATAAACTCCAAAGATTCCAATAAGCATAGATATATGATGAGGTTTTAGTTACAATGCATAAGTAAAAGAAAGTAAAATGCTGAAAAAGAAGGAAGATAGGTATCGGCCTCCTTTATTTAGGAGGTCGATATATAACAGCGGACCCCTAAGGTTTCCCTAACCCAGTACTGGGCAGGAGCTCTACCCGATACGCCCATGTCGGGCTCTTGACCGTGTCTGGTTTTGAGCCGTGATGGATGGGGGCATATCGGGAAGGACTCCCTACCCGATACGGCTGTGTCGGGTTGCCAGCCCTGTCGAGCGACACACCTTGACGGTTCGGGATGAGACCCATCTAGGAACCTGGCACATTCAGGTAGCCTTCTTGGTCATATCGTGTTGATGTGGCTACCAGGACGGGTTCTAAGTGAACTCCTCCTACCCCTCTCGGGTTGGGAATGTACTCACCTAGTATCACTCGACACGCCTGGGAACTTCACGCACTAGCTCTGCTTCCAAAGTTAGCTCTCGTTGGGTTCCGACCCGTCGCATCAAAGTCTTGTAGCCGTTATTTATAGGCAGCGGATGGAAGGGGTTGCGGTCCTTGTTGGGCCACATATCCTTTGTTTTCTTCGCTCTCCTGGCTTTGGGAGAGGGTCGATATGTCCATTGCCCGGCATGGGTTGGCGGGGACCGACATGTGCCGGGTTGCGAGTGAGTCTCACTAGATCGTGACGGGTAAAAGCTCTGTTAGGTTGTTGCACCGAAGGGTGGCCTTTTCAGTCATATCATGACGGGTAAGACTCTGTGTCGGGTAAGTAGCATGTCGCCTGTCAGAACTCCTCACGTGACATGCCTGTGTCGGGTTGCTACCATATCGGGCAACGACCGCGGCGGGTAAAGGGTTGTGTCGCGCGCCATTGAAAGGGCAGGGGCATTTTGCTTGTTGTGGATGGGCTGGGATGGGTCCATTAGCGTTCTTTGGGTGAAAAAATGAGGGAAACTCAGAAAAAGATGAGAAAATTGTTAGGAGCATAGTACGGGTCATTTCTGTATAAATGATGAGATAAAACGGAGAGGAAGGAAATTTAGGAGGAAGAATTGATAATAAAACATAGGCCTTAATAGCCATAAAATGGGTGTTATCAACTCCCCCAAACATAGCATTTTGATTGTCCTCAATCAATCTGTATCTATTTTAAAACTTTGTTTGTGATACTTATTCAAAGGCAAACGTAGTCTTCGGACAAGGGGTTAAAAGAATTTTTGAGATGCCCTGAGGAAAATTACGTCTAACATGAGCAATAGACTTTTATTTTTCTTTCCTTATTTAAGAAAAAAATTGTTCTTCAGGTTTGGTGAGATTTTTGGTGCATGGTTACAAAGTTAACTTTCACACCAAACAACTTGGGAGTGGAAGGTGTGATTTTTTTGGAAGGCTTAAGACTTTTTGGGTTTTTCTTGCTTCCCATTGGTTCATATAGGTACGGGTCCATTAGCGGGCGAGTGGTCCCTACAGTCCAAGACAGTTGGCTTTAGAGCAGTGATTTCACATCCTACGTACCATTGCCCCAAATCTACCATGCCTAAAGATGGGTACTTTTGGGAAGAAAAGTGTGGGATTTTTTTAAAATTTTTTTTGGGCACAACTCTCATGCATTTATTCACTCTCATAAGGTTTTCCTCTCTTTTTGGTGTTTTTGATGGGTAGGAAAAAAAAGAGTTCGTTGTTTGGGAAGCTTCTTCCTTCACATACACATCTCTTAGTTGTTGCGAGATTATTTTTCAAAATTTGCGTAGAAAAGTTGTAGTCTTTTGTCGTTCAAGACAGTGTTTCTGATAAGGAAAAATAGAAATATGCACCACCTTAGATACAGAGATAATGAACTGGAATAATTCGTACCAAATTTTTACTATAAAGAGTTTTGTACAGTTTTTGAGAGACAAGTAATTGTGTATGTATTGTTCTCTATCAGACATTTGTATCTATGTATATACAGAGTATTGGTAAGAAAAATAGAAGAGCAAAAAGGGGAAAATTTTGAGTACCTCCCCCACTGATGCTATAGAGTACCCCCCCCCCCCCCAGTACAAACTTACCCCACACTCTATCCCCAGAGTTTTGAGATAAGTAGGGAAGGGCAGACACAGGTCAGTGAGGTTTTAGCTGGTGTGTGCGCCTTCGTCAGATAGAAGCTCCATCACATATTGTCTGTGTTTGCTGTGATAGTCGATGTGGTGGAGCTTGTCAGGTGTTTGTTGTAGCGCCACCAACCTAGAGATCCATTATAGCACGTAGATGTTGTAGTTGTTTGATTGTGGAGCTTGTTGTGGACTATTGTGACAGAATTGAAGCTCCTGCCACTTGGTCTCCGTGTTCTCCAGGAACATCTGGATCAACATTGCCACCTCGATGTAATATTTCCTTGCTAATCGCTCAAGGGGTGTCAACGGGGTTGATGTACACTACACTGGATGGTCTTTGTTGGCGTCGAAGCGGTTGTAGAATATTTCTGCTCGCGCGTAAGTGTACACCATCTAGAGCGTCCAATGGTTGTAATGCAACATTGGAAAGAAGATGATGCGCGACATGCTACTTTGTATCCGGTGCAGAAACAACTTCTTTGCTCCTATTTCGTGAGCTAGGTAGATATTGTTGAACACCATCGGATGGGCGATGTAGCATGTTCAAACTTCTTCTATAGAATCTAGATGTAGGTTGACACTACCGACAACGCTAGACATTCATTCTGCCTTTACTAAGTTTCAAAGATCATCGAGAGGGACTACGACTTTGTCTGTCTCATAAATGACGTCTGTGGGTGTAGAATCAGCTAGCTTGAGGAGGATTTCATTGATCTATTCCTGAGACAGTGAAGCACATGCGGAACGGTCGAAATTGCTGATCAATGTTTCTAAAAAATCAGGTGAAGCGGAGCCTTCGTTGGCGAGAATTTCTCGCAGAACTTCAATCCGCTTGCCTACCACATAGACGTCTGTGGCTATCTGTACTTCTTCTCTTGAAGGGCTGACGGGCTGAGAAGATTATGACTCTACATCTGTATGCAGCAGCTCCTCAGGTAGATCTGCATCTCAGAAGTAGCTCTTATCCTTGATTAGCAACAACACATACGTGCTTCTTAGTTGGTAGAAGTTTTGCCCCTAGAGCTGCCTTATGTATCTGAATATATTCAACAACTCCATTGCACGTAGGATGATGAAGGCACTATTTCTGCTTCCTAGCTCCTCTTGGATTGGGAAGTCTGAGATTGAGAAGAAGTTCCAAACGTCGCTATGGCGTCGGACTCCTTGCTTGATTATTCAATAAAGACGCAGCGGGAGAAATCTGAGGCGTTTGTATTTGGGGCGTACGAAACTGATGAATGCATATTCAACTCTTATTTTTGCTTCATTTAGAATAATTAATTAGGACTTTTTTATTAATTTTAGCTAATTCAAAAATAAATATTACTTTCATCTTCTTGATATACTTTTTCTGAATTCTTATGATATTTTTCTTAATTTTCAGGAATTATCTAAGTAATTAAATCGAGAAAAGAAGAGATGAAGGTAGGAGGCAATTCCGTTTCCTGCAATGCTGACTTAAATGCATACCTTGCACCAAAATTAGCATAACTCTCACATCCTAAGGCGTAATTTAATGTTCAAATATTATTTGGAAAGAGAATTCAAATGCCTACAGGAAAATCATATTTTCGGGTGCACTTTAAATTCTATGGACAACAAAAATTCGCTCGAAATGGCTGCTGCGAGAATCTGCATTAAAGAAAGACAATCAAGAGTTTGTTGACTAGATCTGAAAATTCAAAAGGATGGCTCCCTCTCTTTTCCCCCCCCCTCTTTTTTTAGATAGCCTACCCCTCCTTCTCCTATAAAAGGAAGGACACTTCCTCCTCCCAAGGATCATCTTTTGTATCATCTTGGATTTCTTGTATTTTGGAATTCTGCAGCAATTAATCTTGTAATCATTCTCATATTATGTAATAAAGTAGGTTTTGGTTCAAGCATACTTCTTTCATTCTTGTTCTTGTCTTTTCTCTCCACCTTAGTTTTAATCCTCTTTTTCCGTTCTTCAATTCTGGAGCAAGGAACAAAGAGCTAAGCCATTTCATCGTCTCTAGCATAAGGATTAATTTCCTGATTTTTGGGCTAGAATATGGCTTCATTTCTTTTTTCCTCCGTCTCCCCTTCCTCCATGTTTTCCACAAGTATGTGTGAGTAGACTTCTATCGAGGCAAGGGAAATAACCCCTTAGCCATGTGATGACTAGATTTAAGATTTATATGATTTTTTAGATAAATGGATTTTGATTTGGATCTCGACGATTTTAGCGAAGTGATCTCTCGTTTTCATCGCTTGTTAATCTTGGCGGATGCGACCGTGGAACCCAAGATTTAGAACAACCAAATTGATTTCATGGGAATTTGGATGAGACCTCGGAAAAGTCCCCATTAGGATGATTGAACTAGGATCCGTGAACGCCAGGACCAATGGGTTCACGGGGAGTTCATCTTTTGTGAATCATTTACAAATGTTTCACATGCCTTCTTTTATCTTTCTTATCATTTCTTTGATCTCGTTTCACATCGACTAGGGTGGTAAAATCCCTTAGCTTCGGTATTTCCTTATTTTGATTGTTAATCTTTAATTTAGTAACTTTATCTTTTTGTTTTAGTTTTAACAAACTCTTAAAATAGATTTTACATTCTTGTTCTCGTAATCAGATTTGAAACTGAACCATCTTCATCGCCGTCTCTGTGGATCGACCCTTCTATACTAGCCTTTATCGGAAAGTAGAAAAGGATAAACTCTAGGATAATTTTTCCTAGTGATTGGTGTGCTAAACGACGCACATCAATTTGGCGCCGTTGTCGGGGATAACACAGTTGTTTTTCAGATCTGGTTGTCTGTATATCTTGTATAATCCTTGTTCATATTCTCTAACTTTCATAACTTTAGTCTTTTTTATAATTTCTTTTAGATTTTTATAATTTCTTTTTGCCTTCCGAGCACAATTCCGGAAGTGTATCTCCTCTTTCTGCTGAGTTTCCATTCCAGCAGTACTGCTTTCTAGTTACTGTTTTTTTGTAATTTTTGTTATTTCATAATTTCTTAGATTTATAATTTTTAGTTTTGTTTGTAATTTTGACTAATTTTTTATCTCGCAATCTTTCTTCTCTCATTCGTTGATTGACATATCTTTCAGGAACCTTTCTTTTCAAATGGAGTGGACATCCCAATATCCCCCACAATGTTATTATTGTGGTTTTTACCACCATGCATCTCTTGCCTGTCCGACTCTCCCCCATGATTATAATAGCACCCCTTTTAATTGCGAGCCCGTTCATCCTGGTGGATATAATGTGAATCCACATTTTTCTGAGAACCATTATGGGGAACCTTGCTATCCATATTCTAATGGGGGGTATGATCAACAAAATTTTGTGGGGTGTAACCAACAAAACCTTGGGGGTTATGAACATGTTTATGAAACCCAATGTAATCCTCAACAAGAAGAGAAACTTAAGTCCCTAGAGAATATGACAACAAAACTCCTAACTAGCCAAACCTTATTGGCCACCTTAGTAGAAGCCCAAACCCAAAATATAGATTGTTCAAATATGTTTCCTCATGAATTGGTGACACCTTATAATATTGAATCTTCCTACCAAGATGGACGCAATGGAAATTACAATCCACCATCTTCTGCAGATTATTATGACGAGCAATGCCACTCAAAACAATATGAGGAGTACTATGGCCAAGGACACTATGGGGAGTGTGGTGAGGATGACCAAAATTTTGGGGTGTATAAATCCTATGGTGAAATGCAAATTGATCTTGAACTGGAAGAGAGACTTAAGGACCTAGAAAAGAGGGTAGCAGAAGCACAAGCAAAACTTGAATCCAGTCAAGCCATGTTAGCTACCTTTCTAGAGGATCAATCACAAACTCCCCCTATAGAGCTTGAGCAACCCAAGATGGTTCTTCCTGACAATGACGATGATGATCCCGATTTTGTGTCATATATGTCAGATCCTGAAGAAATAGAACAAACCATGGAGACATATTTTGTGTGTGACGAGGACGTTGGTATCCCTATCTTTCCTTTAGAGACTCTATTACTTGAATATGAAATGTCAAAGCAGGAGAGTCATTCTAAAGATCCAACAACTCCTCCCATCCTAAACATAAATCTGAATGATACCATAGACCAATACCCTTCTTTTGAGTCTATTTTGGATAATGAGAATCTAACCCCCTTTATGATTCTTCCCGAGCCATCACAGCCAATTTCCATCCCACACATGGCTGATCTAGAAGGGGAGATACCATCATTGGAAGAAGCTCACACACCCCATTCTATTGTTTGTAAGGAAGTCGTCCTCATCCCTCCTGAATCCTTGGGGACCCCTTGTACAAAAAGAATTAGAGCCATATGTTATATCAACAATGAAACTTACCAAACCCAATGTTGATGACATTATTTTTGAGGAGAAGCAAAACAATTTTATAAATAATTTGAAATCTTTTTCATAAACATCAATTCTCCCATATACAGGTCATCATGATGGTGGAAAACCTGAGCCAGATCCTCCACCCAACTCATTTCATCCTGCTCTACTAGAATCACTAGCCGGGTACCCACCAACCTCCCCAAATCCACATCCATCTTCAACACTTCCCCTTCTATTGATGGAAGATCTTTGGATCCTATTGGAGGGAATGCGAGGTGAAATAAAATACGAGCACCCCACTGAGCTTCTACAATTACCCTATCATAGGGTACACTATGAGGCTCCTCAGATAAAGGTCCCAGTCCTCATCGACATTCCCTTCAGATGGACATATTTTGAGCTACCAGGACCTCCTGGTGAACCCAACAAATTTCTTCCCTCCATCTCGGGTTTGGGTTTTGCTCGGGACGAGCAAAAATCTAATTCTGGGGTAGAGGTGGGTGATATGATTCTATTCCACCCCCTTATCTTTTTATTCTTGCATTATTTCTACTTTTTTTTGGTTTTGCATATAGTTGTTTTGTTCATGGCCATTATCTAGTCGGCCATATTTTTATTTCTTTTGTTACAAAATGGCCTTTATCTAGTTGGCATTGATATGATCATTTGTCAAAATACTCCCCTTAATGATGTAACTGCCTTGCAACTAAAATTTTGAAACTTTCATGACTAGAAATCCTCGTGTCACTTAGGACCTCAAATAATAATCACTCCTTGGAAAAGATGGCAAGCCATAGAGGACTGATAGGATTCAAGAGTGATGCTTTCTTATCATGTACAACTTGTATAAATTTTCTTGATTTTTTGCATGATTCGGTAATAGTTGAACCAATGCATGGTACTCTAAAAAAAAGATGAAAAAAAAGTTGCACAAGAACAACCTCTTCTACTCTTCTTCCACCACTTCCAAATCTTTCCATTCATCAAAAAGAAAAAACCAATAATGCCCAAAAGGCTAAGTTTGGGGTGGCACCCCTTCCCCCTCTTCCGCTTCTTCCATACCCACGCAATTGGGTGTATCACCAAAAATCAAAGAAAAAAATGCAGTCAATGTAACTGCATGTCCACTAAATAAAAAGGTCTCGAGTCGAATAGAGGAGAGACTGTCCTTCTTCCATACCTCCTTCACTCTAAATTTCTACCCAGGGGAAAACTACAAAAACCCCAACCATCCAAATCAGTCATGTTCTTGTGTAAAACTTAAAAAAAAATTGGAGTACCAAATGCGAAGGTGAAATGAAAATCTGTTTTATTGCAGGTCTTGAATAAATGCAAGTTTGTGAAGTAGGAAATATAAAAGTCACTTTTTGTGAATTCAGGAAGTCAGGGTCGCTTGGCCATATTTTGGTGGAAGGAATCAAGTGATTGTTAGGAGAGTGAGGATGATAGGTTAAGAGTATGTCTTGAAAGTATTTCTTGATTTTAATGTTGCTCGGGATGAGCAAAGTTTAAGTTTGGGGTATTTTGATGAATGCATATTCATCTCTTATTTTTGCTTCATTTAGAATAATTCATTAAGAATTTTTTGTTAATTTTAGCTAATTCAAAAATAAATAGTACTTTCATCTTCTTTATATAATTTTTCTAAATTCTTATGATATTTTTCTTAATTTTCAGGAATTATCTAAGTAATTAAATCGAGAAAAGAAGAGATGAAGGTAGGAGGCAATTCAGTTTCCCGCAATGCTGACTTAAATGCATACCTTGCACCAAAATTAGCATAACTCTCACATCCTAAGGCAGAATTTAATGTTAAAATATGATTTGGAAAGGGAATTCAAAGGCCTACAGGAAAATCATATTTTCGGGCGCAATTTAAATTCTATGGACAATGGAAATTCGCTCGAAATGGCTGCTGCGAGAATCTGCATTAAAGAAAGATAATCAAGAGTTTGTTGACTAGATCTGAAAATTCAAAAGGATGGCTCCCTCTCTTTTTCCCCCCTCTTTTTTTATATAGACTACCCCTCCTTCTCCTATAAAAGGAAGGGCACTTCCTCCTCCCAAGGATCATTTTGTATCATCTTGGATTTCTTGTATTTTGGAATTCTGCAGCAATTAATCTTGTAATCATTCTCATATTATGCAATAAAGTAGGTTTTGGTTCAAGCATACTTCTTTCATTCTTGTTCTTGTCTTTTCTCTCCGCCTTAGTTTTAATCCTCTTTTTCCGTTCTTCAATTCTGGAGCAAAGAACAAAGAGCTAAGCCATTTCATCGTCTCTAGCATAAGGATTAATTTCCTGATTTCTGGGCTAGAATATGGCTTTATTTCTTTCTTCCTCCGTCTCCCCTTCCTCCATGTTTTCCACAAGCATGTGTGAGTAGACTTCTATCGAGGCAAGGGGAATAACCCCTTAGCCATGTGATGACTAGATTGAAGATTTATATGATTTTTTAGATAAATGGATTTTGATTTGGATCTCGACGATTTTAACGAAGTGATCTCTCGTTTTCATCGCTTGTCAATCTTGGCGGATGCGACCGTGGAACCCAAGATTTAAAATAACCAAATTGATTTCATGGGAATTTGGATGAGACCTCGGAAAAGTCCCCATTAGGATGATTGAACTAGGACCCGTGAATGCCAGGACCAATGGGTTCACGGGGAGTTCATCTTTTGTGAATCATTTACAAATGTTTCACATGCCTTCTTTTATCTTTCTTATCATTTCTTTGATCTCGTTTCACATCGACTAGGGTGGTAAAATCCCTTAGCTTCGGTATTTCCTTATTTTGATTGTTAATCTTTAATTTAGTAACTTCATCTTTTTGTTTTAGTTTTAACAAACTCTTAAAATAGATTTTACATTCTTGTTCTCGTAATCAGATTTGAAACTGAACCATCTTCATCGCCTTCTCTGTGGATCGACCCTTCTATACTAGCCTTTATCGGAAAGTAGAAAAGGATAAACTCTAGGATAATTTTTCCTAGTGATTGGTGTGCTAAACGACGCGCATCAGAAACTTTGTCCTGTGTGTGGGACATCCACATTGCAGCAATAGAGGAGGGAGACATCGTGTTTGTGGAGGTCCTCCACACAGAGGAACCAGTTCTTTCTATGCTTGTAAGGGGCCAACACTAGGCTTGGACTGTGCTCTTCAATGTGTTGGAGCATATCTGCTACCTGCTTCTCATCGTACGCCCCTGCCATTATCCTTCTTGCTAAGGTCGGGGTGGAATTGTAGACAAATTGCCGGCCTGTCTTGATGGCAATGTTTTCGATCATTGTGCCCTCTAGGACCCTGTAGAGCACTTTCACCATGACGGTTGGCGAGTAGAACATGCTTATTAGCGCTCTCCTTTGTACACAGAAGTAATTGTTGCTCCAGATGACAGATTCTTCATCTACCTGCAGTATTAGGACCATGTTCAGTAGCTTCTGGTCCCAGATCGTCCGGTAGCTGATGGCTCTCCTATCGAAATCCTCCATCTTGAAAGAAGGGATCTCCGACGGTGCAGAGAATGCATATACCATTAAAGTCTTTGCTTGGGGGGGGGTTGTTATTGATGGAGAAATATATATCTCCCCCCTCTCCCTATGACTCTTCAGATGAACCCTCCTCTAAGCTGATAGATATGTCTTCATCTTCAGGCTGGTCTAGGGAGGATAGGGGAGCAGCTATGTCGACACCACGGGTTCTCTCTTATCCTGCTGGAGCCCTGTCGGCGGTTTTATTCGTCGTTTCTTCCTCGGGTGTTGTGGAGGGCCCGTTGGGGGAGGAGGAATATGATGATCCAGAGGATGCGCCGAAGACGTAGGTTGAGAGATAGAGCCTGGAGGTGAAGTGGATCTCCTGGGATGCCTTGAGCGGGGATGATCATCCCTCCGGTTTGGCCTTTCTTCGATTGCTTCGAGGCGTTGGAGCGCCGCCTACATTGTGTTGTTCACCGACTCCAGTTGGCCAGGCAAGCTAACTAGGGTTAGCAGTTGGCACTCATGTTCATTCAGCCTCCTCGGGAAAATATTGAACTTGCAGGTTAGGGAAGCGAATGTAGATATCTGATTGCTCGTTACCTTATGCAAGTTATCGAACTTGAGGCCGAACATCTACCCTAGTGATGAAGGGGTTGCAGCTGGTCGGCTTCTCGTTCATGTACCGCTCCTCGCGTGATAAGATCGGCCCGAAGAGTGTGCATCTTTGATCGGGGTCAAGTCCATCTGAACCGTCTGCGAGGGCATGGTTTGAGGGTGAGGCGTTGGCACCCTTGTGATTGCCTCTGCCTCGACAGTTTGGGGTGGTGGAGAAGGGTGCAGAGTGGGCGGATGCTGATTTACCATCTGACTCTCAGTGTCCTCCTCCATAGCAATCATTGGCATCATAAGCGGCAGTGTCAGTGTTGGATTCACAGCCCTGAGCTCTGCCTCCAGGAGCTCAGCAAACGCATTGTCGCTGTTGTGGGGAGTGTTTGGTTGTGTCGATGCCTCTGTCATCTCAGGCATGGCTGAAGCTTTAGGGGCTACGGCTACCTCTGTTGCAACATCCTCTAAGGCTATCATCATAGCATCTGCCCCAATTGTTTGAACGACCTCTACGATCATCATTATTTCTTCGGTAGCCGCGGCGGGCGTAGTTTTGGTTGACGCGGCTAGTTTGGTCACGGCAACGACGGTCGCGAGAGTGAAAACTGCTAGTTGTGTGGCAGCGGTGGATGGCTCGGCAATGTCGATGACAGGCGATTCGTTGGAAGAGACTGTCAATGACTTGTCTTGCCGAGTGACAAAAGGGATTGGACTTCCTGTAGCCGCCACCCTCTCCTGTATGATTTTGGTGGTGGCGTAGATGTCTTCAACTATAGCTGCTTGAATTTCTTCCTTTGTGAAGACCAGCTTCTCTGCGTCATAGTTGACGCAGAGTGGGAGGGGCAAGAGCAAATATGTTTTCACAAATTTGTAGAAGAAGTGGCTTCTCTCCTTCTTGATAATGTTGGCTCTCATGAGGAACTTCAAGTCTATGTTGTCATCACCCCTTATCCTCGACAGGATGTGTGGCTATTTAGGGTACCCCAACCCTACCACGATTATGTTGACGAGCTATCCCATATTGTACTCCTTGGTGGTGTACTTAATCGCCTGTTGAGCAGGAACCACCCCAAGTTGATCGTGCGGCCCTCCATCATGTACCATATGAGATGGAATTCTTCAGTGTAGAGGTTGCTTATTTCGTACTTGCCAAATAGGAGGCTCGCCATGATCTTGTGGATTATCTGCCAAAAGTAGGAGTGCACTGCCGCCACTTTGCTTCCTGGATTGAATGATGACTCATCGGTCAGCCTCCTCCAGAGTGTGATTAGGTAGAACTCGTCGCCTTCGGTGATTCTAACACCATTGTTGAGAAGATCTCTTTCAGCTTCACTGGAGGAAAAGATTTCATTGAGAAGCTTTTCTGAGATGTCAAGCTCAACATTATACATGCGCCCTTGCAGTCTATCTGCTCCGTCAAATCTCTTGGCTTCTTCTGGTGTATTCGACACCCGGAAGAGGGATGACATGAACTCTCTCATGAGTTTAGTGTAAGTGGTGTAGCTGAAGCATATCTTCCTCAGCCCAACAGCTTCTAGGATGCTTTCAAGCATGCTGAGAATGCTTATCTGATGGAAGGACGCCTGGTGACAGAAGCGGGTTAGCCAATATACTTTGGCTGCCAACTCTGTGTACTGCTGCCTGTGTTATTCGTCTCTCGGTGTGAACCGGCCCGGTGAGTGATCTAGTCGCTCTGGTTTTGCCACCGTTGTTGAAGTTGTTGATGGGGTTGGTTCTTCTTCTAATTTGGGCCACTTTTTGGCCTCGGATGGCCTCACTGTATCGGGGTTTGGGCGCTTCTACCCGATGGTGGAGGCTTTGACTACGACCTCTGGGTTGATCCTTCATCCTTGTTCGTCGACCTGGATGACGGTTTGTTTGGTGCGGGCCATTTTCTACATTTTCAAGTGGCGGAGAGCAAGTTACCAAAGAGTTGGTTAATCAAAATCGCCTTTCCTGATATCAGGCAGCAGACCATGAGGAGAACGTTGCCCGATATCAGTTAAGCGACATACGAAAAACTGATATCGGGCAATAGTTTTTTAGGAAACATTGCCACACGATACGAAAGTGCCCAGTAGAAGAAAGTCAACGTCAGCCAAGGGTAAAAACTCTTATTGTTGCCCGATAGGGTCTGTCCGATATCGGGTTGTTGAAAACACACCTTGCCCATCACGACTGCCCGATAGGGTCACTGCGTGATATTCCATCGTGTCGGGAAACAACTTGTGTCGCCCGATATGACCCAAACCTTTTGTAAAACAAACCGGGTGAAAAGGGTTACCCATCACGAACACGTGAATCATGCCCGACACGGGTGCTCGATAAAGGTTGTGTCACTTGGGCATATATATCGCGCGATAGAGGCAAGAGATCGATTCGTCAATTAAAGCAACAAACAAAACCTATCACGCGATAAACAAAGCATGGTACAAGGCAAAGGTCCTGTCCGATATGGGCTTCTTATGAAACGGTATCACGCAATACAAGTCTGGCCGACACGGTTCATGCGATACAAGTCTGACCGACACGGTCTGCATGATACAAGTAGGCGATAAGCGTATCGGGTTTTACCTATATCGGGGTGGGGATGGTTGATGCGTGACACAGGTGTAGGGAAGAGGATGGCCGACACGAGAGCAAACACTTACGCGATACGGGTGCTAGAGTAAGCAAAAGGATGCACGATATGGGAGCAGGTGAAAAAGTAAATTATGTGACCGACACAGTTAAACGCAAGTTACTATATATAGACATGGCAAGCGGGGGTAAAATGGGTAAAACTGGGACATGCGTCACATGATAAGGCACATCGTTTTCTGTAACACGATACGATCAGTCTAATCCTCCGCATTGGGAAGTGATTCGCCTTCCTGGGCATGCTTAGCGCATGTCGTGTGGCAACATTGTCTCGGCCGACACGTTCCTCCCTTCTGTTCCTTTTTACCTGATATCGGGGTCGCGTTGCGTTACGTGATATGCGACGGCTGATACGCTCGCCCGATACGGGTTCTTTTCCGTTGGTAACTTTATCGGGCAAAGGTAAAGGTTTGGCCCGATACGCTTATCGCGCAATGGGGCTTCTTCCTTCCCGATACACTCAGACAGTGTCACCCAATTCGAGAGAACTAGTTGGGCAATACAACATGCATAGAGTGCGTCATTCAAAGAAAAAGGGTGCATTCAGCATGCATGCATAAGGCTAAAGTAAAATAAAGATAGTAAAATTGAAATCTGAAAGCACTTGGTGGGTAAAACATCATTGGCACAAGAGTGAACTTTCAGCCTCAGATGATATTACTCACCAAACTATAAATAAAACTGAGTCAGTGGCCCACAAAATGAGAGAGTCTGTGCATGTGGCGCATACACTGACTCAGACCTTATTACAATGATAATGTTTGTAATGTTCTTTTTCTAGGAAAGGAAATAACATCCTATTCTATGAAAGTAAAACTCAGGCTGCCTCCCGAGGAGCGTTTTGGTTTCTGTCGCCAGCTCGACATCTTCTCAGGTTTCTCCAGTGTGTGCAGCTTCATCATCCTATAGGGGTATTTCGGATCTTCTAACAAAAGCTTCGTCTTCATAGAACCTTTTGACCCTGTGTCTGTTGATTGGGAAAACTTTTGTTGGATCTTCTTTATCGTAAAGTTCCATCATCCTAGACGGATATATCTTTGCAACTATGAATGGCCCATACCACCTGGTCTGTAATTTTCCTGGAAAAAGGCAGATAGAAGATTTAAAGAAAAAAACATTATCACCTTTGTTGATGTCCTTCTTCCTCAGGTGGTTGTCATGCCAGATCTTGGTTCTTAGCTTGTAAATCCTTGCATTTTCATAGGCATGGAGTCTCAATTCTTCAAGCTCCTGAAGCTGAAGAAATCTAATCTTCCCAGCTAGCGTCGGGTCCATGTTGAGGCGCTTGATCGCCCAGAACGCTTTGTGCTCCAACTCAAAGGGAAGGTGGCATGCTTTTCCATATATCAAGCGATAGGGTGTGGTACCCAAAATCGTCTTTAAAGTTGTTATGTATGCCCAAAAAGCATCATCTAGTTTATCCGACCAGTCCTTACGGGACTTGCCAACTGTCTTTTCTAAAATTTGCTTGATCTGTCGATTAGACACTTCAACATGTCCAGATGTGTGCGGGTGGTATGGCGTTGCGACCTTGTGACGTAGGTCATACTTACGAAAGAGGGATTCAAATTGTTTCTCTACAAAGTGGGAACCGCCATCACTAATGACGATTCTTGGCACTCCGAATCTTGGAAAGATAATCTTAGTAAAAAGCTTTATTATTGCTTTAGCATCACACGTAATGGCGGGCACTGCTTCAACCCACTTAGAGACGTAATCAACCACAACCAGGATATATTTAAAATCATAGGGTGAGGGGAAAGGTCCCATATAATCTATTCCCCATACATCAAAGATTTCAACCTCGATCCAATCCGAAAGCAACATCTCATTTCAGCGAGAAATGTTTCCAGTTTGTTGACATTCATTGCAAGACTTCACAAAAGCGTGTGCATCTTGGAACAAAGTTGGCAAATAGAAACCTAACTGAAGGATCTTAGCAGTAGTCCTTTCACCTCCCAGGTGTCTTCCATAGGGAGAGGAGTGACACTCAAATAGAATTTTGGGGGCTTCCTCCTCAGGTATACATCTTCTATATAACCCATCGGCACAAATCCTAAACAACAAAGGATCATCCCAGTAGTAATTCTTTAAATCAGATAAGAATTTCTTCTTCTAATTATAAGACATACCTGGGGGAAGCTGTTTACAAGCTAGGTAATTGCAGAAGTCTACATACCACGGCCCCTTAGGGTTGGCTGTCTGGGCAACATAGATGGATTCATCAGCATAACTATCATTGATAGGGAATGGGTGGTCATCATCCACCCTGATCCTTGAGAGGTGGTCGGCGAACACATTTTCTGAACCTTTCTTATCCTTTATTTCATGGTCGAACTCCTGCAACAACAACACCCAACGTAGCAACTGAGGCTTTTCTTCTTTCTTTTGCATACGGTATTTGATGGCCCCATGGTCGGTGTGCACCACAACCTTGGTACCCACAAGGTATGTCCAAAACTTGACAAAAACATACACAATATCAAGCATCTCGTTTTCAGTAGTCGTGTAATTCAACTGAGCTTCATCTAGGGTTTTACTTGCATAGAAGATGACGTGGTGCTTTTTGTCTTTCTTTTGGCCTAGAACAGCACCGATGGCAAAGTCACTGGCGTCGCACATAAGCTCAAATGGAAGGTTCCAGTCGGGAGACTGGAGAATGGGTGCATATACAAAAGCATCTTTTAGAGTGGAGAACGCCTCCATGCACTCATCCGTGAAGTCAAACTTCAAATCTTTCATCAAGAGGTTGGAAAGAGGTTTCTCTATCTTCGAGAAATCTTTAATAAATTGTCGATAATCATCGGAGTGACCCAAGAAACTCTGAATACATGTAACTAAAGTGGGTGGAGGGAGCTTGGCAATCGCCTGGACCTTAGACGGATCGACCTCAATACATCTGTTGGACACCTTGTGCCCTAGAACTATGCCCTCTCGAACCATGAAATGACATTTCTCCCAATTCAGAGTTAGGATTTTCTCTTCACACCTTCTCATCACAAGTGACAGGTTGTTCAGGTAGTCATCAAAGGAGCTGCCGTACACGCTGAAATCGTCCATAAACACTTCCATTTTGTCTTCAAGGAGATCAGCAAAAATCATGCATACACCTCTGGAAGGTAGCAGGTGCATTACAAAGCCCAAAGGGCATTCTCCTGAAGGAAAAAGTTCCCTAAATGCAAGTGAAAGTGGTCTTTTGTTGGTCATCAGGGTGAATGGGGATCTGATAGAAACCTGAGTACCCATCCAACCAATAGAAGTAGGAATGGTGAGCCAGACTCTCTAGCATCTGATCAATGAATGGAAGGGGGAAATGGTCCTTGCAGGTGGCGATATTTATCTTACAATAATCGATACACATCCGCCAGCCAGTAACCATCTTGGTGGCAACCTCGACTCCATCATCTCCCTTGACCAACGTCATACCTCCCTTCTTTGGAACCACTTCGATTGGGCTTACCCACGTACTATCGCTAATAGCATAGATAATTCCGGCATCTCAGAGCTTTATCACTTCCTTACTAACAACTTCTCAGAGCTTCTCATTTAACTTTCTCTGTGGCGGGGCATACGGCCTGCAGTCCTCCTCCAGATCTATTCTGTGCATGCACATGGAGGGACTTATCCCCTTCAAGTCTCTGATTGAGTACCCTAGGGCTTTCCTCCATAGCCTTAACTCTTCAAGAAACTGATCTTTTTTCCCATCGACCAACTTCGAGTTGATTATTACCGGATTCATCTTCCCTTCATCTAAAAAACGGTATTCTAGGCCTCTTGGAAAAACTTTCAGTTCAGGTGGGACTTCTTTTTCTTGTTCACTGGCTGGGTCTTTTTGGAGAGCAACATACATAACTGTCTCCACAGGGTCATCATCTTCGGATGTACCTTCACCATCTAGAAGGGCTAGCAGTTCTTTGACTTTCAGGTCTTCAACCTCTTGTGCTTCACCAGATAAGGCATGCATAAGCGGGTCTACCATGGCCTTCTCCTTCTATAATTTGTTGCATAGCTACTGGTAGCTTTCAACTAAATAAGAATATTCAAAGAACGCGGGGGCTGTAACATCCCAGGGATTTGAGGCCTCAGATAAGTTGATCTAAAAAGGAATGATTGGACTACTCATATAACCGAGGTGCACCTCCTTTTCCGGGAGCCAATCTCTAAAGAACTCCATAGTTAAGCGTGCTCAACTTGGAGCAGTACTAGGATGGGTGACCAGTCGGGAAGTTGATCATGCCTTGCGCGTGAGTGGACAAAAGCGCATAGTTAAGACTAGTGGTGGTCTGTGTGGACAGTCGTCATTCCTGAAACTCTACTAGAGCCTTGGGTAGTGGGACCAGACATTTACATATGGTATCAGAGCCAATTTCCCTCCAGTAGGTGGGCCCACATGGGCATGGCATGCCAGTCTTGAGCCGCGCGGTCTAGGCATGAAGGAAAGGGTTGTCCATGGTTGACGTAGCCACATTTGCACTGGTATTATGTGATCAGGAGCTGGGTGTCCATAGACCATTGTGGGTCTGCACTGAAATGGGGAAGAGATTATGAGGCCTTATAGTTGAGCCTTGACGAGGACGTCAAGAGTCTAAGTGGGGGAGATTGTAACATCCTAGGGATTTGAGGCCTCAGATAAGTTGATCTTAAAAGGAATGATTGGACTACTCATATCACCAAGGTGCACCTCCTTTTCCGGAGCCCATCTCTAAAGAACTCCATAGTTAAGTGTGCTCAACTTGGAGTAGTACTAGGATGGGTGACCAGCCGAGAAGTTGATCCTGGCTTGTGCGTGAGTGGACAAAAGCACACAGTTAAGGCTAGTGGTGGTCTGTGGGGACAGTCATCATTCCTGAAACTCTACTAGAGCCTTGGGCAGTGGGCCCAGACATTTACAGATGTAACATCCCAGGATTTGAGGCCTCGAATAACATTATCTTAAAAGGAATGATTGGACTACCCATATCACCAAGGTGCACCTCCTTTTCCGGGAGCCCATTACTAAATAACTCCATAGTTAAGCGTGCTCAGCTTGGAGTAGTACTACAAGGGTGACTTGTCGGGAAGTTGATTCTGGCATGCGTGTGAGTGAGGACAAAGCGTGCAGTTAAGGCTAGTGGTGGTCTGTGGGGCCAGTCGTCATTCCTGAAACTCTACTAGAGCCTTGGGCAGTGG
The DNA here is from genome assembly GCA_963693085.1 of Alisma plantago-aquatica. Lineage (NCBI taxonomy): Eukaryota > Viridiplantae > Streptophyta > Magnoliopsida > Alismatales > Alismataceae > Alisma > Alisma plantago-aquatica. The sequence goes on from OY856409.1 coordinate 89,157,416, forward strand.
GCTCGGCCGTTACAAATGGTATCAGAGCCATAACCCCTCCAGTAGGTGGGGCCCACTTGCTTGAGCCGTGCGGTCCAGGCATGTAGGAAATGTTTGTCCATGGTTGACGTAGCCACCCTTGCACTGGTATTCTGTGATTGGGAGTTAGGTGTCCATGGGCCATTGTGGATCTGAACTGAAATGGGGTCAGATTATGAGGTCATATAGTTGAGACTTGATGAGGACGTCAAGAGTCTAAGTGGGGGAGATTGTAACATCCCAGGATTTGAGGCCTCAGATAACATGATCTTAAAAGGAATGATTGGACTACCCATATCACCAAGGTGCACCTCCTTTTTTAGGAGCCCATTACTAAAGAACTCCATAGTTAAGTGTTCTCAGCTTAGAGTAGTACTAGGATGGGTGACCTATCGGGAAGTTGATCCTGGCATCCGCGTGAGTGAGGACAAAGCGCGCAGTTAAGGCTAGTGGTGGTCTGTGGGGCCAGTCGTCATTCCTGAAACTCTACTAGAGCCTTAGGCAGTGGGCCCAGTCGTTACGGGGGCCTTCATACAATCTCTGATGTTGAAGTCGATATGGTCTCTTCCAACCCAGATTGTAATCATACCTGCCTCCACGTCAATGAGGGCTCGGGCGGTATCTAGGAAAGGTCGCCCAAAGATGATGGAGCAGTTGGGATCTTCTACGGTGTTGATCATAACTATATCACATGGAATAAAGAAACGCCCGACTCGAAGGGTACGTCCTTGACAACTCTGAATGGCCTGGTAAATGTGTGATCGACTAGATGGATCCTCATATTGGTGCTCATCATGTCGGTGAGCCCAATCCTTTTAGTAAGGGACAGAGGCATCAGACCGATGCTTGCACCCAAGTCGGCCAGACCTTTGTGAGTTACATTATCTCCAACTTGAAAGGGGATCACAAAGGCCCCAAGATATCTCTTCTTGGATGGCATAATTGTAGTGACGAAGGAACTGGACATCTATGCCAGTTTCATTGTCTCTACATTCTCACCTCTCTTCTTCCTTGATATTAGATCCTTTAAAAACTTGGCGTAGGTTGGCATCTCTTCGATGGCATCCAGAAAAAGGATGTCAAGGTGTAGTTTCTTTATTGCGGCCAAAAATTTCTCATATCTCTTCTTCAGCTGGGCTTTAACCATCTTATGGGGGAAAGGTATGTAGGGTGCGTACTTGTCTGGACGCTCTTCAAAAGAGGCATCATTGACCTTGTATTTAGTTACTTTCTCTGACCTTAGCAGAACTTCTTCCTCTTTCTCGGGGTTGACTTCTTCAGCAGGCTCTGTTACTGACATTACTAACTTCTCAATGGCTGGTGAAACTATCATTCCTGACCTCAAAATGCCCATTTTCACAGTATCATGTCCTCTTGGATTGGTTTCAGTGTTAGAGGGGAAATTCCCTACCTAATGATTTATAGTTTGGGTGAGACTCGCAAGCAGGTGATCGATATGTTTGTTATGTTGTTGGATCTCTCCAATCTGGGCTGAAAAGTCCCCCATCTACTATTGCATCAGCTTCAGCAAGGTTGTGCTATCCACAGAACTCTTATGCATCTTCTCATTGAGGTCATTTTTCCTTTTTGCAAAAGACATCAACTCTGTCATCATAGAGGATCTTTGCTGCTGATTCAGCTAGAAAGTTTGCTGCTGCTGGAACCCCGTCTGTCATTACTGATTTGACGGTCCTCCAGAGGGATTTCTGCCCACCAGCTGGTGGGAGTTCTCAGCAGCACTGGTGTTCCCATAAGAGAAACCAGGATGGTCAGGTCTTCGGTATTGGACGTAACTCACATTCTCTGTATTGGTTTCATCAAAATCTTCTTGGGGTGTCGTGTGCGGGCAGAAGTCAGATAGGTGGTCTGGCTCTCCGTAGGTGACACAACTTTTTACGACTTCCTGCCAAACTTTCCCTTTGTATCCTTGCTCCTTGAGGGTCTGGACATCTTTCACTATCTTATTAAGCTTAGCTGTGAGGGCCTCCATAGCCTTAGATTCACCTGGAGTGGTGTGGCTAGTCAATTCCCAGTCGTAATCGCCATCCTATTGATTCGTGGACATGTTTTCAATGATTTCCCTGGCCCTTTGAGCACTAAGTCCCAAGAAGTCACTGCCAGCTGTAGCGTTCAAGGAATTCCTCTCTGCAGGACACACCCCATTGTAAAATGTGGTGATCAGCTTGGGTTTGGAAAAACCATGGTGTGGGCATTCTCACTGATAGCTCATAAATCTCTCACAAGTTTCATGAAGATTTTCCGAGGGCTTCTAAAAATACCTCGTAATATTATTCTGGCATTTGATTGTCCTCTCAATAGGAAAGATCTTGGAGATAAAAGCATTAGCAAGATGCTCCTAGTTGGGAATACTTCCATCTTGAAGACTGGTGTGTACCATTCCAACGCCTTATCCCTCAACGAGAAGGGGAAGCGCTGGATGTAGATATGTGTTAGCAGAACCCTATTAATCTTGAAAGTGTTGCACGTCCTCTTGAACATCGTCAGATGGTTGTATAGGTTCTCATCGATGGTGTTCCCACCAAACTTGTTGTGCTGGAGAAGCTGAAGGAAAGAAGGCTTCAACTCAAAGTTGGTGATGTTGAGGGGTTGCGTAACAAAGGGATTCCTTTCCTCATTTGCACGAAGATGGACAAATGAGTGCAGAGAGCAGGCTTTGGGAGGTTGGTCAGCCATTACTTGCTAAAGGCAAGGATGTCCTAGTGAAAGGAAGAAAAGTACCTGTAAAAAAAGAAAGATGTAAATGGTATTAGTGTGTTGTATAAAATATGCGCAGTAAATATTATGTGTAGGAAATATTTGTAGTGTTATATGCATATGTATAGGGTTTTTTGCAAAGTGCAAGCAAAACTCAAGTTCATAGAATCGTTTTCATTGCCTATCCCCGGCAACGGTGCCAAAAAGTTGACGAGCCTTAAACGTGGATCCAAAAATGGAGTCATGTCTAGGTTATTAGACTTTAGACATTTATAATACCTGAATGTTTAAGACACCTACAACTAGCACAGGGTCGAAGTAGTTTGGGGTCAAATGCAGGGATAGGAAGAATGGAACTTTGGAACTTGAGTTCACTTGTCTGAGCACATCAAACAGGTAAACGGATATGTTTGGTTGTAACAAGAAAGCACCATAAAGAAATCGAACTTAAAGACTATCTCCAACTGGATTTACTAGAAGATTATAGTTTTAGGGTTTAGCAATTTTAATAGAGGTTTTGTATATCAGAAACTGAGGAGATAAAATTGTCATTGAGGTAAAGCACGAAGGATGAAAACTTGGGCATAACAAGCGGCGGCGGAAGACATCCAACATTCTCTTCTCTCAAAGAGAATGTCTCTAACCATGCACCAATTCCCTCTCTCGAGAATAGTCGACATGGGTCGGAGTGGAAAGGAAAGTTGGGGCAGCCCTGATCCTGGGTACTCTCATACACCCGAATTAGACCAAACTCTAGAGTTTCGACAACCCCCTCTCAAGGGTGTCGAAACGGGAAACACGATTTGATAGATAGTCAAAAGTGTGATTGAAAAGAAGAGACTAGAGTTCAGATTCTATAAAGAAATCATCCAACAAAAAGTAACCATACACATAACAACATCAGATAAACTCCAAAGATTCCAATAAGCATAGATATATGATGAGGCTTCAGTTACAATGCATAAGTAAAAGAAAGTAAAATGCTAAAAAAGAAGGAAGATAGGTATCGACCTCCTTGATATAGGAGGTTGATATATAGCAGTAGACCCCTAAGGTTTCCCTAACCTGGTACTGGAGAGGAGCTCTGCCTGATACGTCCATGTCAGGCTCTTGACCGTGTCAGGTTTTGAGCCGCGATGGCTGGGGGCGTATTGGGAAGGACTCCCTACCCAATATGGTCGTGTCGGGTTGTCAGTCCTGTCGGGCGACATGCCTTGATGGTTGGTATGTATCAGGTTCAGTCTCGTGTCAGGTTAGGAATCACTTAGGCTCTTGGGTTCCTTGTATCGGGTGTAGAAGGGTGATCTGTCTCAGGTTGAGACCTATCTAGGTACCTGACACATTATCGTAGCCTTCTTGGTCATATCGTGCTACTACGGCTACCGGGATGGGTTCTAAGTGAACTCCTCCCCCCCTCTTGGGTTGGGAGTGTGCTCACCTAGTATCGCCTGGCATTCTTGGTAACTCCACACACTCGCTCTACTTCCAAAGTTAGCTCTCGTTGGGTTTGGACCCATCCCATCGAAGTCCTGTAGCTGCTATTTGTAGGCAGCGGGTGGTAGGGGTTGCAGTCCTTGTTGGGCCATGTGTCCTTCATCTGCTTTTCTCTCTTGGCTTTGGGAGAGGGCTGATACGTCCATTGCCCATCATAGGTTGGCGGGGGCCGTCATGTGTCGGGTTGCAAGTGAGTCTCTCTTGATCGTGATGGGTAAAAGCTCTGCCGGGTTGATGCACTGAAGGGTGGCCTTGTCGGTCATATCGTGATGGGAAAGACTCTGTGTTGGGTAAGTAGCATGCCACCTGTCAGAACTCCCCTCGCGACACGCCCGTGTCGGGTTGCTGTCATATCAGGCAGTGACCGCAGAAGGTAAAGGGTTGTGTCACACGCCACTGGAATGGCAGGGGCAGTTCGCTTGTTGTGGATGGGCCGGGATGGGTCCATTAGCGTTCTTTGGGTGGAAAATGAGGGAAACTCTAAAAAAGATGGGAAATATTTTTTAGGAGCATAGTGTGGGTCATATCTATACAAATGACGAGATAAAACAGAGAGGAAGGCAATTTAGGAGGCAGATTTGATAATAAAACATAGGCCTTAACAACCATAAAATGGGTGTTATCATTCAGCTCGTTGTCGAGTGGTCCTTGTTCTTCATCATAATAGGCAAGTAAACTATCCTACTATTACATCATTTTCACAAAAACCTTAAGTTACATTCGAGGGGAGAAAAATAGGAATGAATAATATTTTTACATTGGGAAGATAAGTTAGAGGCTCAGTTCACAAACCAAGATAAAGGCATAGACCAACCATGTAACCATGTAGAGATAATAGAGGTTGTTGTCCATAACCATGCTACACATCCACCATTAAAAATCTCTTTTAGGGTGACACGTGTAAATTGCATATATATCATATCACACACACAGATATATATATAGATATATATATATATATATATATATATATATATATATATATATTCCTTTGGGGTCTGATGTGGTGATTAGTCAGATGTGCACATCTACTAGTTTAAATATTCACATCGTGGGTAATAAATAAACTCGGTAAAACCAAAAATCTGATCATATCGATTATCCCAAAACATAATTAATCGACGTGGTTCTGATACCACTATAGGGAAACACGACATCAGATAGGCAATGGAAACAAAAATTTTAGTGATATATTTCCCATTAACTAGAGGATTGTGTCTATAACTATGCAATGGAAAGGTTGGTTTCATGAAGATATACTTGGTCTTGGAGAAAGTTCAGCGGCAATCCTCATTTATGTAGATGTGCAGTCTAACTTGGAATGTGTTTGTGTAGCTTCTAGTTGCACTGGGACTCGTCTGTTGCTCCTCTATGGACAACAGACTTGAACGCCATCGTGAATAGCAACTCCTCTCGTCACATATTGTTGGATGACGTTGTCATCCTTAACAATGACCAAAGTCCACCTCCCCTCTACAGAAGTCCACATGGACCGACCCAAACTCTTATCTTCCTACTAGAATGGACAGGAAGGATTTATCCCTCCCATTGGCATACTAGTCACCAACCTGCTCTCCTACAACAATGATCCTCAGTTGTTCTCTCCCTTACTATCCCTCCCTAGTCGGGTGGGACTTGCTTCAGATCACTTGGTAACCACAACCAGAGAGGACAACAATTGTCATTGAAACTAATTCACAATTATCTATGTTGTGTTCTGGGAAGCCCCCAATACCTCTCTATTTATAGGCAGAGTTTGGTCCAGGGTTCCCAGTTGTTACGGGATCTGAGTGGGAATGGAAGAGACCGGAAGATCTTAAAATTTTGCAACCTGTGACCATTGAAATGTCCATTTGGTGACCCATACGATCATCTAGTCACATGATACAGTTGTCTTGTACTTCTATATGGCCGTCTAGTAGTTTCCCAATTGCACACAAAATTGGCTATTCATTTCATTAATGTAGAACATTAATTCCTTACAGTCCCAGTAATGTGCAATCCATATGAATTTAGGAAACTTCTTGAACATTCATTTAGCCCAACCGAGCCATCTCACACATGCAAGACACCCATCTAGTGAGTCAAACTGAGTCGATCAATTCAAAATATTGAACCGATCGGTTCATGGGGAAGAACTTAGCCAATTTCAACTCGAATCAGTTTGACGTCCCAAATTCCCGTATCACCCTTGGGATGACCATTTGGCACTCCAGACGGCTGTTTCACTCTATGAGATGGGTGTTTAGTAGTGCACTCAACCTGTGTGTTGCATGAATCAAATACCTAAATGCTTTAGTAATCAATTCAACAGTCATTCAAGATTCAACTCCTCTTCTAGATGAGTTCATGTGTGTGTACCCCTATAGGTCCCATATTACGTTGGCCGTGAATGTCCATAACAACTTATGACACCACAAGCAATGAGTGGTGCCTAGTCACACATCATTGCGACCCAAGTAAATTGAAAGTTGGAGAATAACTTCAACCTACAATCTGTGTATGGTGTTATAGTGTTTGTATAGTTCTGTTGTCACTGATATCCAGATTGAACTAGAGGCATGGAATAGACATCTTCATTATTGTTCAATCTTGTTCCTTGAACTAGAATAGACTGTCTAAGATATATGTAAGCTCAGTATCACATATCGACTAACATGTACATGCATGCATTTCTCAATCTCGCTAATCAAGATGCTGAGGATATTATACTCCCTTAAGGAGGGACAAATCTCATATCTATCACTCATAGTCAATCCATGTGTCACAATCACCCAATAATCACCTTTATAACAACCTATATTTCAATATTGTGTTTCATGATGTCAAAGAGTACCGAACGACATGTGATAAGTGCAATTATTTCATGTCATAAGAACCACAACCACCACCATCACTATAAGACGTGATTCTGACTTACCTACCAAAGGTTTCCATGCATCACTCTTATGGTGGGTCTGTCTGATACATGGTGAGTCAAGCCAGAGGTGTACATACTAGACAACAAGGGGTGACTAGATTCACTCCACAAGACTCAAACACACGTGTGGATCTTTTAAAATGTATAATAACCCTAACAAAATTTGATCACAAAACTAAATAGGTCACCCGCAAGCGCACGAGGTACTATTGTAGTATAGGTGACAGACAACAGTAGGGGTCAATCCTTAGGGACAGAGGGGGCACTAGAGCTAGGTTAGTGTTGGCTACGTTCTAATTCAGAGATTAGGGTTGAAGGGTTTAAAAGGGATTGTATAATTGTTAAACTAGGCAAACAAGCAAGTAAAGGCAGTATGAAATCTAAGTTATCGCAAACCATAAATTACCCTAAGCAAGCAAGTCTAAGCAATAAGAAAAACAAGATCAAGGGTTAGCTACACTATACTAGTAGAAAAATTAGCAACTAAGAGCTAAGATAACCACTAGAGTGAGCAAGAACCTAAGTTAACCCTAAAGAGCAAGACTAGGCAATTAACTAGATTGAACAAAAGCAACTAAACTACAATAGCATGAACAAGCTAAGAAGGAAAGATAGGTTGTAAACAAATAGATTAGGTAGGTGGGCCGTTTGGGAATGTGCTTTGATATTAGTTGGGGGTGTGATCATAGCAAGAAATTATCACAATTCAATCTATATTACCAAACCAAACAACAAGGCAAGTGTTATTAGAATGTACCCTATACTACTAGTTGGAGAACTAGGATTAGAGGTAATTATAGTAGGACTTGTCAAGTATAGGTTTCTAGGGTAAGTGATATTAGGGTAATTGAGAGCCAAGGGTAGAAATGGGAGTAGAGATGAGGGTTTTTCACCTCATGCCACTAGCCATCTAGCCTTTAGAAAGCTCTAGGAAATTGCACTAATCTCACTTACACTAGCCACTTAGATCTCACACTCACTTGTAGAAGGAGAGATATGTATGTAGAAACAAAGGGGGCCAGCTAGGGATCCACTAATTGGATCTAGGAGCCATTCTTAAGATTTCTACATACACTCTGATTCCTCCTAGAAGCTAAGTGTCATCAAACATCTCAAAGAAAGCAATCCATGTTATAAGCACAAATCATATGCAATAAAATAGGAAATGAGATAGAATCAAGAAGCAATCATCATAGATACAAATCATGTTCATTACAAGTTATTTTCCCCCAACATGGTATCAAAGTCACATTTTAACCCCAAATAGCCCACCACTAGGGGCTTAGCAAGACATGATCAAAGAAATAGCAAAAGAAAAGGGGAGAAGGGGATAAGTGATACTCGTCGTTTTGTAATATCAATCACTAAGATGGCTAATCCTAGAGTTTAAACCTTTTTTACTTCCGGTTTTAAGGGTAGTATAGAAGGGTCGATCCCACAGGAAAACTATTTAGAGATTGTTCTTAGAACCCAAAGATTGAAGAATTTTATTATTTGTTTTTGGTATTTTTCTTTTTATTAAAGCAGAAAGTAAAGTCCAGTTGGGGGTTTGAATGATTACACTAATGCAAGAAGAAAGGCACTTAACAAGAATAAACATGCACAAATAAAAAGATTGTTAACACAAGAAAAACTATATGAATGGAAGACTAAGGATTAAAGCAAACAAATGATGCGATGATTAAATGAAGAGAAGGAAATTGAGGCTCATAGGGGTTTTCACCACCTTAGCCTAGGCGATAACAACTAAATCTTAAACGATGATTTGATGAAGGCTTGTGAATTAAAAACTCACAAAAGAGAAACTCCACATGAGCCCATTGGTCTTGGTGCTCATGCTTCCTAGTTTATCATCCTAAAAGATGAAAATCCACGGTCATATCAAAACGTCTATGTAATCAATTTTATTGTTCTAAATCCGGATTTCCATGGTCATATCCATCCAGATTAACATGCGATCCGAAGATCAATCATTCAATTAAAATCGATTACCATCTAATCAATTTAGAAGAAGTCGTTAAAACTGTGGCTAAGGGGTTATTCCCCTTTCCCCGATAAAAGACTACTCACACATGGAGAAATGGGAGACGGAGGAAGAAAGAAATGAAGCCACAGTCTAGCCCAGAAATAAGGAGATTAATCCTTATGCTAGAGACGATGAAATGGCTTAGTTCTTTGTTCCTTGCTCCAGAAATAAAGAACGGAAGGAAGGAGATTAAAACTAAGGCGGAGAGAAAAGAAAAGAACAAGAATGAAAGAGCTATGCTTGAACCAAACCTACTTTATTGCATAATATGAGAATGATTACAAGATTAAGTGTTGCAGAACTCCAAAATACAAGAAATCCAAGATGCCCCGATAGAGGAGGAAGTGCCCCTCCTTTTATAGGATAAGGAGGGGGTTGTACATTTAGGTTTAGGGTTATTTTGAGGTTGGCGGCTGGGACTTTTGTTGTCTACGCACCGCCAACCGACCAGTTCGGGAACCAGCCGATCAGTTGGAAGGTTCTGGAACGTGCATCCCATCGATCGGTTGCCAACCCTAATTAGGGTGGCGGCACAGTTGAAACCGCTCGGCAATGGCCATTAGTTGGGCATCTGGTAGTTGGAATCGGGCGATCTCAGCCGTCGTCTGATGAGATGAATGATCGACGCTTGAAGGCGAACTGAGCATTTCAGATAGACAGATGATTGGTTTGATGCAGTGAGACGACCGGTTGAAGATACTAGTCGATCGGCTCAAATCCTGGAACTGCAATAAAATGCATGTGATTGTCAAATTTTGTGATAGAACGAGAAAATATCAATTTGTGCAATTTTTTAAGAGATGAATGGAGAATTTATGTGTGACAAGCTTAATAATTCACAGAAAAAGGCGTGCTGAATAGCACGCATCAAAATACCGCGAACTTAAAGTTTTTCTTGTCCTCAAGCAATTGAAAAATAAAAAAGATTCCAAGAATTGTGAAATAACAAGTTCATCCTCCCTAGGTTAGCAATTCTTCTATCCTTTTCATGGCCAAGCGACCCATCTCCTAGAACCACAAATTGCAAGCACTATGTTTCTCAAGAAAACATTTTTCATAACTTATTTTTTTTAAACTCATACTTTGTAAAGACAATCTTGATCTAACTTGCACTGTCGCGTCACGCCCCAATCTCACATTAACCACAAACCACGAGATTAAGACGCGACAGGATGGGATTTACACATAAGCCAGTCACTCTTCACTTTTTTTTAAAACCTTTTAAAGAGATTAATAGGATAATCCGATTTATGCTGTAAAATGAAACTAAACAAATTTGCGGAAGCATCTTTATTAACTGAATAGCAATATACGCAGAATCTACAACATATTACATTGTTTGACATAAATAAAGCATAACAGAATATTTACATCTTTAAAGACATTCTCTCTCTCACTCACACCTTGTCCCGAAGATCGAGGGGAATGGACTAAGAGACCTCTAACTTCTAACTACGAACCTTCTATTGACTAGACGTTAGGATGAATCGATCCTTCTGATTTCCTGCTGCTGACGATAACCTGAAAATGTTTTGAGTAGAGGTATGAGCCTACTCGCTCAGTGAATAGCATTTCACTTAGCTATCACTAAACAACTCATCAGGTTTATAAACTGAAAATAAACATATATGCAGAACTAAGCAAGACAGTTCTAATATCATAGCAAACATACAGATAGTAACCACATTTCTAAGCATCAACAGGTATTTCAGGTAAATAAACAGTTATATAAATTTACTGTGAACCTACATGATTATTTATTCATTTTATTATTATGCCCTAAATATATGCAGTGTACTCTGCATATAAAGATCCGCAGCAAGTTCATGCTACGGTCCCACCGTACAAGACTTAGCGACACACCCGGGAAATGCTAAGTCTGACTGCTGTCCTGGTCTGCTACAGGACTCTCAGGCTCACACGGCCTCACTGCACTCTCAAAAGAGTGTACTCTAGACTCCTCCTTTAACCTGAGCACACAGGCGGAGAGTCTCACAGGGTTACCTTCGCGACACACGCACGAATGGTGTTAGATAACTGTGTTTTCTTTTCTTTTCCCAGTGCCACCGTGACACACGCACAGATTATTGTTAAACACTGCTTTTCTGCCCTCGTGCCACCGTGACACACGCACGGATTATTGTTGAACACGAGTCACCGACCATCTAGACACACGCTAGGTAGGTCGTTTCACCCCAAGGTGCAGACCTCACGAGGGGTTCTACGGCGTTAGGGCATCTAGGTCTATACTTGATTAACAAATAAACATTTAAACAGGAATAACACATTTCATTCATTTTGCACAATCTAAACATCACAAAAGCACATATATATAATTATCATAATTAAACATGATTCAGAATCATTTATCCAGTTTCAATGCTAAACAATTATATTTAAAATCAGTAAATACATTGCAACAATAATACAGGAAATCTCATCATTTTCATTAAGTATATCACGTAGTTCGATTCTAATGAATCTAACATTCTCTATTGTTTAGACAATAAACAAATAACATGAAAATTTCATTCCATACATAATGCACAATCTAGACATCACAAGAAGCGCATATATATCCCTTATCGTAATTAAACACGAATCAGTATCATTTACATTTATAAAATCGTACGGTCCGGGCTTGTACCCGAACTTTCCAGTTTTGGTCGTGTGCTGCTATTTGACAAATTAATCGAGTAAATTAAGTTCCGATCAGTTAAGTAATCTCATTAATCAAATCGCACACATTAATCAACTAATTTGTGTTCTACGCACTCAAGTAAATGAAACACGTTATTTAATAGTTTATCAGTGTCGGCACTACCCGGCACCCGGGTATACACTGTAAACTGCGTCAAGCACGAGTCGAACCGAAATCGTCGGTTTGATTGAGTTAAATCGTGACAAATAATTGAAATGATATTCATCATGGTTCGAATGCTAAATCCAATTATATAACAGCGTCTAGAAGCATTTATGAAATAAAATGTCGGGCGACACCAAACGCTGCCCGACGCCTGATAACGCCTGTTATCAGCGTAATTCGCGCAATTAACCAAAACTTTTCAAACGCCAGAGTTAATTTAGGATAGCTGAGTGAAACACTACTCACCTTGGTTTGGTCTGTCCAGATTCGTCCGGGGATGCGTTCGGGGTCTAATTCCGGCAGAGTTTGGTTGTCTTCAACCTTTGATAATATCATGTTTACGGTTCTTCTCTACAGCAGCTTGACGCTCAAGCTTTGATTGAGGAGCAACGCTTGATTGAGAACCAAATCGCAGCTAGGGCTGCAGAATCATGCCGGGATCTCAAAATCGGAGTTCAAGGAAGCTTTTCCCCTACTGTTGGCGGCCCAAGATGTTCTTGGCTGCTGCTGCAATCAAGCAGCTGTTCTTCTCACGTACAGGTGGAGAGGAGGCTCGGTTGAGTGCTCTCTCATGGTTGTAGGCTGCGGTTTTGAGCGTAGAATGATGGGCCGAGCTTGAGGACACCTTCCCCTATTGCTGGGCGCCCCAAGGTGGCCCTCTAGCTGCTGCTCCGAGCAGCTATTGCTGCAGCAACGCAGGGGCGCCGCCCTTACTGTTGGTCACGGCTGGACAAGGAAACGAGAGTGGGGAAGGAAGAGGAAGGGTAGAGGAAGAGTGGGCGCAGCCAAGCACGAGGCTAGGAGCAAGAATCGCCCCTCAATCGCCCCTGCTCTCCCTTTCTCTCTGTTGCTCAGTCGGCTCCTGTTCTATCGGCCGACTGAAGGAGAAGATAAGCAAGAAAGGTCGCGGAGGGGCCGTCTGCAATTTGCCCAAAACTATCCGATATTTACAACTAGGTCCCTAAACATTCAAAAGTCCGTATCTTTTAACTCAGAAGTCAGTTTCGAGTGATTTTTCTTGCAACGGTTTAAGCTCGGAATTCTCTATAACCTCAAAGTGCAAAAACATGCTAAAAAGACTATTTCACTGGATCAAAACTCTAATTACAACTGTGATTGCTTGATTCAACTTAGTGTACTAAATAATCAATATTGATATCATTAATTGCCTCAGGTGATTCAAACTCAACTATTGATTCACATATTAACTTATTTGATTAATCATGATATTTAATTTGATACTCAACACTAATTGCATTAGTCAGCACTCAACTCAACTCAATTAACTTAACAATCATCATCACTATTATCATTAATTACCTCAGATGATTAAATCTTGACTATTGATTCACATGTTGTCTTATCTTGATTATTCATGATGTTTAACAAAAACTTAGCACTAATTGAGGTGTTTCACATAATTCGAGGTATTTATTAACTAACCCTGATATGGGTCGTAACAATCTCCCTCCCTTAAAAGAATTTCGTCCCGAAATTCCTAAAAGAGAAAAGGAAACTTGTTACACATATCTAACCCCAAAACTTCCCATGTGGCTCCTTCTAGGTTGTAGTTTCTCCACAAAACCTTCTTAAGGTATCTCACGATTCCTAAATTTCTTGATCCTCAGATCAGCTATTTATATTGGTACCTCAACATAGGACACATCTGATCTAATTCCAGATCGACCCACAAAACTTTGTCTTTCCAGAACTGTTATAGCAGTATCTCGCTTTATGGTAGTTACCAAGAAATTATTATACTATTCATGCAAACAAACTAAAGTTCTTAAATAAACAGAATGCATGTCAATTTGGTACTAAAATAAAATCATACAGTTTAACTGTTAAACATCACTACATCTCATATCGAGACCTTTCATATCACCATAACACGATTCATTGAACACCCTATCCTTAGGGTTTCATTTGTCTTATTCATTCATCACATGCCAACACCCTGCTCTTAGGGTTATCTCATTTACTAATCACATGGCAACACCCTACTCTTAGGGTTTCCATTATCTCATCTGTTTAATTGCAATTCAAATCACAATAAGGTATCATTCTAGAACTGGCAGAGCAGTACATTCAAAATCATTGTAATTACTGAGTAATCTTTATCTCATACATGTAGGCAAATTTAAAATTCATAAATATTCCAAACTCAAATCAATTTTGGCACATACATACTGAATTCATGCAATTGAACATCTTATTACACCAATAAGAGTAATTTACTTTACCTATAAGAAACTATCTGTACTATTTTTCAATTATCTGAAATTTCTCGAAGAACGTGCATATTAACCAATTTCTTGATTTATGCATCATATAACTCAATTAAGAGTTATTTACGTATCATAACACAAATATTTAATAGTACTTGAGAATTTCTGATAATATCTCGGAGAAACATGCCAATTCATGTAAATGTTAAGTCACACACATTAACATAACAGGAAACATGCAACCAGGTTTATTTGCATATTTTAATGCTATCTTACTATCTTGAAATCATGCACCTAATGGTTTACCAAAATTGTATTGTCTGGGTTTATAGTCAAACCGTACCATTACCAGTTGTGTATTTCTAATCTCAACATTCACATTAAGCAAACTCTATAAGACTTAAATGTTCTTCCCATTTCCACTGAAAAGCAAAACACATGCTCTCAGCATGTTCTCAAGAGTCTGAATGGTTCTCTCAAACTAACCATCCGTCTGCGGATGAAAAGGTTGTATCGAATCTTAACTTTGTGCCCGAAGCACAAAGCAACTGTTTCCACAACCTAGATGTGAACTTAGGTTCTCAAAATGACATGATTGAATCTGGATTACCAAGCAACCTAATTATTTTATCCACGTATCTTAGTCAAGTTTCGAGACATCAAAGGTCGACTTAATATGAAGAAAGTGAGCAGACTAAATTAATCTGTCCACAATCATTCATATCAAATCACAACCTCTAGGTGTCCTGGGAAATCTTACCACAACATCCATTGTGATAAATTCCCATTCCCATACAGGCATAGAAAAAAAAAAAAAAATTACAAGGTAGTTATAGAATTTCTAGGGTTCAGCCTTAACCTACTGGTACACACTACTTCTAACCATATACTCAACTGCATCCTTCTGCATATCTGACAATCCATTTCAACTTCTTGGGATTCATATTCATCTTAGTTTTTCCTGAAAGCATAACATACATCAATTCATACACTTTCATAAGAATCTTTTCTTTCAGGCTTTTCCCCTTAAAAGAATTTTACACTATCTTGAGATACACACAGCATGTCATGTTAATATAACACCTTATCATCATAAAAACTTAACTGTAGTCTCTTTTCCTCCTATCATGTCATGCATAGTCTGGTTTAACTCACTATCACCCTATTGTAGTTTCTTGATCTGATCATAAGAAGTAAGCTTAACTTACATCTATACAATCAAATCACTCTGTGTTGTCACCCCTAAGTCTAAGTCCAACTTCTGCATTTCTACTAACAGGTCTCTATTGAAACCTGCCATAGAGAATGCATTAGCTGTCGAACTTGACTTTCTGTCGGAAGCATCATTCACCACATTCTTCGTATCTGGGTGGTAATCTATTGTCACATCATAAGAATAGTGACGCCAAGTCTTAAAAACATGAACTACATCAACTATCTTTAGATCATAGTCGGGTAATACTCCGTTTTCTATGCTACTTACTTATTGTTACCTTTTAGGTTTATATCTTACTCATTCCTCAAAATCATTTCATGTTGTTCATGTACCAATCATATTATCTACTTCAAAACTCTAGATCACTATCAAGGCCAGTTTACTTTTCATAGAACAAATCTCAAGGTCTTATTTTACAAAGATACTAGTATTCACGGTTACATTACTAGTGATATCCCTTAAACTATTACAACTTTAATCATTCTAGGGTTTAGAGTCCATATAAATATCATCGCATTATTGTGTGTGTGATCGATCGTATAGATCAATTTGTGCTGCTTGGGTCAACAATATATTAACCCATCACTCAGCTTTAATTATGCTGGCTGAAAATTCAGTTTTCACAAAAATTTTCTGTAATTCGTTTATTAAACAGCTAACAGAAACTTCAAAAATTCTGGAAATTTTATATGTTGTGCCTAATAAAGTTTTAGACCTACAGTAAAAATTTCAGGTCATTTCAAGTTACCAATAATTAATTAAAAATCAAATAGTGCGCTGCTATATAGCAGTCTGCAGCAGATTCGGTCGAGTTGGAACTCGACCGACACCTTACTGAAGAGATCAAAAGTCATCCAAAAATTACACCAAATTAATAGAATGTCTAAAATTTGTGATTTTCAAACATAGTTAAAATTTGAGATCAATTGGATATACCAATAAAAAGATAAAATTCAATTACCACATTGCTATATCATTCAGAAAATGTGATCGGTCGAGTTTGATACTCAGCCGATAAACTGGTCAGAACATTCTTCAAAAATTCTGATATCTTCCAATGTTGTTCACATTATATATATCCAACTCATATCCAAATTGGAGCTAAATCAAAGTTACACATAAAATACTAAAAATCATCTAGTGAGACATTCTATTTATCAAATTCTGTATTCATGCGTTATTTGAATCCTAATTTGGGCCAATTAGGGTCTATGCTTCTCAAGCCCTAATTCTCAAGATTAAGAACATTTATACTTCTAGTCTTATGTTACTTGTTAATAGGAGTCATTAGATCCCAGTAACGCTTCCTGCCAGCCGGACCAGGCCGAACCTGTAGTCCTGAAGCCAAGAGCTACTCGGGATTAATCAACCCCTATTAATCTTAAACATGTGGAATGAACATCCACTCAAAGCAAACTCATTTAAACATAAATTTGGGTCTACTTTAATACAAGGAAAACCAACATTAAACAATTCACTTCATGTCACAACATTATAAAAGAATCATACTTATTGTACAAACTGAAAGTCTAAATTCATGCATATAAGAGCGTTTCTAATGATCTTTAATCAATAAGCAATGTAAGGTAGGAGTTATATCACATCCTTTATTTAATCTCTTACTCCTACATTATTTTCTTATTTCTTAACCCTAAGATTTCTAGGGTTTTCTCTCTAGCCTATCCTTTCTCTGCATACCTGGCCAGGGCATCCAGAGAAGAACAGACAGAGTAGCTTGATACTGGTCGATCTAAGTATTCAGACACCTGGCCAGGGTATCTAAACACTCAGATTTTCCAGAGCTAAAACACATCATTCGTTATTCGCCTTACTTATAACCTTATCTTTGACCCTAATGATTCTTAATAACTCAATCTTAGCTCATTACTTGATTCTCGTGACCACATCCTCTTC
This sequence comes from Alisma plantago-aquatica, assembly GCA_963693085.1. NCBI lineage: Eukaryota > Viridiplantae > Streptophyta > Magnoliopsida > Alismatales > Alismataceae > Alisma > Alisma plantago-aquatica. Next base: position 89,174,813 of record OY856409.1, read on the forward strand.
CTGCTATCTGCAATAGTATAACAGAACACTTCCTGTTAGAAAATTACAGATAGAAGAAAGGCTCCTAAACCTTAATCCTATTGGTCTCTTATCGTCCCCTGACCTTGAGTAACTATGTACTCAAACCAAAGCTCTGATACCAAAAGATGTCACGCCCCAATCTCACATTAACCACAAACCACGAGATTAAGACGCGACAGGATGGGATTTACACATAAGCCAGTCACTCTTCACTTTTTTTTAAAACCTTTTAAAGAGATTAATAGGATAATCCGATTTATGCTGTAAAATGAAACTAAACAAATTTGCGGAAGCATCTTTATTAACTGAATAGCAATATACGCAGAATCTACAACATATTACATTGTTTGACATAAATAAAGCATAACAGAATATTTACATCTTTAAAGACATTCTCTCTCTCACTCACACCTTGTCCCGAAGATCGAGGGGAATGGACTAAGAGACCTCTAACTTCTAACTACGAACCTTCTATTGACTAGACGTTAGGATGAATCGATCCTTCTGATTTCCTGCTGCTGACGATAACCTGAAAATGTTTTGAGTAGAGGTATGAGCCTACTCGCTCAGTGAATAGCATTTCACTTAGCTATCACTAAACAACTCATCAGGTTTATAAACTGAAAATAAACATATATGCAGAACTAAGCAAGACAGTTCTAATATCATAGCAAACATACAGATAGTAACCACATTTCTAAGCATCAACAGGTATTTCAGGTAAATAAACAGTTATATAAATTTACTGTGAACCTACATGATTATTTATTCATTTTATTATTATGCCCTAAATATATGCAGTGTACTCTGCATATAAAGATCCGCAGCAAGTTCATGCTACGGTCCCACCGTACAAGACTTAGCGACACACCCGGGAAATGCTAAGTCTGACTGCTGTCCTGGTCTGCTACAGGACTCTCAGGCTCACACGGCCTCACTGCACTCTCAAAAGAGTGTACTCTAGACTCCTCCTTTAACCTGAGCACACAGGCGGAGAGTCTCACAGGGTTACCTTCGCGACACACGCACGAATGGTGTTAGATAACTGTGTTTTCTTTTCTTTTCCCAGTGCCACCGTGACACACGCACAGATTATTGTTAAACACTGCTTTTCTGCCCTCGTGCCACCGTGACACACGCACGGATTATTGTTGAACACGAGTCACCGACCATCTAGACACACGCTAGGTAGGTCGTTTCACCCCAAGGTGCAGACCTCACGAGGGGTTCTACGGCGTTAGGGCATCTAGGTCTATACTTGATTAACAAATAAACATTTAAACAGGAATAACACATTTCATTCATTTTGCACAATCTAAACATCACAAAAGCACATATATATAATTATCATAATTAAACATGATTCAGAATCATTTATCCAGTTTCAATGCTAAACAATTATATTTAAAATCAGTAAATACATTGCAACAATAATACAGGAAATCTCATCATTTTCATTAAGTATATCACGTAGTTCGATTCTAATGAATCTAACATTCTCTATTGTTTAGACAATAAACAAATAACATGAAAATTTCATTCCATACATAATGCACAATCTAGACATCACAAGAAGCGCATATATATCCCTTATCGTAATTAAACACGAATCAGTATCATTTACATTTATAAAATCGTACGGTCCGGGCTTGTACCCGAACTTTCCAGTTTTGGTCGTGTGCTGCTATTTGACAAATTAATCGAGTAAATTAAGTTCCGATCAGTTAAGTAATCTCATTAATCAAATCGCACACATTAATCAACTAATTTGTGTTCTACGCACTCAAGTAAATGAAACACGTTATTTAATAGTTTATCAGTGTCGGCACTACCCGGCACCCGGGTATACACTGTAAACTGCGTCAAGCACGAGTCGAACCGAAATCGTCGGTTTGATTGAGTTAAATCGTGACAAATAATTGAAATGATATTCATCATGGTTCGAATGCTAAATCCAATTATATAACAGCGTCTAGAAGCATTTATGAAATAAAATGTCGGGCGACACCAAACGCTGCCCGACGCCTGATAACGCCTGTTATCAGCGTAATTCGCGCAATTAACCAAAACTTTTCAAACGCCAGAGTTAATTTAGGATAGCTGAGTGAAACACTACTCACCTTGGTTTGGTCTGTCCAGATTCGTCCGGGGATGCGTTCGGGGTCTAATTCCGGCAGAGTTTGGTTGTCTTCAACCTTTGATAATATCATGTTTACGGTTCTTCTCTACAGCAGCTTGACGCTCAAGCTTTGATTGAGGAGCAACGCTTGATTGAGAACCAAATCGCAGCTAGGGCTGCAGAATCATGCCGGGATCTCAAAATCGGAGTTCAAGGAAGCTTTTCCCCTACTGTTGGCGGCCCAAGATGTTCTTGGCTGCTGCTGCAATCAAGCAGCTGTTCTTCTCACGTACAGGTGGAGAGGAGGCTCGGTTGAGTGCTCTCTCATGGTTGTAGGCTGCGGTTTTGAGCGTAGAATGATGGGCCGAGCTTGAGGACACCTTCCCCTATTGCTGGGCGCCCCAAGGTGGCCCTCTAGCTGCTGCTCCGAGCAGCTATTGCTGCAGCAACGCAGGGGCGCCGCCCTTACTGTTGGTCACGGCTGGACAAGGAAACGAGAGTGGGGAAGGAAGAGGAAGGGTAGAGGAAGAGTGGGCGCAGCCAAGCACGAGGCTAGGAGCAAGAATCGCCCCTCAATCGCCCCTGCTCTCCCTTTCTCTCTGTTGCTCAGTCGGCTCCTGTTCTATCGGCCGACTGAAGGAGAAGATAAGCAAGAAAGGTCGCGGAGGGGCCGTCTGCAATTTGCCCAAAACTATCCGATATTTACAACTAGGTCCCTAAACATTCAAAAGTCCGTATCTTTTAACTCAGAAGTCAGTTTCGAGTGATTTTTCTTGCAACGGTTTAAGCTCGGAATTCTCTATAACCTCAAAGTGCAAAAACATGCTAAAAAGACTATTTCACTGGATCAAAACTCTAATTACAACTGTGATTGCTTGATTCAACTTAGTGTACTAAATAATCAATATTGATATCATTAATTGCCTCAGGTGATTCAAACTCAACTATTGATTCACATATTAACTTATTTGATTAATCATGATATTTAATTTGATACTCAACACTAATTGCATTAGTCAGCACTCAACTCAACTCAATTAACTTAACAATCATCATCACTATTATCATTAATTACCTCAGATGATTAAATCTTGACTATTGATTCACATGTTGTCTTATCTTGATTATTCATGATGTTTAACAAAAACTTAGCACTAATTGAGGTGTTTCACATAATTCGAGGTATTTATTAACTAACCCTGATATGGGTCGTAACATCGACACTCATCATTTTTTTCATTTTTCAATTTTTTTGGGTTATTGTTCCACGGGAATAGAGAATTTGAGGTGTGACGGAAAAATCCCTCCTCTATTCGACTTGGGATATAATTTTTTTCATGGACTTGTGATTACATTGACCACAATTTGTGTGTGTGCTCTTTTTGGCATCTTTTTATGGTACGCCCCTTTGTGGGGTATGGAAGAAGGGCATGCCACCCCGGACTTAGGGTTTGGCGTGCGATTTATTTTTCCCATGCAACAAAAAACGTTTTTTGAGTTGTCGTTGCATAAGATAGAAGAGACATGTAGCTACATTATATAAGAGAAAAAACAAATAAGTTAATCTAATGCTAAAATTAAGAAAATCTGCATTTGATTCTATTTGATACTCTAAGGCTTGCCACTGTTTCCAAAAATTGCTATCATGGTCATAGGGAACTTGATATTGCAAAGTTGTTTGAAATGAAATTGATAATGCAATTCATTTTTAAAGATAAAGTACAACATTCGGCTGGCTAGATAAAGGCCTTATGTTTGAAAGTAAACAACGTAAACAAATAAAAATGCAGAAGGAAATGTTGAAAAAGGGAAGATAAAGGGTGGATTACGTACCACCCATCCCCACCCCGGACTTCAAATTTTGCTCGACCCGAGCAAACTCTAAGAGAGAGAAGGAGGGAAGAGTCACTGCGGTGGAGGGTCTTGCTGGTAGGGAGAGTAGTAGTTTACTCAATAAGGAGAATCAGGGCCTGGATAACTTTGTTGTGCTCCATACTCGGCATAATCTGGTCGACTAGGGGCATAGTGACCGTTGTCCACATGCCAAGACTCCTGCGAACGTTGCATCAGGTACATGTGATTGAGATGGTGGCCATGTCACTGCTGCTCTTGCTGAATCTCATCCAGCTGAGTCTGGACCTCATAGAAACTGTAAGGACCGGAGTCGTCATCTGGTCGCTGCCTGGTGCGACGTCTGGAAGGTGGCGGTGGCGGACCAGTTTCGTCGTCGTGTGCCTTTAAAGAGAGGCTCCTCCTATGAGGCTGTGGCTCGGGGAAGGTGTCTGGATCTGATTGCTCCAGGTAGAATCTCTAGATATGGCTTGGTAAATTAGCCAACTCATAGATGTAGTTTGCTTCTGCAAACCGCGAATGTAACGGGAGCTGGAGGACCACCTGAGTGTCTTTGAACAACAGGTGATAAACGCCTTCGGTGCCCAAACGGATAAACCTACTATTCTTCAAATAGTGAGTGTTGATGAGGTTGTTTTGGGCTCAAGCGAAGGAAAGGCGATGTGGGTGTAACCCAAAAAAATGGCGAGTTGGGCAACATAATGGCCAATGCGAAAAGAAGAGGAAGTGGCTCGGCTAGCTTGGGTACCAAAATGCTCAATTATAGCATTATGCCAGTTAAAAGGTTCTTCGTGTAAAATACACCAAAGAGCATAAAGTTCTACCTGAGTAATTGCACCCTGAGTACCTTCTTGACTGAAAATGGTGCAAACCAAAATACGGTGAAGGTAACGGACCACCGAGTTGTGAATGCAGGAGGCCTTGGGGCCACTAAGAAGACGGGGAAGAAGCCTGGTGATTTCTGCCCAAAACTTGTCTCTGTCGTAATGGTCGGGGTAGGAGTCATGAGACCGCGCCATACATTGGTCTAGCCAATAGTCATCCCTGCCGTCGAGGATGAAAGAAGTGATTTGCTTGGCGGATGATTCTAGATTTTCCCCAAAAATCTGGTACTTACAACTCGAGTTACCGAAAGAATTGTGAAGCCTGCGAAAAGTGCTTAAAAACTCAAGGGTAAGATCACAGTAGACGGAGGTGACATGGTAGGGGAAGACAAGCATGTGGTTTCGGCGGAGGATATCATCGACAGCGTCACGGATGCCCAAAGCGTCAAGAGTTGTGCCGCACGCCCAACGAGGAAGAGAAACACCAATCACAAACATATCCTCAAAACGCTGGCGGTGGTCATCTCTAGTGAACTGGTCATAGCTACCCGGAATAGGTGCTATACGGGGTGAACGGGGGGTGGTTGTGTCTGGATCATTGGCTGCCTTCTGAGTTCCCTCCATCTCGCGGAGAAGCTCATCCGCCTCGTCGATATCTCGAAGCATCTCCTCGACTAACTTGGGAGAAGACTCGCCCATAGGAGAGGGTGTGCATAATTGGATTTCGGGATGCGAACTGGAACGACGAGGAGGATCTCTGGAAGAGGATGCAGGGGGCTTGCCTTTGCCCTTGCGGAAGCGGCTAAACATCACTGCTGTAGGGAGAAAACGATCGTCTGGGGAAGCCAAACGGTCGTCTGAAGAACCAAACGATCGTCTGGTCTGTTGAAACAGTCGTTTCGGTGGCTGAGACGGGCGACTGTATCTACCAAACGGTCGGCTGAGTCTGGGCAAGCGGACGACTGGCTCGAGGAAGAAGCCGAAGAGGTGGTGATGCAGAACAAAACACGCCAATCATCGGTTGGAGAAACGAGCGGCTTCCGTGCTAGTCGGGCGGCTGAACAACCAGTCGGTCGGCTGAGCACTCGGCGGATCTGCTGCGGACGACGTCGGGTAGATGAATCGGGCGTTTCGGCCCCTAAGATCGACGGTTGGAATGGTGGCAACCCAGGTTCCGTCGATCGTCTGTGGAGCAAGACGGGCGGTGGTTGTAGCCGGGCGGGCGGCTGAAGCACCATACATGCGGTGGAACCGATGAGCGATCGAGAGAACAACGAAGGGGGAACGGCTAGGGTTTGCGAGGAGGGGAGAAAGGCGTTGTATCTGGTGTGTTAAATAGATTAGCTGATCGATTGGATAGCCAACCGATCGGCTGGTCTGCATTGGCCACCAAAAGCAAAACAGTAAAGGACAGAGGGAGCGTTCGGACGAGCCGAGCGTCTGGGAAAGCGAAACGATCGGCTGGATGCGCGAAACGAGCGTCTAGACGTTCAAACCGGTCGGCTCGACAGAAGGAACAAGGAAATATAGAATAGAAAAAACAAAAACAATGAAACAAACGAGAAGGGAAGATAGTGTTTGGTTGCCTCCAAACTAGCACTTTATTTTACGTCGTGGCTCGACTAAGATCAGATTAATTGGAATCCGGGGGAGGTGAAGGGTAGTGAGGTTCATATCCTGCAATGGTGGAAATTTGGTTGAGTCTGAAGTGACAACATCTTCAGTGGTGATATATCTTTTAAGACGGTGCCCATTGACCTTAAACTCGCCCATAACTTTATCCCAGAGAAGAAAAGCGCCATGTGGATAAGCGCACTTGACAATGTAGGGACCATGCCATCTCAACTTGAGTTTTCCAGGGAACAGTCATAATCTTGAATTAAAAACTAAAACTTGATCTCCTTCTCTAATGTCTTTGCGCTTGATGTGACCATCATGCCACATTTTGGTTCGGTCTTTGTAGATTCTTGCATTTTCATAGGCACTCATCCTGAGTTTGTCAAGCTCATTCATTTGGAGAAAACGTTTCTCTCCAGCCATGGAAAGATCAAAATTCAAACTTTTGATGGCCCAGCTTGCTTTATGCTCTAGTTCTATTGGTAAGTGACATGACTTACCGTAGATCATTCTGAAAGGGGTGGTTCCAATAGGTGTTTTGTAGGCAGTACGATATGCCCACAGGGCGTCATTGATTTTTAACGCCCAATCTTTCCTAGTTCGTCCAACAGTTTTTTCTAAAATGGATTTGATTTGTCTGTTGGACACTTCTACCTGCCCACTGGTCTGAGGATGGTAAGTAGTGGCGACTTTGTGATAGACCCCGTATTTTTTCAAAAGAGCCTCAAAACTTTTTTCCAAAAAATGGGATCCCCTGTCAGAAATGACGGTGTGAGGGACTCCAATCTAGGGAAAATGACATCTTTAAAAAGTTTCTTAACGGGTTTAGAGTCACATGTTTTAGTAGGTATGGATTCAACCCACTTTGACACGTAATCGACTACGACTAAAATATAAGTAAACCCATAAGAAGAAGGAAATGGGCCCATATAGTCGATTCCCCAGACGTCAAAAATCTCTAGTTCTTGCCAAGAGGTGAGAAGCATTTGGTCACGCTTGGAAATATTACACGTCCTTTGACATTGGTCACATGAAAGCACATAATCATACGAGTCTTTGAAGATGGTGGGCCAAAAGAATCTGCATTGTAGGACTTTCCTAGTTGTTTTTTGGGAACTCATGTGGCCACCATAGGGGCCCGAGTGACATTGTTCCAAAATGGCAATGCTTTCTTCATGGGACACACAACGACGATATAAACCATCTGCGCAAAGTCGAAACAAATAAGGTTCATCCCAATAATAATTTTTGACATCATGTAAAAATTTAGCTTTAGAATGTCCCGTATACTCGGGATGCAATACACCTGCAGCTAAATAATTCACAAATTCAGCAAACTAAGGAAATTGGGAGTCAACCTTGAGCAATTGGTCATAGGGTAAGGATTCATTTATGGGGTGTTCATCAATCGGGCTATAGCTAAGTCTACTGAGGTGGTCAACTACGGCATTTTCAGAGCCCTTTTTGTCTAGGATTTATAGATCAAATTCCTACAATAACAAAATCCATCTTATGAGTCGAGGCTTGGCATCTTTTTTGGTCATCAGGTAGCGAATAGCTGCATGATCAGTGTAAACAACAACTTTTGAACCAACAAGATATGAGAGAAATTTATCGAATGCATAGACAATGGCTACCATTTCTTTTTCGTTGACTGTGTAATTTCACTGAGCCTCATCTAAGGTCTTGGATGCATAATAAATGACATGATGTTTTTTGTCAATTATTTGTCCTAAAATGGAACCTACAGCAAAATCACTAGCATCGCACATGATTTCAAAGGGTAAGGCCCAGTCAGGAGCACGGATGATAGGGGTGGTGGTGAGAGCCTTTTTCAAACATATAAAGCTCTCCATGCATGCCGTATCAAAATGGAAAGGCACCTCCTTTTGAAGAAGATTGGTGAGAGGTTTTGTAATTTTGGAAAAGTCACAGATGAATCGCCGATAGAAACCGGCATGTCCTAACAAGGCTCGGATGTCTTTGACTGAGGTGGGAGGGGGGAGCTTGGTGATGACCTCAATCTTGGCTTGGTCAACTTGAATGCCCTGGTTGATCACCTTATAGCCTAGAACAATACCCTCCTTAACCATAAAGTGACACTTTTCCCAATTAAGGACTATATGTGACTTGATGCATCTATCAAGAACAAGGGAGTGGTTTCCAAGGCAAGAAGTGAAACTATCTCCATAGACAGAGAAATCGTCCATGAACACTTCCATGACAGTATCAGTTAACCCTGAAAAAATGACAGACTTACATCTTTGAAAAGTGGTTGGTGCATTGCACAGGCCAAAGGGCATTCGTCTAAAAGTGTATGTACCAAAAGGGCATATGAAGGTGGTCTTCTCTTGGTCTTCAGGATGAATGGGGATCTGATAAAAACCTGAGTAGCCATCTAAATAGCAAAAGTATTGTTGATGAGCTAAACGTTCAAGAACTTGATCGAGGAAGGGAAGAGGGAAGTGGTCTTTCCTAGTTTCTTTGTTGAGTTTCCTGTAGTCAATGCACATCATCCACCCTGTGACTGTACGGGTGGGAATGAGCTTATTCTTCTCATTCCTAATGACTGTGGTCCCACCCTTTTTGGGGACGACTTGGATAGGAATAACCCAAGGAGAGTCAGAGATGGGGTAGATGATTCTTGCAGTCAACAGTTTAATCACTTCAAGACAGACAATTTCCTTCATGTTTGGGTTGAGTTTCCTTTGTGGGTCTCGGGAAGGTTTACTATTTTCAATCATTGGGATTTTGTGGATGCAAATGGATTGATCTATCCCAACCAATTCCGTCATTTTGTACCCTAAGGCTATTCTGCTTTTCCTAAGTTCTCCCATAAGCATGTTTTCCTGTTCAATGGTAAGGTCATAATTGATAATAACAGGGCATAATTGTTGTTCATCCAGAAACACGTATTTTAGACCTATGGGGAGAGCCTTCATTTCTGGGGCCTTTGGTGGTTCAGGTTGTTCTTCTATGGTGGAGATCATCTTAAGGTCTTCAATCTCGGCACGTGGGATTTCCTCAAAGTTGTCCAAGTGAATCTTAAGTTGGTTTGATGGTTCATTATCAAAATCACATTCGGCGAGGATGGTGAGAGCAGTGCATAGGGGGTCATCAACTAATTCCCATTCTTGCCTTAGTTGGTTTAATTCATCAATGCAATCAAGGAGGTAGACTTCTTCCTCAAGACTAGGTCCCTTCATACTTTCAAACACCCTAAACTCTAGGTTTTGCTTCCCTAGTCTTAACACAATGGTACCAGCCTCAACATCAATTAAGGAATGAGTAGTGGCTAAGAAGGGACGTCCGAAAATGAGGGGGTAGCGTAAATCTTCCTTGATATCCATATTCACAAAATCACAAGGGACATATGCATCATTTCCAACTTTAACCGGAATGTCTTCTATGATTCCCATGGGCTTAGTTGTGGATGAGTCCGCCAGTTGGATGGTCATGGCTGTGGGTAACATGTCATTGAATCCTAGTCTTTTGCAAAGACTATATGGCATGATGGATATACTAGCTCCTAAATCTGCTAGGCCTTTCCTACAAGCATTGTCACCTAAGTAGCATCCTATTCCAAAAGAACCTGGATCCTTCTATTTTTTAGGCATCTTACTTAGGATAATGTCAGAGGTAGTCCTAGCAAGTTTAACAGTCTCGTATTCTTTAGTAACATACTTCCTAGTCAAGAGAGATTTCATGTACTTGGACCAGGCGGGCATGTCTGCCAAAGCATCAAGGAAGAGAATGTCGACATGTATTTTTTTCATAGCATCCCTAAATTTCATGAAGTGGGCATCAAGTCTTGTTTTTTTGAGGCGGTCTTGATAGGGAGGTCGGGGTTTGTAAACTGGTTCTTCATCTTCCACTTGAGGGACTTCGAGAACGGATGGTTTGGGTGTAACTTTGGGTTCGACAACTACCATGTCCTCATCCTCGAATTCTAGAGGTGGGTTCGAAGATTCTTTTGAAGGGGGAGGGGTGTGCACCTTAATCGAACGAGTAGAGACTACCTTGAGTTGTTCATGATGTTTGGGATTGTTTTCAAGCTAACCTGTAAAAGTCCCAGCAGGAGGTTTTTGTTGGGCAAACAGACGGGCCAACTGTGCGTTAGTTGCCTTTTGATGGGCCTATATGGCTATGAGGGTTTGTTCTATGCTTGCCCAGTTAGGATTACTTGAGGGAGGAGGAGGGATGACATTTTGAGGTGGTTGGGGAGGTTGAGGTTGGTTTAGATTTTGAGGTGGAAGGTTTAGGTTTTGGAATTGTTGGTAGTGTTGTCGATTTTGGTGATTTCCAAAATTTCTTTGATTGTTGTATGGGAATCCAGGTGGTGGTCGATTGGTACTTTGAGGGCAGGGAGGTATTTGTTGAAGTTGGTTAGAGTTATCGGCAACTGAAGGGTTCCCGTACTGAAAACCAGGGTGATTTCTAGGTTGGTTGGGATTGTAGTAACCTTGGCCTGGTATTGTATGAATTGAGTTGAGGTCTTCAGTTTGTTGTCCTACTTCAAGTTGCATGGGTGTGTTGTAGAGATATTGACAATGGAGGCTGGTATGATCGTATCCTTGGCAAATACCACAAAGGGAATCCATGGCTTTTAGTTGATGGGGTGACTCCCTAAGGGTGACCAATGATGACTCTAACGATCTTGTTTTAAGGCAATTAATTTTAGGCTTTCCGCTATGCTTTGGATATCATTATTGACTTCTGCCTTGGCTACCTTAAGGATTCCTCCAATCCCTCTTCTAGCCATTGTTTCGGAAGCCTGTTTAACTACCTCCCATGCGCTAGTTAAACTTTGATGCATGAAATTTCCTCCATATCAGGAATCGAGAAAGAATTTTGTATCATCATCAACACCACGATAGAAAATCTCTATGAGTTGGGCTTGAGAGATATCATGGTGGGGGCATTTCCTAAGTAAGTCTTTGAATCTTTTCCAAGCTTCACCTAAAGATTCTCCTGGGGACATAGAAAAATGAGTTATTTGACCCCTAAGTTCATAGGTGAGAGACGGGGGGGTAAATTTTTCAAGGAACTTGCCTTGGAGAACTTCCCAAGTTGTGACATGTTCTTCACTCTCCATGGTGTTGTACCAGCTACTAGCTTGTCTGGAGAGGGAACACTTCAACAACCTAAGGCGGATGGCATCTTCGGAGACACCTGGGAGTTTGTTCAAAGAGCAAAGGTCAATGAACCTTTGAAGATGATCTTGACAACTTTCCCCATTGTTGCCTGAGAAGGGGTTGGCTTGCATCATAGTGATCCATTGTGTTCGGATTTTGAATTGTGGAGAAATGATATCGGGGGGTATAACCAGATGTTGTGCATAGGCCGTTTTGGGAACAAAAAAGTCTTTTAGTTGTTTTTGTCTTTCGGCTTCCCTCCTATCAGCTTCTATGGTTTCTTGCTCGGCCCAAAAGGCTGCACGCAAAGCGGCTTGTCTTTCCACTTGTTCGGCTTGGATGAGCTCTCTTTGAGCTACAAGAGCTTGGTCGATTCTACGGGTGACCTCGTCTTCATTCATTCTCACTAGAATTTGACAGTTTTGACGATGAAAAGTTCTTTCTATTTCTGGATCGAAAGGTTGAAAATCGTCGTTCGGGCGTCGCATGCACAAATAAAGCAGTTAATTCGTGTGCAGAAAAAATGTACTGCCGGAATGGAAACTCAGCAGAAAGAGGAGTACACTTCCGGAATGTTACTCGGAAGGTATGAAAAAAAAGAAAAAAAAGTTTTTCCAAAATTGTTTTTGGGGTTCGAAAAAAACAATATGTTGTCCCCGGCAACAACGCCAAATTGATACTCATCGTTTTGCAATATCAATCACTAAGATGGTTAATCCTAGAGTTTAAACCTTTTTTACTTCTGGTTTTAAGGGTAGTATAGAAGGGTCGATCCCACAGGACAACTATTTAGAGATTGTTCTTAGAACCCAAAGATTGAAGAATTTTATTATTTGTTTTTGGTATTTTTCTTTTTATAAAAGAGGAAACTAAAGTCCAGTTGGGGGTTTGAATGATTACACTAATGCAAGAAGAAAGGCACTTAACAAGAATAAACATGCACAAATAAAAAGATTGTTAACACAAGAAAAACTATATGAATGGAAGACTAAGGATTAAAGCAAACAAAGGATGCGGTGATTAAATCAAGAGAAGGAAATCGAGGCTCGTAGGGGTTTTCACCACCTTAGACTAGGCAATAACAACTAAATCTTAAACGACGATTTGATGAAGGCTTGCGAATTAAAAACTCACAAAAGAGAAACTCCACATGAGCTCATTGGTCTTGGTGCTCATTCTTCCTAGTTTATCATCCTAAAAGATGAAAATCCACGGTCATATCAAAATGTCTATGTAATCGATTTTATTGTTCTAAATCCAGATTTCCATGGTCATATCCATCCGGATTAACATGCGATCTGAAGATCAATCATTCAATTAAAATCGATTACCATCTAATCGTTTAAGAAGAAGTCGTTAAAACCATGGCTAAGGGGTTATTCCTCTTGCCCCGATAAAAGACTACTCACACATGGAGAAATGGGAGATGGAGGAAGAAAGAAATGAAGCCATAGTCTAGCCCAGAAATCAGGAGATTAATCCTTATGCTAGAGACAATGAAATGGCTTAGTTCTCTGTTCCTTGCTCTAGAAATAAAGAACGGAAGGAAGGATATTAAAACTAAGGCGGAGAGAAAAGACAAGAACAAGAATGAAAGAGCTATGCTTGAACCAAACCTACTTTATTGCATAATATGAGAATGATTACAAGATTAATTGTTGCAGAACTCCAAAATACAAGAAATCTAAGATGCCCTAATAGAGGAGGAAGTGCCCCTCCTTTTATAGGAGAAGGAGGGGGTTGTACATTTAGGTTTAGGGTTATTTTGAGGTTGGCGGCTGGGACTTTTGCTGTCTGCACGCCGCCAACCAACCGGTTCGGGAACCAACCGATCAGTTGGAAGGTTTTGGAACGTGCATCCCATCGATCGGTTGCCAACCCTAATTAGGGTGGCGGCACAGTTGAAACTGCTTGGCAATGGCCATCAACCGGGCATCTGGTAGTTGGAATCGGGCGATCTCAGTCGTCGTCTGATGAGATGAATGATCGACACTTGAAGGCAAACCGAGCATTTCAGATAGTCAGACGATCAGTTTGATGCAGTGAGATGACCGGTTGAAGATACCAGTCGATCGGCTCAAGTCCTGAAACTGCAATAAAATGCATGTGATTGTCAAATTTTGTGATAGAACGAGAAAATATGAATTTGTGCAATTTTTTAAGAGATGAATGGAGAATTTCTGTGTGACAAGCTTAATAATTCGCAGAAAAAGGCGTGCTAAATTGCACGCATCAATAAGACTCCATGGAACTCAGGTTAGATCTTCCTTCTTCACCTCCTAGCAGATTGGGGATGTCCTACCTCCTTCAATGGTGCAGATGGGAATGAAAATATGGGGGATTATAGAAGAAAACCTAGAAAACTAGGTTCCAAGGTGGAAATGTGGTGGAAATGGTGGGTGGAGAGCATAAATGCAAGTAGGATTTAATGAATGCTCAAGGAGTGGGGTAGAAAGGAGTAATGGCAGATAGGGGTTCTAACCTTCATGCCTCAGTCGCCACCTATGTATATATAGGTGGTGGCGAAGCACTAGAGTAAGTAGGGGTAGGATAGGAAAAGTAGTGTAAAAAATAGGTAGGGTTGGTTGGTCACCACGGCCCTTTTGATGCACCACGACTGTGGTGGGGGTAGCATGGAATGGTTGTGGGGCTGTGGATATATTCAGGGTCTGAAAGGGAGTAAAAATGATAAGTATATGTGGTGGCTGTGGCCGTGGCGGGGTGCCACAGTCATGTTGGGTAAGGGTACCATAACTGTGGTGGGGTGCCACAACCATTTTGGAGGAGGAAGTCGTGGGATTGGGGAGCAACATGGGTGATGTGGTCTTCAAGGGGCCACGTCCATTGTGAGTGGCCACGACCGTGACCGTCCAAGCACAAAATGGGTTGTTTCCCTGTTGATTTTGGGGGACTTGGTGCAAAATTCCAACGATCATTGCAGGAGGCCACGGTTGTGTTGTCTTTTGCTGGCCACGACCAAGTTGATGGCCATGGCTATTGCATCTTCAATGGGCCATGGTCGTGATGATGGCCATGGTCGTGGTGCATTTGGTGCAAAAACTCTTACTTCCCTATTGATTCATCACAATAATTCATACGACCGTGGTGGATGCCCATGACCGTGTTAGGGTCTTTAGTGGCTAAATGAACTTCAATCTTAATCATCAATGGACTTCTTTGCTTAAAGTCGAATCTTGGCCATTAGGGATAGGTTGAGGGAGCTTTGGTGCCTTCTTTGGACCCCTCCATGAGTAGAGGAATCCTACAACTCCTTCCTTCTCTCTCATCCATCCAATGCATGGTCCAAGTACTTGAAAATAGTGCAAAGAACATCTATAAGTGCATTTGATAGTAATATTCATATTAGGGGATTTAACTTCCATTATACTATGTTTAGATGTGAATAAAGTACAAAATGGCACAAGATGGAGCCCTGAAACAGAGCTGCATCACCACCCCAAACTTAAAACATACTTGTCCTCAAGTAATCTCTAACTTAATCTCTCTTTTCAATTTTCTTATAATAAACAAGAGTGACAAATGCATAGAAACTAGAAATTATTGACTAAATGGTCTTGTAAGTGACTAAGTGCATGTGTTCCACCTCTCCCCTCTCCTCTTTCACATACCAATCATGAAATGTGCATTGAGCATACAAACTTCAAATATAAATCATAGAATACACAAGTTGTTCATATGTCCTTCATATGATTTCAGGTAAACTATTTCATGTTGCATTAATCAAAGATGACTAGGAGTGTTGTTTCACTTTTATGCATTCAATCGTGTGCCTCAATCCACACCAAATGACCCATATGGTTGTACAAAAGGGTAAAGTGAACTAGATTTGATCTTTTCTAGCTCAATGGGTATGAAAATAGAAGAAAGGGTTGCAGAAATATTTTTGGAGTGCTATTGCATAGAGCACTCATATTTTCTTTATTTGAATGCTCTTAAATAGGAGCATCATTTTATTTTCTTTTTTCTTTCTTTTTCTTTTCTTTTTCTTTGCCCTTGGTGTAGATAGGTCATATGGTGGATAGAGTGAAGCTGGGAGATATAGATATGGCCACCCCAAACTTTTAGAGGTGGCCAAGGTTGATTATGTGCACTAGGACATCCTTTCATGAGGCTGAGAGGTATGAGGATTGTGAAAGAAGAGTCGAATCAAAGAGGGGTCATTAGTGTAGTCTTCAACAAAATATTTTCTCCATGAAAGCTAATCCAACACTTCATCAAATGATATCACACCATATGATTGAACAACATGACATTCACATTTATATCAAGTGATTCCATAGGTTCTAAGCGTTTGTAGCTTGCTCAATTCATAATTCAACTAAAACATTCACAAACTTGAGAGAAGTGGTGCACAAGTAAAAAGTCAACAATCAAGACCACATAGAAATAAACTCTAAGAAACAACATGCATTTATCAAAAGACTAAAATATTTCATTTCAAACAGTACAGATTAAGTCAAAACATGCTTTTAGGCAAGAACATTCAAGTTTGGGCAAAATTTTCCAAAATGGTACCAATTTGTATTCAATGACATATAAACCTACATTATTGAGCTTAAAGAAGTAAACAAGTAGATCCTAGCTAAAACATGCAAAAATTACCAAAAATCTACAAAATATGCAATGCATGGCAAAAAGGGGATTTTTTTTTGAAAAATATGCAAAAATGCATGAAAGTAACGACATGCTATGCAAGGATTCAATCAAAATCAAGAACAAGAAAAACTAAACTAGATGGCACAAGTGGAACAAAAATCACAAAGAGAGAGATAGGGTGGTGCATACCGCCCTATCCACCCCAAACTTTAGAATCATACTATTCTCGGCATGAAACTATAGCTTAGGGTAGATAGGGCAAGTGTCATGGCTGATGTGGTAGTTGGTCAGATGAGTGAGGAGGATCTTGAGGAGGAGATGATCATGTAGGAGGATGTTGGTAGTAATGTCCCCAGTAGTTCTCCTGGAGTGGAGGGTATGTCTTTGAATATCTAGCAATACCACCCCAAAAGTCTCCACCCCATTCAGGGTTTCTTACTGGTTGGGCATGGTGGTAGTCGTACATATGGTTGACCTGGTGGTGCATCTGTTGTTGGTATTTCCACATGTATTATTGGATTGGCTGCATGTCGCTCTGTGTCTTGTGAATGCTCTCAAGTTGTGCCTGGATGGTGGACATGTCGTAGGTGTTTGTTGAAGGTTGTTGCAGTTGGGATGTTCCTTCATCCCTTCGTCTTGATTTTGGGGGTTGTCTTTGTCCTTCAGTTTCTTTCTCCTTCCTTTGCACATTAGATTCAACGATCTCTTCTTGTGTGGCAGTGGCTCCCCTGTTGTGTGTCTCTCTTGGGTTGTTTTTATGCCATTCCAACAATTTGGCCTCCAATTTATGGAGTACTCCCAACACAAACAGAAGTGGCACAATGTGGTATGGCAGCTCAAGATCAATGTTTGGCACACTACTTGCATGATATATCATTCTTTGGTCCTTCATCTTAATAGTGTGTGAGTGAATAAAATAGTTTTAAGTCAACAAATTCAGCTTCATACGTGTCTTCCAACCCAAAAAAAGATCATACCTCAAAGCTAGTGATATCAGTCGAGTTTCCCAAAAGTAAACTCTATCGATGCACTATATAGAGTGTGCATAAAAGGTGTTTCTAGCCATTCGGGTGTTGCAAAATTCAAAACTAGATCCATTACAACACCCCAAATGACTAGAAGTCATCCTTAATTTCTTCTACTGGCTCAGAGGCATCTCCAACTATAAATAGGACCCCAGGGGATTCATCCCATGGTTATCCAAGTACTATGAAGGTCTGTATATTATAGTTGAGTTCCTCCAAGAGCCTCCTTATACTCTTAAGCTTAATAACTTACTATATCCATAAGAGTGAGTAGCAGATTTGTAAGAGATCTAGTCATACATGTATATCTTGTGAGGATCTTACTACATCCACCTCCAAATCTCTCTTTCTACCATGAAGATGAAGATTCTTTGTCTTGGATAAGAGATGTGAAGAAGAAGGGAAGGAGTCTCTTGGTGAAGTCAAAGGAAGAAGATCCCAGAATAGTGGGTAATTCCCTCAAGGAAGAAGACTTGTTGCAAGAGTGGGTAAGTCCTTGGTGAAGGCAAAAGACTTGTTGCAAAAGTGGGTATGTGACGAGTGTGTGTGCAGACATTCCCAAAAGTGACTGATAATCTAAGGACCTCTATCTGACACGATGGTAGTTGGGATACCATATAAGAAAACAATCTCATCAACATACATCAGAGCAAGCTTCTCCATTGTGTATGTTATCCTTATAGGAAGAAAATATGTTGAATTAGTATCAGTGATAGGGTCGTCCATGTTGTGGTATGAGAGCAAGACTTGTTTAAAGTGTGAACAGACTAGGAATACAAGGACATATTAATTTCCCAATGAAGAATGAAGAGGTGACACAATAGTCAATATAGATTCAGTAAGGGTCGTAGCAATGATAAGTTCATAGATGAGGATGTCGAGGACGCGGTCAGGCATCACAGGCTGGTTCTTTTGGGAAAACTAGCAGATGAATATAACATCCCTCACCTAGGTTATGGCTTAACCCTTGAAGATTTTCTTAAGCAAGTTATTTACACACGTGTTCTAATCTTTTGAAAAGTAATTAAGACTCTTTGTGAAGTTTATTTTCAAGTGTGAGCTTAATTGCAAACTATTTGTGCATTACATGATAGTCTAAGTGAAAAAGTGCAATTTACCCAAGATGAGGGGTTATATTGCAATATGTCACATGTTGAATGAGTCCTAAGTGTTTCAAATATCATAATAGAGAGAATTATGGTAAGTGGTGGCTTGTGGAAAGCCTAAATTTCAAGTATTGAGCTTGTTTGAACAATGCTAGTGCTTTGTGTAGCAATTTTGGTACAAATTGTAATTTACCAAAAATGTAGGGTTGATATGCAAATTGCCACCTCTACAATGTATCTACTCCCTCTATGTATCATTTAGAGGAGACAAAAAGAAGGAGACGCATGATTGAACCATGTTTGAGTGATGGTACTCTTAGTGATGAAAAAACCATGGAAGTTGTATAGTTGAAATCTTTGTATGAGCGATATCGAGTTGTAGACTTATAATGGGAGTCCCTATCAGCCAAGAGGCTATAGAGGGAGTCTCATATCAGTTTGTGGACTCTTGGAAAAGTCCATGATGACCTAAGCACCTTAGGGAGGTAATCCATGATGGGTTAGATGTTCCTTGCAAAAAGTATATCGGTTTGCATTATTTATGAGATAAAGATGAGATATCACATCCAACAAGATAAGGGATGGCCAAAATATAATCTCTAGATTATCCTCTAGACTTTTTCATGTCAAAATATATATGTGTGCATGCATGGACATGTGTCAACCATGCATGACCACATGTCACCTAGTATCATATGGTGAAGACACCTCTTATACACTCTCTTTCATGAACCCCAAGTATATGTACATCTCCTTTCACCTACTAATGGAAGTTTATGAACCCCACAACTCTCTTTCTTGGAGATATCATGAAAACCACTTATATATCGTGCATAGTAGCTCAAGGAGAAAGGGAAGCTCAAGCACCAAGCTTAAGGTAAGGCCATGGTCATCTTCAACCTTAGTTGAAGTATGATTTCGAGTTATAGATATTCCTCTCTTTTCTTCTTCGCCAAGTTCTTAACTATGGTGATTTCTTGTATATGGAGGAGTTTTGAACAAGTCTTGGACCTTGTATAATCTTATCTTCAACCTTAGGAACTTGAATATTTAGAGCTTGGAGCTTCAAAGTTGTTCATAAGGCAGGTTATATAACTTGAACCCAACTATGTTATTATTCATCTTCAATATTGTTGAACTTGATAATCTACTTTCAATTTCGAAATCCTTTGATTAATTGATGTTTCTTCAGTTTCAAAAGTATCTAAGTATTGTGTCCATGATCTAGAATAGTAAGAACAAGAATCTTGAGGTTGATGATGATGACATCATCAAGGTCCAGCCCGATATGGGTTGAAGCCCCTCTAACCCAATATGATGGATTAAATACACCATTAGCACGATATGGTGATGGGTAGGTACCTCTTGCATGTTACGATCATGAAATGCACACCTTGTGCACGATATGTTGTTAAACAAACACTATGTGTACAATATGTGATCAAGTCATGCACCCTATGCATGATAGGGAACCAAGCATGAACTCTAACCCGACATACCAAACCCTAGAGGATAAGTAACCATTGTTTGTTCCTCTATTTTACCAACCGGATGTGATCCTTGCTTCTTTGTGCCTGTTCTTGTGCTCGTTGTGGTCTCTATACCTTCACGAGGATCCCTGGGACTACCTTCTCACCCTCTTTGGGTGTCTTTTGGCCCCAGTTACCTCTCCCTTACTCCAGCTACCTCCGCCGGTCACCTTTCTCTCGACAATAAAGCGGGAACCTTTGGTTCCCTTTCCAGATGCCCAGATGATTTCGTCGGTGGCTAGGCTTTCCTTCTAGGCCTTCAATTGATTCAGAGCAGGTGCATTTTGGAAAACCCCATTTCTGCCCAGTTTTGATCTTTAGGCGAGTCCTCTTCTTTGTTGCACATGTTTTCCCTACAATTGGTTTCGCTTCGGGCTGTTGGTCCTTTCTCCATGGTTTCATTTTGAGTTGCTTTGTTCTTTCGTTGAGTTGTAGTGTTGCACCTTACTCAGTCATGGCAGAAAGACTTTATCAGGTTATAAGTGGTCGTTGTGACTGTATTAAGATACGGTAGAACCACTAGCACCTCCAGAACTTGATGCAATCATCAATTTCATGGAGTTTTGGTTGATCGTGTTTTGGGAATTGAAGTGTTCCCTGTTCTGGTTCCCGATCTATGAAGAACAAAGTCACTGAAAGATTCCCCGATTCACCCTTTTGCCTTCTTTTTCTTTTAATTTTACATCCAGGGTTGTTTTGGTCCTTTCACGTTCCCTTTTTGTTTCATGCATTGGGCCAAGTCATGCGGGCCTGGCCTACTATTGAGGATTTTCTCGCCTACGTGGCATTAACTAATTCTTTGATTGGTCAACAATAAAAAATTTATAACTAATTATCGGATGATCAGAAAATCATGGAAAAATAGTCGTTGGAATCAGAAAAAAGAATATCTAGCTAATGGTATAAGTTTTGATAACTGAATCTAAAGATTAATATTAGGTGTTTTTATTGGATCTAATTAATGATGAATTAACTTATAAAAATCATAACTAATTATCTATAAGTCAGAATAATATAATAAAATATGTTTTGGACTCCTAATAACATAAGATAAAATATGGAATAGTTTTCGTAACTTAATTCACACATATATAAAAGGTGGTTTTTAGGATTTGGTTAATGTGTATGAAATTGACCTAAAATATGTATATGTGTTTTATAGGCCTTTGGTAGCCTAAACTTGGATCTAGGAGTGCTTTGCAGTTTGGACTCTGATTTGAGGTATGTTTATCCCCTATTCATCCATATTGAGTAATTCACCTACTTTATCATTCTTTTGAATTTTGGCCTACACAATATGTCTTATCTTTTGATACCATGGTTCGTGTGAACTATCTTGATTGTTATGAACTTGGATAATTTATTGATATCATATCTTGTGCCATGGTGCATGTTGGTCTCTTTTATTGATATGTACCCACTTTGAAGTGGATGTTTATATGTATGTGTTATCCATTGTGTGGTGGAAACCTTTGTTTCATCTTCTGACTAAACTAATTACTTACCTCTATATTTACATGCAATGTGAATCAGTAGCACTAGAATAATATAAATTACTTTGGTTTTTGGGTGTGTGCCCTTTTTGTTTATGGGATGGTGGTGGTGGTGCCCCATACCCGAGTTTTAAGGATGTGAAGCCTTGGCTCAACTTATATATATATTGGGAGATTGACGGTGATTCATTCTCTATCAGGTTTTCAAGGATGTGAAGCCTTGACCACCTTTGTATTTTATATTTTTCTAGGACTATGTTTATCTCACATGCATGCAGGTTTGATGATGTTTGTGGGGTGTGTGCCCTACTACCTATCTATGTGCTTTTGTTGCACAAATTTTATTATTTGTTCATGGCAAGTATCCTCTTTTATCAAGTTATGATGTTTCTTATCTTTTATGCCCGATTGGGTAGTCCTTATCTCTTAGATGGGAAGCCTTTTATTTTGATGTCCCTTATTCTTTATAAATTGCTCAATTTGCTTTTAGTATGCACATACCAGCCTTTTCTAATGTCTCCTATTGTTTCTCTTTTGCTGGGGTATGCTTCCAACCCTAGGTGAAGGAAACAGATGGCTTGACATGTGGACCCGAACATAGATTGAGAAGTTAAAGCTTGGAGACAATCTTGAGGTGGTTTAGATTTCCTCTACATGGATCCTTAAGTTGTAATTTTGAGATGCTCCCTTGTTTTATAATGGAATATAGTCATATTTTTATTCCGCTTCTATACTTTGGTCTTTTATTATCATTTTATAAATATTTGAAAATTTTACACCCACTCCATCATACCTTCTGAGTGTGTTTGTACTGGAGGTTTTATTGTTCCAATTTTTAGTAGAGAAGTGGTTTTCACTTCTTTACAATTGCAAAGTACCTTCATGTTTTTGATGCTCAGCCTTAACCTACTGGCACACACTATATCTAGCCACGTACTCGACTACATCCTTTTTCATACCTGACCACCAGTACAACTCCTTGAGATTCCTATACATCTTAGTGTTACCTAGATGCATAGCATACATCGATGCATGCACTTCCTCAAGAATCTATTTTTTCAAATCACTATCTCTAGGTACACAGAACCTGTCATGTTGATACAACAAACCATTGTCTGAAAACCTGAACTTTGGTCTCTTTCCCTTTGTCATATCATGCATGATCTGCGGTAACTCACTGTCACTCTGCTGAAGTTCCTTGATCTGATCATAAAAAGTAGGCTTAACTTGCATCTGTACAATCAAACCACTCTGTTCTGTCACCCCTAAGTTTAAGTTCAACTTACACATCTCTACTAGCAGGTCTCTCTTGTAACATGCCATAGAGAATACATCTGTTGTTGAACTTGACTTCCTGCTGAGGGCATCTGCTACCACATTTGCTTTACCAGGATGATAATCTATCATCACATCATAATCTTTGATCAATTCTAACCATCTTTGTTGTCTAAGATTCAGATCCTTCTGGGTGAAGATATATTTCAAGATCTTATGATTTGTAAACACTTGGCACACCTCGCCATAAAGATAGTGACACCATGTCTTAAGAACATGAACTACTACAGCTAACTCCAGATCATGTGTCGGGTAATTCTCCTCATTTTTCTTAAGTTGTCTAGATGCATAAGCTACTACTTTGCCTTCCTACATCAACACACAACCTAAACCTCTCCTTGAAGCATCACAAAACACTGTGTAGCATTTATCTGCCTCAGGCAGGATCAACACTGGTGTTGTAGTCAACCTCTTCTTCAAGATCTAAAAACTCTTCTCACAGTTGTCTGACCAGACAAACGGTGCATTATTCCTCGTTAAGCGTGTCAGAGGTGATGTTATAACACTGAAGTTCTGGATGAACCTTCTGTAGTAACCTACCAATCCTAAGAAGCTTCTCATCTCAATAGGAGTCTTAGGATGTTCCCACTGTAGAACAGACTTGACTTTCTTAGGGTCAACACTTACTCCATCTCCTGAGATGACATGTCCAAGAAAAGACACCTCAGCTAACCAGAACTCACACTTACTGAACTTAGCGTATAATTGATGTTGTCTCAACAACTGTAATGCTATCCTCAGATGTTGCTCATGCTGCTCATCATCTCTAGAATAAATTAGAATGTCATCTATAAAAACCACTATGAACTGATCCAAGAATGGATTGAAAATCCAGTTCATCATATCCATAAAAGCTGATGGGGCATTAATCAGTCCAAACGACATGACCAGAAACTCATAATGCCCATATCTTGTTCTGAATGCCAACTTGGGAATATTTGAAGCCTTTATCCTCAACTGATGATATCTAGATCTCAAGTCTATCTTAGAAAAGATCGTCACTTCACACAACTGATCAAACAGATCATCTATCCTTGGCAGCGGGTACTTGTTCTTGATAGTGATCTTATTCAACTGTCTGTAGTCTATACATAATCTCATAGTACCATCTTTATTCTTCACAAACAATACTGGAGCTCCCCATGGTGAAGAACTAGGTTGAATGAAACCCTTATCCAGTAGTTCCTATAATTGGATCTTGAGTTCCTTTAACTCTACAGGTGCCATTCTATAAGCTGTCAGCACTATAGGTTGGATACCTGGCAACACCTGGATCTCAAAGTCTATCTATCTTTCAATAGGTAGACCTGGAAACTCATCTGGAAAAACATCTAGGAACTCACAGACTACTGGCACATCCCATGGGCTGACTGTGCTCTTTTCTACTCTAGTATCTACCACATGTGCCAAGAACGCCTCACAACCTTTCTACAGTATCTTATCAGCTACATCAGTTGATATGATACACATAGGTAAGACTTTTCTGTCTCCAGAAAAGACACACAAAAATTCACCATGTTGAAAGACAACCTCCTTCTTCCAACAGTCGAGCTGAACTCGATACGTCTCTAGGCAATCCATACCCAAGATAACTTGAAATGTGTTACAACCACAACTTTTGGGTTCATTGGGTGAGAAATGTAATTTCTCATATTAAAAATATTGGAACAACTAATGATATAATTTGTTTTGAATAAATGAGTTTTGTTTACAATAGCTTTGTTGATTGTCTTATGGGCTTTATTGGCTATTGGGCCCAATAACAAGGAAAAGACAAAAGAAACTCCATTATTTGAGTAAATAAGAAAATGAAGAAAAAAAGATGTAGAAACCTCTAGAAGGAAAAAGAATATAATCCAAAGTTGGATTCCATGCCTATTGGGTTCCTTGGGTTCCAAGGAGTCCAAAGTTGCAAAGAGAAAGCAATAAAAAAAGAAAAGAACGATTAAATATTTCTTTATTAAGAAAGAAATTGAAAATAATGATAAAATGTAGAAAATAAGTGGAAAGAGGTATAATTGAGTTATCCTTAGTAGATTTTTGTATCCAAAGGATTCCTAATGTTAAATGGAATGCTGATGAGGAAAATAAAAAGAAAGATAAAGAGAAATCCTCAAAAAGAGATATTTTAATAAGAAATAAACAAGATAATGAGAAATAATGAATATAAATGCATCTAGAAGGATAATAAGTATCCTTAAAAAGGAATTTCGAAATATTGGAGTTTATTGGGGTCCAAGGAGACCCAATGGAGAAGAAAGAAAGAGAAAATGCCAAAAATGCAAAATAAGAAGATAATGTGATACATTATTAATGATGAGTTTGGTGGCATTGCTAAAAAGGAAGTATTTTCTACTAAATGAAAATAGAATTTTGTGCCAATGGGTTAAAAGTCAAGCAATAAAAGAGGATAAGTGACAAGATTTTCGTATTTTTAATTATCCATGAAATAAAGAATATTAAGGAGATATATAGGAGAGAGAAGATTACTTTTCCTTGAAGGAATATGACTCCTATTGGGAGAGGACCTTGTTAATTCATGAATAGCCAACCTAGGGCTTCGTTACCCACCCCTATATAAAGGGTATAACCCTGGTTCGAGTTTAAGGAATATCCCACATTTCTCTCTCTCTTTCCCATATTCTTCTTCTTCTTCTTCACTCAAAACCCTAGGTTAGAGGAGCAGTGCGATCCTTGAAGCGAGAAGGAAGCCAAGAATGAGAAAACGGAGAGGCGTGATGCTCCCACACCAACCAGGATGATGGTCGACCTCTATGCAACACTTGTAGCAGGTCAGTAGGGTCGGTCGTGCGTCTGGAGCTGGGCAGGCTTGGGAGGGCCACCTTGGTCGTGAAGGAATGGTGCCCCTTGGGCGCAGGAGTTTGTCGGAGGTGGTGGCACCCACCTGGGTGGCCGTCGAGGCCTGAGGAGGGGCGGCAGGGCCGCACCAACTCCTTACAGCAGCGGCCATGCTAGGGCACGTGCTAGGTTGAAGAAGGATGGTCGTTGGACAGATTTTCCCTCTGCGGGATGAAGAGCTAACCCACTTAACCAAGGGCAAAGATGAGATTTTGTTATGTTTTCAAGCAAGCCAAGATACGTTGCATGGAAAGGACACTTTGCGCTTTCTGATTTGCTCAAATAAGTAAGTTCTTACAAAATTCATAACTAATTAATGGTAGCTTGGATGGATGTGCATAATATATGAATTTTGATCATGAGAACTCAAGGAATGTAATAAAAATATATTTGAAGCCTAATTATGATTGTAATTTGAAAAGGAATGGAAGTTATTAACTTTAATGTATTAAAGATTGAGAAACCCTATTTGGAGATGATTAATGTATTTAGTAGGGTTTAATGGATGATTAAAGTTGATATTAACATGTTAATTGTAAAAAGGTGCATTAGGGATAAAAAGGGTGAACTTTGCACGTAATTAGTTTAATTTAGAGTTTCATGTGCATAAATATGCTTTAATGGGCCTTGAAACCCTAATATTAGTAAATGTGACTCATAATGGTTTTAATTATTCAAAATCATGAATAAAGTTGAGATATGATAATTCCAAGCTATTTCAAGTATAAAAGTTCCTAATTGTGGATAAATACCCTTAATGTAGTAATTAGGGTTTTCTAATGGATAAAGGTAGAATTAATGACAAATAGAGTTCATATGTGAAATAGACCATAATGAACTATGAATTGATGATAAATGAGCATAATGAGCTAGTCATGGATTAAACGGATAAAAATGGTAGTTTTAAAGTAAAAGAGGCATAATGTGCTTAATTGATGGTTAATTGTGCCTTTTATCTGAAATTAAGGTAATATGTTAACCTTAACATCTTTTGTGAAGAATAGATGAGATAATTAGGGTTGCGAGTAATTGTATAAAATTAGGGACTAAAAGAGTAATAATGAAGAGGAACCCTAATTGCAATGGAAACCCAAAAAGTGGACCAGAAACCCTAGGAAGCGAGCTAGGTTTAATAGATCTTGATGGCATGATCAATAATAGGAAATTGGATACCTATTTCAGGATCAACTTGGTGTGTGCTTGCTTGGTTACTTAATTGGTTGAATTATTTCTGCAATCAAGTCAGCTTGACAGGTATGTGGTTAATTATGGTTAATCGCATTAGTTTCCCAAAGAGTTTCCCGGATGATTCATCGCATCGAATGCAACCTATCAGTTTGGATGTTCATACTTACAAATTATAAAGTCACTATGATTATCACACTTGTAATATAAATGTGTATTCTCACACCTACATGCCACCCTGATGGATGATGCAAAAAGGTCAAGCTCAGAGGGAAGACCGACGGGCACCATGAGAGGTTACCCCAGACACCAAGATCGGGAATGAGAAGGTGGTCTATGTTGCATGACTAATGGGCACCATGAGATGTGACCCCAG
Organism: Alisma plantago-aquatica; assembly: GCA_963693085.1. NCBI lineage: Eukaryota > Viridiplantae > Streptophyta > Magnoliopsida > Alismatales > Alismataceae > Alisma > Alisma plantago-aquatica. Next base: position 89,201,905 of record OY856409.1, read on the forward strand.
GCACCAAGCTCAGGATTGAGAAGGTGGCCTTAAGTCAAACCCCAGAGGGGGTATTCCAGGGTTAGGGAAAAAGTGGTGGAGATTGACACATTGAAAACGTAAATTGACTTGTTAATTACCTTGGTTGTCATAATTAAGTTTGTTAGCCATATTTGTGAAATTTTGGTTGTTCCCACATACCGGCATATTTTGATATGCTGATCGACGATTTGTTTGTCGGCGTTTTAGTTACAAACATGAAAAGGACAAATAGTAAAGTGGCATATGTGGAATTAAATAAGAGTTAAAGTACAAGGAGGATTAGTTAGAATAGACTCCTGATGTGGATAGAAGTAGATATCCCAGTTTTTGAAAAAAGGTATGCATACTTTTATTTTATACTAGTTTTCAGACTTTTGGTAGAATTTGATAATTGTTATTGATTATTTGTCGAACTTTTGATCCTGTTAAATGGGATAATGGCTCTGACCTCTTAGTCTCCCTTAATTGGGGGTTACTGGGAGGCGGGGTCGTTACATTTGGTATCAGAGCATAGGTTCCTCATTTAATCTGTAATAATTATTAAATTTTACAAACTTTGTAGAACCCAAGGGAGTTATTAGAGGAATTTCTAAAAGACAGAGGTGTCTAGAAAAGGATCACGTCCGGGAGGTGGCAAGATTTTCCTCCACACCGCTAGTCAGAATACGAGGACTCCCAGATTAGTGTGACAACCTTGCCAATGTCTCAATATTGGACTCGAAATAAGATACCTTTAGGACTCTCTCATCTTGTTCATCCTTTCTCAACTCAAATGATGTTAAGGATTATAAGGATTCAGGTTTTCTCTCTTTTACTCACCCTCTTGAGGTATGGGTAAGGTTGATAAGGAATCCTCCACCAAATTAATAAAAAGCATATAAATAAGATGTCATGGACATAAGCTTAATAGATTAAGCTTACGTAAAAGAATAGATACATTCTTAGGTCGTATGACATAAGTTTTCATGCCCTCGGGAGAGACATGAGGCTAGACCTTCTTGTCAGGAGGATAAGTAAAGAGAGTTAGTCTAGGAGGTAGATATCTCCATCCTCTGACGATGATGTTAACCCTAACCCTAAGTGAAGATTAGAGACAGAGATGTCATGATGAGTTAGATCTCATGGTAGACCAGGTGTTTGGATAGACATGCCTTGGATGCCATATGAGCCATGAGAAGTTGGATGACTGAGTACCTTTGGCGACCCAACCCTGGAAAGGGTCATGCATGTTAGAGTGAAGGATAGTTCCTTCATTGATGAGGTCAGAGAAGGAACTATAGAAACCCCATGAGCTTATATGAGCATGGCATAGTAGGCACCCAGAATACGTCAGTAGTATGAGCAGTAGGTTGAAACCCTGGCCAAGGGAGTATGTTGGATAGCCGATGAGATAAGGATAAAGGGCTAGGGATAACCTTGAGCAAACATAAGTTTGAACGTAGGCTCCACCATGTAAAGGTATGTTTGTGAGAATGATCCACCTTCATGGAGAGAGGACCTCTGGTAGTGAGGCTGTTTGTAGGGTTATCTCTAGAGAGAGAGAGAGAGCAGGACTCATGCAAGAAGGTCGGAAGCCTAGACTTTGAGATATGAGGAAAAGTGGGGAGTTGAGGATGATGCGACCTAAGTGGATGATAGTGATTGTCTCATGCTTGATCCCTAGAGGTTGGAGATATCTTGGTTGCCATTAGAGGAACCAAACCCTAGAGAGAGGATGGGTCTGCTGGTACCTCTGTACCTATGGTATAGATGAGAAGAAGGGTTCCTTAGACCTAGAGAGGATTAGTAACAGGTTGTGAGGCCTTGTACCTTGTTGATTGTCCTTGAGGAGGACTCAACTCTGAAGTGTTACTCGAGTAGAAGGATGACAGGAAGTGCATGTCATACCTTGTACATGTTTGGTTTGTAGTTAAGAGGTTGAGAAGACAATTGGACATCACAGAAGTGAACCTAGGGTTCCTAGGCCTAAGAGGGGAAGTGGTGTACCCAATGATGATGATGAGATTTGAGTTTCTATAGATTCAAGCAGGGTACTCCTCATGTTTAGAATAAAAGAAAACCCCTTAAGTTTAAGGTATGTATGATGAACCCCTCACAACTAAGTGATGACATGGGAAGGTATGATCTTGATCCAATGGTGAGGAATGAGAACAAGTATGACCTAGCATAGTTTAGTAGGTGGTGTTCTTGTGCCTTAGTAGCTACTGGGTTAAGCATGCTCATGTGAATATAAACCCTAAGTATGTTTGTGACCTTGTTGTCAAGAGTTGTAGTTTCCTCCCATCCTGGGAGAGGGACCCTTTGGTAGGGTGTATACCAGTTTTGTGGGTTTTGAGGAAACCTAAAGAGGTCTCATAAGATCTTGAGAAGCTAAGTGAAAAGTACATGGCATGAGAATGAACCTGTAGACCCATAGATAACCATCTCTAAGTGCATGTGGATGTGTTACCATGGAGGTAACCGATATGGGGCCTGACCAAGGTAGGCAGGATGCCATGACCCCTATGAAAGGATGAAAGTCAGCCCATGAATGCAGAGAGAGAGATGATGAAGGCTTGGGTAAGGTTCTAAGTTGGACATGTACTATAATAGAATCATAAGTCTATCCTAGGGTCAGGGAGGGATAAGACCGATGGAAGTAGGAGTTGCCTAATTCCCTAGTTGCACATGACCATATGGTCGGGAGGTAACAACTATCATTGTCTGAGGGCCATGGGTTAGGAGATTGATCACCTTCATGAACTCATGGGACCCAAAGGGTGGATGAGTAGGGCACTCTTTGGATGCATAAGGGAAGAGGGATGACTCCAAAAATGTCGGCACCCTATAGACCTAGAGGAGATGACCAAGGAATGTGTGTGGACCCAAGTAGGTTTGAAACCAATTTTCCATTGAAGTAACCTTGATATCGAGATGTTTGTGATATAGAAAGATAAGTTGCACGTTTCAACTTAGTTTTGAAGGCATACTGGCAAGGTGGGATGTACCATCTCTACTCTTGGAATAGGAAGAACTTTGTATTTGGACTGCAGCCAAATGTTTATTTCCTCTTGTTATGGAAGTGAGAGATAGGACAATACACATGCCATACACCAAGGATAAAAGATGACGTGAGTTGGAACGTTGCCATGAGGTATGAGGACAGAGATGATAACATATCCTTCTGGACTGAACGATACATAGATGGTTTACAAAAACTAAGAGTTTTAAGGTAGTCATCTTGTGAGGATATTTTATCATGAGCTATGTGGAATTTGCAAGTGATACAAGGTTGAGTTTGATCACCATGAGGATAAGCTCAGAGTTTTCTTGATGAAGATAGGCTTAGAGCTGAGATGAGATAATAAGTGGAATACATGGAAGTGTACGTCTTCAACGTTACCTAACACCTAAGGATGTGAAGTGGTAATGGATGCTTTGGATAAGATACAACTGCCTAGTTTAGATGGAGGCTAGAAGAGGTTGTTAGGATGACCCCAGTTGGAAAAAGAGGTAAGTTTGGCTAACACTCAGATATAGCAATATTGGTTGATCAAGTTAATGGTTGTTTGGTTAGCCAGCCTGGCGCTTACCATGATGAAAGGATGGTTGTAGAACCTCAGATGCACTTCTTTGGAAAGGAAGGTGATGAAACCCCGATTAGAGTGGTTTAGGGTTTCCAAGGAATCGACCTTAAGGAATCATGACAATATAGGGGATCATGATTGAAGATCACCATACACCATGGTACTACGAAGATAGTAAGTGACAGTGGTACTTTGGATGCTTAAGATGGAGTTGCATGTGGCATGTTTCCATGCATGACGGGAGGTGAAGGATGAACACCAGTAACCCAATGAGTTGATATAGAGGATGAAGAGTCTCGAGAGAGAATGGGAGTTCATCACTATGGATGTGTAGTAAGTGTCCCATGGACCAGATAAGCTCAAGATGCAATATGGGTTATGGTAGATCGTCTTACCTATATGACATGAGAAGGAAAGAGTTCTGTCAAGGGACAGATCCGGTTGAACTACATATGAGGGACATGGTTCAACTACACTATGATGCGAGTTCAAATGTTCTTGAGTATAACCTAAAGATACACTTCCATAAGGTGGAAGTAGATGTTAGTACATTTTATCACCCCTAACAAATGGTTAGTGTGATCTGGACTAGAGGGTCTGATGAGAGCATGTGTGCTCATTTAGGGTGATACATGGAGATAGTTCTTGTCTTCAGTAAGATGTGATGATAACCACCATAGCCAGTATCGGGATGTAAAGAAGCTCTATAAGGGAGGTTGTGTCGATCACCACTTCATTGAGATGATGTTGGTGAAGGGGCCTTGCGAAGGTCAGAAAAGAACCAAAGTGTGTGCAGATGAAGTCGCTTTGATTGTGCAATGGCTGAAAGAGAGCCCAGGGGCGAAAGGAGTCGTGAAATAATGCAAAGCAAGACTGACATGCAGTTCACTGTGGGAGAGTATGTGATGTGAAAATCTGACCCCTCTAAGCTATAGCTGAGAAAGCTGAGTCCCCTATATATGGGTCCATTTTAGATGGATTGGTGGAGATGGTTGTGCTTAGCCTTACCCCTCAGGATAACATGATGTATAATGTGTTCCATGAGTCCGATCTAGAGCACTATGTGAGGTACCTAAGCCATGTGTTGAGCCCTGAACCTATTCAGCTTTTGAGAGGTTGAAATGTCTTGAGTCACCTATGAGGGTACGATATACCAAGGTAAGAAAGAACTCAGATGGAAGAATATGAGATGATGAAGGTTCTTGGGAAGCACCATGGAAAGGGTGAAGCCACATGGGAGCCCTGATGGACATAAGAAAGGCTTATCCTATTTGTTTGTGTGCCTGATGGAATTTTAAGGGAAAATTCCTATATTAGGGGAAGGATGTTAAAACCCCAACTTTTGGGTTCATTTGGTGAGAAATGTAATTTCTCATATTAAAAATATTGGAACAACTAATGATATAATTTGTTTTGAATAAATGAGTTTCATTTACAATAGCTTTGTTGTTTGTTTTGTGGGATTTATTGGCTATTGGGCCCAATAACAAGGAAAAGACAAAAGAAACTCCATTATTTGAGTAAATAAGAAAATGAAGAAAAGAAAGATGTAGAAACCTCTAGAAGGCAAAAGAATATAATCCAAATTTGGATTTCGTGCCTCTTGGGTTCCTTGGGTTCCAAGGAGTCCAAAGCTGCAAAGAGAAAGCAATAAAAAAAGAAAAGAACAATTAAATATTTCTTTATTAACCGCTTTCTCTTAGGGCTCCACAGGCTCTAGCGATCTCCTAGGGCTTCGGAGGCGACCACTTTCTGCTTGGGGGGGAGGTAGCCGGCCTTCGGCGGGCTGTTCCCTTCCCCCCCTGGGCGACTCTTCCTGTTCGCCTGTTGTGGTGTCTTCCCGCCTGGGGTCTCGCCTTCATCTCTGCCGATCAGATCCGTCTCTTCCTATGGTTCCTAGAGGCCCTGGTGGTGGGACGTTGTTCCTATGGTGTCTACGCCCCTGGCCTGCGACCCTGGTACAGGTGGGTGTCATTTTGAGGGGGATGGTCCCAGTGCGGCGGCCACAGCTAGCGGACGAGCCCCTCCCCCCTCCCTTTCTTTTTCTACAGGTCTCAATAGGTGTGCTTCTTGGCTAGTCGGCGAGTTTCGGGCGCCCCCTTTGCGGTGACAGGGGAAGGATTCAAGCAGGAGACGGTGTCTTAGTATGGGTGCTCCTGATTCCTGCCTACACTCGACCTCAAGCGGCTGCTTGGGCTTCAGGGTGTTGGCTGTGGCGGTCTGGAGCGGTGGTGGGGTTCCATGTGCCATCTACCCCCACCCCCTCACTCGTCCAGACCTCCTTCTCTCTGGTCGTCTTCTCTGTGGGTTTTGGCCTCCTTCTCAGCTTTCCCTGTGAGTGCTCACTACCTGTTCGAGATTTTGCCTCTTCTTTTTTCTTAGTGTTTTGTTTCTTTTGGTTTCGGCAGTCTTTTGTTGGCATGTTGCTCTGGTTTTGATCAAGCTCTTCCCGCTTCAAGTGCCTTAGTATGGATGAGATGGTTTTCTCTTTTGTGTGTACCTCAAATTCCTTTCCCGATGTTCTCTTGGTCTCGTACAGATTGATGGCTTCCTTCCGTGACAGCTACTTTAGACAGCTACTAAAAGAGATGGTTGGTTCTGAAATTTACCTATCGCATCCCAATCTGAGTCTTGTGTTGCATCGGTTCTCCAAAGGTGTGTTTGTTTGGTACATTGAGGTGAGACCTCTATCTTGTAGATGTCGTATGGCTTACCTTTAATGATATTGATCTTGTGTCAAAAAAAATATTTATTTATTAAGAAAGAAATTGAAAACAATGATAAAATGTGGAAAATAAGTGGAAAGAGGCATAATTGAGTTATCCATAGTGGATTTTCGTATCCAAAGGATTCCTAATGTTAAATGGAATGCCAATGAGGAAAATAAAAATAAAGATAAAGAGAAATGCTCAAAAAGAGATATTTTAATAAGAAATAAACAAGATAATGAGAAATAATGAATATAAATGCATCTAGAAGGATAATAAGTATCCTTAAAAAGAAATTTCGAAATCTTGGAGTTTATTGGGGTCCAAGGAGCCCCAATGGAGAAGAAAGAAAGAGAAAATACCAAAAATGCAAAATAAGAAGATAATGTGATGCTTTATTAATGATGATTTTGGTGGCATTGCTAAAAAGGAAGTATTTTCTACTAATGAAAATAGAATTTCATGTCAATGGGTTAAAAGTCAAGCAATAAAAGAGGATAAGTGAGAGGATTTTCGTATTTCTAAATATCCATGAAATAAAGAATATTAAGGAGATATATAGGAGAGAGAAGATTACTTCTCCTTGAAGGAATATGACTCCTATTGGGAGAGGACCTTGTTAATTCAAGAATAGCCAACCTAGGGCTTCATTACCCACCCCTATATAAAGGGTAGAACCCTGGTTCGAGTTCAAGGAAGATCCCACATTTCTCTCTCTCTTTCCCATCTTCTTCGTCTTCTTCTTCACTCAAAACCCTAGGCTAGAGGAGCAGCGCAATCCTTGAAGCGAGGAGGATGCCAGGAATGAGAAAACAGAGAGGCGCGATGCTCCCACACCAACCAGGATGATGGTCGACCTCTGCGCAACACCTGCAGCAGGTCAATAGGGTCGACCATGTGTCCGGAGCTCGGCAGGCTTGGGAGGGCCACCTTGGCCATGAAGGAATGGTGCCCCTTGGGCGCAGGAGTTCGTCGGAGGTGGTGGCACCCTCCTGGGTGGTCGTCGAGGCCTGAGGAGGGGCAGTAGGGCCACACCAACTCCTTACAGCAACGGCCGCGCTAGGGCGCACGCTAGGTTGAAGAAGGATGGTCGTTGGACAGATTTTTCCTCTACGGGCTGAAGAGTCGACCCATTTAACCAAGGTCAAAGATGACATTTCGTTATGTTTTCAAGCAAGTCGAGATACGTTGCATGGAAAGGACACTTGGCGCTTTCTGATTGGCTCAAATAAGTAAGTTCTTACAAAATTCATAACTAATTAACGGTAGCTCGGATGGATACGCATTATATATGAATTTTGATCAGGAGAACTCAAGGAATGCATTAAAAATATATTTAATGGCTATTTATGATTGAAATTCGAAAAGTAATGGAAGTTATTAACTTTAATGTATTAAAGATTGAGAAACCCTATTTGGAGATGATTAATGTATTTAGTAGGGTTTAATGGATGATTAAAGGTGATATTAACTTGTTAATTGTGAAAAGGTGCATTAGGGATAAAAAGGGTGAACTTTGCATGTAATTAGTTTAATTTAGAGTTTCATGTACATAAATATGCTTTAATGAGCCTTGAAACCCTAATATTAGTAAATGTGACTCATAATGGTTCTAATTATTCAAAATCATAAATAAAGTTGAGATATGATAATTCCAAGTTATTTCAAGTATAAAAATTCCAAATTGTGGATAAATACCCTTAATGTAGTAATTAGGGTTTTCTAATGGATAAAGGTAGAATTAATGACATATAGAGTTCATATGTGAATTAGACCATAATGAACAATGAATTGATGATAAATAAGGATAATGAGCTTGTCATGGATTAAATAGATAAAAATGGTAGTTTTAAAGTAAAATAGGCATAATGGGCTTAATTGATGGTTAATTGTGCCATTTATCTGAAATTAAGGTAATATGTTAACCTTAACATCTTTTGTGAAGAATAGATGAGATAATTAGGGTTGTGAGTAATTATATAAAATTAGGGGCTAAAAGAGTAATCATGAAGAGGAACCCTAATTGCAATGGATACCAAAAACGTGGACTAGAAACCCTAGGAAGCGAGCTAGGTTTAATAGATCTTGATGGCATGATCAATAATAGGAAATTGGATATCTATTTTAGGATCAACTTGGTGTGTGCTTGCTTGGTTACTTAATTGGTTGAATTATTTTTGCAATCAAGTCAGCTTGATAGGTATGTGGTTAATTAAGGTTAATCAAATTAGTTTCCCGAAGAGTGTTCTGTATGATTCATCGCATTGAATGCAACCTATCAGTTTGGATGTTCATACTTGCAAATTATAAAGTCACTATGATTACCACACTTGTAATATAAATGTGTATTCACTCACCTACATGCCACCCTGATGGATGATGCAAAAAGGTCAAGCCCAGGAGGGAAGACCGATGGGAACCATGAGAGGTGACCCCAGACACCAAGCTCGGGAATGAGAAGGTGGTCTATGTTGCATGACTAATGGGCACCATGAGAGGTGACCCCAGGAACCAAGCTCGGGATTGAGAAGGTGGCCTTAAGTCAAACCCCAGAGGGGGTATTCTAGGGTTAGGGAAAAAGTGGTGGAGATTGACACATTGAAAATGTAAATTGACTTGTTAATTACCTTGGTTGTGATAAGTAAGTTTGTTAGCCATATTTGTGAAATTTTGGTTATTCCCACATATCGGAATATTTCGATATGCTGACTGACGTTTTGTTTGTCGGCATTTTAGGTACAAGCATGAAAAGGACAAATAGTAAAGCGGCACATGTGGAATTAAATAAGATTTAAAGTACAAGGAGGATTAGTTAGAATAGACTCCTGATGTGAATAGAAGTAGATATCCCGTTTTTTGAAAAAATGTATGCAAAGTTTTATTTTATACCAGTTTTCAGTCTTTTGGTAGAATTTGATAATTGTTATTTATTATTTGTCAAACCTTTGATCCTGTTAAATGGGATAATGGCTCTGACCTCTTGGTCTCCCTTAATTGGGGGTTATTGGGAGGCAGGGTCGTTACATTTGGTATCAGAGCATAGGTTCCTCATTTAATCTGTAATAATTATTAAATTTTACAAACTCTGTAGAACCCAAGGGAGTTATTAGAGGAATTTCCGAAAGACAGAGGTGTCTAGAAAAGGATCACGTCTAGGAGCTGGCAAGATTTTCCTCCGCACCGCTAGTTGGAATATGAGGACTCCCAGATTAGTGTGACTGCATGGCCAATGTCTCAGGATTGGACTCGAAATAAGATACATTTAGGACTCTCTCATCTTGTTCATCCCTTCTCAACTCAAATGTTGTTAAGGATTATAAGGATTAGGGTTTTCTCTCTTTTCATCACCCTCTTGAGGTATGGGTAAGGTTGATAAGGAATCCTCCACAAAATTAATAAAAAGCATGTAAATAAGATTTCATGGTTATAAGCTTAATAGATTAAGCATAAAAGAATAGATACATGATTAGGTCGTCTGACATAAGTTTTCATGCCCTTAGGAGAGACATGGGGCTAGACCTTCTTGTCAGGAGGATAAGTATAGAGAGTTAGTCTAGGAGGTAGAGATCCCCATCCTCTGAGGATGATGTTAACCCTAACCCTAAGTGAAGGTTAGAGAGAGAGATGTCATGATGAGTTAGATGTCATGGTAGACCAAGTGTTTGGATAGACATGCCTTGGATTCCATATGAGCCACGAGAAGTTGCATGAATGAGTACCTTTGGTGACCTAACCCTGGAAAGGGTCGTGCATGTTAGAGTGAAGGATAGTTCCTTCATTGATGAGGTCAGAGAAGGACCTATAGAAACCCCATGAGCTTATATGAGCATGGCATAGTAGGCACCCAGAATACGTCAGTAGTGTGAGCAGTAGGTTGAAACCCTGGCCAAGGGAGTATGTTGGATAGCTGATGAGATAAGCATAAAGGGAAAGGGATAACCTTGAGCAAACATAAGTTTGAACGTAGGCTCCACCATGTAAAGGTATTTTTGTGAGCATGATCCACCTTCATGGAGAGAGGACCTCTGGTAGTGAGGCTATTTGTAGGGTTAGCTCTATAGAGAGAGAGAGAGAGCAGGACTCATGGAAGAAGGTCAGAAGCCTAGACTCTGAGATATGAGGAAAAGTGGGGAGTTGAGGATGATGCGATCTAAGTGGATGATAGTGTTTGTCTCATGCTTGATCCTTAGAGGTTGGGGATATCTTGGTTGCCATTAGAGGAACTAAACCCTAGAGAGAGGGTTAGTATGTTGGTACCTATGTACCTATGGTATAGATGAGAGGAAGGGTTCCTTAGACCAGGAGAGGATTAGTAACAGGTTGTAAGGCCTTGTACCTTGTTGATTGTCCTTGAGGAGGACTCAAATCTGAAGTGTTGATCGAGTAGAAGGATGACAAGAAGTGAATGTCATACCTTGTACATGTTTGGTTTGTGGTTAAGAGGTTGAGCAGACAATTGGACATCAGAGAAGTGAACCTAGAGTTCTTAGGCCTAAGAGGGGAAGTGGTGTACCCGATGATCATGATGAGATTTGAGTTTCTATAGATTCGAGAAGGGTACTCCTCATGTTTAGAGGAAAAGAAAAACCCTTAAGTTTAAGGTATGTTTGATGAACCCCTCATAGCTAAGTGATGACATGGGAAGGTATGATCTTGATCCAATGCTGAGGAATTAGAACAAGTATGACCTAGCATGGTTTAGTAGGTGGTCTACTTGTGCCTTAGTAGTTGCTGGGTTAAGCATGCTCATGTGAATATAAACCCTAAGGATGTTTGTGACCTTGTTGTCAAGAGTTGTAGTTTCCTCCCATCCTGGGAGAGGGACCCTTTGGTAGGGTGTATACCAGTTTTGTGGGTTTTGAGAAAACCTAAAGAGGTCTCATAGGATATTGAGAAGCTAAGTGAAAAGTACATGGCATGAGAATGAACCTGGTGAAGTGTGCCTCATACTCTCCCACTGACATATTCCCTTGTCTAATGTTCGGTAGTTGTCTTATCTTCTCATTCAGAAAGGTAGGTGGATAGTACTTAAGATGGAATTCATCAATGAAATCCTTCCAAGTCAGTACTGTGTTTCTCCTTTTATCTTCCACTCCATGCCACCAAAGTTCTACATCACCTTTAAGAAAATAAATTGCATGATTGATTTGTCTTTCCTCAGACAGCTCCATCAGACGGAACACTTTCTCAATCTATCTCAGCCATTCATCTGCCACTGTAGGGTCCGTTGTTCCTGTGAACTTAGTACCACCAAGCTTCTTAACTAGCTCATAGGATTTCATCAGGTCCTTGCTGCTCGAGGTAGAAGCTCATCTATCTGTCTTGTATTTTTCCTTGGTCTCAAGAAACATTATGTACATTCTCGCTACCTCATCCACTTCTTCTCCACCACCTGGACCCATCACCTAAGGATCAGGTCCAATGTGGCTCTCAGCTTGGTCATCATGGCCATGTCCTCTTTCTACCATCTGCAATAGTATAATAGAACATTTCCTATTAGAAAATTACAGTTAGAAATAAAACACCCTAATCCTAATCATATTGGTCTCTTATCGTCCCCTGACCTTGACTTAGAGTATCTACGTACTCAACCTATGCTCTGATACCAAAGTTTTTGTGATGCCCCGATCCCCGAGCCATCTCTAATGACCCCGAAGACCGGGGAGTCACTCTCAGTAAACCACCCTTAACTTTTTCTTTTCTTAATCACTTAAAATTAACTTAAAGGAAATCTTAAAACTTGAATAACATCGAATCTTACTAAACTACGGAAGCAAACTTACTGTTAACCCTATTAGGAGGAAAACCAAACTTACATGTCATATTACACTGTTCTATTCGAGATATGAAGCACAACATTAACTATAAATTTAAGCTACATATTACATAACATCCTCTCTATCTCACCACATGCCCAAGGACTGAGGGGAAAGGACTAAGAAACCTCTAACTAATTACATACTACCTTCTAAGCATCTGGGTGATACGATCCTTCAGCTTCCTCGTGCTGACACTGACCTGAAAAATGTTTTAGTAGGTTGGTGAGCTACTGGCTTAGCGAATAGAATTTCACCCAACCATCGCAGATAACTCATTTATGTTTATTAAGTGGAATAATATGCAAGAAATACTACACTGAGCAGGTCAAAAAAATATAACTTAAATATCAGGAAATATCAAGATCTCATTAAAATAACAACTGTTGCAAGCTATAGTTACAATTAAATAATAGGGATTATTAACATTTCATTTAAAGAACAACTGATACGAATCTAAACTCCATCTTTCCTAACTCTTTAACTTATAATAAACTATGTGAACTGATATGAACATATTTTATCTTATGCCTTGATCATATGCAGTGTACTCTACATATGAAGACTCGTACGTAGTGAACTATGATCCCACCGTACAAGACTTAGCCGACACCCCAGGATAGCTAAGTCTGACTGATGTCCTGGTCTGCTGTAGGAAAACTGGCTCTCTGGCCTCGACACTCCTGTGGTTCCGTAAACTGGACTCCTCCTCTAAGCTGAGTACACAGGCGGAGAGTCAAGCCATGCCACCAGGTTGTCTGGTTAGTGTTGGACACACTTTTCTATACTCTAGTGCCACCAGGATGTCTGGTTAGTGTTGGACATTGTAAACTACTCTCTAGTGCCACCACGATCCTGTCTCTGGTTGATGTTGGACACTACAAACTATACTCTCGTGCCACCAGGATCCTGTCTCTAGTTAGTGTCGGACACGAGATCCGACCCCCATATACTGGATACTACTAGGGTTATGTCGTTTCACCCCTAAGGCACAAACCTCACATAGGGGTTCTACGATGTTCAGGGGCCTTAAATCTATTATTTTATTATTCATAGAAAGCTCTTACTATATTGTGTCTCTCTCTCTTATTCTTGGTTTTGGTATATCTATGGTACCTCATTTGTTTGATTGTAGTTCAAATCACAATACGATATCATTATAGAACTGATAGAGCAATGTACTCAAAATCATTGTAAATACTGAGTAATCCATATATCATGCATACAGGCAGATTGAAAATTCATAAATAACCCAAACTTATGTCAATTTGGCACATATACACTGAGTTCATGCAGTTGAACATCATATTGCACTAATAAGAGTAAATTACTCCACATATAAGAAATCGCCAGTAGCATTTGTCAATTATTTGAAATTTCTCAAAAACCGTGCACATTAACCCTAATCCTGGTTTGTGCATCACATAACTCAATTAAGAGTTACTTACGTATCATAACACGAATTATTAACAATAATTGAGAATTTCTAATAATATCTCATAGAAATGTGCCAATTCGTATAAATATTAAACCACTCTCATTAAACATAGTAGAAAACATGCAACTAGGGTTTTGATCTAACTTTCCATATCATCATCATTTCCTTGAAATCGTGCATCTGATAAATTTCTAAAATCTGTACTGCCTGGGTTTATAGCCAAACCATACTATTATTGGTCGTGTGCCACTAGTTTCAACATTCAAACTGAGCAATTTAGGTTCTGATTAACCATGCAATTCCACTGGTCCAAACCACACTAATCAGATGCTAAACTAGATCATATAAAAGCATAAAGAAGCGATTTATGAAATAAAAAAGTCGGGCAACACCAAATACCACACAATGCCTGTTAACTGCTATTATCAGCAAAAAATGCACAATTAATAAAAAAATTCTGATTTCTAGAGTTAAATCTTAGATAGTGAGTGAAATTCTACTCACAGTGGTTTGGGATGTCTGGATTCGTCCGGAAATGCATCCAGAGCCTGTTTTCAGACAATTTTTGGGTTGTCTTCAACCTTTGATTAGCTCTGGAATCAACCTACTACACTCATGCATGGCAGGTTGAAGGTGGCGGCCAATCTTGGAGCTAGATGTAGCTATAGCTGTGGATTTGTGACCTGGACCTCAAGGCGAACTCCAAGGTAGCTCCCCCCCACTGTTGGGTGCGGCCAAAGGGCCCTGGTTGCTTCCGTATGTAGTAGCTTGCTGCTGCAAAGCAAGCTGGCCATAGGCCAAGCAGCTAAGGCGATTGGCAGACTAGGTGAGGAAGAGTGGAGGGAGGAAGAAGAAGAGAGGATAAAAAGGGAGTAATTGTTGGACGGAGCTAGGACCATAGAAGAATCGCCCTTTTCCTCTGCTAATCGGTCGCTCAACTAGTCTTGTGCGCTGCTACAATGCGCCGACTAAGGAAAACGGTCTCTCGGAGAAGATAAAAGAAATAGGAAAGGAAAAGGTTTCTAAACCAAAAACTAGGAAAAATTGTAAATTCAACCCTGGAAATTGAAATGATCATAACTTTCGCCTCGTAGGTCCAAATCAAGCATTTTCTTTTGCAACTTTTCAAGAACGAGATCCTCTACAACCTCAAGCCATAAAAACATGAAAATTATCTTGTCTCAGCTAATCAAAATACTAATTTCATCTTAATCACTTAGCTTAGCTTAATTAACTTGATGATGTACAAATCACCACATGAGCACTTAACTTATATTTACTAGTTAATTGTGGTGTGGGTCATAACATGGTTATTCTACAATTATTACTAGTGATGGCTTGATTTGTTTCTAGTCATCACAAGGAAGGAGACGACAATAGGAAACGACTCAATTCTACGACATGAGTCAACTGGAAGGAGTGGTCAACCCGCGAGTTGTGACAGGTTAGATGGAGTTATTTCATTCTAATTTGACTTCTTCTTGCTTTATATCTATTTTGGTTGATTCGAATGTGACACACTCTTTTATCACTAGACAAGTGATTGGTAGTTGTTCTTTTCCTATTAGTCGTAGACGTGATAGTCTTTGTTTAGAAACCATGTTGGTTGGTTATGTCGGGTTGTGTGAGGTGTGTCTTGCGTGTGTCCTTCCTTGTTTAGGGAACAACATTCACGTGGACCTTATATCAATTGATATGCATGGATTTGGTGTAATCTTTGGAATGAATACTTTGGAGAAGCATTGTAGTTCCAAAGTGATGATGTTTTTTGATGATGATGTTTTATAGCTCTTCCAAGGAGTTAGGAAGATTCTTCCGACATGTTTGGTGTAAGCAATGACAGTAGAGAAGCTGACGAGACAAGGTTGTGAGGCATTTTTGGCACATGTGATGGATACTAAGGTGAGGAGTCCTAGTATTCAAGAGGTTATAATTGTTTGCAAGTTTAAAGACATGTTTCTAATGAGTTTCTAGGTGTTCTCCTACCCTAAGAAATTGATTTTGAGATCAATCTAGTACCAGACATGCAACTGATAGCACATACACCATACAGGATGGCTCTAGCTGAGATGTCAGTGGAAGAAATAATTGCAAGAGCTATTTGATAAAGGTTTAATCAGGCCAAGCACATCTCCTTGGGGTGCTCCTGTGTTGTTCGTGAAGAAGAAGGATGGACCTATGAGGTTGTGCATTGATTACCAACATCTGAACAAGGTGATGATCGAGAACAAGTATCCTTTGCCACAGATAGATGACATGTTTGATCAATTGAGGGGTGTTGTAGTCTTTTCAATGATAGATTAAAGGCCAGGGGTCTTACAGGGTAAGTCCTTGGTGAGCTTGAAGTCTCTTGGTCTTGGATAGGTAAGTCCTTTATATGGTTATTGTCTCCCTTATCCTCAAAGGGAAGGTTGGGTATCCTTTTCTAGGGAAAGTAAGGTCTTATTATATCTCTTAGAATGGAATATAAGGAAGGTGCAATAGTTGCAAAATCCTAGAGGTTGACCTTTCTAGGTAGTGGATGTACACTCTCTGAGTTTGTATTTTGGAACCACTATACATTCAATCTCTCTCATCCTTTCTATGTATGTTTAGTTGCACTCAAATTTCATATATGGAACCTAACTCTTGAATTAACTTGAAGGTCTAATGAACCTTATTTAAGTGTTTTTAGCTCTATAAAACCCCCTCTTCTAGATCTCATCACCATTAGATCCAACAAAATTTACTCAAGAGTGTAATAGATCCACTCCTATGTTGGGCTTAGATTTGGTTGTGAGATGTATTATGATTGAGTCTTAGTTGTTTTGTGAAGATATTGAAAGGTTTTGTGGGTGTTTTATCCACACATACTGTAGAATTATAGTTAGAGGGATATGTGTTTATGTTTGGTAGGATGATGGTTAAGAGATAACTTAAAAGTATATATAGGCATTTAGTAGTCCCTCACGTATCCAAATAGGCTTTTTGAGTTAGGCTTTATGACTATCATAAGGGTTGCTTATGGTCTTACAATGTTTTGATGGATGATTATGGTTTGAGGGTATGGTGTGGATGCTTGGGACCTCCTCTAGTTACTTTTGAGAATACAATTCGTAAAGTAGTCCCATATGTGGTGTCTACATTTGCCACTCCCAAGGTAAGGTATTATGTCTTAGGGTTTGTGTGATGCTACACCACCAAAAGATCAAGACTACTCAAAACAATCCTCAATTAAAACCAACAACTATGTTTATTGAAAGCATTGTGATTTCACAACATCAAAAAACATTTCAAAACATAATAAAAATGTGTATAAATAAGGATGTTGTAACATATTAATATTCCATATCTACAATTATAACAACTATTCTTGGTGATTGTGGTCGCGCTTGTTTACAAAATGGATAAGTTGCCCAAACTTATGACTTACGACATGTACAAAGGGTACTACATATATAAGGAACACATGTCAAAATATCAAGTTGGATAAAACAACTTTACTTAACTTCCCATCCTAGACCTGAGGATAGGGACTCTTCTACAACCAAAAAAATCGAACATGCAAACATCACCTATATTTAGTTGATGTCACAACTTCTCTGACTCTATGTGTACAAATACCACAGGCTTATGTTGATCAAGACACCCATGTGTGGGTTGAAGGAAATTAGTTCCTTGACTATCACATTTGAGACTCTCTCCACCACCCACTCTCCATGAGACAAGAGAGGTTATGGAGAACCCTAAAATGAGTTTCCGTTCCCTATAAAACCAACTCCATTGATCTCTCTGCCTCACCCTTAATCTCTCTCATTCTTTTCCATGATCAATTGTGGCATGAGATCCCCATACCCCTCACATAAGATGGTATTGTATGTGGTTGTGTTGCGAAGAAGGTATTTTTTACATCTTTGTCCTGAGCTCTGTTAATTAAGACAGAGATCAATAGTGATTTTAGGGGCATTATGTCAGACTCACTTGGTGAGTTCACCAGCCCCATGGAGGCCCCTTCCTGCTCCACTGCCTTATCGTCAGTGTGCACAACCGCAACGACCACAACTGTCGAGGGACATGTTTGGTAGAAGAGAGGGTCTGATGGAAATGTGATTAAGATTTGAGTTAATGATGTCTAGATCTGACAACCACATGATGAACAACATGTTTCCCTCTCCCAACCCAGATGAGTGGAGTGATCTCACCTTGACCGCAAGATCTCATCTCAGGTTCATGGTAGTACAAGATCAAATGGCTAAAATTTCCCTCCTTATGTAATTCATCCTCTCTGTATTTAAAATTTTAAGAAAATGAAACAATCTTTGATAAATCATAAAAATAACACTCCTTGCCCAAAAACCAAAGGAGAGGAATACATTAACATTATTGAAAATATCAAAATTTGATTACTTTTTAGTATTGTCTTCTTTAATGTTTTGAGTTGAATAATAACTAATAATCATGATATTTATGATTGAATGACACTAGGTCTAGTAACATCAATCAATATATATCTTGAACTGTACTTTGAAATTCTAATAAAATGTATCCCCTCAGTCTTGTGATGACACTGAGAGTACTTTCAAGTATAGTGAAATGTACTTTGATTACCTAATATGGATCATTATATATTGAATCCTAGTTTTGATAATTCAATGCGACCGATATGTCCTTGAACTTTGGATGTAATAATGAAACCCAATATAAGTCCATTTAGGACACTAGGAGTAAAAATAATGATACCATCAACAATAATATGCTTTTACTAATGTAGTAAAGGGTGTTATTAAAAAAAGGTGAATGATATAGTTTATGGTTTTATATGATAATTAGGATTTTATGTAGGTAAATCCTAATGTTATACAGAACCTAGATCAAACCAACTCTAAATCTAAGATCCTTGATCAACTTCAAAACCATAGAGAATAAACAAGATATAATACTCACATGTTTAAAATGTAAGTTGGATCTGAGCATTCCATTACTTGCAATTATTTGATATTATACTATTAAATATCTTGTTAATGTTAATTGTACACTTTTTAGTTGCATTCATGTACACAATATAATTTTATTACGACCCATACTTCATATGTGAACATTTATAGGTTAACCATATATCTGAAGAATGAAGTTTTGAACTCAAAGAAAGATAAACCATGAGATGTAAAGATGATGGCACATGGATTATTTAGCTAGTTGATTTCCAAAATAATTAGTTTCTCATTTCTGAAATTTATATAACTCTTTAAGAAGATCTTTTCTTCCATGTGATTGTAAACTATTCCTTAGTTTGGAATTATTAGTGATTATTAGTTGTTTATTATAAATCTATAAGCCAAAAAATATTAGATAATGATCTTTGCCTCTCTACTCTACTTTGTGGATAACAGGAGGAGGGGGTCGTTGTAATTGGTATCAAAGGCCATCAGATAAATGGCATAACACAGATCTGTTGGATCAAAGGGCTCTAGAGGGGGGTGAATATCTAAAAGCACTTAAACAAAATTTGTTAGACCTTCAAGCTACTTCAACTAGGCAGAATTGCAAATAGTGAATTTGATGGCAATCTAAACATGCATAGCAAGGATAAGAGAGATTAAAACAAGCACTTGAATACGATGTTTAGCCTGGTTCCACTCTCCAAACTAGGAGAAAGTCAGTCCACTACCTAGAGAGGTCAATCCCTAGGATTTTACAACCTATGTATACTTATATTCCATTATCAGACATACAATTGACCTTCCTTTTTTGGGATAAGAATACCCATCTTCCCTTTGAGGTCAAGGGATCCAACAACTTATTTGGACCTAGAGTCTTCTACCTTACCCAAGGTCTTACCCACTCTTGCAAGAAGTTGGACATTTTCTCCAAGGAGATCCCCTCTTTGCAACGAGTCATCCACTTTGAAGGATTTACCCACTCCACTCTCATATCTACATTCTTGTCCTCCTCATTCACTCGGAGAAGCTTTATGCAGCTTCTTTTATAATTTGAAGAATCTTGCACCTTCTCCTTCACTTGGAGAAGCTTTCACCAACTTGATCTTTAAGAAAGGGGTTGGAAAAGAAAAGCTTTGAGAGCTTTAAAAGTATACAATGAAGTATCTCTCTCACACAGATCATATCTCACTAATATGGATGAATTGAAGTATAATCAAGATAGAGAAAGGGACTCAAGTGGACTGGATGCACTCAACTATAGAAAGGGGCTTGAATAACATAAAGGAATAATCATGGAATGAACTCCAAGAGGTCCTATTTATATTTGAGGGTGCCCTCTAGAGGGTAGGAACACTTAGGAATGTTTTCTAGCCGTTTGTGGTGTTGTAACAAATATAATTTTGAGTTTTGCAACATTCTAACAGTTAGAATAAATTTTTATGCATTTTCCGTACAGTGTAGTCGGTCGAGTTTCAATAAAGGTAACTAGACCGATTGCACTATGTGCCAAAGCCAATTTGAAGCATCGGTCAAGTTTGTCATGTGTGCAACTCAACCGATCACTTGAAACAAGTTTTGTAGAGTGCAGGGATCGGTCGAGTTCTGTGAGTGGCAAACTCAACCGACCAAAGAATTCTCAAAATCCATTAAGGGATCGGTCGAGTTTCAATCTCGATCGATCAAAAACTTGTAATGAATATTGAAAATTTATTTTTGAATGATCAAACGTTTGAATTAAGAGTTCCTAATTTTTTCTCATCTAAGTTGCAAGTCATTTCATCAATATAAATGATTTTAAAAATAATCTAAGGTGATTTGGAGTGTTTTCTATAAAAGTGTATTTGCATTGCTTTTAACTTGAACTAGAAAAATCTAGGGCTTGATAGATTTGATCCTTTTCATGTACCTAATATTCTTGAAATCAATCTCAAACAAACATATTAGATACATATGAATGGAATGGTTAAGTCATTATCAAAATATGGAAAATTTGTAACACTTAGGTCAACAGGATCCCTCACATTATCATGACAAACTGATGTTGTCCTCTGCCTCATCTAAGCTTGGTTGTGACACACTACCAATCCTAATAACCACAAAAGGATGACATGATGTAGTTTTGAGACTGATATGAGTTTGTTCCCACTATGATGGTACATGCAACTTTATAAGAATACACAAGGCCTGATTAGTGATTCAAAAACATATAGATAATAAGTAAATACAACCTTTACACAACATTTTGTATATTTATAAAAAAAAATTGGTTGGTCAAAAACACGTGTTACTATAATACCAAAAACTTTGGGCACAAAGTACCCCATTACAGCAAGAACAAAAACCTTAAAACTAACAAGCTAGTAATCAAGAGCAAAAGAACATAAAGAACTTAAACTATACATAAGGCTTTGACCCTAAACACTCGACCTAATGACATGAAGCCTTAAGCAAAGCCAAGCACTCAATAGCATAAAGAACACCCACAAAGTATGAGAACAAATACAATGCAAGAAGACCACACCCCATCAGACCAAGAACTCTAGGGATTCAACACCTACACTCCAATTCAGGCTTTGTAAGATATCTAGGACTCAGACTTGGTCCAAGTCAGCAACAGGAAGCACAAGCACATCCTGGTGAGCAGCAAAGAACAGGAGATCCAAGTTTGTAGACCGCTGATCCTCTCATCACTAGCTTTTAGATACACCCACAAATTAAGACGAAAGGGAACATAAGTCAAACAACATCATCAACCCCTACTCCTTGGCTGACTCCAACTTGAGAAAATAAGCAGCATAGGATGGATCATACTCAGAATGTTGTTGTTTGCACAGCAGCACCACCACAAGCACCCGAAGGGTGATGTCTTCACGTAATGTTAGGGGGATCTAAGGGGAGAAGACGAACTGTGCCCCATAGAACCAAACACACTATGATCATCCAGTGTCCAGGCCACCACAAGACAGGAACCTGTCGGGATCTGATGCCCCTATTTTCATAGAGGTATTTCCACGATCACATGGAGGATGTTCCACCATACAACAACAGAGGGTCACTAGGCTTGCGCCACCCCTTTGCTTTGTCAGGGAACCCAGATGCATCCTGAACTACTTCCATGTTTCAATGGCATATCATCAAGCACCTTTGTGGTGTCCTGACAAACTACAGCACCATGAGCAGCATGACTGTCGGGGAAGACATCTGATGCTAGCAGTAGCCAAACACTCCCAGATCTAGCAGGGTCCAAGCCGTCAGGCAAGGAGTCCCGCTAACACCTTGGAGCCGGACACACTTTACTTTAGAATTCCACGGTCTTTAGGACCCAGACTCTGAATCGGGGAAAGGAAGAAGAAGGGTGAGAGAATAAGAGCGGCGAGGTCGACCTTGCTAAGCAACGGCCTGAAAGAATCACTGGGATCACTGGACGCTGGATGAAGATGACTCCACTCCCACTAACCTCCATTTAGCTAGGTGGGTGTCGATCAGATTGACTCTTCCATTTCCTCTACTAGATCTAGATCTTGCTTGTGATCTTCCAGTCCCTCACTGTCGAAATATTTCTCAGCCTCCTTTACCTCAAGGAAGGCGAGAATGAGTAAAAAATGAAATCCCCTCACCAACTCTTCCTTGACTTCAGGCACAAACCTTGATCAACGACTCTATCTAGGTCATGTCACTCACCACTTCCACCAGAGAACTTTGCAGGTCGCAAGAGAGGCCAGGGGGAGGTAGATGTCAGGGAAGCGCCCTTCCCCCCAACGACGACCGTCGGGAACCCTAGAGAGAAGGCGGAGCGTGTGAACTAGCGAGAGGCCGTCAAATGAAAGATATATGTAATATAAAAAAATATATAATTCACATGCAATCAGTCCCACGACTTGTTGTATTCTTATTCAAGTACACAAAGACTAGATTTTAACTTAAAGGAAAAATATATATTCAAATCCATCCACCCTCTGACTCGACTGTCTTACTAGTATAAAATGCTAATTTGCAATTGAAAATTTGACATCACCATAGTGGCTAATTTATGCTTTTGGCAGAGTTTGTAGTTTCTGCACCCCTTACCCCGCTTCTCAAATCTGACAACGGGATGCAACCCACGCAGTGGGTGCCATTAGAGGTGTCTAGTATTCAAAGTTTCCATGATAGGAATGGGTAAAGATATGACTAAGTACCTAAATAATTTTCAACTTGGGGTTGTTGTATCTGGCGAGGTGAAAACTATTTTTCACATTGTTAACATGTTACTAAATGATCTACATGGCAAGGTTCTCTCTCTATACTTACAGCGAATTTTTCTAACACTTTCAACATGTTGGATAGGTCATTGTTGCTCTGTGAGGTGAGGGTGAGGTGACCATCTATTTCTTTTTGGGTGGAGTTTGTTCATGATCAGGAAGCCTAGTTGTTCATCAGTGACAAGCATATTTGGTTAGTCATTCGAGTGCAACAAGACGATCCTTTGGCGACACTTCTTTTTTCTTGTATTACATCCACTTATTCGTTAGATTATAGACCACTGCAACCTTCTACACCATGCTTGGTATCTTGATGACGAAAATCATCATTGGGGACATAAGCGAGGTGTCCAAGGTGATTGACATCATGCAACCCATGGGTATTGGGATGAGACTTAATTTGAATATTTGTAAACCCAAGTTTTTATGTCCCACATGTGGTGGTAAGAAATTTTATGAGGGTCTTTTTCCTGGGGCCATTGTGAGGCCCTTGTTGGGAGTAAGCTATTGGGAGAAGTTGTTAGCATAGACAAATATTATATAAAGGGTTTAGCCATGAACAGGACTACCAAGATTGTTGAGTTGATGCATATTCTCCCACAACTGCATGATCCATAAAGTGAGATTCTTCTGCTACGGTCCTGCATGGGTACTGCCAAACTTATGATTCAATGCAGTGAGCACCCAGACTTCAAGTGTAGACATGATCCTATTAGAGATGTTCCTTATGGTGTACTCAAACATGCCGGAGTTGCTGCTAAAAAAGAGACATCGATGAATTTTTTGATTGATTCACGGGAGGGGAGAACAACATTTAGATCAACAAATGTCCTGGATTGGTCTAGAGGGAAACATGCATTTGTCGACACAACTTGTTTCACGGTTGTCATCTATTTTATTGTAATTGTTTTTATCTTAATCGGTTTGCATTTTGTCTTAAAAAGATACTTTGAAATTTAAAAGAATTAGAAGACAATATTGCATTGGAATGGCTCACTGGCTTCTTTTATTTATAAAAAATATAGTGTGGCTATAGAAACTTATTTAATTATCTATATATCCTCATCACTCCAACACGGAGGCGGCGTCATCATCAGGATCAACAGCAGCAAGTGATTGGACCCAGGTGGAGGTCAGGTGTACAGGGTCTCGTGGCGGAGCGTGCTGGGTCGCTCCAGCTCTCCTTGCCGCAGCTTTTATGCAATCGATAGGATTATGGGTACCGGGTAGGCGGCGTCGCATAGCATAATTGAAAAAAGGTAATAGCTAATGGCACATCGCACGCGCTGAGAGCGGCGTGGCGTGCCGGCGAATTATGGACGGCAGGACTCACGAAGTACTGTACCAAGTACTCTGCCATGGGACCCTGAGGCGCCGTCCGGTAGGAGTCCGTTCCGCTACAGCAGCGGTACGTATCACCGGAAGGAAGAAAGAAGGGACGAACCGGGGATGTGGCGTGCAGCTGGGCCCCGGGCCCCGGCCGCCGATGATGACAGCCACCGCGGCACCAGGCCCGCCACCACCACGTCACAGGGAAAAAGTTTGAGATTTTGTGGGTTCTTCCGGCACGCGAGGGAGGAAGAATGGGGACTGCAACACCCCGCCCCCACAGCCAGCAAGCGGGGAGCACGCGTGCTCCCTCCCCGACAACTGACAGCTGGCGTAATCTCCATAGCGTCCATGCTTTCTCCTGCTATGCTCTGTGCTGACATCTTCCATTCCAGACCCCCCAGAATCTCCCCTTTTACGGCCGCGCCCATGCTCCTTTTATCCTTTTTCTAATCTTCCGCATCTTTAATTAAAATTAAAGACAAAACAAAATTCGTGTTGCTGTCACACACATCCA
Organism: Alisma plantago-aquatica; assembly: GCA_963693085.1. Taxonomy (NCBI): domain Eukaryota; kingdom Viridiplantae; phylum Streptophyta; class Magnoliopsida; order Alismatales; family Alismataceae; genus Alisma; species Alisma plantago-aquatica. Next base: position 89,226,460 of record OY856409.1, read on the forward strand.
TCTTATCCTAGATCCAATTACACTAATAACTATTGTTATTACCACTAACTACGAAAGCTGCCAAAGCAGAGGAGATGATGTCAACCCATCCCCATCCTTCCCAATTTTCTCCTCCACCACTAACCACAGTTTGATTCTTGTTTTCTCCTATTATGGGCACCCAACAATATTAGTGGCCAGTTTATGCATTAATTTGGTGTATAACATGACAGCACATGGTATAGGAAGGGAAAAAAGATCAATCCAGCCTATGGGTAAGGATCGCTAAAACGAATGATGGGAAAGTGCAAGAGCTTTCCTCCCAAAAGTAGCCGCACGATGGGATCATCGGGATCTAGATTGTGGGATGTGTGGGTGGTGTGTGCTTACTCCGATTATTTATCACTTTTATTAGTAGCAGTAATATAGTCATTCAAAGGTGTATTATGTTCCGAGACTGAGACAGATTAAAATTTGACCAAGAGTATAAGGTCTCCTCATGCACCTGGCCCTACACGCGTACATGGTGCAACCATTAATACTACTCTAGAAAATGGACCTCGTCATGAAACCACAATTCACCGTTGAAGGGAGGCAAGATAGAAGGTTGACGCACCACGGCGCTGAGGTGGACGTCCTTGTCACCCACCTTTCTTTGCCACTTCCCGCAGCTCCACACATCACATTATCCCCTACAAACATCATGTTCCGCAACTTGGGGAAACCATGCAAACATACATGCATAACTCTTCACTACTACACAGCCGAACCGGGTCCATAGTCAAATGCGGTCACACTGAGACGTCAACAGCCAAAAAACATACATCATGTGCAGGTCAAGCTACACAATACGTGGACTGATAGCCTCTCCAGGAGGGGGGGAAATATCCAAATATTCAAATTTGAGCAAAGTAATTACCATAATAGACTGATTTAGATTAACGGTGTCCGATAGACGAGTTTGGAGAAGAGGAGAGCGTGGATATACCATTTGATCCGACATCTCTACAATCTAATTGGCCACGTCCTCTTTTGGAAAAAAATACATCCCCACATATCGGGATGGTCGTGCCATGTGGCGGTCCAAAAACGAAGACATCAAAAGACACATCACCTTCATTCCTAGGCTGCCACATGGCGCAATCACCCCACCAATTGTTTCTTTACACACTTGGATGATTTAGATATCATATATTCAATTCATTTATAGCATTCTAATTTTCAATAAGTACATTATGCACACTTAAATAATATTTTCGATAATATGTTTTTATATTGGTCTATTCATTTATTAATAATACATTCAAAAATGTGCACATATCGTTATTGTATATAGATTTATCTACAAATTAGTTATAATGATATTAATATAAGTTTTTAAAAATTATTAGGTCCAAAATATTATATGAATCTTATAGGTAAAATATTGTATGACATATGTCAAATAGCTATAATATTAATGAAAGATATCGAGGTGGTGAATAGAGTTTGTGATACTTTAAAATTCAATTGAAAACTCAAAGAAGGAGGAAACAAAGAAGACACTTCGATGTAGAGTGGTTCCAACCTTTGAATCAAATGTTGTCAGTCCACTACCTAATTGTCTCCAATTGGGATTTTGAAAGTGATTTATTTTATTTACCTCGTAAGGATGTTACAACAAAATACAATCACCTTCCACACCCTTGAAGTAGCAATTCATCTTGAAGTAGCCTCAACCTCCTTGAAGCAGTCTTCTTGAAGTAACTTCAACTCCTTAGAGCAGTCTTCACAACCTTGAAGTAGCTCCACCACCTTGACATAGCCTTCACCTAGAAGTAGCTCCAACCTCCTTTGAAGCAGCCTTTTGAAGTAAACTCAAGAAACATTAGAGCAACCTTCACCACCTTGAAGTAGCTCTACCTCCCTGAGATAGCCTCCACCTAGAAGTAGCTCCAACCTCCTTTGAAGCAGGCTTCTTAAAGTAACCTCAAACAACCTCCCTTAGACAACCTCCTACACTTGGAGTAGTCAATGAGAACAAATACAATATAAAGGAAATAGATTGAAAGAAAGAAAATAATTAACCAATATAGTACATTGCATTGATCATACATCAAGCGTATAGATATCCTGTCCACTTAAGATAGACGTAGTTATATGTGGTGGCTAGAAGGTTGTAGCTATATGACACAACTTTAGAGCAAAAGGAAGAAAATGGCAAGTGAATCCCATCTTTGTTGCTCTCTAGAAAGGATGCTCAAGTGTAGCTTGTGTATTGTGTATGCAAGTGATGGTTTGGATGTCCTAAGGCCTCTCCTATTTATAAGAATGGTTTACAAGTGATTATAGACGTTGTAGAGAGTGTCTAGAGTGTTCTTAGTGCTTAACTAGCCGTTAGATAGAAAGTAGTTGGGTTGCAATGACTAAAATTTCCTCATTGGGGGCTGGCAATCTAGGTTGTATTGCTTGTATCTGATCCTCAATACGTGCTAATGCTATCATAACCAATCCGGTGAGAGCATTGAAACCAGGGTTCTCTATCATGGTTGGAACAACCTGGGGAATCTCAGGTAGTCGTACTCCTCTTTCCTGATACCTCACACCTTCTCTTGATGCAACATCATTGCTTTCAACAACGTGTTCCTTGTGTTCTCCAGACATCTTTAAGCTTTTACTCTATCTTTTGTATAAGCAGAAGTCACTTATAAGATATATTGGAGGACACTAGAATAGACTCAACACCTTAGTCCTATGTCTCTATAGACTCAGCGAACCTTAAGATCTGATACCAAACTTTGTGACGACAAAAAACAAATCAAGTCATCGCCAGTAATAATTGCAAAATTTTCATAAACAGTGGAATAACAAAATTCACTAAAATTTAAAACTATTTTGCAAGGAAATCCTCTTCCAAGAAACTCTTACTAAAAGATACAACACTTATACATATCATGATTTACATTGTTTTATGTCTACTTGAGGGCAACATATAACAACAACTCAATGAAAACACATACTGGAGCAACATAAAACCTCAATACAAGCCATATTCTTAGATCGTTCATGAAACCATTACGAACTGACTCCAAGGACCTGAGAGTACAAAGACGACACATAAGACTTCTATCTACAAGACACGACAAACAGTACACTCAACCTGAGCTATTAGTGCTACCCCACTTGTTGATTCTCCTATACTTAAAGGTCTCTACTGCCTCGTGTACATCTACCTAAAAATGTGGATCTCGTGGGGTGAGACAATTGTCCCAGTGAGAGATATAACTCTCCGTCGATCATATTATTATCATAGATAAGCATTATAAAACTGAGCAGAGGTTCTTTTATATTAACAGACATGATTAATCATTGTATAAATATGACAAAGTAATCTCTTTACTTAAGAAGAATGATGCATTTATCCATAATAAAGCAATAAACCATCTATCCACTTTATAAGAAATGTAAAGAAACATAAATAAAATCTATTCAACTAAGATGTATAATCGAAGTGTACATCAACCAATGTTTTTCGTATTCGATCCTTAAGCAAATACGCTACACGGCTGATTACATTTTACAATCACACTTATGCCCTGAGGAGATGAAGTATACCGTTCGTGCTTCAACCGGCCACAAACTTCTCACAAGTTGGTACCATACAAGGTCAATGACAGAGATGGCTGCCAAGACCTCTGTCGTCTCGGTCAGTACAAGACCACACAGATTCAACAGAACATCTCGTGTCATCTGCTGGTAGGACATCTCGTGTCACTGCAAATTAGCTATGTCGGGGTATAGCAGCATCTTCGTTATAGAGCTACAGCCATAGCATGCACTCTCTTAGGGGAAACACAGACCAACAACCGTCCCCAGTCATAAAATTACTGAGTTATGGCATATAGCCATACTCTGAGCCACGGGCCAGTTCACCGTGCTCATCACTGAGTCTACGACTGTAGTCGCACTTGAGCCAGGATATGGCATATAACCAAATCCCCATTTATTTTGAGTTTGTATGGGGATCAGATCACATATGGCCGTCCAAGCTTATGCCCCCGCATATTCAAAAATATGCACTCCAGGTTATCCCGTGGGAAAAATCCATTTCACCATTTAGTAAATTCTAACGCTGATGGATCTATGGTCAGGGAAACTACATTTTATAGTTTCTAATGATATATTAAATGCATTACAATATTCTTTTAGCACCAAAAAAGTTATTAACATCAATCATAAACAAATGCTACAAAGAAAGGTGTAATACATCTATCAAGTACTTTTCTAATCTTTGGAACACATTTAGATAAATAACACTCGGAATCTCAGTCCCTTATCACATCACGGAGAATTATCATCCCTTTACATCATCATCATCATCATCATTACTGGATCTGGGTATTCAAACCCTTAGATCACCACATAGCATTGTTACCTCTGTAATAGGTAACTATTACCTCTGGGTCCTCAGACCAAGGTATTCATCTCACTTGTTGTACAAGTATTCCACATAGCTCACATGGTTTCATTAAACATCTTGTCACCTCTTACTAGGTAACAACTTATCTTTTAAGATATCAGACTGTAGAATCATTATACTTTATTGTACAGTTATTTAACATGGCTCACAAGGCTTATTTATAACTATAACATACACAACATCATAGCTCATTCCGGGCTATGCTCATCATCTCATGTTTCTTGAAGTTTGCACTTCATGGTAGAAACTTTAGTAATACGTGACATCATTATGCCATTCAAGAAAAATACATCATGCTTGTTATTAGGGTTAGGATTGTCTACATCATCACCATGTGATATAAAGGAGTACATCCTTCCCATTATTAGGATTAGGATTTGTTAACCAATTAGGGTTGTAATAGTATACCTTCACCCTTCATTAGGGTTCAGTTTTCTTCTTATTAACCAATTAGGAGTATAAACCAAAATAGCACACTTTGATAAAAATATGTACTGAAATAGCACCAAAGCCATCTTAATTCCCGAAATAGCCCACTTTCACGTAAAAGCGCCAGCACTTTTGGCGTTTTACTGTATCCGGGGGCCAAAAGCGCAAAAAAAATGGCGTTTTCAGCTGAAAGCGCCAAAAAAATGGCGTTTTCAGCTGAAAGCGCCAAGTTTTTGGCGTTTTCAATGTAAAAACGTTTTAAAAAAATGCCACTTTTTTGGCGCTTTTGCATGAAAAACGCCAAAAACTTGGCGCTTTCAGCTGAAAACGCCATTTTTTTGGCGCTTTTGGCCCCCGAATACAGTAAAACGCCAAAAATGTTGACGCTTTCTCTGGAAAGTGGGCTATTTCGGGAATTAAGATGACTATGGTGCTATTTCAGTACATATTTTTATGAAATCGTGCTATTTTGGTTTATAATCCAACCAATTAAGGATTCAAGATCATAATATCTAGAATCAAACCCTAATTCATACTCCACTCATCTTAGGAATATCAATACATGCTTATCAACATGTTTATCACATATGTAAAAGTCTCTCTCTTATCCTTATTAGGATATTAATTGCATCATACTTTTTACCAAGTTGGATCAATCCTCCTCTTGAGGAACATTAGGTCACCATTAAAAAATCTCATCATATTTTATATTGTAATTAACACAAGACGCAACATATGTCACTCAATCAATTACATATGATTGAAGTGTCTCTACCATATCAGGTATCAAGATGTGTGTGTATTATCATATTATTCTTTAAGATACATTCTTTATTTCATGTCGTGTATCCATATCGGGCATGTGGTATAGCCACATCACCATGTCATGTTTTAGGGTGTATCCCCTAATATCATATCATGTACCCACATCAGATTGACTATCACATAGTTCTTATCATCTCGAGTTAGCTTCATATCGGGTATGAGCTAGGTGCTTGACCCCATATCGGGTATAAGCTATATGCTTGGTGCCATATCGTGCACAAGGTGTGCACCATATCGGGCATAGAGTGTACGCCTCATCATGTATTGTTTGAGTGGTATATACAAGATACCATATTGGTTTCCTATCTAGGATTACCATATCGGGTCTCCATGTTGGATAACATATCGGTTTACCATGTTAGGTAGACCCTTAGGCTCATAAATTCTTTATGCCTTCAAGGATCAGCCCTATCACATAGTTACATGACAATCTAGGTGTCTTAGTTAAATTCTCTTACCACAATCCATTACACAAAGGATAGGGTATATCAGATTTCAATCCATCATCTAGGGTTTTCCACCATATTGGGTAGAATATGCCATATCATGCATGAGGTATGATTTGGACCTCATATCGTTCACAGGGTAGAAGTAGGTGCTATCATATCATCCAAAGAATATCATTCATATCGTCCATGTGGTATCTCTTACCACTTATATCAGTTTACCCATCACCTTGGGTTTCCAACTATATATCGTTTAGACTGTTCACTATCTCCATATCGTGTGAGAGGTATAAGCTTAGACTTATATCATGTATAAGGTGTAAGTGGTATCTTACATATCGTTCATTAGACATGGCTCATATCGTGTATGAGCTATCATCTATCTGCATATCGGGTTAACCCCCATCTTGGGTTTCATATTGAGTTTTAAGGTATTTCAACCCATATCGGGTTATACCATGTATTTGACTCCATGTCTTATATTGTGCACAAATGTATGCTTAATAAACATATCGTACACAAGGTGTGAGATTCGTGATCATATCATGCAAGAAGAGCTTGCTTGTCTCACTCATATTGGGTTACTCAAACTAGGGTTTTAGCATATCAATTTAGAAGTATATTCTTGACCCTATATCATGCATGAAGTCTTTGCTTGACTTCATATCATGCAAGTGTTGTATGGTTAAAACCATATTGTGTTCAAGGTGTGAACTTCATCTCCCTATCGTGCAAGGAGATATAAATTCTTAAAAATATCGTGCTAGTGTTGTATGTACATAACCATATCGGGTTAGAGGTACTTGTTTGGGTGCTTGAACCTGATATCACTTTATAGAGTGACACCATCTTCTTCAAGCTCTAGACTCTCGTTCTAACTATTATAGTGCATGGAGAGTAGATCTAAGCAACTACTAGAACTCATAGATTCATCACGTATTCAAGAAAATCTTAGAATTGAAAGTAGATCATCAAGTATAGCAAGATAGGTGGTGAATAATAACATGTTTGGGTTCAAGTTATATAACCCGCCTTATGAACATCTTCAAAGCTCCAAATTCTTATGTTCCTAAGGTTGAAGATGAACTTTTACAATGTCCAAGGCTCATTCACAAATCCTCCATATACAAGAAATCACCATAGTTAAGAACTTGGTGAAGAAGGAAAGAGAGGAATATCCATAACTTGAAATCCTACTTCAACCAAGGTTGAAGATGACCAAAGCCTTACCTTAAGCTTGGTGCTCGAGCTTCCCTTGCTCCTTGAGCCACTTTGCATGATATCTAAGGGGCTATGCACGATATATACAAGGGGGAGGGTTGTGGGTTCGTAAACTTCCATAAGTAGGTGGAAGGTGAAGTATATATACTTGGGTTCATGAAATAAAGTGTATAAGAGGTGTCTCCACCTTATGCTACTAGATGACACATGGTCATGCATGGTTGATACATGTCCATGCATGCACACATATATATCTTGCCATGCAAGAGTCTTGAGGATAATCTAGAGACAATATCCTGACCATTCCTTATCTTGTTGGGTAAGTTATCCCATCTTTATCTTATCAATAAAGCAAACTGATATACTTTTTGCAAGGAGCTTATAACTCGTCATGGACCACCCCCTTGATGTGCTTTGCCCGTCATGGCTTTTTCCAAGGCTCAACAAACCGATAGGAGACTTCTACTATGGCTCCTTGGCCGATAGGACTCCTATATCAAGTCTACAACTCGATACAACACATATAAGGCTGTACCTTCAATTATGTCTTGGTCTTTTCATCACCAAGAGTATCATCACTCAAAGGTGATTCAAACATAGTGTCTCCTTCTTTCTCTTTCCTCTAAAAGATACATAGAGGGAGTAGGGACACTCTAGAGGTGGTAATTTGTATTCCAACCCCATATTTTGGGTAAATTACATATTGTACCAAAATTGGTGCACAAAGTACTAACATTGTTCAAACAAGTTATAACTTGGGATCTAGGCTTTCCATAAGCCACAACTTAGCATCATTCTCTTTCTTATGATACTAAACCATTAGAACACATTCAACATGTGACATTGCAACGTAACCCCTCATCTTGGGAAAATTACACTTTTCACTCAGACTATCATATAATGCACATATAGTTTGCAATTAAGCTCAAACTTGAAAATAAACTTCACAAGAAGCCTAAATTACTTTTCAAAAGATTAGAATAAGTTGTAAGTAACTTACTTAAGCAAAACTTCTAGGGTTAAGCCATAACCCAGGCCAGGGGTGTTACACCCCTCCTTCGTTGGTCGCTTCCTAATCCAGGATTCTCCAAGCCTTTGATGCTTGTAGCTATCACTAGGTGTTGCGTTAAAGTTATTTAAGCAAGTCAAAACAGAGTAAACAATTCATGTGATGGGTAGATTTGTTCATGCTGGAACCAAAATTTCCACAACTACATTTGGCTTTCACCTGTGCATGCCTCCCTCTAGTCCAAGCACAAGGCATTGACGCCTGCTTAGCTGTAGTTGTTCGGATTTGCTGTCCTACCAATCTAAGTTGATGTGATCACCACAAAGTCAAAGCGAGGGATTGCAATTATCAATAGGATTCTAATCCTATCCTACTGGAGAGTCTTGCAAACCAAACGGGGCCCAAGTATGGCAGCTAGCTCCAACCTCAGGTCTTATTCAAAAGGACTAATATTCTATCATGCTCACGTGGCATCACGCGCGGGCTCACGCGCACGGGTGAAACCGCTGCCCAAATTGCCACCACGTGGCAGTTGGTGATTGGGCCGTTTTTTTGGAATTATATAAAAAGTAAATAAATTTATTTCGCTTATAACTTTTAAACCGAAATGAATTTTTTAATGAAACAAAAACCGTTGGTTTGGTTATGAAAAATGCAATCTAACAAATCTAATATTGACATATTTTTGAGATAAAAAATAAAAAATAATATATATAGGTTAATTGACAACCAACTATGGTGTTCATACCCATAAATGGTTATTAACACCCAAAAATGGTTAATTGACGCCCAAAATAGTACATTTACACCCAAAAGCATAAATATGGTGCATGATAACCTCCAATTTTGGATGATTATCTTAGTCTTTTCTTTAGTTTTCCACACTCTTTCTTAAATCAAATTCAGCCATAATCCCTAAATATTCCCTCTTATTGTAAATATATCTTTAGACTAACTTTTCCCCTTTATATTTATAGAAAAAGACACAAAAAAATCATAAAAGACTAAATCAGCCTCAAGACCGCATGGAGTCAACCGGTCTCAAGACCGCATGAAGCCAACTGGTCCCGAGACCGCATGGAGTCAACCGGTCTCAAGACCGCATGAAGCCAATCGGTCCCGAGACCACATGGAGTCAACCGGTCTCAAGACCGAATGGAGTCAACCGGTCTCAAGACCGCATGAAGCCAACTGGTCCCGAGACCGCATGGAGTCATACGGTCTCAAGACCGCATCAAGCCAACCAATCCCGAGACCGCATGGAGTCATACGGTCTCAAGACCGCATGAAGCCAACCGGTCCCGAAACCACATGGAGTCATACGGTCTCAAGACCGCATGAAGCCAATCGGTCCCGAGACCGCATGGAGTCAACCGATCCCGAGACAGAATGAAGTCAATCGGTCCCGAGACCGCATGAAGCCAACCAGTCCCGAGACCGCATGGAGTCAACCGGTTTCGAGACCGCATGAATCCAACCGGTCCTGAGACCACATGGAATCACACGGTCCCGAGATCGCATGAAGCCAAACGGTCTCAAGGTCCAAACGGTCTCCAAACCGTGTGGACTTCACTTAAGGCCTATAAATAAGACCCCAAAGGTCATCCACCAGATATCCAGTTTCAGATGTCCAAAGGTTGCCTCAATCACTCCTGAGAAAATCCAACTTCCATCTTCCGCCTAGGGGTTGCCGGTCTGAGACCCACACTCCATCTCGAAGCTGCTTTCTCTCTCTCCACCAAAGAAGGTGGGAAGAGGGGATCTCGTCATCAAGCAACCTGTGAAGCTGGTGGATCGCCTCTCTCTCTCTCTCCAAGGGGTTGACTTTCCTCTCTCCTTTGTGGGGATGACGCTCTCTCTCTCTCTTGTTGCCTCTTTCTTTGTCCTAGTTATGAGCGAGTAGTCTCTCTCACTAGGGTGTGGGGAGTAGCCCCGCTACCCATGTTTTCATGTCGTGTAAATGTAATCCATAGTTTGTAATATAGAGTTTATATCTTTTCAGTTCAACATCAAACGTTCAATGAATACTTGTTGCTCGATCACCAACTTGTGTTATCTTTTATCTTTTAGTATGAATAGTCTACGTTTGTACTGTTAGATTCGAAACTCGTTTGAATGTTGGTTCTTGGTGCATGTATCCACCATGCATATGTTTCGGTATCTAGGAGTGTCTTTCAAGAAGTGGAGTAAACTCATTCCCATCGTTGTACTTTCATACTATGAAATGGAATCAGCTGATGTATGAAAGTACAACCTTGATGAGTCGAGGAACACACTTTGTGAAGGGAATGATGCAAGTAGTTGACCATTCGTTCAGGGATGGCTGACGTTGCAACATTCTCACACTTCTCGTAGTTAATTCTCCGAAAGGAAGCTAAGTCTACAAAGATACTAACTGATCTAACTCTTATTGCAGGTTATGTTTTTATGTTGCATGTCTTGATCCATGTGTAGTGGTGGTGAAAACCGATCACATCCTAGTGATTCCTTATCATTGTTAACAACCTAAGTTTACTTTATTGCTTTTACTTTACTTGCTCTTAGTCTAAAAACAACCAAATCAACTTCTTGATCTAAATACCAACTATTGAGTGATTAAGTGAAATTCCAACGTTTTCTATCTTGTTGCTCCCAACAAGACCGTTGTCCCGTGGATTCGACCCTTAACTATACTACGATAAGACTTCCATGTATCTTAGCATATGTGGGTGGAGTTCTCAATCTAATATAAGCAAGGCTAAACCTAAAGACTTACTAACTTTAGGATTTTTAGTTGGTGCACACAATTCCACGTAAGTGGAAGCTCCATCAAAAATTGGCGTCGTTGCCGGGGACAATGGAACGTTTTAATTTCATTTAGTATCTTGCTAGTTGGTTAGGGTTTTACACTTTCTTTTTAATCATTAGTCTATATCTTCTTGAAACCGTTATATCTTTACCATTATCTAAAAGGTATTTTCTTTTCTCTACTCAGGTAGAAAACGTGTATGCGATCATCGCATAACCGCGGATTCTCCCCTGATCCAGAGTTTGACTCTAAGGTAGAGAGAAGCTTCCATCGTCGCATTAGACTTAATTGCCAAAGAGCCAGACAAATGGCTGAAGATCAACGCCAGGCTGCATTGGTGATGGAGAGGGTCAACGCCGCCATCACCGCTCAAAGAGCACAACTCATCGATGATACTCGTGCTCAGATTCAAGCGGAGATTCGTGCGGAAGAACAGGCCCGCAGCAGAGCTAAAAATGAGGCAGCAAACCAAGCTGCTCAGTTGGAACTAAGGAACAAGCAGTTGAGGGATTATGTTGTCCCAAAGAACTACGAAGACAACCATCTGGTCTGACCTCCGATCATCAACATTCCTAACTTTGAGATTCGAACCCAATGGATCCAGATCATGCAGGGCATCTCACTCTCTGGAGGTTTTGGAGATGACTATATGGATCATCTGAAGAGGTTTAAGGCACTGTGCCGCCTGGTCCCACAAGCAGGAGTCGCTTTTGATGCAATAATGCTCCATCTATTTCACTTCACTCTGTCTGGGAGGGCTCTGAGTTGGTATAACTCACTTGACAGGGAGCCAATAATCACCACCTGGGCTCCCCTGGAAGAAAAGTTCTTGGAGAAGTTCTTCCCCCCTTCACTAACTTACGAGATCAGGGGGCATATTAATCACTTCTCTCAACTACCCAGAGAATCCCTTGCTGAAGCATGGGAAAGGTTTAAAGAACTTTTGCGAAAGTGTCCTCATCATTGAATTTCCCATAACCAACTGATAGAAACCTTCTATCGGGGAGTGAGTGATGACATAAAGCAATTCCTGGATTCCTCATCTGGAGGAAACTTTATGAGAAAGAATTACGAGAATGCCTGGAAAATAGTCACGCTCGGAGCTGAGAATCAGTCCAACTGGGGACGATCAGCTGGAAAAGGAGTCCTCAAGGTATATAAAGCCGAAGAATCAATAGAGATGAAGGCTATTGCTGAAGCCTTGAAAACCATAGCTCATAAGCAACAAGCTCTCAAAACTTGTCTTGGAGAATTTGACAAGATGAAAAATTATCAGGTTCAACAGGTCAAGGCTGCCACAGGGACCTGTGAAGCCTGTCATGCTTCTGATCATCCAACCCTTAATGCGGAATGCTTTACAATGTGATGATGGATATGCATCCACCACCACAACAATATGAACCAATCACTGACCAGTCTGAAGAGAAATTTCCAGAACAAGTCAACTCTATTCATACCATTCCTGGACAATTCTATTATAACCCTAATCAGCCAAGGAACCACCCAGGATTCCAATACAGGAACCCTATTGGGACTGCAAATCTACAGCACCAGACGCAGGGCGGATCTTCCAGCAGGTTGCCACCTGGATTCCCAAGCAACTTCAATCAAAATCAAGGGAACCTCAGGAATAACTTTCCGAAATCCAATTACCCCAGGAATCCGTCTTCCTACTATCAGTATAATCATCCTCCTCTACAACCACAACTACACCCTCAGTTGCAGCAACCTCAGCTAGCATTGCCTACGCAACAACCTCAACAAGGACAACAACAAATTCCTCAGAAAAACACTCCTTCTTAGCCAGAAGATGAAATATCTTTGATAAGGCAGATGTTGCAATCCCAGCAAACTATGCTGCTAATCAACAGGCTCAACAGAAGGCAGTAGAAGCTCAACTCACCCAAATTGCTGCACAACTGAAGCCTCCAGCAGACACATTTGCAGGGCAGCCCGAATCGAACCCTAGGCATGGACAGAATAGGCCTAAACAATTGAATGTTGTTATCACGAGATCTGGACGCACTCTTCATTAAACCACAAGGATCACTCTTGATAATGATGATACACCTGCTTTTGTGACAAATGAGAACCCGCAGCAAGGAACAGAGAAGTCCACAGAAGGCGCAAAGAGCAAAGTTAAAGAACAAGTGTCCACTGAGCCAGAAATATTGCAATATAAACCAAGGATTCCATATCCAGGAAGACTGCGAGAAATGAAAATGGATATCAGGTTCCAAAAGTTCAAGGAGGCGATGAAAAAACTTTACATTGATATCCCGCTCCTTGATGCTCTCTCCGAGGTACCAGCTTGGGCGAAATACCTCAAGACTCAGTTATCAAGAAAGTACATCACTGAGGAACAAGAAACTGCCAAGCTTGCCCAAACAACCTCTGACATCATCCTCAATAAAATGCCCAAGAAGAAGAAGGACCCAGGTTCCTTCGGAATTCAATGTTGCATTGGAAATGCATCTACCAAAAAGGTACTAGCTGACCTAGGGCCAGTATATCCATTATGCCCTATTCTATGTGCAAACGATTAGGTTTTAGCGAATTGCTGCCTACAGCAATGACAATTCAACTAGCTGACTCTACCATCACCGCACCTCTGGGGATCATTGAAGATATTCCAGTTAGGATAGGCAAGGATGCCTATATCCCGTGTGACTTTGTTATCATGGATATCAAAGAAGATCTGCGATATCCAATAATTTTTGGCAGACCTTTCCTCGCTACCGCCAGAGCACTTATCGACGTTGAAGCTGGTACCATCATTCTGAGACTCAGAAAAAAAGCAATTCAATTCTGAGTTCTTAATAGCATGAAAGGCCCTAGCATCCAAAAGGAGGTCTTTCTTCTTGACGCAGTACATCAAATGTCTCAATTAGAAATATTTGAGCCAGCTGACGAACTAGAGAATGTTCTAACCAATCTGGATGTCGAATTCTCTGCGAACGAACTGGTTCAACAGTGTCTACAACACTTGGACAAGGCCGAAGAAGCACTGACGGTCACGTTTGAAGAACTCAAAGATCTCACCATTATAGAGGCAACTGAGCCACCTAAGGCCCCTGAAATGAAAACTTTACCCATGGGGCTTAAACATGTTTTCTTGGACGAGGAAAAATTATTTCCGGTTATCATCAGCTCCAACCTAACGGAAGACCAGGAAGAAAGGCTTCTCGAAGAACTGAAGAAACACAGAAAGGTCATTGGATATAAGATAACTGACCTGACGGGCATAAATCCTGCCCTATGCATGCACAGACTTCCAATGGTTGAAGAATTCAAGCCATCTCGCGAACATCAGAGGAAACTGAACCTTAATCTCAAAGAGGTGGTTCGCCTGGAGGTCCTCAAATTACTTAAAGCTGGCATAATCTACCCTATATCTGATTCCTAATGGGTCAGCCCTGTCCAGGTTGTTCCTAAAAAGGGAGGCACTACTGTCGTTCTTAACGAAAAAAATGAGTTAGTACCCACTAGGCCTGTAACAGGGTGGAGGATGTGTATTGATTATAGGAAGCTGAACAAAGCCACGAGAAAAGATCACTACCCTCTACCCTTTCTCAATGAAGTCCTAGAGCGTTTAGCTCATCAGAAATATTTTTGCTATCTTGATTGTTATTCCGGGTTTTACCAAATACCCATACACCCGGAAGACCAGGAAAAAACTACCTTCACCTGCCCTTTTGGGACATATGCCTTTAGAAGAATGTCGTTCGGGTTATATAACGCACCCGCTACGTTCCAACGGTGTCTGTCCGCCATCTTCACCGGACTAACTGAATCCATCATGGAAGTGTTTATGGATGATTTCTTAGTTTACGGAGATTCCTTCGATAACTGTTTAATCAACCTTGGACAAGTTCTACAACGTTGCAAGGAAACAAACATTATCCTGAATTGGGAGAAATGTCATTTCATGGTAACTGAAGGTGTCGTCCTCGGGCATAGAGTTAGTGATAGAGGAATCGAGGTCGATAGAGCAAAAATTGATGTTATCTCGAAACTGTCGCCACCAAAAGATATAAAGGGAGTAAGGACTTTCTTGGGTCATGCAGGGTTCTACAGAAGATTCATCAAAGATTTTTCAAAGATAAAAAAACCCATGACCCAACTCCTAACTAAAGATACTGAGTTCATCTTTAACCAAGAATGTATGCAAAACTTCTCCACCCTAAAAAATGCTTTAATTTCCGCACCTATTCTGAGAGCCCCAGATTGGTCGCAGCCATTTGAAATCATGTGCGACGCGAGCGATTACGCTATAGGGGCTGTATTAGGACATCGGATTGACAAGAAACCTTACGTAATCTACTACGCATCAAAAACACTAGATGAAGCACAGAAGAACTACACTACCACAGAGAAGGAGTTCCTGGCTGTCATCTACGCGTTTGAGAAATTCCGCTCTTATTTGATTGGATCCAAAGTTATCGTTTACATCGACCATTCCGCCATTCGATACCTGATTCAGAAGCAAGATGCCAAACCCAGACTTATTCGCTGGGTGTTTATGCTTTAGGAATTTGATTTAGAAATTAAAGATAAGAGCAGGGTAGAAAACGTTGTATCCGACCACCTCAGTCGTATTGAAGTGGAAGATAAAGACAAAATCCCCATCCGAGATTCTCTTCCTGACGACCAATTAATGAAGGTTACCCATGGATTCCCTTGGTACGTGGATATTGTCAATTATCTAGCTACTGGGATCATTCACCCCTTCGTTTCTTACCATGACAAAAGGAAATTTCTCCATGATATAAAGCAATATTATTGGGATGAACCTTACCTGTTTCACCTATGTGCTGACGGACTTTTCCGTCGTTGCTTACCGGAAGAAGAGATTACCCCCGTCCTAGAGCATTGCCATTCAGGACCCACGGGGGGACACATGAGTGCAAAGAAAACCGCTATAAAAGTTCTGCAATCTGGTTTTTTCTGGCCAACCATATCAAAGGACTCCTATGATTTTGTAAAATCTTGCAACAAATGTCAGTTTTCAGGTAACATATCCAAAAGGAACAAAATGCCCCTCACAATGTGGCAAAAAATTGAGCTATTCGATGTGTGGGGGATAGACTATATGGGCCCTTTTCCTTCTTCCTATGGTTTCTCTTACATCCTGGTTGCGGTAGACTATGTCTCGAAATGGGTCGAAGTTGTACCCACTGTATCCAGTGATTCCAAACCAGTTATTAAATTGTTCAAAGATATCATTTTCCCAAGATTTGGAATCCCCAGAATTGTCATATCAGATGGCGGGACCCATTTCCTGGAACGAAGTTTTGAAGCCCTGCTGAAAAAGTACGGAGTTAACCACAAAGTAACAACGCCTTACCATCCACAGACAAGTGGTCAGGTTGAGGTATCAATTAGACAACTAAAGGCGATTCTAGAAAAAACAGTGAACAGAAACCGCACTGATTGGTCCACCAAACTTCCCGATGCCCTTTGGGCATGCCGAACAGCCTATAAAACACCAATCGGGACAACCCCGTTCCGTTTGGTGTACGGGAAGTCATGTCATCTTCCAGTAGAGCTGGAACACAAAGCCTGGTGGGACATCAAACAACTAAATTTCGATCTTAAAAGTACAGGAGAGAATAAACAACTCCAGTTGCAGGAGCTAGAAGAGCTCCGAATGACTACCTATCAGAGTGCTAGAATCTATAAGGAGCAGACCAAAATGTGGCACGACGGTCATCTCAAGAGAAAAGACATCGCCGTCGGCGACAAAGTACTCCTTTTCAACTCCAAGCTCAAGTTGTTTCCAGGAAAACTTCGAACAAAATGGTCCGGGCCCTTCACCATAAAGCGTATTTATCCAACTGGAGCTGTCATAATTGTCGACAACAACGGAGGAGAAAGGACGGTCAACGGTCATTGTTTGAAAAAATACTACACTCCGACAGACAAAATGCCAAGACAAACCATTGAAATCAAAGACGCCACGCCGTCAGCATAACAACGTCACAGCTTCGTCGAGCCCGCGACGTAAAACCCAGGCGCTACTTGAGAGGGAACCCAATATTTCAGTTTCTTCCTTTACTTTCCGTTCTTTTAATTACCCTAGGTTTATCTTATGAATATAAAAAAAATGCATATAACCAAAACAAACAAAAAAATAAGCAAAATCAAATAACGTAAAAAAAATTCATATAACCAACACAAACATAAAAATATAAAAATCCGTTCGACCTTAACCCTACCAAACGGTCCCGAAACCGTTTGGGACCAAACGATCTTCAAACCGATTGGAGCCAAACGGTTTTCAAACTGTTAGTGACATTCTAGTAATGGCAGACACGCTTCGAGAGACTTTACAGTTTAAAGGATCCCTCTCCGTAAGCTTAATGGCCGCTTATCAGTTTCTACTCGGCCAAAATAACCCCACAACATATATGGCGTCCCCATACATGAAGGATGATCTTTTAAAGCTCAAGAACTTCGGAACAACTGACGCGCTGATCTCCCTTATACAGCACACAACGCCGAAGTTCATCATGCTACCCTTCCTTTATCATGAGCACTGGATGCTCCTGACAACAAACCTACCAGAAGGAACAACTACAATATATAACAGTTCCGACAGCCAGTACAATCCACGACAAAAGACCTATGTCGTGACACCAAGGACGCCAATAGAGGTAGTGGCGAAGGAATGCACTGAAAAATTAATCGCCTTTCTAAGTCAGCATACAAGGGCTTACGACAAAGAACATTTTCATCGCCCTTCCTTCAGCCACAAATGTCCCCAACAAATCTGAGAATCAAATGACTGCGGCTTCCACGTCCTCTACTGGATGTACACCATCATCGTCCTTCAAAGACCAATAGAAGATATGACTGACGTGGATTACCACGCTCTACACGGACAGTTCTCAACTAATCTACTTCAATCACCAGGGGCAAATTCAAAATTAACTTAGCCTGCAGTCCTTGTCATCGTACTTCTCAACCTATCACTTTGACACTCTGAGGACAGAGTGAGTGATAAGTTAGGGGGGTACATTAGACAAGGGCGAGGTATCATTTCTAAATCCCTCTTTTTCCATTTTCTCCTTTCTCTGTTTGTACATTTTTTTTTACTTTCTTTTTAAATAATCTTTTTTGAATAAAGTCACCCTCAGTTAACTTTAGAATCATGTTAGTCCCCAAAAGCAAATAACACTTAGACATATAATGGCGATTTAATAATATCCCTCCACTATTGATTTTCATGCTTTTGCTTCACTTCTTTATCTGATTCTCCACAGGTCAATATCAAGGCAGAAATAAGCCAGGCTCTCAAGGATGAGAGGGGCATCAGACAACTTCCAAATCATGAAGTTCTGCAAGTGGACCACAAATCAAATAAGTGCATGTTGAAAAACTCTAAGAACAACTTTCCTCTCTTCAAAATAAAAGAGGCTTGACCGCCCAAAATAATTTACCAATCAAAACCCAAAACCCAAGCCTGCGAGTCTTCAAATAAAAGCCAGAGAGTCGAATAAAATTATGAGAGTTGTGCCATAAATAAGGATCTATATAAAGAACCGATGAAGGTCTCACCCGACCGGCACATTCAGCTGCCCTCACAAAGGCAGATGTGTCGTGCCCGGTAGTGAAATCCTAAGGTATCTAAATATATGAAAGGCTTATAAAGGACTCACCCGGTCGGTACATTCAGCTGCCCTCACAAAGGCAGATGTGTCATGCCCAATAGTGAGATCCTAAAAGCATAGACAACCCCTCCCCCACTTGAAGGAGGAGTTACACTTCAAACCTTTAGCCAACCCTCATACCCTCTCTAGCTTCCAGTAGGTCCTTCAGAGAGGTATAAAACTGATTAGAGTCAACAACATGCACAGAATAAAGGTGGTCCCGATGCGAGCTACGAGATACGGAAGGAACCTAAGACCCAAGCAACTCTCGAGACCTGAAAGAGTCAAGGCAAGGAATAAGACCTGATATGACCTTAGGAGAACTCAGGTTAAGAATTGAAGCAAGAGTATGGAAATCCTAACTAAATAAAATCGTCTCGCCATTAAATGCCTCAGCTCTATCTAACTTGAGGACAAGCTAGACTCTAAGTTAGGGGGTGATAACCTCCAATTTTGGATGATTATCTTAGTCTTTTCTTTAGTTTTCCACACTCTTTCTTAAATCAAATTCAGCCATAATACCTAAATATTCCCTCTTATTGTAAATATATCTTTAGACTAACTTTTCCCCTTTATATTTACAGAAAAAGACACAAAAAAATCATAAAAGACTAAATCAGCCTCAAGATCGCATGGAGTCATACGGTCTCAAGACCGCATTAAGCCAACCGGTTCCGAAACCGCATGGAGTCAACCGGTCTCAAGACCGCATGAAGCCAACCGGTCCCGAGACCGCATGGAGTCAACCGATCTCAAGACCGCATAAAGCCAACCGGTCCCGAGACTGCATGGAGTCATACAATCTCAAGACCGCATGAAGCCAACCGGTCCCGAGACCGCATTAAGCCAACCGGTCCCGAGACCGCATGGAGTCACACGGTCTCAAGACCGTATGAAGCTAACCGGTCCTGAGACCGCATTGAGTCAACCGGTCCCGAGACCGCAAGAAGCCAACCGATCTCGAGACCGAATGAAGTCAACCGGTCCCGAGACCACATGGAGTCAACCGGTCCCGAGACCGCATGAAGCCAACCGGTCCTGAGACCGCATGGAATCACACGGTTCTGAGATCGCATGAAGCCAAACGGTCTCAAGGTCCAAACGGTCTTGAGGTCCAAACGATCTTGAGATCCAAACGGTCTCAGTCCCAAACGGTCTTGAGGTCCAAACGGTTTACAAACCGTTTGGACTTCACTTAAGGCCTATAAATAAGACCCCAAGGGTCCTCCACCAGATATCAAGTTTCAGACGTCCAAAGGCTGCCTCAATCACTCCTGAGCAAATCCAACTTCCATCCTCCGCCCAGGGGCTGCCGGTCTGAGACCCACACTCTATCTCGAAGCTGCTTTCTCTCTCTCCGCCAAAGAAGGTGGGAAGAGGGGATCTCGTCATCAAGCAACCTGTGAAGCTGGTGGATCGCCTCTCTCTCTCTCCAAGGGGTTCCTCTCTCCTTTGTGGGGATGACGCTCTCTCTCTCTCTCTTCTTGCCTCCTTTGTCCTAGTTATGAGTGAGTAGTCTCTCTCACTAGGGTGCGGGGAGTAGCCCCGCTACCCATGTTTTCATGTCGTATAAATGTAATCCATAGTTTGTAATATAGAGTTTATATCTTTTCAGTTTAACATCAAACGTTCAATGAATACTTGTTGCTTGATCACCAACTTGTGTTATCTTTTATCTTTTAGTATGAATTGTGTATGTTTGTACTATTAGATTTGAAACTCGTTTGAATGTTGGTTCTTGGTGCATGTATCCACCATGCATCTGTTTCGGTATCTAGGAGTGTCTTTCAAGAAGTGGAGTAAACTCACTCCCATCGTTGTACTTTCATACTATGAAATGGAATCAGTTGACGTATGAAAGTACAACCTTGATGAGTCGAGGAACACACTTTGCGAAGGGAATGATGCAAGTAGTTGACCATTCGTTCAGAGATGGCTGACTTTGTAACATTCCCGCACTTCTCATAGTTAGTTCTCTGAAAGGAAGCTAAGTCTACAAAGATACTAACTGATCTAACTCTTATTGTAGGTTATGTTTTTATGTTGCATGTCTTGATCCATGTGTAGTGGTGGTGAAAACCGATCACATCCTAGTGATTCCTTATCATTGTTAACAACCTAAGTTTACTTTTTTGCTTTTACTTTACTTGGTCTTAGTCTAAAAACAACCAAATCAACTTCTTGATCTAAATACCAACTATTGAGTGATTAAGTGAAATTCTAACGTTTTCTATCTTGTTGCTCCCAACAAGACCGTTGTCCCGTGGATTCAACCCTTAACTATACTACGATAAGACTTCCACGTATCTTAGCATACGTTGGTGGAGTTCTCAATCTAGTATAAGCAAGGCTAAACCTAAAGACTTACTAACTTTAGGATTTTTAGTTGGTGCACGCAATTCCGCGTAAGTGGAAGCTCCATCAATTTTTTTAATATAAAAAGTAAATAAATTTGTTTCGCTTATAACTTTTAAACCGAAATGAATTTTTTAATGAAACAAAAACCGTTGGTTTGGTTATGAAAAATGCAATCTAACAAATCTAATATTGACATATTTTTGAGATAAAAAATAAAAAATAATATATATAGGTAAATTGACAACCAACTATGGTGTTCATACCCATAAATGGTTATTAACACCGAAAAATAGTTAATTGACGCCCAAAATAGTATATTTACACCCAAAAGCATAAAGATGGTGCCCACATAAGCTAATGACACCCATAAATAGCTAATGACGCCTTAATATGGTTATTTGACGCCTAAAATAGTTCACCGACACCTAAAATTATAACGGCACCCACAAATGGCTAATGACACCCATAAATGGCTAATGACACCCAAATGTGGTTATTTGACGCCTAAAATGGTTTAATGACACCTAAAATTATAACGACGCTCACAAATGGCTAATGACACTCATAAATGGCTAATGACACCCAAATATGGTTATTTGACGCCTAAAATGGTTTACTGACACCTAAAATTATAACGACGCCCACAAATGGCTAATGACACCCAAATATGGTTATTTGACGCCTAAAATGGTTCACTGACACCTAAAATTAGAATAGTGTCCACAAATGGCTAACGACACCCGAATAAGATAATTGACGCCCAAAATGGTTCATTGACAACTATAAATTTAAAATGACGCCCAAATAAGGTATCAACGATCAAAATAACATAATGACACCCAAATAACATATTGACACCCATAAATGGATAATGACACCCAAAAATGGTTAATTGACCTCTAAAATGATTAATTGACATCAAGAATAACTTATTCATATCATTTTTATATTTTTTTTGTTAAAAATATATCAATATTAGTCTTGTTGGAATGCATTTTTCATAATGAATCTAATGATTTTTGTTTCGTCAAAAAATTTATCACGGTTCAATAGTTATAAGCAAAACAAATTTATTTACATATTACCCAACCTCTACCAGTCCATCCAATTAAAATCTGCCACATCAGCACCCCAAATCAACTTTTCCCTAACAAAACACTCTCTGCCCCACGCGTAAGCTGCGCTTGCAGCAGCCGCGTGTGATGGAACTATTTTCGTATTCAAAATACCCCTCCTTGGTTGGTAGCTTCCTAATCCAGGATTCTCCAAGCCTTTGATGCTTGTAGCTATCACTAGGCGTTGCGTTAGAGTTATTTAAGCTAAGTGAAAGCAGAGTAAACAATTCATGTGATGGGTAGATTTGTCCATGCTGGAACCAAAATTTCCACAACTACATTTGGCTCTCTACCTGTACGTGTGCATGCCTCCCTCTAGTCCAAGCACAAGGCATTGACGCCTGCTCAGCTGTAGCTGTTCAGATTTGCTGTCTTACCAATCTATGTTGATGCGATCACCACAAAGTCACAAAAAAGGAAAAACCCACCGAGCGCCAAATCAAAGCATGCAACTGTAATTTTCACTTCTCGTGCCATTGAAACAGAGTAGCGCACCTAACCTTTGGAGAAATCCTGCCGTCACCAGCGCCGTGATTGATCCGCGCTTCTTTTTCATCTTTTAACTCCTGGCTGTGGTTCCACTGCTCCCCCTTTTGAAAGGCTTATCAGTGTCGCGATCATGATCATGATGCTCCCATTAAAAAGTGCTGCACCCAGGCCATCCCAAGTTGCGGCCATGATGGCGAGTCCACCGGCGTGGATGTGATTCGGTATGAAACAGAGCACATCAGGGGAAGGGGTGAAGAGAAGACAGGCGCGCGTGATCCCAGCAGCAGGAGCAACAGTAATAGCAAATTGTCAACTAATTAGGTCGTAAGCATAACTAAACCCACCACCAGTTTAGGTAGGAGGAGAGTTGAATCTCGAGTCATCCTCTACAACTACGCTTCTCCCGTTCGATGTAAGGTTAGTGGAGAGAGCAGGCAGGGAGGAGAAGTACGATACGGAGTGGAGGGTCAGCAGTAGAGCACTAGGCACGGGTGAAGAATTGGAGGAATAGGAATTTGGAATGGATGCCTCTCAAAAGGAATCAGGAGAGAGAGAGAGAGATAGAGAGAGGTCCACTGGTGCAAGTAATCGGAATTTGACTTGCAGCCACTGGTCGTGCGCGTGAATCATATATCCCATCTGAGTCCACCACGCTCTTCCTGCGCCTCCTCCCTTTGTCCACTGTTGGTGGACGCAATTTATCAAACACCCACCGAGCCATTTGCCCCGTTTCTTTCCCCCCCTTTTCTCCCACCCCACCCACCTCCTCGTAGCCAACTAGTCGATTCCTGCCCCTCTTTTTCCTTGCATCCTGCGAACCCCGTCGCCATATCAACAGACCAATACTGATGCGGTGCTTTCTGATTGCACTGTTGCTATCCATCTATCCATCCAACGACGCCGTTAAAACTACAAACGGAAGATCCCTGCTAATGTAGAATCTGTCAATAGTAAAAAGCCCAATCACATCCAACAATAACCACCTGACCGCTGCCAATCCAAACCAAGACATTTTCTACAACACCAATCAATGTGGTTCTACATTATAAAGACACCAGTGTGGGTGGAACGAATTGGCAGACGCAGAAACAGGATTCAGGATCCAAGAAAAAGGCAGATTGGAATGAAAAGAAATAAAAAGAAGAGTGACGAACCCATACATAAACATCAGATTTGAGATTTGGACCTACAACAAGAGTACAGGGGGAGGGGGTTGGCCCCGCGTAACAGTTACAGGAGCACTAGAATAAGCAAAATGAGCACTATAACAAGTGCCTGCTGCCCACCACAATGCATTATCCTCTATCCAAAGGTAACAAAAACCCGGCTTTTACCCGTCCAGTTGTTGCCCCCCTCATCGATCGTCGCTTGTTGGCAATGGCCGACGTTCGGAGCTCCTCCACTTTACCTCCTTGCAATATGGCTTGCTTGCTCGCTCCCACTTTGTTTTGTAATGATGGGTGCTAGCAAGAGGAACCCAAAAAGGCAAACGACCCACTGCTGAAAAGGGATGGGATGGGATGGAAATGGGAAGCACATCATCCATCAACAACAACAGCGTGGGAAAAGGCAGTATCTGATACTATTATCATTTATGAATTTTGAAAATTCAGCAGCAACGTAACGTTGGGGTGTTTCTTGTTCCATGTTCCACTGGGAAGATAGATTACTATAAGCTATTACTAAGCTGCTCGAACGAGCGTCAAAACAAACAGCAGCAGATTCTTGATTGTGTGTGTCATTCGATTCAATTATGGAGTCGGTCGGACTGATTGGAACAATTAAAACATCTCTTATGTTACTCTTCCTTACTGCCATTAGCTTCTGAACCCGAGCTTCCTGGCTTCCACCTTGAGTGACTTGAGGTACTTGACAGCTTCATCAAGCACGGCCGGGGTATCCATTTGTTGGCCGCCTGGGACGATGCCTCGCAGAACTTTGACCATCTTCTTCATTCTGTCTTTCTTCTTCTTCTTTCCCGGCACCACAGGGGAAGATCCTCCAGATGAGCCTTGTTCAACGTAATCCTTTTGTGACACCGAGGCCGACTTGGAGCCTCCCGTTGAACACGTGGAATCAGGAGAGTTGCTGCACCTGTACTTGCAGCTGGGAGTCCGGCCCGTGCTGACGACGTCGTCCTCCTCATCGTTGTCTTCGTCCTCTAGGCTCAACAGAGCGTCGATGTCATCCGAGTCGTCCTCTTTCAGCGAGGACTTGCCGCGGCTGTCGTCTCTCCAAGCTGTTCTGTAGTCGTCGACCGGAACATGGTGCTGCTGCACTGGAGGAGCAATAGGCGGGGGAGCAGGGATTGGGTCGGGGTACTGGTAGCCGCCGCTGGGCTGGTAATTGCCATACCCCTGACCGAAGGCAGGGTTGTACATGATCCGGCTCCTGTTGTCGGTGTGGTCAAATATGAGGAAGTTGTTGGGGCAGTTGTCGGACGCCTGCAGCTCGACGCCGTTGGTGCCGAATGATGGCGGCGCAGTGGCACCGGCGCCGTATCCGTTGTAGTCGTAATCGAAGAAGCTCCCACCACCACCACCGCCGGCGTAGGAGGGTGGGTTGTTGCAGGAGGAGGGATAATAGCTCCCTGAGTCATAGTAGTTGCTGGCTGCGCCGTCGTATCCGGCATAATGGCTCCCCTGCCCCCCGTAATATCTCGGGTCATTCTGCATTGTGATTTTGCTTTCCACAGGTGAGTCGTCGGTTCAATACCTCCTCCTGGATGCGTCAAGTCTTATAACAGCAGGTAACAAAGGCTGTGAGGTCGAGTGTCTGACTCTATAGCTACGTGACTGGCTTAAGCAACTGGCGGAAGTACTCGGCCTGCAAAACAAAGCTACAAAAATTTAATGTGATTTAATTAATTTGGCATAGGAGTGGATCAATGACTTATGATATAAATAAAATGTTAAAAGACGTATAATCACATGGTAGCCGTTTCTGAGAATAGAATCATTCTTACATAAATGAATGGCTTGAATTATATGCATCCATAAAAATGTAATATGAAAACAGGATTTTCTCATTGAAATGTGCATTTCCTTTTTATAATAAAATAAAAAAAAAAGATCTTTTTAGTAATAAAGTTTTTTTAATAGTATTTCAAAAAGGAGGGCGACAGTTGGTGATGGAAAGAGGAAGGCGGCTGGGTCTACCCATGAGTTGAACACAAGTACAGAGAAAGAAGGAAAAAAAAAGACAGGCAGGAAACAGGATTAGTAATGGCACACGCCCATGGTACAGAAAGGAGCATAGCACGCTTCTAATAATTACTGGAGGAGGAGGGCGTGGAGATGGGATGAATGAATGAGGAAGCACGTCGAAAAAGCAGAAAAAAAAGGCACGAAGGTGGCAGGGTCCTCATTGCTAAACAGAGCACCAAAAGCACGAGCGAAAGGCAGATTCATGATGAAGATACATTTGGCAACAATGGCAAGACAAGCAAAAGTAGTTGGGGAGTCCAACGATCGAGAGAGACGACTGGAGGGAAAGAAAAAGAAGAGAAGTGAAACCACAATCGTGATCATGAGCAACTAGTTAGTTGGCAATGGTTATGTGTGTGTGTGTGTGTGTGGGAGTGTTGTGGTATACCTGGCAGAGCTGCATCAACTGGTAGCAAGCTGTGACCGAGAGCTTCATGGCAGTATGAGTCGAGCGTGTGTTGGTGTGTGCAGAAGCAATGTGCATGTTGGGGCTATGAATCCTCCTCCTTCCCTTGTTTAGATGGAAATCGGCTATGTATCTCTGTTCAACGAGAGAGCAAAATGTTTAGTTGGATCGCATTTGAAGTGCGCAAACAAGCATTCGCGTATATGCAAAAGCGAGGGGATAAATATCAATTGATAACGAAACCGGGTCAGGGAGATTTGGATACATCCATGGACTAATAATGAAAGAATATGAAAGCACCCATTACCCATTTTTTTACTTCAATTGTCGGGAAGAAGTTGGATAGACAGGCACACAAGTTGGGCGGCCTGTGGTTGCAGAAGTGTGAATGACGAGAAGGGAATGCCGGCAACCGCTTAATATTTGTGATCCTTAGAACGGCCGAAGCGAAAGCAAACAGAGCGATCGGGAAAGTGGCGAACTTGGAGGAATACGAATTCGGATATGGGCGAGGGAGCGAACGGACGATTTTTAAATATGAGTGAGCCAGCGAAGACTTGAATCGGGAAACTTGCTGGAATGTTACCAGCACAGCAGCAGCAGTTGGGCCAATACAACGATCATAGACAGATACAGGGGATATGGAAGAATGAATCACCTTAACGACGGGAGAGTGGAACCGTAGAACCGATCAATCAGGCGATGAAATGCGAAAGATTCTGGGATATAGGGCATACAAACCTAGAAGAGAACATAGAGCTGAGACGGAGTGCGGAATCGGATCCCGTTAGCCCTGCTCCAGGTCAACGTCGAACCACCGCAACATTCTTGTCGGAGCGGTCGGAAATGGTGAAGCTACGCCGGGCGAAATTCTGAGGAGAAGATGAGCGAAGCAGGCGATGCTTAGGGCTCGTCGATGACGGGCGGACGGGGCGGAGCAGTGGAAGTTGTGGGAGTTGAAGGATGCGGGGTGCGGAAGCGGAGAAAATATAGGGAAGGCACGGAGAGGAGGGTGTGGGGCGAGACTGACTAGTACCCCCCCTTCTTTTTCTTTTTGGTGGAGAGTGGTGGTCACTTGGTTGTGGTGCTTGTGCTCGATGGTCGTGCAGTTTGTGTTGGAATGTTGGTGGTGCACTTGAAACCGGTGGGATGGAGTGGAACGATCGGAACCCGTGCGAGTGGCGCACCACACGCTGGTGCGGTTTCGTGAGGAGTGGGGGGTTGGGTTACCACCACCATCCAGCCCTGATTCGGTGCGACTGAGTGAGTGGGGTTAATAATTTTTTATTTATTAATGTATATGATAGTAGTTTACTGTTATTATACACACATATGCAACAACAGTGACACCTGTCCACTTATTTTAATCAACCTCCTGGGTATTGATTAAATAAAACTAATGATCATCCATCTCCCCCGTGCGGTCTCGTGCTCTTCATTTCGATTCATGGTTCTGGGGCTTGGGCGTGGGCTTGGGGATTTGATTGTGTTCCCCAAGCTATACGAACAATCTAAGCAAACACCCACACTCCCGACCCGACCCGGTTGCAGTGCGCCTTGTTCCCTTCCCGTTGGGACCTATCCAATTCCATTGGTATGTTATCAATGACCGCTGTCTACACACACACTCTCTCTCTCTCTCTCTCTGCCTCTCTCTCTCTCTCTCTCTCTCTCTCTAAACCTTGAATGGGTTTTTCCTCTTGGCTCTACCTCATTCATGATCACCTCCCTCCCCTCCCTTGTTCTTCATCATGATGATAATTAGGCTCTGCCTGCCATGCCTCCTGCTCAGTGCACAAGCGCCATGCCATGTCATCATAGCAATTCATCATGAACCCCCGCTGAAAAGCTCGAGGGAAGTGGAAGCAAGGAAACCACTACAAACGCCAAGCCCGCAACTCCGCCATCATCATCATCATCATACGCACCGTGCCTCATGCCACAGCAGCAGCAGCAAGGCAGAAACCAAACCCATACACCTGCTCTGCAGATCGCCGTTTCTTCTCCCTTCTCTCTCTTTCTCTCTTTCTAACACACACACACACACATTCATAAACTCTCTCTCTCTAACACACACACTCTTTCTCTTTCTCTCTCTCTCTCTCTCTAACACAAACACACACACAAACACTCTCTCTCTCTCTCCCACCCTCTGCCGCCCGGCCTGCCTGCGGAATCCTGGAAGCGTGTTCCCTTCCTCAACTCAGAATTCAGAAACCCACACCACCCACTTCCTTACTCCTTGCCGTGCCCGTCAGATCTCCCCCCTTCATAATGCTTCATCATATGCTCCGCTTCCCTTTGCTTCCTTACTGCCGCCTGCGACCCTGGCTGCTGCCCTGCCTTTGGGGAATTTTCGGGACACGAGCACGGAAAACAACATCACATAGCCGCCCCAGCCGGCAGATCGCATGTTTCAGAACAAAAGTTACCAAACTTTGCATAGCCCCTCCTCTCTCCACTTTTTTCTTACCCTACTACTTAACCATAGCTCCCTACTATCTACCTCCCACCCTGCTACTCCTGCTACTACGACAGCTTCTAGTAAAAAGTCTGCACCCAAGCACTTGATCTCCCCTTCTAGTCTTTTTATACACTCATAACTCCCAACACTTTCCCATCTCTGCTCCATCCATATCTCATAGCATCGAATCAGCTTCATCTCATCCATATCCCCCCCTCACTCACCATTTCAAACCTCACCTCAAAAGAAACCAAAACCCCATATCAAAGTACCATTTCCGCTTTCTTTTCTCTCTACCCACACAACGCTCTATATCTCTAGCTCTCGCTAATTCCCACCCAACCCTTCTCCCTTGAAACCACCAGTCCCGCCGGATGGTTATCTCATACCTTCCAGCTAAGCTCTACTATTTGGTTCCAGGATCAGATATCATGACCCATCATAACAACGGTAGCCCGTCTTTTCAAAATTGCTCGTCAAACCATATCTGTCACCTGTTTTCAATTCGGATATAATAAACAAACAACCTATCTAATTGCAGTGTTTCTCAACATATAATCAACACCCCCACCCCACTCAATAGTTTATCAACGGATTATGGCGATCATCTGCACCGTCAAAAAGGATTATACGGATCACATACACCCATGTCAAAATGAGTGAGTGTGTATGTATGTATAAATCATGTAGCATCTACCAGCTATCACTATGGCTGTACTACCGTCTCATTTCACATGATTTATTCACGACTTAGATCACTTTCACATCAAATTCAGTGCATCACTGGAAAATCTACCTCCTAATCACAATCACACACACACAGTGTACTCTACGCACGATTTCAAATCTCCTTTGCTTCCAGCTAAGCCCCACGACAGATATCATGATCCATCATAACCCATCTCTCGTCTTTCCAAAAATTTCCATTTGTTCATCCAATCACATTGTCTTAAGATACTTTATTACCCACCCCTTGTTTGAATTTCTCAATCACGGCCACCACATGGAATCCAAAGAAACCCATGTCCACCACCCACCCACCGCCCCGGGTTATGGAGTTTGGGTAATTGGATGTACCCAGTATAATGCTTGCTAGGGATGATAATTCCGTGGCTTCACCCGGGACTCTTGGCAAATTCATGCCTAAATTCACATTGCTAACAAGGTTCTGGGTCACAGTTAAGTCCGGATACTCAAACTCGAGTTTCAGGCCAGGTTGAATATATATATCCAACATCATTTCTTCTCTCTTGGAGTTTACTCCACATTCTAATACATTTTTTATAATTATTATTTTTAATTTTTTTCCACATTGTGGCATATTTAATTCACCCGTTTACGTCCACTTTCACTTGGTCCAGGGACATTTATAAAGAAATCGTCTTTTCATGTCGAAAGTGCAATTTGCTGTTCAACTTTTCTTTTTACAAGCTCTTTTATATAAATAGCTCAGTTGATTGGTCCAAAATCAATGATATTCAATTGTATTTTTAATAAATCTGAGAGATAATTCTTTTTTTTTTCATTTTCCCTCATTCATGAGATGATTGGAATATTACATATTCAACTAACTACTTTGCTCTACTGTCCTTGTGCTTCAATGTTCTTTTACTTGTCTAAGAATTCATATATTATTAGCCTACATCTGGTAATCGTCTCTAGTACTACACGTCGGTCCTAACCTTCCTTAAGGAATCTCCATCGTGAGAGATACCGAGGTGATTATGACCCCGATACACTTAAAAGTTAGGACTTTTATGGAGGTGATGGGAAAGGACACAAACATTTCCAACCCTAAAAGTGTGCCCACCAATAAAAATTATTTTCTTGATTTATTTCTCTTTATTTTTTAATTTTTATTATCTTGAATTGCTCTTTTCTTCACAAAGAAAATACGACTTGATATCGGTTTATCAAGTAGGATGGAGGTGCTAATCCTTTCTCACTCGTAACATGATTGTCGGATCCAATCTCTGAATTTAGTTTTCATTCATATTTCTTTTATCTATCCAACTCTGATGACAACTCAAATGTATGTCTTGGCTTTAATGATTTATCTATTTTTCTTGATTTTTCATATAAAATATGGTGGCGACTCCGAAATCTGTCTTTTCTTTTCTATACGACCGTTATTGTAACATATCGAAATCTACCTCCCAGTTCTTGGAACACTAATGTGATACACCGTTCGAATAAAATGTCATTAACTAAAATAAACTAATGCGGAAGCGATTGTTAGCAGCGGATTACTGAAAATCATTAAAAATTAAAACCATTTACAAACAGATCCATTCTTAGGAAAACTCTTTAAACAAGAACCATAGTATTATATTTACATACTGGTTCACAAAGTACATTCACTGTACTATCTCTTCTCGAGGAATATATATACATCATCACTTTGCTAAAAAGCACAAGTAACAAAATCCTCGAGACATTCAAACTAAAATCTCAGATCGATTTATTAAAAGCACTAACTTCTAGGACCTGAGAGTATAGAGACGACACATAAGACTTTATATACAAAGCTTGACAACCAGTATTTCCACCTGAAGGATTACTGTTGTCCCTGTTGTTGCTGGTGCTGCTCTTCCTCGGCTGTAGGGTTCCTACCTCTTTGTCTGTGTCTACCTAAAAACGTTGGATCCCACGGGGGTGAGACAATTGTAAATTGCCCCAGTGAGAGATATAACTCTCCGCCGAAAACATTATTATTGCAGTTTAATAGGAATAAACTGAACAATGGAATCATATATTTCAATAGCAGATAAATCAATATCTATGCAGATTAGAGCAACATTCTTATTCAAGTATTTCAGCTATAACTTAATAACGCAACATGTCTCTTATTCAATATGGAATTAAAGAACATAAATAACATTTATGTATCAAGGACATGCTAAGCAAGATAACATCAACCAGTGGTTCTCATATTTCAATCTTATGCAAATACGCTACACGGCTGGTTACATTTTACAAACATACTTAAGCTCTGAGGAGATGAGGTATACCGCTCATACTCCAACCAACCATTGCGAAGTCGAAATCGGTACCATACAAAGTGAGGCAACACATCCCACTATCACACAGACATCGAGGTGTTATGTGAAAATGTGCGGAAAACATCATAAACCACAAATTACCAAAACACGGGGTAATCAAAACCGATTTTAGAAAGCGGAATAACTGGAAACTATTACATTTAGATCATCATCCTGCAAGGAAACAGGTTATATATATATATATATACAAGATCTTAACACGTGTCCAGCTGAGAGGATCAGCTGTCCTATCATCACATGAGTTCATCACCTATTTATATATACATAAAGACATACACCGACCAGCAGTAGGATATACAAAACATCATCAGCTATACATCGTGAAACTCATCAAAACACCTCCAAGGACCTGAGAGTACAGTGATGACTCTAAGACTCTACTACAAAATGACCAAAACAGCAGCATTTCCAATTCTTGCCTTCTACTGCTAGTCTTGCTGCTCGGCCGCAATTCCGCGACCACCACCACGTCTAGCTCGACCACCTAAAAAAAAGGTTATAAACTAGCTGGGTGAGACACACAGTCCCAATGAGAAACATAACTCCCCGCCGAAACTATAAAACCAAAGGAAGATTAAAGCAAAAGCAGTAGGTAGCTGATAAAGCGTAGAACAAGAGCAATCTATATGTATAGCAAAGCTATTCATATCATCAAGCTTACCAGATGTACGGAAGGCATATCACCAATTATCTCTTTATGGAACATGATTGACAAGATAAGAATTATAACAAGATTAACTACGCAAGAAAGGCCTCAACCAATGTTCCGTATTTTGCCTTAAGCAGTAAATACTATACAGCTAGATTACGTATTATTATGCCCTAAGGAAGTGAGCCGTACCTCTCAAATCCAACCTTCGGTTGCGAAACCCAAGCCGGTGCCATACAAGGTCAATGGAAGAGTCGGACTCCATGACCTCCCACCTCGTGGTCAGTGTACGAGTACAACACAAGTAGGACCGCAGTCTCATGCTTAAGTGGCCTCAGCCACAGGGTCAGGCTACCCTCTGCCTAGCCCGCCTCGGTACAGGTATCGGCGCTAGTGAAACTGAGTCACGAGCCTGTTCACCATGCTCTGAGCCATGAACGCATTCATGTTCCCATATCACATATCCTGAGCCATGGGCCTGTTCACCATGCTCTTCACATATTGAGCTACGGGCCTGAATCCGCACTCTGGAGTCTACAACCGAA
The DNA here is from genome assembly GCA_963693085.1 of Alisma plantago-aquatica. Taxonomy (NCBI): domain Eukaryota; kingdom Viridiplantae; phylum Streptophyta; class Magnoliopsida; order Alismatales; family Alismataceae; genus Alisma; species Alisma plantago-aquatica. The sequence continues at coordinate 89,259,562 of OY856409.1, forward strand.
GTTGCACTCATACCTCCTCATTTTCAGCTAGGAGAAACCACACATATTCAATAATATGCGCTTCTAGGTTAACCCACAGGAGAACCTGTTTCACCATCACCAGATCTTGACGATGATGGATCTATGGCCAGGGCAACTACATGATATGTTCCACTGTGATTAGTTAATATCTTTTATGTGGATTGCAAGATTCAACCAAGTTGTATAACATGCAACCTATAACAAGAATAAACAGTATGGAACTCAATATTATGCTTTTATTGTAATCAACATCATCCTGATCCATCACAAGGATCCAACATTACATGTTATCACTTGACCTCTTGCCAATCATCTAGATCCATCTCAAGGATCATCACATTGCCATGGGATCTCAATCCCTTATCACATAATGTCACTGCCTCTCAAGGCATTCTCATCAACTTAGGCACTTTAGCCAAACTTAGGTCCTCAGACCTATACACATCATGTATGTTATCTCATCATCCAGAGTAATTATCAAAGTAGTGTTACTCGAACATATATATATATACCTCATAGCCTTTTTCCTGGCTATGCATCACCTGCATGGTTAGTATGTACAATCATCATGGATTAATAGAAAGATCATATTATCAACATAGGGTGACATTGATGATTATATGCTTTATCAATCATGCCTCAGCCTGTGATCATAGACATAGGTCATATCATCATGCAAAGCATCTTATGTGCTTATCATTTACTCAACATTATACATATCATTCCAGATGATTATGAACACAGGTACTATCATGGCAAAATACATAGATGTAATCTACTATCAACAAGCATGTCAAGGGTTACTATCAAAATCAACGTGATTCATGAACAAAAGCTAGCGAATAGGTTTTCCATAAGAGACAAGACGCTCACTAGAAGTGCCCACTACCCTCACAAGAAGTATGACAAGTAGGCCACCCTCACTAGAAGTGGTATCAGGTAGGGTACTCTTCCCCTACAGTCCATCACTCAAACGCATACCAGCACATATCGGCCAAACATAACAACAAGGGTGTACCATGCAACGTTGTGTTGTGCATCAGGGTCTATCGTGCAACTGAGCCCAAGAGGCGTATCAATGGCACGTCATGCATCAGGGAACCAAGCTTACCGTGCACCCATGCATATCGGGAAACCACATGAATCGTGCACTATGATATCGTGCAATGCTCCGTCGGGTATCAAGGATAACAAGCAACCAAACGTGCAACTAACCAAAGAAGCGTGTCATGCGACGGTGTGTCGTGCCTCATGGCATATCGGTCAGCACATGTATCGGGCACTAAGGTGTTGTGCAACGCCCATCAAGTTTCGTGGTGTCGGACGACACACACAGAGCTAAGGCCAAAGAGTGACACCCACCACAGACTAGCTAGCAACGCTCTGCCACAACAAGGCATAACGAAACCAAACCATCACATAGACTAAGTGTATCGGGCATGTTACTCATCAAGGTGTGATGCCCGACACACACACAAGGCAGGGACCAAGTGTAATGCCCGACACAGCCACAACATGTGTCGTCCAAGGCTCAAGATCGAGAGGGATATCGGGCAACACCTCCCCCAAGATCATAACGGTCAAGAAGCAACCCGACAGGGTCACCACCAACCTCAAGAACAAGGGCACCAAAACCCTAATGGATCAAGAAGATGACTCACCTCTCAACTATCAAGAGAGAGGGGTCTTCCCAAACTTCTTAACACCAATCAGGCAACACACGGTACAACCACAATTAAGGTCCACAACCACTACATAGCTCACCTTTCAAGTCCATGGTGAGAGGAGGGTGTTGCTCAAGTCACTAGAACACAAGCTCACCTCTCAACTTAAACGAGAGAGGGGTATTGCCCATATTACTAGAACTCAAGCTCACTCCTCTAGACCTAGAAGAGAAAAGGGGTGTTGCTCACCAAGAACCCTATAACACATGGTTCGGCCAATAAGAACAACTAGGCAAGAAGCTAAACTAGTAACATATATAGTCGATATGATCATAAGCAACATATAAACAAGGACGTATAAGATGGTAAAGTAGTTAGGGTTAGGAGTTATGTAACCTGCCTTAAGCAAGCTCTAAGCTCCTAGATCCAAGCTCCAAGTACCACCATAAGAAGAAGAGCAAGGCACTCTAGGGTTCGGCCACCACTAGAGGAAGAAGGAGACTCCACGAAGGATCAACCACCAAGCTTGCAAAAGAAGAGAGTGTCGTGCGCCAAGGGAGAGGGAGACTAAGGAACTAAAGGGATCCTTAGCAAGAGAAAGGAAACACATATATAGAAGAGGATGGAGGAGAAACCAAGGTAAAACAAAGCAAGGTGCCGCCCACCTAGGGACACTTTTCCATGTGAAAAGCCACCACTCTAGCATGTCTTAAACACATGTCCAAGGCCATTGCCACATGCAAGCATCAAGCACCAAGTGTCCACTAGTGGTGACACAAACGAGGTCAAAGAGAGTCAAAGGGTCCATGGGCGACACACCTCCACACCATGGCTGACACACCCACACTATGGCCGAAACAAACCCTGGGCGGCACACCACTGGACGACATAAGCATGGCCGACACACATAGGCCGATACAAGCACACTCTTGCCCGACACAAGGTCCAAAGAGGCAAAGAAAACACACCACAAGGCCCAACAAGCTCAACCAAGCCCAAAGGAACTCAAGCAACGAGCCCAAACCTTCCTCTCAACACTAGAGGAAGCAAGGAGAGGGAGGAACACCTCACAAGGTGGCAAACTTGCCCAAAAACCCTAGACTTGGGTTAATTGCAAGTAACACCTCCAGCTCTCAACAAAGCACCAACAAACCCTAATCACCACTAAAGATAATTAGCAAGCAACTAAGCATTAGGGTTAAGCAAAGCAAACATGGTAAACCCTAAACAGAGGTCAGGGTCCTTACAAGCTAACCCCCTACAAAGGGATTTTGTCCCTGAAATTTGAAGGAAAAAGCGAGGGATACTTCCTCCTCAACTCTTTCTCAAGCTCCCACATGGCTTCCTCAACGCCATGATGATGCCAAAGAACCTTCACAAGAACCAGGTCCTTCCTCTTCAGCTTCTTAACTCTTCAGTCAAGGATCGCCACATGACCTTCCTCGTAGGTCACATCTTCATCAAGCTCAACTTCAACTGGTTGTATCACTGTTCCTGAATCCGGATGACTTTTCTTCAGCATACTGACATGGAATACTAGATGCAACATGTGCAACTCTGGCGGCAGCTCTAACTTGTAAGCTACCTTGCCCATACGTGCTATGACTGGGTATGGACCCATATATCTGGATGCTAGCTTACTCTTCCGGCCAAACCTTAGAACACCTTTCCATGGCAAGACTTTAAGATACACTTTGTCTCCTACCTGGAACTCCAAAGGTCATCGACGATTGTCTGTGTAAGACTTCTACCTGTCTTGTGCCGCTTTTAACTGTTGTTGTATCACTTTGATCTTTTCTGTTGTCTGTTGTACTAACTCAGGGCCCAAAAGCTGATTTTCACTAGACTCATACCAACACAAAGGAGATATGCACTTCCGTCCATATAAGGCCTCGTAAGGAGCCATGTCAATGCTCCGTTGATAACTATTGTTGTAGAAAAACTCTATCAAACTGAGATGTATGTCCCAACTGCCTAGGAACTGTAAAACACAAGCTCGAAGGAGATCCTCCAAAGTCTGAATAGTCCTCTTAGACTGTCCATCTGTTTGCGGATGGAAAGCGGTGCTGAACCTCAACTGTGTTCCCAACGCCTTGTACAACTGTTCCCAGAAACAACTCGTGAACTGAGGACCTCTATCAGAAACTATCGTCGCTGGCACACCGTGCAAACGTACTATCTCATCCACATATACTCGGGCGAGCTTCTCAGCTGTATACGTTGTCTTTACTGGTATGAAATGGGCAGACTTCGTCAATCTATCCACTATTACCCAAATGGAATCATGATTTCTAGTTGTCCTGGGTAGACCAACTACGAAATCCATGGTTATATGATCCCATTTCCACTGCGGTATCGGCAGGGGTTGCAACGTACCTGCCGGCTTTTGATGCTCAACCTTGACTTGCTGACAAACCGCACACCTAGCCACAAACTTGGCTACATCTTTCTTCAAGCCGGGCCACCAATACAAATCCTTCAGACTATGATACATCTTGGTGACACCTGGATGCATAGCATACATTGACGTGTGTGCTTCCTCGAGCACCAACTTCCTCAGATTATCAACATCGGGGACCACCATCCTATCACGATAGCAAACTAGCCCATTCTCAGACTCATGGAACCCATCACGCTTTTCTCTGCCAAACTCTGATCTGATTAGCTGTAATGTATTATCTGTTTGCTATGCATCTTTGATCTATTGTCTCAGCGTAGGCTTGACTTGCATCTGTGCTAAAAGTCTAGCTAACAAGGAAACTTCCATCTGCACATTCATCTGTCGCAAGGATACAAACATATCCCGTCTATGGCATACCAGGGAACTCAACTTTTCCTTCTTTGAAGGAAAAGAAGAAGACTTTTGACTAAGCACATCAGCTACCACATTCGCCTTACCAGGATGATACTTGATGGTGCAGTCGTAATCATTGATTAACTCCATCCATCGACGCTGTCACATGTTTAACTCTTGCTGCGAAAAGATGTACTTCAGATTCTTATGATCCGTAAAGATCTGACACACTTCCCCGTAAAGATAGTGTCTCTAAATCTTTAACGCATGAACCACTACTGCCAACTCCAAATCGTGAGTCAGATAGTTCTCCTCGTGTTTCTTAAGCTATCATGAGGCAAAAGAAACCACATGATCTTCCCGCATCAGCACACAACCTAAACCTTTCTTGGAAGCATCGTAGAAAACAACATAGCCCTTTCCAGGCTCTAGCAGCACTAGCACTGGGGCACTAGTCAGCTTATTCTTCAAACTTTGGAAAGCTTGCTGACAACGATCATCCCAGACAAAAGGTACATCCTTTCTAGTCAACTTCGTCATCGGCAATGCAATCGCACTGAAGTCCTTGATAAACCTTCGGTAATATCCTGCCAAACCCAAGAAACTACGAACTTCTGTCAGCGTCTTCGGCTATTCCCAATCTACAATGGATTCCACCTTCTTCGGGTCCACTTTGACTCCTTCTGCAGATATCACATGACCTAAAAAGGTCACTTCTTCCAACCAGAACCCACACTTACTGAACTTGGCATACAACTGATGTTGGAGAAGAAGAGTCAACGCTTGTCGAAGATGTCGTTCATGCTCTTTCCGGTCCTGGCTATAGATCAAGATGTCATCTATAAAGACTACAACAAACTGATCTAGGAACGGACGGAACACTCGGTTCATCAAATCCATGAAAGCAGCAGGTGCATTGGTTAGCCCAAACGGCATAACCACAAACTCGAAGTGACCATACCTCATCCTAAAATCTGACTTTGGTATGCCATCCGCCTTAATCCTCAACTGATGATATCCGGACCGTAGATCGATATTTGAAAACACTGTAGCACCACACAACTGATCGAATAGATCGTCTATCCTCGGTAACGGGTACTTGTTCTTGATCGTGACCTTGTTTAACTGTCGGTAATCTATACATAACCGCATCGACCCGTCCTTATTCTTGACGAACAACACTGGAGCACCCCAAGGCGACGTACGTGGTCAGATGAAACCTTTATCCAACAACTCTTGCAACTACTTCTTAAGATCTGCCATCTCTATTGGAGCCATCCGATATGGTGTCTGTGCAACTGGCTGCGTTCTTGGAACCAGATTAATCTCAAAATCAATCTATCGGGATGGAGGAACACCAGGGAACTCATCAGGAAACACATCGGCAAACTCTCGGACAATTGACACCTCTTCAAGGCTAGGACCCTTCGTCTTGGTAGCCACAATGATATCTACAACGTGAGCTAAGAACGCCTCACATCCTTTCTGTAACAACCTCTCTGCCACCATAGCTGATACCAGACACGTCAGAAGAATCTTCCTATCTCCTTGGAAGATCCACTTCCTACCGCCATCATCAAACACAGCTTGCTTGGAACCACAGTCCAAAACAACCTTATACTTCTCTAACGTATCCATCCCAAGGATAACATCAAAACCATGCATATCAAGTGGTATAATATCCACTTGTATGATGTGACCCGAAAAAGATAAGACACAAGATGGACACTCTTCTCGAAGCATCGAGGAACCATCAAGAGGGGTTTCCAATAACAAGCTATCTTTCTTACAACTAACAGGTAAATGACAGTTCTCAAGCATACTATAGGCGATAAAAGAGTGTGTAGCACCTGGGTCAACCAGAACAGATATAAAGCAAGAAGAAGACATATCAGAATGAAATAACTCCATCTGACCTATCACCACTCGCAGGTTGACTATCGCCTCTGGCTGACTAATAGCATAGAATCGAGCTGTTGCTTGCTGTCCACGTCCTCTGCTTCCTTGAGCAGATGATCCCACTTGCGATGCTTGACCGCGTCCTCGCCCTCTGCTACCACTGGGCTGTTGTCTTTCTGACCCTTGATGATTCTGCCTCGGCTGCTGCGTCACTTCAACATCTTTGTTTGGGCAATTTGACCTCCAATGCCCGATCTGACCACACAGATGGCATGACTGGTCTCGCTGTTGTGGCCTAGACGTCCCTGTCACTGCCACAGAAGCTGTACTATGTGCCTTAGATGGTGAAGAAACATATCCTCTTCCCTTACTCAGAGACCACTGCGATGGTACACTGGAACCTCTCATCACAGAAGGTGCTGAAAACCTTGGCTTCTTGAAGCCACCAAACCTTTGTCCCTAGAACTGAGCAAGCCTCTTCTTAGACATGGATTCTCTTTTCTCCCTGACTAACCGCTCAATCCTCTAGACAGACTCCACAAACATAGCAAATCGCTCTCTATTCTCCAACGCAGAAGCAGGTGTTGTCAGCTCAGCACTCAGACCTTTCTCAAAAGGTCTGATCCGCTCATCATCTGTCACTGCCATGTGAGGACAAAACCTCAACAGGTCCATGAACTTGGCTTCATACTCGGTGACGTTCATTGTTCCTTGGCGCAAGCGCTCAAACTGGCTGATCTTCTCATCCAGATACGTCTTTGGAAAGTATCTGCTGACAAACTCGCGCCGGAAAACCTCCCAACCGATCACCTCACCAGGTCGCTTCTCTTCCTCGATGGTCCACCAGTGACCAACACTACCCTTTAGAAGGTAGACAACGTGCTTTACTTTGTCTTCTTCAGGGATGTCGAGGATCCGGAAAGCCTTCTCAAGAGTTGTCAACCACAGATCTGAATCCTCTGGATCAGCCGTCCCAGCATAATCTGAAGCTCCGACTCGGCGAAGCCGCTCAAAGGTCTTCCCAATACCTGATGTTTCACCATGGGGAGCCTGTGCTCTCGACGGAGGCACTGGCAATCTTTCTACTATGAGATTCATCGTAGCCATCATCTGCCCCATAAGCTGTTGATAGGCAGGGTGTTCAAGAATGGCTGGGTCAGGTTGGGGGACCTCAGGCACCCGATCTTCATGTGCCTGCCCTATAGCTCCATCAACTGATGCAACATCGCTGTTCTCAGCAGCATGTTCTTCATGGTTTCCAGACGTCTTGGCTTTTCTTCCGCTGAGGGCAGAAGGTGATTGTAAGAAAATCTGGAAAACTCACAAGAACAGACACAACTTAGTCCTAAATCCCTATAGACTCAGTGAACCTAGAGCTCTGATACCAAACTTGAGGCAACACATCCCACTATCACACAGACAACGAGGTGTTACGCAAAAACGTGCGGAAAACACCATAAACCACAAATTACCAAAAACACAAGTTAATCAAAACTGATTTCAGAAAGCGGAATAACTGGGAACTATTACATTTAGATCCTCATCCTGCAAGGAAACAAGTTTTATATATATATATATATATATATATATATATATATATATATATATATATATATATATATATATATATATACAAGATCTTAACACGTGTCCTGTTATGACCCATAACTAAGTTAACTAATAAGTACCTCGATTAGCGTGAAATACCTTGATTAGTGCTAAGTATTTTGTTAAACATCATGATTAATTAAGATAAGCTAAGATGTGAATCAATAGTTGAGATTGAATCATCTGAGGCAATTAATGATAATCGCAGTGTTAATTGTTAAATTAAATAAGTGCCTATGATGAGATTAGTATTCTGATTAGTTGAAACAAGCTAGTTAACATGATTTCTTGCCTTGAGGTTGTAGAGAATCTCGTGCTTGAAAATTTGTAAAAGAAATCATTTCAATCGGACCCTCGAGGCAAAAGTTATAGCCTTTTTATTTTTTCTTGGACTTGATTGCAAATTTCCATAACTAATAGCCCCTTGCCCTTATCTTCTTCTTTCCCAAATTATTTCACCCGATAAAATAGGACTACTGCTTGAAAGCGGCGCACAGACTAGCTGCTAGCCCGATCGGCCGCAGCAGAGGAGAAATTAGGGGCGATTCTCGAGCCCTTAGCTCCGATTCAGCATGGCTTCTCCTTCCTCCTTCCTTCCTTCCTCCACCATCCCTACCTCCTCCTTCATCCTTTCCCTAGGGCGACACCCTACCTGCAGCCGACCTGCAACAAGGAGCTGCGGCTGCACAGCAGCCGGGAGGCCAGCTAGGAGCCACCTTGGGCACGACCAACAACACCAAACACTGCCCTTGACTCCGACCAAGAGCCCAAGGCAGGGAATCGTAGCATCTCGCCTCTATTGCGCCACATGCGCCAACCAAGCAAGAGGGGCGGCCCCCTACTTTGCAGCAGCCGCAGCTGCAAGAAGCACTGGCCAGAAGCCTTATTTGGCACGGCCAACACCTTAGAAACGTCGCCTCGACTCCGTCTTCGTGGTCCATGGACAAATCTGCAGCCACCCGCCCACCTAAGCTAGCCGCCTAGCAACCTGAACCAGCGGCAAGTAGCAGCAGGTCGTGGCTGCTGTGTGTGGCCTAGAGGGGGGCAATTTTGGTGCGCCAAGCAGCAGGGAATTGTCCCTTGAGTTCCGAATTTGAGCAAGGTATTTCGTGCAGAGATTTGCCGCGAATCGACCCCGAATCCACCTTCTTCCTCGGGGATTTCCGTTTTCTGCGCAGGTTGCACAGCGTGCAAAGTTACAGAAAACAGGACAGAAAGTCGGCCAGTTTGCACGGCGTGCAGATCAGTTGCACGGGGTGCAAAGTTGCAGAAAAATAGAACAGAAGTGTTTCTGCCCAGATTGCACGGGGTGCAAATCAGTTGCACGGGGTGCAAAGTTGCAGAAAAACAGAACAGAAGTGTTTCTTCCCAGATTGCACGGGGTGCAAATCAGTTGCACGGGGTGCAAAGTTGCAGAAAAGCAGAATTAGGCGTGTTTGTGGACGTTTTCGGTGTATACGAACACACCGAATTGGGTGAGTATTATCTCACTTAGTTATCAAGGTTTAACTCGTTTAATTGTATATATTGCATATATGAAAATGATGTTTATGTGTATATGTGGGTAATAGAGATTACCCGGATGCCGAGCATAGTTAGCATCCTTAGTCTTTTAATTTGCATAGTTCAAACGAAATGAAATGATTAGTAATATAAATGTGCATGCCTTACGTGTAATTTCAGTAAGATGCGAATAAATGTGATAAAGTATTTTAGGTTGATTATTCCTTTCAATACAGTATATTTGAATGTTCAGTAATATGAAATCAGTATAGAGATGTGGAATAGATATGAAATCTATTTACAGTGAACGAATCTGTTTGCATGAAAGCATAGCTGAGTTATGAGTTATTGCGACATAAGAGAATAGTTGATGCACTATATATAGAAATGTTATGAAAGTTGAACTTCTAGTTTCAGCTAGTGAATTGCAGAATTACAGTATATTCCAGTAGTCGAATATGTGAGAGAGAGACACAGTGTTATAAGAGTTTTCTTGTTATAATAAAATGTGTTAGACTTAGATGCCCTGACACCGTAGAACCCCTTTGAGAGTTCTGTGCCTTAGGGGTGAAACGACCTACCTAGCGTGTGTCTAGATGGTCGGTGGCTCGTGTTCAACAATAATCCGTGCGTGTGTCACGGTGGCACGAGGACAGAGAGGCAGTGTTCAACAATCATCTGTGCGTGTGTCACGGTGGCACTGGAGTAAATAGGGGTTATTCAACAATAATCCGTGCGTGTGTCACGATGGTAACCCAGACTCTCCGCCTGTGTGCTCAGGTTAGAGGAGGAGTCTAGAGTACACTCTTTGAGAGTGCAGTGAGGCCCTTGAGCGCCTGAGAGTCCTGACGCAGACCAGGACAGCACTTAGACTTAGCATTTCCCGGGTGTGTCGCTAAGTCTTGTACGGTGGGTTCGTAGTTCGCTACGAGACTTTATATGCAGAGTACACTGCATATGATCAGGGCATAAGTTAAAAGATGATCACTTAGAATTAAGGTAGATTAATATGAAACTTGTGTATGTTCAGATTTAGAATTTATAATACTTGTTCTTTAAATGTTCAGTATACTTTTCTGCGATAATTGCACTGTTTAATTAGAACTGCTCAGTTTGTTATTTTATTCACATATTCCTGTTAAATGTAAAAATATGGAGTTATCCGATGATGGCTAAGTGAAATACTATTCACTGAGCGAGTAGGATCATTCCTCTACTCAAACACTTTTCAGGTCAGCGACAATTCCAGGAATCGGAAGGATCTTTTCATCCTAACGCTTAATCTGTAGAAGGTATATGTAGTTAATTTAGTTAGAGGTCTCTTAATCCTTTCCCCTCGGTCCTTGGGACATGGTGTGGGTGAGTAAGAATATGTATGGTGAATGTGTATAAAGATGTAAATTAACTGTTATGTTTACTTTCTGTTAAACAATGTTACATGTTGTAAACTCTGTTTATGTTCTCTAGCCAGTTTAATTGAAATGCTTCCGCAATAGCTTATTATGTTTTAGTTTACAGCAATAATCCAGATATCATTACGAGGTTTTAAAAAGAAAGAAAAAAGTTCTCAGTGATTTGTCTATGTGATAATTCCTCCGTCGCGCCCTAATCTCGTGATTAGTGGTTAGTGTGAGATCGGGGTGTGACATCTTTTGGTATCAGAGCCTAGGTTGAGTACATGGTTACTCTAAGTCAAGGTTAGGGGACCACAAGAGACCAATAGGATTAGGACTTAAGTGTCTTCCTTCTAACTGCAATTTTCTAATAGGAAGTATTCTGTTATACTATTGCAGATGGCAGGAAGAAGACGTGGTCACGAGAACCAAGTATAGAGCTTAGGTTGAGTCGTTAAGAATCATTAGGATCAAAAGATAAAGTTATAAGTGAGGAAAATAAGAAGTGATGTGTCTTTAGCTCTGGAAAGTCTGAGTATTTAGGTACCCTGGCCAGGTATCTAAGTACTTAGATTGACCAGTATCAAGCTACTCTGTCTATTCTTCTCTGGATGCCCTGGCCAGGTATGCAGAGGAAGGATAGGCTAGAGTGAAACCCTAGAAATCAAAGGGTTAAGAAACTGGAAATTTATGTAGGAGTAAAAGATTAAACATAGAATGTGATAAAACTCTTGCTTTATTTTGCTTATTTGATTGGAGATCACTAGAAATGCTCTTATATGTATGCATTTAGATTTTCAGTTTGTAGAATAAATATGATTCTTTTATATTGTTGTGTGTCATGAAGTGATTTATTTATTGTTTATATTCTTTGTATTAAGTAGACCAGAAGTTATGTTTAAATGAGTTTGCCCTATGTGGATATTCTTTCCACATGTTTGAGATTAATAGGAGTTGGTTAATCCTGAGTAGCTCTTGGCTTCAGGACTACAGGTTCGGCCTGGTCCGGCTGGCAGGATGCGTTACTGGGATCTAATGACTCCTATTAAAAATATAATAAAAGTAGACTCTGGATAATTTAGACCCGCATCATAGTGAGAATGTACATATGTTAAGATGTTGAGATGTAAGAGAAAGATTAGAACAGCTAAGAAGTAGCTGAAACTGATATTGGAGGCTCAACGTTGGAACCTCATATGTGTAATCCTTAATTTGGAAATAAAGGAACACGATATAAGGTTCAGATTAAGTGTTATATGAACTATAAATATGAGAATATGGAAAAGATATGAGAAAAGTATGTAAGGGCTAAGATAGTAAGAATCAGCCATGGAATGGATCATGGAATAGAGTAAAATACTTATATGTACTTCAAAGCAAAGGGAAAACAGACGAAAAGAGTTAAGTATACAATAAGTACATAGAAATAAAGAGCCTTATGTAAATCATAAGACCAGGATAAGAAATTTAGTTGAATCAAGAGAAATGTTAGAAATGATGACCTTGATTAAAGAATGAGAATTACATGACAGAATTGAGAGTATGGCATGTATATCTTTATTTTGAAATTTAATATATGATACATAGCTACCATGGTAGAGACGTCTAAGTGAATGAAACAATGATACACAATATGATGATGAAACCCTAGCAAGGTAAATTGAGAATGTAATTTATATGAATGTCCAAATAAGAGAAAGGAAATTCCAGTGATAAGATAAGCAAGACTTTAGTAAAACTTATGAGATCCAAGGTTTGATTTTCAAACTAAGGGAGCAAAGTCACATCACAATAATGCTATGTTACTGATAATGACCAAACCCTTGAATGTTTAAAGTTGTAGTGGTTCAATGGATGTCGCTAGTGATTTGACCTTGAATACTAGCATCTCTATAAAACAAGATTATGAGATTTGCACTATGAAAGGTAAGCTAGCACTAATGAAATCCAGGGTTAAAGGTAGCTAATCTGAAAGGTAGATAAACAATATGAAAATGACTCGGAGAAAAGAGTAAGATATAAATTTGAAATGTAACAAGTGTGTTTTGAACAAAAGAAAAAAAATATAATATAAGTGAAGTGCGTCATGAAATAAATTCTTACAGTAATAACAAGAAGTAAGTAGCATAGAATGAGGAGTATTACTCGATACATGATTTGGAGTTAGCTGCTTTAGTCCATGCTCTTAGGTTATAGCGTCACTATATTTATGATGTGACGATAGATTATCACCCTGGAAATACGAATGTGGTAGCAGATGCTTTGAGCATAAAGTTAAGTTCAATAGTTGATGCATATGGTATGGCATGTTTCAAGAAAGACATGCTAGTAGGAATGTGAAAGTTGAACTTAGACTTAGGGGTGACAGAGCAGAGTGGTTTGATTGCACAGATGCAAGTCAAGCCTACTTTTTACGATCAGATCAAGGAACTTCAGTAGGGTGACAGTGAGTTACAGTAAATGATGCATGACATGACAGGGGGAAGAAACCAAAGTTTAGGCTTTCAGATGATGGCGTGTTGTATTAGCATGACAGGTTGTGTGTACCTCAAGACAGTGATTTGAAAGAGTATATTCTTAAGAAAGCACATGCATCAATGTACGCTATGCATCCTGGTAACACTAAGATGTGCAGGAATCTCAAGGAATTGTATGGGTGGCCTGGTATGAAGAGGGATGTAGCTGAGTATGTGGTTAGGTGTAGTGTGTGTCAGCAGGTTAAGGCTGAGCACCAGAAACCTACATGTACTTTGCAATTTCTTCATATACCAGAGTGGAAGTGGAAACATATCACAATGGAATTTGTGATAGGGTTGTCCAGGACACCTAGAGGTTGTGACTCGATATGGGTGATTGTGGATAGATTGACTAAGTCTGCTCACTTTCTTCCTATTGAGTCAACCTTTGATGTCCCAAAGTTGGCTAAGATATATGTGGATGAGATAGATAGGTTACATGGTATCCTGGTTCCAATTATATCAGATAAGGATTCTAAGTTCACATCCAGGTTTTGGAATCAGTTGCATCGAGATTTGGCCACAAAGTTGAGGTTCAGTACAACTTTTCACCCACATACGGATGGTCAGTCAGAGAGGACCATTCAGACTCTTGAGGACATGCCGAGAGCATGTGTTTTGCATTTCAGTGGAAGTTGGAAAGAACATTTAAGCCTTATAGAGTTTGCATACAACAATAGTCACCATTCCAGTCTTGGTTTGGCCCCGTATGAAGCTCTGTATGGTAGAAAGTGTAGATTGGACCAGTGAATTTACATAGTTCATCGAAACCCAAATTTCTTAGTGTGAATGTTGAGTTTAGAAATACACGACTGATAATGGTACGGTTTGGGTATAAACCCAGACAATACAGATTTTGTAAATCATCAGGTGCATGATTTCAAGAAAGTACGATAGCATTAAAAATATGCAAATAAACCTAGTTGCATGCTTCCTGTTATGTTAATGTGTGTGACTTAACATTTACATGAATTGGCAGATTTCTCTGAGATATTACTAGAAATTCTCAAGTATTATTAATTATTTGTGCTATGATACGTAAGCAACTCTTAATTGAGTTATGTGATGCACAAACCAGGATTTGGGTTAATGTGCACGTTCTTCGAGAAATTTCAGATAATTGATAAATATTACAGATGATTTCTTATATGTGAAGTAAATTACTCTTATTGGTGTAATAAGATGTTCAATTGCATGAATTCAGTATGTATGTGCCAAAATTGCTATGAGTTTGGGATATTTATGAAATTTTAAATCTGCCTGCATGCATGATATAAGGATTACTCAGTAACTACAATGATTTTGAATATACTGCTATGCCAGTTCTAGAATGATACCGTATTGTGATTTGAACTACAATCAAATAGATGAGATAACTGAAACCCTAAGGATAGGGTGTACAATGAATCAAGTATTTTGATATCAAGATTCTCAATATGAGATGTGGTGATGTTTAACAGTTCAATTGCATGATTTTTAGTATAAAGTGCCAAATTGACATGCATTCTGTTTATTTAAGAATTTTAGTTTGTCTTCATGTATAGTATGATAATTTCTCAGTAATTACCATAATTTGAGTTACTGTTATAACAGTTCTAGAAAGATAATGTATTGTGGTTTGATCTGGAATCAGATCAGATGTGTCCTATGTTGAGGGACCAATACAAATAGTTGATCAGAGGATCAAGAAGTTCAAGAATCGCGAGATACCATTAGTGAAGGTTTTATGAAGGAACCATAACTTAGAAGAAGCCACGTGGGAACTTGAGTCTGAGGCGCATAACAAGTTTTTCTTTTTCTTTTAGGAATTTCGGGACGAAATTCTTATAAGGGAGGGAGATTGTTATGACCCATAACTAAGTTAACTAATAAGTACCTCGATTAGCGTGAAATACCTTGATTAGTGCTAAGTATTTTGTTAAACATCATGATTAATTAAGATAAGCTAAGATGTGAATCAATAGTTGAGATTGAATCATCTGAGGCAATTAATGATAATCGCAGTGTTAATTGTTAAATTAAATAAGTGCCTATGATGAGATTAGTATTCTGATTAGTTGAAACAAGCTAGTTAACATGATTTCTTGCCTTGAGGTTGTAGAGAATCTCGTGCTTGAAAAGTTATAAAAGAAATCATTTCAATCGGACCCTCGAGGCAAAAGTTATAGCCTTTTTATTTTTTCTTGGACTTGATTGCAAATTTCCATAACTAATAGCCCCTTGCCCTTATCTTCTTCTTTCCCAAATTATTTCACCCGATAAAACAGGACTACCGCTTGAAAGCGGCGCACAGACTAGCTACTAGCCCGATCGGCCGCAGCATAGGAGAAATTAGGGGCGATTCTCGAGCCCTTAGCTCCGATTCATCCTGGCTTCTCCTTCCTCCTTCCTTCCTTCCTCCACCATCCCTACCTCCTCCTTCATCCTTGCCCTAGGGCGACACCCTACCTGCAGCCGACCTGTAGCAAGGAGCTGCGGCTGCACAACAGCCGGGAGGCCAGCTAGGAGCCACCTTGGGCACGACCAACAACACCAAACACTGCCCTTGACTCCGACCAAGAGCCCAAGGCAGGGAATCGTAGCATCTCGCCTCTATTGCGCCACCTGTGCCAACCTAGCAAGAGGGGCGGCGCCCTACTTTGCAGCAGCCGCAGCTGCAAGAAGCAGTGGACAGGAGCCTTATTTGGCGCGGCCAACACCTCAGAAACGTCGCCTCAACTCCGTCTTGGTGGTCCATGGACAAATCTGCAGCCACCCGCCCACCTAAGCTAGCCGCCTAGCAACATGAACCAACGGCAAGTAGCAGCAGGTCGTGGCTGCTGTGTGTGGCCTAGAGGGGGGCAATTTTGGTGCGCCAAGCAGCAGGGAATTGTCCCTTGAGTTCCGAATTTGAGCAAGGTATTTCGTGCAGAGATTTGCCACGAATCGACCCCGAATCCACCTTCTTCCTTGGGGATTTCTGTTTTCTGCGCAGGTTGCACGGCATGCAAATCAGTTTGCACGACGTGCAAAGTTACAGAAAACATGACAGAAAGTCGGCCAGTTTGCACGGCGTGCAGATCAATTGCACGGGGTGCAAAGTTGCAGAAAAATAGAACAGAAGTGTTTCTGCCCAGATTGCACGGGGTGCAAATCAGTTGCACGGGGTGCAAAGTTGCAGAAAAACAGAACATAAGTGTTTCTGCCTAGATTGCACGGGGTGCAAAGTTGTAGAAAAGCAGAATTAGGCGTGTTTGTGGACATTTCCGGTGTATACGAACACACCGAATTGGGTGAGTATTATCTCACTTAGTTATTAAGGTTTAACTCGTTTAATTGTAGATATTGCATATATGAAAATGATGTTTATGTGTATATGTGGGTAATAGAGATTACCCGGATGCCGAGCATAGTTAGCATCCTTAGTCTTTTAATTTGCATAGTTCAAACGAAATGAAATGATTAGTAATATAAATGTGCATGCCTTACGTGTAATTTCAGTAAGATGTGAATAAATGTGATAAAGTATTTCAGGTTGAGTATTCCTTTCAATACAGTATATTTGAATGTTCAGTAATATGAAATCAGTATAGAGACGTGGAATAGATATGAAATCTATTTACAATGAACGAATCTGTTTGCATGAAAGCATAGCTGAGTTATGAGTTATTGCGACATAAGAGAATAGTTGATGCAATATATATAGAAATGTTATGAAAGTTGAACTTCTAGTTTCAGCTAGTGAATTGCAGAATTACAGTATATTCCAGTAGTCGAATATGTGAGAGAGAGACACAGTGTTATAAGAGTTTTCTTGTTATAATAAAATGTGTTAGACTTAGATGCCCTGACACCATAGAACCCCTTTGAGAGGTCTGTGCCTTAGGGGTGAAACGACCTACCTAGCGTGTGTCTAGATGGTCGGTGGCTCGTGTTCAACAATAATTCGTGCGTGTGTCACGGTGGCACGAGGACAGAGAGGCAGTGTTCAACAATAATCCGTGCGTGTGTCACGGTGGCACTGGAGTAAATAGGGATTATTCAACAATAATCCATACGTGTGTCACGGTGGTAACCCAGAGTCTCCGCCTGTGTGCTCAGGTTAGAGGAGGAGTCTAGAGTACACTCTTTGAGAGTGCAGTGAGGCCCTTGAGCGCCTGAGAGTCCTGATGCAGACCAGGACAACAGTCAGACTTAGCATTTCCCGGGTGTGTCGCTAAGTCTTGTACGGTGGGTTCGTAGTTTGCTACGATACTTTATATGCAGAGTACACTGCATATGATCAGGGCATAAGTTAAAAGATGATCACTTAGAATTGAGGTAGATTAATATGAAACTTGTGTATGTTTAGATTTAGAATTTATAATACTTGTTCTTTAAATGTTCAATATACTTTTCTACGATAATTGCACTGTTTAATTAGAACTGCTCAGTTTGTTATTTTATTCACATATTCCTGTTAAATGTAAAAATATGGAGTTATCCGATGATGGCTAAGTGAAATACTATTCAGTGAGCGAGTAGGCTCATTCCTCTACTCAAACACTTTTCAGGTCAGCGACAATTCCAGGAATCGGAAGGATCTTTTCATCCTAACGCTTAATCTGTAGAAGGTATATGTAGTTAGTTTAGTTAGAGGTCTCTTAGTCCTTTGCCCTCGATCCTTGGGACATGGTGTGGGTGAGAGAAAATATGTATGGCGAATGTGTATAAAGATGTAAATTAACTGTTATGTTTACTTTTTGTTAAACAATGTTACATGTTGTAAACTCTGTTTATCTTCTCTAGCCAGTTTAATTGAAATGCTTCCGCAATAGCTTATTATGTTTTAGTTTACAACAATAATCCAGATATCATTACGAGGTTTTAAAAAGAAAGAAAAAAGTTCTCAGTGATTTGTCTATGTGATAATTCCTCCGTCGCACCCTAATCTCGTGATTAGTGGTTAGTGTGAGATCGGGGTGTGACATGTCCACAGCTGAGAGAATCAGCTATCCTGTCATCACATGAGTTCATCACCTGTTTATACATACATAAAGGCCTACACCGACCAGCAGTAGGATATACAAAACATCATCAGCTATACATCGTGAAACTCATCAAAACACCTCAAGGACCTGAGATTACAGGGATGACTCTAAGACTCTACTACAAAATGACCGAAACAACATGTCCATCTCTTGCCTTCTACTGCTCGTCTTGCTGCTCGGCCGCAACTCCGTGACCACCACCACGTCTAGCTCGACCACCTAAAAAAAGGTTATAAACCAGCGGGGTGAGACACACAGTCCCAGCGAGAAACATAACTCCCCGCCGAAACTATAAAACCAAAGGAAGATTAAAGCAAAAGCAACAGGTAACTGATAAAGCGTAGAATAAGAGCAATCTATATGTATAGCAAATCTATTCATATCATCAAGCTTACCAGATGTATGGAAGGCATATCACCAATTATCTCTTTATGGAACATGATTGACAAGATAAGAATTATAACAAGATTAACTATGCAAGCAAGGCCTCAACCAATGTTTCGTGTTTTGCCTTAAGCAGTAAATACTATACAGCTAGATTACGTATTATTATGCCCTGAGGAAGTGAGCCGTACCGCTCAAATCCAACCTTCAGTTGTGAAACCCAGGCCGGTGCCATACAAGGTCAATGGAAGAGCCGAACTCCACGACCTCCCACCTCGTGGTCAGTGCACGAGTACAACACAAGCAGGACTGCAGTCTCATGCTTAAGTGGCCTCAGCCACAGGGTCGGGCTACCCTCTACCTAGCCCGCCTCGGTACAGGTATCCGCGCTAGTGAAACGGAGTCATGGTCTTGTTCACCGGGCTCTGAGCCATGAACGCATTCATGTTCCCATATCACATATCCTGAGCCATGGGCCTATTCACCATGCTATTCACATATTGAGCTACGGGCCTGAATCCGCACTCTAGAGTCTACAACCGAAGTTGCACTCATACCTCCTAATTTTTGGCTAGGAGAAACCACACATATTCAATAATATGCACTTCCAGGTTAACCCACAGGAGAACCTGTTTCACCATCACCAGATCCTGACGATGATGGATCTATGGCCAGGGCAACTACATGATATGTTCCACTGTGATTAGTTAATATCTTTTATGTGGATTTTAAGATTCAACCAAGTTGTATAACATGCAACCTATAACAAGAATAAACAGTATGAAACTCAATATTATGCTTTTATTGTAATCACCATCATCCTGATCCATCACAAGGATCCAACATTACAGATTATCACTTGGCCTCTTGCCAATCATCTAGATCCATCTCAAGGATCATCACATTGCCATGGGATCTCAATCTCTTATCACATAATGTCACTGCCTCTCAAGGCATTCTCATCAACTTAGGCACTTTAGCCAAACTTAGGTCCTCAGACCTATACACATCATGTATGTTATCTCATCATCCAGAGTAATTATCAAAGTAGTGTTACTCGAACATATATATATACCTCATAGCCTTTTTCCTAGCTATGCATCACCTGCATGGTTAGTATGTACAATCATCATGGATTAACAAAAAGATCATATTATCAACATAGGGTAACATTGTTGATTATATGCTTTATCAATCATGCCTCAGCCTGTGATCATAGACATAGGTCATATCATCATGAAAAGCATCTTATGTGCTTATCATTTACTCAGCATTATACATATCATTCCAGATGATTATGAACATAGGTACTATCATGGAAAAATACATAGATGTAATCTACTATCAGCAAGCATGTCAAGGGTTACTATCAAAATCAACGTGATTCATGAACAAAAGCTAGCGCATAGGTTTTCCATAAGAGACAAGACCCTCACTAGAAGTGCCCACTACCCTCACAAGAAGTGTGACGGGTAGGCCACCCTCACTAGAATTGGTATCGGGCAGGGTACTCTTCCCCTAGCGTGCATCACTCAAATGCATACCAGCACATATCAGCCAAACATAACAGCAAGGATGTACCATGCAACGTTGTGTTGTGCAGCAGGGTCTATCATGCAACTGAGCCCAAGAGGCGTATCAACGGCACGTCATGCATCAGGGAACCAAGCTTACCGTGCACCCATGCATATCGGGCAACCACATGAATCGTGCACTATGATATTGTGCAATGCTCCGTCGGGTATCAAGGATAACGAGCAACCAAACGTGCAACTAACCAAAGAAGTGTGTCATGTGACGGTGTGTCGTGCCTCATGGCATATCGGTCACCACATGTATCAGGCACTAAGGTGTTGTGCAACGGCCATCAAGTGTCGTGCTGTCGGCCGACACACACAGAGCTAAGGCCAAAGAGTGACACCCACCACAGACTAGCTAGCAACGCTCAGCCACAACAAGGTATAATGAAACCAAACCATCACATAGACTAAGTGTATCAGGTAGGTTACTCATAAAGGTGTGATGCCCGACACACACACAAGGCAGGGACCAAGTGCAATGCCCGACACAGCCACAACATGTGTCGTCCAAGGCTCAAGATCGAGAGGGATATCAGGCAACACCTCCCCCAAGATCATAACGGTCAAGAAGCAACCCGACAGGGTCACCACCAACCTCAAGCACAAGGGCACCAAAACCCTAATGGATCAAGAAGATGACTCACCTCTCAACTATCAAGAGAGAGGGGTCTTGCCAAACTTCTTAACACCAATCGGGCAACACAAGGTACAACCACAACCAAGGTCCATAACCACTACATAGCTCACCTTTCAAGTCCATGGTGAGAGGAGGGTGTTGCTCAAGTCACTAGAACACAAGCTAACCTCTCAACTTAAACGAGACAGGGGTATTGCCCATATTACTAGAACTCAAGCTCACTCCTCTAGACCTAGAAGAGAACAGGGGTGTTGCTCACCAAGAACCCTATAACACATGGTTCGACCAACAAGAACAACTAGGCAAGAAGCTAAACTAGTAACATATATAGCCGATATGATCATAAGCAACATATAAACAAGGATGTAGAAGATGGTAAAGTAGTTAGGGTTAAGAGTTATGTAACTCACCTTAAGCAAACTCCAAGCTCCTAGCTCCAAGCTCCAAGCACCACCACAAGAAGAAGAGCAAGGCGCTCTAGGGTTCGGCCACCACTAGAGGAAGAAGGAGACTCCAAGAAGGATCGACCACCAAGCTTGCAAAAGAATAGAGTGTCGTGCACCAAGGGAGAGGGAGACTAAGGAACTAAAGGGATCCTTAGCAAGGGAAAGGAAACACATATATAGAAGAGGATGGAGGAGAAACCAAGGTAAAACAAAGCAAGGTGTCGCCCACCTAGGGACACTTGTCCATGTGAAAAGCCACCACTCTAGCATATCTTAAACACATGTCCAAGGCCATTGCCACATGCAAGCATCAAGCACCAAGTGTCCACTAGTGGTGAAACAAACGAGGTCAAAGAGAGTCAAAGGGTCCATGGGCGACACACCTCCACACCATGGCCGACACACCCACACTATGGCCGACACAAACCCTGGGCGGCACACCACTGGCCGACACAAGCATGGCCGACACACCTAGGTCGATACAAGCACACTCTTGCCTGAAACAAGGTCCAAAGAGGCAAAGGAAACACACCACAAGGCCCAACAAGCTCAACCAAGCCCAAAGGAACTCAAGCAACGAGGCCAAACCTTCCTCTCAACACTAGAGGAAGCAAGGAGAGGGAGGAACATCTCACAAGGTGGCAAACTTGCCCACAAACCCTAGACTTGGGTTAATTACAAGTAGCACCTCCAGCTCTCAACAAAGCACCAACAAACCCTAATCACCACTAAAGGTGATTAGCAAGAAACTAAGCATTAGGGTTAAGCAAAGCAAATAGGGTAAACCCTAAACGGAGGTCAGGGTCCTTACACAAAGTCAATGGAAGAGCTGGCTTCCGTGACTTCCCACATCTCGGTCAGTGCGAGATCACATGCATGACATCTTGTGTCTCTGCTACATAGCTTGCCAGGGTATAGTGGTATCTTCGCTATAGAGTTACAACGGCGGCTGTACTCTCTTCATAATCGAGAGATTTCATGTTTACCTCCATCGATTTTCCATTAACATCATCGGGAGATTAGTGATACATCCATCCCGACACATATAGTGAAGGATTGAGAGGTTTAATGTTTACCTTCCATCAATTCCCCCATTAGGACGTATGAATATTTTCTCCCATTGACCCCCACATATTCAAAAATATGCGAACTCCAGGAGATCTCGTATGAAAACCTGTTTCACCATTACCAGCTACTGACGATGATGGATCTATGGTCAGAGCACTACATGAAAAGACTTCACTTGATTAATTAAGTACATTATCATATTCTTTTAGCATCAGTCAAGTTTTCAAACATAACTTATTAGGAAAAATGCTACAAAGAAATATATATTGTTTTCATCAGTTACTTCTCAGTCTTTAAGACATTGGGATCTCAGTCCCTCATTTCAATACTGGGAATACTCATCCCTTCACAAACCTAATGCCATAATCATATGGTTCTGGGTATTCAAACCCTTAACTCATCACTGAGCATTGTTACCACTTTTTTAGGTAACTATCACCTTCATGTCATCTGACCAAGGTAAACATGACACTTTCTACACAAGCATCTCTTATGGCACTTGAAGCCCATTAACTCTCTTGTTACCTTTCATTAAGTAACTAGGCATATTATGGCACACAAGGCCCAATAAATAATTTCAATAAATAAACATCATAGCTCATACATGGCTATGTTCATCATCTCAAGATACCTGCATGGTTAGCACACATGATAATAGATATATTAATCATAATCCAGTTTCATGCTATTCAAGGGTAACACCACTATTCCCTTACCAGGGTTAGGGTTTCCCATTCATGACAATTGGGGATACTCATCTCATTACGCAGATCAGGGTTATGGTTTATCACCATATTGCTCAAGATTAGGGTTTCATATAGCATTACATTGCATCACCCTGGATTTAAGTTCCACATTACATTAATATACCATGGTTTACAACATCACCCTAAATTAGGGTTCCCCATAAAATCACCCTAGATTAGGGTTTACATTCAATATCCCATAATTAGGGTTTACTATTCATCCCAATTAGGGTTTCATACTCAATTACCCATAATTTAGGATTTACTATTCATCTAAATTAGGGTTTTACATTTCATAACCCTTATTTAGGATTACTCATGTCATCACCCTCAATTAGGGTTTCACTATTACCCTAGATTAGGGTTTTACTCAGAATTGCCCTGAATTAGGGTTAGGATTCATTAACCTTTTCAATTAGGGTTTAAGTTCATCAATAAACTCAATTAGGGTTTTATGATCTCTTTGTCAAGGATCATACCCTAATTGTATACTATACTTATTTCGAAGGTGTTAGACTTGATTGCTACATGATTATTTTACATGTATGAATATCTCTCTCATCCTATTTAGGATGTCCACTACTCAATTCTTGACTAGATTGAGCCTACTCTTTATTCAAATACATGCATTTAAGGTTATCATGATGTATTGAATTATTACATCATTATGCATCAATGATTAATCCCACTAAGGGTATCAACCATCTAAATACATTGGGTGTCCAAAAGATTTGATTAATTGAACCTTCAATTACATGAGGTATCCAAATGAATTGACCAATTGAATCTTCAATTACATTAGATATCCAAATGGATTAGCCATGTTGAACCTCAAACAGTTTTGATTACTTAGACCCTAAACGGTCTTGGTCTCTCAGAATTCAAACGGTTTGAAACCGTTTGGGCAAATTGCACTTGAAACCGTTTAAGAAAGAAACACTACTACAGAAATGGCTTATAACGTCACTTTTAAAGGTGTCGGTTGTACTCATACACCGACACCTAAACAATACAACGTCGGTTTAAAAATTAAACTGACATCAATCTGTGAAGGGCGACCAGACACGGGTATCGCTTTTATCCGGTGTCGGTTACTTAATAACAAACCGACGCTAAAAATTAACCGCCAAATCCAAAATTTCCAGCGAAAAAAATTACCTCCAAAAATTTAACATATGGCGTCAGTCATTAACTAAAAAACCGACGACGAAAGGTTATTCGCAAAACAGAAATTGGGCACATTTTGATCGTTGGTTTTACAACAAGGACCGACACGTATGGGTTTTCCCGCGCTCTTCACGGGAAATTTTTCACACACTTTGAGCGTCAGATTTTCAAAAAAACCGACGACGATGGTCATTAATTGAGAACCAAAATTTTAACCGGCGTATGTAGATAGATGTTGGTTTTTTCTAGTTAAAACCGACGATTATCATTGGGCACAGGTGTTGGTTTGTGTTGTTAACTGACACTGTTAGTGTTATGTGTCGGTTTGCTGAATAACCGACACTGAATGTTAACTTAATATCACGCGAGCGAGCCCGACTCTTCCCCTTTCTCTCTGTGATTGCAATCGGCTATTAGGGTCTGGCGATTCCGGCATTCTCCTTGCTCGCCGCCGCCGATCTCTTTGCTCGCCGACGCCGTGAAGCGCCGCCGTGAAGCATCGCCGTGAAGCGCCGCCGCGAAGCGCCGATCTCCTTGCCGCCGCCGTGAAGCGCCGCCGTGGAGCTTGCTGTTTGTGAAGCTCGCCAACGTTCGTGGAGCTCGCCGGCTCCGTGGAGCTCGTCGTTCGTGGAGCCGCCACCATCGTTGGTCCTCTCCTCCATCCGGTCCTCCTCTCGCCGGTGTTAGCAGTAGCCAACGCCAACAGCAGCAGTCGGAACCAGAGCCAATGCTAGTAGCCAGCGCCAACAGCAGCAGCCGGAACCAGAGCTTGCCATTGTCATCACCACTGCCACAGCTAGAGGTAAAGCCTCCAATTGACTAGGGTTGCATCCTCAATTCATCATTGGCTTAACCTATTTTTTAATGTGTGTTGTTGATGTGTGTTGACCTTGGCTTGACCTATTTTTTAAACAAGTAGATGTCAATGATAATTTAGTTAACCAATCCCTATGATTGATCCTAATTCAGTTCAGTATTGTTTTGCATTCATACACGATCGTGCTAAAATTTGTAGTGTGCATTTGCAATTTTAGGTTTGACTTTTTTGATGTTACTAGCAGATAGGAGCCAAGCTCCTGTTCATTTTTTGATTCACTTCAAAATGATTAGAATGTGCCTGGGTCCTTATTATAAGTATGTTCTTTTATCCTTTTAAAAAGTATTTCAAACATAGTGTCATGTACTCATAAAACTAAATATGAGTGTTGATTAAACAAATAGATAATAAGTGTCACCTCATTTTATGAAATACCAAGATACATCAAATTATAGAAAATACTAGTATGAAAATTTATAACATCATTATATGTACTTACACTTTTTTTGAAAATATAACATCGTTATATGTACTTACGTATACTTTGTTAATACTAATATTATGCAGTCTCAGTCCACCCACAACAGTCACTATGAACTGGGCCTCTATGTCAATGTTAACGTTCCCTATTGAAGAACAATTGGACAACATCCTAGATGATCGTTCCTTAAACCAATTGGCCATACCCAAACATTGGCGTTTTCTAAAAGGAAGACACTACAGGCCTGGTGAAGTGACCCTAAATTTTGGCAATTATTCACATGTTATCGAGGTTGAGTATGATTTGGTGGGAAATCTTGTATCAAAATTCGGTTGGCGTGACTGGATTGGAAAGATGCATGTGGGCCGTAGCGACATGATTTTTCTCTGTCCAGTTGGCCATAATACCATCAAAGTTTGGATAACCAACATCAACTGCGAGACCCTCGATCATCTACTGCGGTATGAGTGCACGGAGGAGGATATCATCTCGAACAAATCTGATTATGAGGCCCCTATCAGTTCAGATTCATCTAAATACAGTGAGGAGCTCCACGACACAACATCATCAAAAAGGCCACAGTAGGTCCAATTAACAAATATAATTGTCAAGACAAAAAAATTATGTTTACACTTTTTGTCTGAAAGCAATCAATACTCATAGCTGCTTTCTTTTCTGAACTTCAGGAGAAGATCGGCACAATGATAAGTCCTCGAAGTTACTGATGCGGGACCATGTTGGTGTAGTATTTAGTTGTCTATCTATCTAGACTTGTCTATATTAATAGTTATTTTAATTATGTGCATGTTTAGGGTACACCAACCCCTTTGTTTAGTTACTGTTTAGGGGTGCACCAACCCCTGTGTGTGAATGTAAAAAGAGATTAATGAATGGAACTGAAAGTTGCTACATGAATGCTTCTAACTGAATTGATGATTGGCTTGGTTATTGAATGTTACAAATTAATGATAAATTTCATTATAAATGTTCTTTTATCCTTATTATAACTATGTTTTCAATGATCACTTCCATTACGGTTCAGGAGCTTGCCGACCTTCTGCCTGCCTGTTCGACTTCCACGTGCACCCATCCGTCTCGCCTCTCTCCCTACTCCAGAGCAAGATGCCCGACTGGGCTCAAACAGAGGTAAACATCCCCAAAAACCCTCTGTCTCGCCCTCTGATTTGGGGCTTTATATTTAAATGCATCTAAACATTCATAAGCTATTAATGTTGATTAATTTAGGAAGCATTGATATGTTGTTATGGCTGTCCACAAATGTTTTTATAAGAAATTGTGTGTTGAATGGGGTTGTGAACAAGGAATTGGTGTTGTATTTGTTGTCCTAGAAACCCATCCAAGATTTACTCATTAGGAGTAAATCTTGGATAGTCCCTGGTTTGGGACTGTTCTTGAAAACCTAATCTCACTTAGGATGTAAGTGTATTGGGTTTTCAAGAAAATTTCGGCAGCATTTACCTGTTTGTTCTCTAAGTAGATACGTACTTAGAGAGCAGCGGGGAAATGCTGCCGAAATTTTCTTGAAAACCCAATACACATTATACACTTACTAGTGAGATTAGGTGTTCAAGAATGGGATAGGTGGTACACATTTAAGAATGACATCACATGTTTAAACCCTAAAGTTTTAACCATAAACTCTAATCTGTTTACCCTAGACCCTAATCTTGTTGTAATATATACTTATTTTCTCTTTGATCAGAGAATGGATAGATCATGGATGTCCATTAGCAATCGCTGCACCCCAGAGTTTATTTCTAGTCTTGATGAATTTGTTAGATTTTCTGAGGAACATAGGAAACAACCTGGAGATAGGTTCTACTGTCCATGTAGGCATTGCGGTAGCAACTTGAAAGTCAGTACTGGTGACGAAATCAGAAGTCATGTCATGTGAAACAGGATTGTACAAGGCTATACAGAATGGCACTGGCATGGAGAGATTTCAAACCTGAAACCAGTGGATGTCGATAGCAGTGCTTGTGTGGAAGAAGAAATTGCCTCCGATGATGTAGATGTGAATGAACCAGTTCCAGTAGACATCGTTGATGCGATGCTGGATAGTTGTGGGGTAGAGCACACTGATCCACCTCCCATGTTTAGAAACATTGTGCATGATGATGAGATACCATTATACATGGGTTGTAAGTTTACGAAGCTTAGCGCTGTGTTGAGATTGTATAAACTAAAAGCTAACAATCAACGGAGCGACAAAAGCTTCACGTCATTGTTGTCTTTGTTGAAAGAAATTCTTCCTGAAGGAAACGAGCTGCCGATCTAAACATGCCGGTTAAAGAAATTGTTGTGCCCAATGGGAATGGAGGCCAAGAAGATACACGCATGCCCGAATGATTGTGTATTATTTCAAAAGGACTATGTGAATTTGAAAGATTGTCCGAAATGTGGTGCGTCAAGGTATAAATTGACGACTTTGGGGGAGTCCAAAATTGGTTATCCCACCAAGGTGATGTGGTATCTACCTATAATACCACAGTTTCAACGCTTGTTTGCCAATCCTATAGATGCAAAGAATTTGAGGTGGCATGCAGATGTTAAGAAAAATAATGATGGGATCCTACGACATGCGTCTGATTCCCCACAGTGGAAGAAGATTGATCTATTGTACCCTAAATTCGGTGAAGAGGATAGGAATCTAAGACTTGGGCTTTGTACAGATGGGATGAATCCGTATGGGACATTGAGCAGCCAACATAGCACTTGGCCAATCATGCTTGTTATATACAATCTTCCTCCCTGGTTGTGTATGAAAAATAAGTACGTTATGCTGTCGTTGTTGATATCGGGCCCTAAACAACTTGGGAATGATATCGATGTTTATCTTGAACCTCTGATTGATGACTTAAAGAAACTCTGGGGTGAAGGTGTGATGACCTATGATGCTTCACGAAGAGAGACATTTTGTTTGCACGCTATGTTGTTTTGCACTGTGAATGACTTTCTAGCATATGGGAATTTGTCTGGATATAGTGTCAAAGGATCTAAAGCGTGT
This sequence comes from Alisma plantago-aquatica, assembly GCA_963693085.1. Taxonomy (NCBI): domain Eukaryota; kingdom Viridiplantae; phylum Streptophyta; class Magnoliopsida; order Alismatales; family Alismataceae; genus Alisma; species Alisma plantago-aquatica. The sequence goes on from OY856409.1 coordinate 89,288,324, forward strand.
CCTATATGTGAAGAGAACACTGATTCAATACGACTAAAACACGGCGGCAAGACTGTATATCTTTCTCATCGAAGGTTTCTTCCAAAGTTTCATCTGTATCGTAGGTTGCGCAAAGCATTCAATTGACGGAATGAGGAACGTAGTGCACCTAAACCTATATCAGGGGAGGATGTTTATGAAAGAGTGAAAGACATCGCCAATGAATTTGGTAAGATATCACAATGTACGATGGCCACAAGGAGTGACAAGTCTTTATTCAAGAAGAATTCGATATTTTGGGATCTTCCTTATTGGAGTTCTTTGACAGTCAGGCATTGTATCGATGTCATGTATGTTGAGAAAAATGTATGTGATAGCGTCATCGGTACTCTGTTGAATATACCAGGTAAGACTAAAGACGGGATAAAATCCAGAATGGACCTACGTGAAATGGGAATAAGGTCAGAATTAACAGAATTACGTGAAATGGGTAATAAAAGAACATACTTACCTCCTGCTTGTTACACATTGTCTAGAAAGGAGAAGAAAGCATTTTGTGAATGCTTGGTAAATGTTAAGGTGCCACAGGGTTACTCATCCAACATTCGTACATTGGTATCAATGAAAGATCTGAAGTTAATAGGTCTTAAATCTCATGATTGTCACATTCTAATGCAACAAATATTGCCTGTGGCAATTAGATCTATATTGCCGAAGCATGTAAGGTTTGCAATCACCAGACTTTGGTTCTTTTTCAACAGTATGTACAACAAAGTTATTGACCCTGATACTCTCGATAATTTACAAAGAGAAGTGGTTGTTACCCTATGTCAGCTTGAGATGTATTTTCCTCCATCGTTCTTTGATATCATGGTACATCTTGTTTGTCCACTTGACTAGGGAAGTGAAAATGTTGGGACCAATTTTCTTGCATTGGATGTATCCCTTTGAACGATACATGAGCATTTTTAAAGGTGATGTTCGAAACTGTTATCAGCCTGAAGAGAGTATTATTGAGGGTTATGTGGCGAGAGAGGTTATGGATTTTTGTAATGACTTTTTGAGTGGTAATGATGCTCCCGTGAATGACAAGAATATTGAGGAGCATTTTGGCAAAGGTGTTTTGGGAGCACGGGTGAAAGTAATCAGCCGTGAGCAGTTGGAGCAAGGTCACTTGTATATTTTACACAACATCGACGAAGTGAGTGTTTATATCGAGGAACATACCAATTTCATCAAAAGACAATATCCTCGATCCAATTCAATGTGGCTTGTTAGAGAGCACAAGAAGACATTTATTAAGTGGTTTGAAGATAAAGTCTTACATCAACTATCTCAAACACCAGATAATGTTACTGAAACCATCAAATGCCTTGCCTTTAAACCAAAATTGAATGTTATGTCTTATGAAGGGTTTGACATAAATGGTTTCTCATATTACACAAAGCGTCAAGATGATAAGAGTGTCGTCCAAAACAACGGGGTTACCCTTCAAGCGTCGACTATGTATTTTGCAAGTGCAAAGGATAAAAGTCCACGTGAAGCTAAAATGTCATATTACAGTGTCATTGAAGACATATGAGAGTTTGCCTATGTAGATTTCAGAATTCTACTCTTTAAATGTAATTGGGTTGACAACAACAAAGGAGTTATAGTGGATGAATTGGGTTTGACATTAGTGAACTTTGAAAAGATTGGCGAGAAGGGTGAACCATTCATATTGGCATCACAGGAAAAACAAGTATTTTATATCGATGATCCTGCAAATGATAAATGGTCAGTTGTTCTTTATGGTAAAAGACAGTTCATTGAAGATCCTATAGATGAAGAAGAGTACTATGATAAGTATGATGACTCCAATCCATTCTCAGTTGGGTTGCCAACACCACCAAACATTGAAGTTGGGGATGACAATGACTTGTATGTTCGCGAGGATCATAATGAAGGATTGTTAATTGATAAAAGATCACAATATTAGAGGCATGGATGTTTATATTTTTATTATGTTCCCATGATGACTGTGCTGATGATCACCATGAGGGTGAGGACGTGCTTGCACTGCCTGACAATGTAAGTTTTAAGAATATATCCCTGAGGTTTCTATCTATATGTTCATTTATAATTATATTATGTAAGTGTGTTTTTTATCAAATTTTTAGGATACTAGTTAATAGCAATTCTATTTAATTTGCAGGCGTTTGCCAAAGACTACAGGCTATGTAGGACGGCCATGACATAGCTATGCAGGCCATCGACATTGCTTTGTAAATCCAAAGCGCAACAGTCAGAGAGAAAGCAAGCATCCCACACTATAGCTTAGTACATATATATAGTGGGGCTAAGGTGACGATCCCACCTGCTAAAACAGGTTACTGACAACAACATGTTATGACTGGGAGGTCGTGATTCAGCAACCGTATGCATTAGCAGGAGGACAAACAGATTTCACCACGAGTTAACATTGAAGAAGGTCTAGTGTTGTATGTAAATTCGGCACTGCTGTTATTATGCACTATATATGTGTTAGTCTGGCATGTTGTTATATGAATATGAAACACTTGTGCGTGCTGCACTTTATGTATTGTATCTGTATCATGCTTCCCTTCATTGTGACTTCTTTTGCTATTTCATGGCTCTTTGAATATATGATTTTGTTGACAATGATGACAATGATGACAATGTGAATGCATTTTTATGAATTGTGTGTGAAAATCATCAATACATGAATGTTTCTACATGTGTTTGTGTGTGAAAAGAGATAAAATGTTTGTAGGTTTGTGGCCTGTTGTTGGCTGATATCAATGGATGTCGTAAAACCTACAGTTCATAACTGAACTGCAGGTTTCTCATCCTGCGACCAGCCACAGCAGGTCTGCAGACTGATAGAAAAAAAAACATCGGCGTCGGTTATTTGAACAAAATCGACGATATATTGTTACAATGTCGGTTTCCATACTAGTAACCGACGTCGATTTCCCTAATGCGAGGCGTCAGATATTTATATACAACCGACGACATAGGGTAACAATGTCAGTTGCCCTGCTAGTCACCGACGTCAATTTCCCTAGTGGCCAGACAACACAGCCGTGCTGGTCAGCACAGCCGTAGCAGAGGGTGATATGGCGTCGGTTATCACTAAGAAACCGACGCCGATAGTGCCCCAGATGACACCCTTTCAGTGGCACGAAGGTATGTGGCATCGGTTTCGATCCTAATAACCGACGCCTATACCCCCTACTGGCGCATTTTCGGTGGCCCGCGAAGGGTTTTGGTGTCGGTTCTCAAACCGACGCGTAACGGTTGGGCTTTTAGCGGTGCCCACATAGGTGTCACTTGAGAACCGACACTAAAGGCCTTAAAAAACTGACACTAAAGGCATGTTATGTACTAGTGAAATGTGTTGAAACTGAATATACTTGGGTCTCCAAACGATTTGAGACCATTTGGACCCAAACGGTCTTGAGACCGTTTGGACCCAAATGGTGGACCCAAACGGTCTTGAGACTGTTTGGTCCAAACCTTATCAAAACCGAATGGAGCAAAAAGGTCTTTCAACACTTGAGCAATTCAAGGTTTCAATCAAGGAACCGTCTATCAATTGAATCCTTGATTCATTCATCAATTGAATTATTGAATCATCCTTCAATTTGATCATCAATTAAGGGTTTGAACCCAATTGAACTAGGATTTATACTCAAGAAACCATCAATTAGGGTTTTGATATCGAGGAACCTTCAATGGCTAACATTGTGGAACTAATTCAATTGAAATCAATGAATCATCATCAAATTATGATATGACCTAACCTCAAACGGTCTTGGTTGACCTCCAAACGGTCTTGAGACCGTTTGCCCCATCCATCATTAAAATGTGTGAAATTCAATTAGGGTTTGCATCATTGGATTGATCATCAAATTAGCTATTGATTGCATTTCAATTTGATATCTCAGGATCTTCAATTACTCAACCATACTCAACCCTAGACCTCCAAACGGTCTTGGTTGACCTCCAAACGGTCTTGGGACCATTTGGGTGATCTCCAAACGGTCTTGAGACCGTTTGGGTTAATCAACCCAAAGTTTTAAATCAACCAATTGAAATTTTAGCACTTAACCCCATTAGAGTTTCTATTTGGAGGATTGTCCATATATTGAATCAATCAATTGGATCCATTAGATCACTATCCAACATGTACTAGGGTCCTGATCTCAAACGGTCAACCCATCCAAACGGTCAACCCTTCTAAATGGTTTGGGATCCAAACCACCAAACGGTTTGCAAACCGTTTGGTCTCCAAACAGTTTGGTGAAACCGTTTGGGCCAAGGTCTTAAAACCATTTTCAATAGAAACTTGTTGGAATGTGTGCCTAAGATGATGTCATCATCATCAAGCCTAGTCCATCGAAAACTACTGCCATTATCATGGTAGTTGCAACAACTAATCAAAGGAATTGTAAGTAGAGCAATTGAACATAATTGATTGAGAAATTGAATTCAATAATAATGAATAGGGGTTCAAGTTATATAACCCGCCTCCAATTAAGCTTCAAGGATTGGAGATTTATTTCAACAATGGTGGTAGAAGCTTTCTCAAACCACAAGGTTCGTTCCTCAAGCTTTCGAGTGAAAAGGAATGGTTAGAATTGAAGATGGGATCGAGATAAGAAGAAATCATGCATTGGTTTGTGATTTCCACCATGAAATCAAAGTGAACGAAGGTCAAGAAGCTTACCAATAGGTTGGGGGTAGTCCTCCCGCTACTCCTAGATCCCTTGGTCATTTTTGCAAGCAAAGAGAAGAAGTGGATTCGAAAAAGCCTTTGGTTTGAGTTGTAAAAGGTGTTTTTATAAGAAAATCAATGAGAGAGAAGATGCCTTATAAAAATCTTTTAATTCCAAAATTGGTGCCACCTCTCCCCCTCAATTCCTTGCATGCAAAGATATCTTCGTCACCTCTGAATTCCTTTCCATTATCCATGAATTAAGGGAAAAGAAATTAAGCACCTTAATCATATAATAGTAATATCCATAAGTTAGTGGATATTTCTTTTTATTTTCTTAATGTGAGTGGGTTCTCCACTCACGTAGATATTTCCTTTGCCTTTGCAAGGAACAAGGACATTCACACTTGAGAAAATCCAACCATATCGTTTTTGGTTGAAGGCTCTTCAATTATTTTATTTATTTTTGCATTAAATTGAATTAAGGTTTCAATTATGCTTAAATCTTGATTATTTTAATATCAAGATTCTCTCTCCATCAAAGTAGCTCAAATGAGATGCCTCTCTTATTTTATTGCCTCGACAAGATGCCAAGAATATTAGGGACCTTATTGAGGTGGAAATTTGTATATTGAACCCTAGGTTTTGGGTAAATTGCACATTACACCAAAACTAGGTTTTAATGCACAAACATTGCTTTATCAGCTCTTTCTTGGTACTCAGGCTTGTGGTAGCCATACATATGCATCATATTCATTCTCATGATGCTTCAACACATGAGGAACATATTATCATGCACAGTTTGTAATTTAACCCCTCAACTTGGGTAATTTGCACTTTAGTCAGACACAAGCAAAACATTATTTTCAACATTATTCAAAATGAACTAGAATTGAAATATAAGTTCCTCTTGAGCCTTAATTACTTTTCAAAAGATAATATCAAGCATATCATTATCTTTCTTAAACAAAACACCTAGGATTAAGGCATAACCCAGGTCAAGGATGTTACAAGTTATCCACCCCTTACAAGGATTTCGTCCCCAAAATCATCAACAAAAACATTAAGAGAAAAGAGTAGGGTACTTCCTCCTCATCTCTTCCTCTAGTTCCCACATAGCCTCTTCAATGCCACGGTGATGCCAAAGAACTTTTACAAGACAAATGTCTTTTTTTTAGCTTTTTTATTCTTCTATCAAGAACCAACACAGGTCCTTCAACATAAGTTATATCATCATTTAGTTCTACCTCCACAAGTTGCATAACTAACTATGTGTCAGGATGACACTTCCTCAACATGGAGATATGGAACATTGGGTGCAATCTATGCAACTCAGGTGGTAACTCCAGCTTATAGGCTACCTTTCCCATCCTTTCAATGATCGGATAAGGCCCCATAAATCTAGGAGCTAACTTCCCCTTCATTCTGAATCTCAGGATACCTTTCCAAGGTGAGACCTTGAGGTATACTCTGTCTCCAACCTGGAATTCTAAGGGTCTATGATGTTTGTCAGCATAAGATTTCTGTCTATCCTGAGCAGCTTTCAACTATTGTTGTATTACTTTAATCTTCTCAGTTGTTTGCTGTACTAGCTCAGGACCCAAAAGTTGATGTTCTCCTATTTCATACCAACACAAAGGAGATCTACAACGTCTACCATATAATGCCTCATATGGTGCCATATCAATATTGTGTTGATAGCTATTATTATAAGAAAATTCTATCAAGCTCAGGTGTAGATCCCAACTTCCTACAAACTGAAGGACACATGCCCTAAGCAAGTCCTCCAAGGTTTGTATGGTCCTCTCAAATTGTCCGTCTGTCTGTGGGTGAAAGGTTGTACTAAACCTTAACTGCGTACCCAAAGCTTTATGGAGTCTCTCCCAAAAATGACTCGTAAACTGGGGACCTCTATCAAAAACAATAGTAGCTGGAACCCCATGCAAACACACTATTTCATCTATGTATATCTGTGCAAGATTCTCAGCAGTGTAGGTTGTTTTGACAAGAAGGAAATGTGTTGTCTTTGTCAACCTATCAACTATCACCCATATGGAATCATGACTTTTGGTTGTTCTTAGCAAACCAACCACAAAGTCCATCGTTACATGATCCCATTTCCACTGCGGTATAGGCAAAGGTTGCATTGTTCCTGCGGGTTTCTGGTGTTCAGCTTTAACCTACTGATACACCGGACACCGCATAACAAACTTAGCTACCTCTTTCTTCAATCCAGGCCACCAATACATATCTTTTAAGTTATGATACATTTTGGTGCTCCCTGGATGCATAACATACATTGAAGAATGAGCTTTTTCCAGAACTAACTCTCTTAAGTTATTGACATCATGTACTACCATCCTACCATGGTAACAGACTACCTGATCAACTGAATCATGGAAACCATCTCGTTTCTCACTACCATACTGTGACTTAATCTGTTGAATCACAGTATCAGCTTGCTGTGCTTCTTTAATCTGCTGCCTCAGAGTAGGTTTTACTTGTATCTCAGCTAACAACGCGGCTAACAACGACACCTTAAGCTCTATATTGTCTTGCCTTAAGGAGATAAACATATCTCTTTTAAAGCACACTAAGGAATTCAACTGTGCTTTATATAAGGCTGGTGTTGATGATTTTCTACTCAGTGCATCAGCCACAACATTAGCCTTCCATGGATGATAATCAATTTTAGAATCGTAGTCTTTGATTAATTCCATCCAGCGGCGTTGTCTCATATCCAGCTCATGCTGTGAGAAGATATATTTTAAATTCTTATGGTATGTGAAAATCTAGAATGTCTCTCCATAGAGATAATGTCTCTAGATCTTCAAAGCATGGACCATAGTAGCTATTTCTAGATCGTGTGTCAGATAATTCTCCTCGTATTTCTTAAGCTGTCGAGAAGCAAAAGAAATCACTTGCTTATCCTGCATCAACACACATCCTAGACCGTTCTTAGATGCATCACAGAAGACTATGTACCCCTTTCCCTGCTCAGGTAACATTAACACAGGTGTACTTGTTAACCTTTCCTTCAACAACTAGAAAGATTGTTGGCACTTGTCATTCCAGATGAAAGGAACCTCCTTCCTGGGCAACTTAGTCAGGGGTAAAGCTATAGAACTGAAGTTCTTAATGAACCTCCTGTAATAGCCTGCCAATCCTAGAACACTGCATATTTCTGTTGGTGTCTTTGGCTGTTCCCATTGTAGGACATATTCTACCTTCTTAGGATCAACACGAATACCTGAAGAAGATATTACGTGTCCTAGAAAAGAAACTTCTGGTAACCAGAACTCACATTTGCTAAACTTAGCATACAACTTATGCTTTCTTAGCAAAGTCAAATCCTGACGGAGGTGCTGATCATGCTGTTAAGCATCTCTACTGTAGATCAAGATGTCATCTATAAAGACTACTACACACTGATCAAGAAAAGGTCGAAAGATTCTATTCATGAGTTCCATGAATGCAGCTGGTGCATTAGTTAGTCCAAAGGACATAATTATGAACTCATAGTGACCATACCTTGTCCTAAAGGCAGACTTAGGTATATCACTTTCCTTAATACGCAACTGATGATATCCCAACCTCAGATCTATTTTAGAAAAGATAATTGCACCACGCAACTGATCAAATAAGTCATCAATCCTTGGCAGAGGATACTTGTTCTTTATTGTTACTTTATTTAACTGTCTGTAGTCAATGCATAACCGCATCGACCCATCTTTATTTTTAACAAAGAAGACCGGAGCACCCCATGGTGAAGTACTCGGTTGGATAAAACCTTTCTCAAGCAACTCATGTAGTTGTTTCTTGAGTTCTTCCATTTTAACAGGTGCCATTCTATATGGTGTTTGTGCTATCGGTTGCATGCTCGAGATTAGATTAATCTCAAAATCAATCTCTCGGGGTGGAGGAACATCTGGAAGTTCCTCAGGGAATACATCTTCAAACTCCTCAACAATCGGAACTTCAAAAGGATGAGGTCTCTCCATTGTGGTATCTACCACATGAGCCAAGAATGCAAAGCATCCCTGTCTCATCAACTTCTTAGCTACCATAGATGATACAAGACAGGTTGGGATAATATTCCTATCTCCCTGAAAGATCCATGTGTCACCATCATCTGTGAACACAACCTGATTGGAAACATAATCCAAGACAACATTATAATTTTCTAAGGTATCCATCCAAGGATTATATCAAAACCTTGCATTTCAAGTGGTATAATATCCACTTGAATGCGATGTTCAGAAAAAGAAAGAGTGCAGGGAGAACACACCTCCTGCAACACTGTAGATCCCAACAAAGGGGTTTCTAGCATCAAACTATCTGCTCTATGACTAACAATCATGTTGCAGTCATGAATCACTTCTCGAGTGATAAAGGAATGCGTAGCACTCGGATCAATTAACACAAATATGAAGCAGGACAAAGACATATCAGAATAAAATAGTTCCATCTGACCTGTCACAACCCAAGGGTTGACAACTACTTCAGGCTGGTTCATTGCATAGAACCTCGCTGTTGCCTACGGTTGACCCTGTACACGGTTGTTTGGTGCCGACGATCCAGCTTGGGATGCTTGTTCACGTCCTCGAGCACTACTAGGAAACTGTCTCTTCTGTGAGCCTTGTTGATTCTGCCTCTGGGGTTGAGTTACAATTATGACTTTCTCAGGACAATATCTCTTCAAGTGTCCTGACCTCCCATACTGGAAGCAGTTGTAACTTCCCAAACTCTGCCTGGGTGGTCTTGTCACTGATGCTGATGCTGTACTGGGGGCTCTACTTGGAGGAAAACTATGGCCCCTACCCCTACTTGACGTCCACTGCGTCGGGGTATCAAACCTTGGTGGTGGTGGTGGTGCAGAGAACCTTGGATTCTTGAAACTCTTGGGCCTTTGTCCTTGAAACTGAGGATACACTTTCTTATTACTGGTTTGTCGCTTTTCAATCACAGACCTCTCTATCTGCCTAACGGATTCCACAAAAGTGGAAAATCTCTCCCTATTCTTCAGGGCAGACATAGGAGTGGTCAATTCAGTGTTCAACCCCTTCTCGAAACGCTGAATCCTCTCTTCATCAGTAGCTTCCATGTGCGGACATAACCGCAAATGTTCTATGAACCTATCTTCATACTCGCTAACATTCATCTATCCTTGCCTCAACCTCTCAAATTGAGAGTTTTTCTCATCTAGATACGTCTTAGGGAAGTATCTAGTGACAAATTCACGTCGGAATTCATCCCATCCAACTTCAACGCCTGGTCTTTTACCTTCCTCTATGGTCACCAATGACCAGCACTCCCCTTCAGAAGGTATACAACATGCCTCACCTTCTCTACTTTAGGGATGTTAAGGATTCTAAAAGCTTTCTCCAGCTCCGTCAACCACAAATATGCATCAGCTGGGTCAGCTGTACCAGCATAGTCTGTGGCTCCCACCCGATGAAGCCATTCAAAGGTCTTGCCAACTCCCTGTCTTTCATCGTGGGCTGGTACCCTTGGTGCAGGTGGTGGCATTATGTCTGCCATATGTGTCATGGTTGCCATAAATTGGCCGAACAGGGTATGGAAAGCTGGGTTCTCTAATGCAGCTTGATCAAGATGAGGAATCTCAGGTACATGTTCCTCCCTAGTTTGATCCCTTGCACCTCCTCCTGGTGCAGCAACGCTACTCTCAGCAACATGTTCATCATGTGATCCAGACATCTTCAAGTTCTTCTTCATCTATATGAGTAGAAGACACTATCAGATAAACTGGAAAACACTAGAACAGACTCAACAACCTTAATCCTATGTCTTTGTAGACTCAACGAATCTAGAGCTCTGATACCACTAATTTGTGATACACCGTTCGAATAAAACGTCATTAACTAAAATAAGCTAATGTAGAAGCAATTGTTAGCAGCGGATTACTGAAAATCATAAAATTAAAACCATTTACAAAGAGATCCATTCTCAGGAAAACTCTTTAAACAAGAACCATAGTATTATATTTACATACTGGTTCACAAAGTACATTCACTGTACTATCTCTTCACGAGGAATATATATACATCATCGCTTTGCTAAAAAGCAAAAGTAACAAAATCCTCGAGACATTCAAACCAAAATCTCAGATCGATTTATTAAAAGCACTAACTCCTAGGATATGAGAGTACAGAGACGACACATAGGACTTTATATACAAAGCTTGACAACCAGTATTTCCACATGAAGGATTATTGTTGTCCCTGTCGTTGCTGGTGCTGCTCTTCCTCGGCTGTAGGGTTCTTACCTCTTTATCTGCGTCTACCTAAAAACGTTGGATCCCACGGGGGTGAGACAATTATAAATTGCCCCAGTGAGAGATATAACTCTCTGCCGAAAACATTATTATTGCAGTTTAATAGGAATAAAATGAACAGTGGAATCATATATTTCAATAGTAGATAAATCAATATCTATGCAGATTAGAGCAACATTCCTATTCAAGTATTTCATCTATAACTTGATAACACAACATGTCTCTTAGTCAATACGAAATTAAAGAACATAAATAACATTTATGTATCAAGGACATGCTAAGCAAGATAACATCAACCAGTGGTTCTCATATTTCAATCTTATGCAAATACGCTATATGGCTGGTTACATTTTACAAACATACTTAAGCTATGAGGAGATGAGGTATACCACTCATACTCCAACCGACCATTGCAGAGTTGAAATCGGTACCATACAAAGTCAATGGAAGAGCCGACTTCCATGACTTCCCACATCTTAGTCAGTGTGAGATCACATGCAGGACATCTTGTGTCTCTGCTACATAGCTTGCCAGGGTATAGTGGCATCTTTGCTATAGAGTTACAGCGGTGGATGTACTCTCTTCACAATTGAGATATTTCATGTTTACCTCCATCGATTCAACATTAACATCAGCAGGAGATTAGTGATACATCCATCACGACACATATAATGAAGGATTGAGAGGTTTAATGTTTACCTTCCGTCAATTCCCCCATTAGTACGTACAAATATTTTTGCCCATTGACCCCCACATATTCAAAAATATGTGAGCTCTAGGAGATCCCGTAGGAAAACCCGTTTCACCATCACCATCTACTGACGATGATGGATCTATGGTCAGAGCACTACATGAAAAGATTTCACTTGATTAATTAAGTACATTATCATATTCTTTTAGCATCAGTCAAGTTTTCAAACATAACTTATTAGGACAAATGATACAAAGAAACGTGTACTGTTTTCATCAGTTACTTCTCAGTCTTTAAGACATTGGGATCTTAGTCCCTCATTTCAATACTGGGAATACTCATCCCTTCACAAGCTCAATGCCATAATCATATGGTTTTGGGTATTCAAACCCTTAGCTCATCACTGAGCATTGTTACCACTTTTTCAAGTAACTATCACCTTCAGGTCATCTGACCAAGGTAAACATGACACTTTCTACACAAGCATCTCTTATGGCACTTGAAGCCCATTAACTCTCTTGTTACCTTTCATTAAGTAACAAGGCATATTATGGCACACAAGGCCCAATAAATAATTTCAATAAATAAACATCATAGCTCATACCTGGTGATGCGTGCTAATTCAGCACATCTTTCCTGCGAATTATTAAGCTTGTCACATAGAAATACTCCATTCATCTCTTGAAAATTGCACAAATTGATATTTTCTCATTTTATCACAAATCTGACAATCATGTGCATTTTATTGCAGTTTCAGGACCTGAGTCGATCGACTGTTACTATCAACCGATCGTCTCACCACATCAACCCGATTGTCTGACAATATGAAATGCTCGATTCGCCTTCAAACGTCGATCATTGCTCTCATCAGACGACGACCGAGATTGCCCGATTCCTAAACGAAACGCTCGACTGATGCCCATTGCTGAGAAGAAATGACACGGAGCGGTTTCGACTGCGCAGCAACCCTAATTAGGGTTGGCAGCCGATTGATTGTGCGCATACAACAAAAATCCCAGCCTCCAGCCTAAAAAACCCTTCAACCTAATTGTAAAAGTGTCTCCTTCCTCTCCTATAGAAGGAGGGGCACTTCCTTCTCCTCAAGACATCTTGGATTTCTCTTGTATTGGGATTCTGAAGCTTTCATTCTTGTAATCATATTCTTTTTCTGCAATAATGTAGATTTTATTTTAAGCATTCCTCTTTCATACTTGTTCTTATCTCTTCATTCCGCCTTAGTCTTAATCTTCTTTTCTCCGTTCTTTACTTCTGGAGCAAGGAAATAAGAACTAAGCCATTTTATTGTCTCTAGCATAAGGATTAATCTCCTGATTTTTGGGCTAGACTATGGCTTCAGTACTTTCTTCCTCCGTCTCCCCCTTCTCCATGAGTGAGTAGAATTCTATCGAGGCAAGGGGAATAACCCCTTAGCCATGGTTTTAACGAATTCTTCTTAAACGACTAGATGGTAATCGATTTTAATTAACGGTTGATCTTCGGATCCCACGTTAATTCGGATGGAAATGACCATGGAAATCCGGATTTAGAACAATAAAATCGTTTACATAGATGTTTTGATATGACCGTGGATTTTCGTCTTTTAGGATGATAAACTAGGAAGCATGAGCACCAAGACCAATGGGCTCACGTGGAGTTTATCTCTTGTGAGTTTTTAAATTCGCAAACCTTCATCGAATCGTCGCTTAAGAATTAGTTGTTATCGCCTAGGCTAAGGTGGTGAAACCCCTACGAGCCTCGATTTCCATCTCTTGATTTAATCACCGCATACTTTTGCTTTCTTTAATTCCTAGTCTTTTCATGCATATAGTTTCTTGTGCTACCAATAATCTTAACATTTCCTTGTGCTTTTTTTTATTCTTGTTAAGTGCATTTTCTTCCTTGCAATAGTGTAATCAATCAAACCCCCAACTTGACCTTTACTTTCTGTTCCAATCTATAAAAAAATACCAAAAACAAATAACAAGTTCTTCAAACTTTGGGTTCTAAGAACAATCTCTAAAAAGTTGTCCTGTGGGATTGACCCTTCTATACTACCCTTAAAACCGGAAGTAAAAAATGTTTAAACTCTAGGATTAACCATCTTAGTGATTGATATTGCAAAGCGACGTTTATCAATTTGGCACAGTTTCCGGGGACAACAGATTGTTTTCTCGAACCCCAAAATAATTTTAAAAAACTTTTTTTTTCTTTTTTTCATGCCTTCCGAGTAACATTCCGGAAGGGTACTCCTCTTTCTGCCAAGTTTCCATTCCGGCAGTACATTTTTTTTGCACACAAATTAACTACTTTAATTGTGCATGCGACGCCCGAACGTCGATTTTCAACCTTTTGATCTGGAAATAGAAAGGACTTTTCATCATCTAAACCGTCAAAATCTAGTGAGAATGAATGAAGACGAAGTCGCCCGTAGGATCGACCAAGCTCTCACAGCTCAAAGAGAGCTCATCCAAGCCGAACAAGCATAAAGAGAAGCCGCTTTATGAGCAACCTATAGGGCCGAACAAGAAACCATAGAAGCTGATAGGAGGGAAGCCGAAAGGCAAAAATAATTAAAAGACTTTTTTGTTCCCAAAACGGCCTATGCGCAACATCCGGTTATACCCCATGATATTATTGCTCCACAATTCGAAATCCGAACACAATGGATCACCATGATGCAAGCCAACCCCTTCTCAGGCAACAATGGGGAAAGTTTCCAAGATCATCTTCAAAGGTTCATTGACCTTTGCTCTTTGAACAAACTCCCAGGTGTCTCTGAAGATGCCATCCTCCTTAGGTTGTTTAAGTATTCCCTCTCCAGCCAAGCAAGTAGCTGGTACAACACCATGAAGAGCGAAGAACATGTCACAACTTGGGAATTTCTACAAAGCAAGATCCTTGAGAAATTTTACCCCCCGTCTCTCACCTATGAACTTAGGGGTCAAATAACTCATTTTTCTATGTCCCCAGGAGAGTCTTTAGGTGAATCCTGGAAAAGGTTCAAAGACTTACTTAGGAAGTGCCCCCACCATGATATCTCTCAAGCCCAACTCATAGAGATTTTCTATCGTGGTGTTGATGATGATACCAAATTCTTTCTCGATTCTTCATCTGGAGGAAAGTTCATGCATCAAAGTTTGACTAGTGCATGGGAGGTAGTTAAATGGGCTTCCGAAACAAGGGCTAGAAGCGGGATTGGCGGAATCCTTAAGGTATCCAAGGAAGAAGTTAATAATGACATCCAAAGCATAGCGGAAAGCCTAAAATTAATTACCTTAAAATAAGATCGGTTAGAGTCATCCTTGGTCACCCTTAGGGAGTCACCCCAACAACTAAAAGCCATGGATTCCCTTTATGGTATTTGCCAAGGATATGACCATACCACCCTCCACTATCAATATCTCTACAACATGCCCACGCAACCTGAAGTAGGACAACAACCAGAAGACCTCAATTCGATTCATACAATACCAGACCAAAGTTACTACAATCCCAACCAACCTAGAAATCACCCTGGTTTTCAATACGGGAACCCTTCAGGTGCCGAGAACTCTAACCAACTTCAACAAAGGCCTCCCTACCCTCAAAGTAACAATCGACCACAACCTGGATTCCCATACAACAATCAAAGAAATTTTGGAAATCACCAAAATCGACAACACTACCAACAATTCCAAAATAAACCTTCCACCCCAAAATCTAAACCAACCTCAACCTCCCCAGCCACCTCAAAATGCCCCCCCTCCTCCTCCCCCAAGTCATCCTAGCCTGGAAAGCATAGAACAAACTGTCGTGGCCATACAAGCCCACCAAAAGGCAACTGACGCACAGTTAGCTTGTCTGTTTGCCCAACAAAAACCTCCTGCTGGGACCTTTACAGGACAGCCTAAAAACAACCCCAAACATCTTGAACAACTCAAGGTTGTCTCTACTCATTCGGGAAAAGTGCACGCCCTTTCCCCTCCAGAAAAATCTTCAGACCCACCTCTAGAATTTGAGGATGAGGACATGGTAGTTGTCGAACCCGAAGCCACACCCAAACCGTCCGTTCCCGAAACCCCTCAAGTTGAAGATGAAGAACCCGTTTACAAACCCCGACCTCCCTATCAAGCCCGCCTCAAACAAATAAGATTTGATGCCCGCTTCATGAAATTTAGGGATGCTATGAAAAAAATACATGTCGACATTCCCTTCCTTGATGCTTTGGCAGACATGCCCGCTTGGTCCAAGTACATGAAATCTCTCTTGACTAGGAAGTATGTTACTAAGGAATACGAGACTATTAAACTTGCTAGGACCACATCAAACATTATCCTAAGTAAGATGCTTAAAAAATAGAAGGATCCAGGTTCTTTTGGAATAGGATGCTACTTGGGTGACAATGCTTGTTGAAAAGGCCTAGTAGATTTAGGAGCCAGTATATCCATCATGCCATATAGTCTTTGCAAAAGACTAGGATTCAATGACATGTTACCCATAGCCATGACCATCCAACTGGCAGACTCATCCACAACTAAACCCATGGGAATCATAGAAGACATTCCGGTTAAGGTTGGAAATGATGCATACGTCCCTTGTGATTTTGTGATCATGGATATCAAGGAAGATTTACGCTACCCTCTCATTTTCGTACGTCCCTTCTTAGCCACTGCTCGTGCCTTAATTGATGTTGAGGCTGGTACCATTTTGTTAAGGCTAGGGAAGCAAACCCTAGAGTTTAGGGTGTTTGAAAGTATGAGGGGACCTAGTCTTTAGGAAGAAGTCTACCTCCTTGATTGCATTGATGAATTAAACCAACTAAGGCAAGAATGGGAATTAGTTGATGACCCCCTATGCACTGCTCTCACCATCCCCGCCGAATGTGATTTTGATAATGAACCATCAAATCAACTCAAGATTCATTTGGACAACTTTGAGGAAATCCCATGTGCTGAGATTGAAGACCTTAAAATGATCTACACCATAGAAGAATGACCTGAACCACTAAAGGCCCCAGAAATGAAGGCTCTCACCATAGGCCTGAAATATGTCTTTTTGGATGAACAACAATTATGTCATGTTATTATCAATTCTGACCTTACCATTGAACAGGAAAACATGCTTATGGGAGAACTTAGGAAAAGGAAAATAGCTTTAGGGTACAAAATCACAGATTTAGTTGGGATAGATCAATCCATTTGCATCCACAAAATACCAATGATTGAAAATAGTAAACCTTCCTGAGACCCGCAAAGGAAACTCAACCCAAACATGAAGGAAGTTGTCTGTCTTGAAGTAATTAAACTTTTGACTGCAGGAATCATCTACCCCATCTCTGATTCTCCTTGGGTCAACCCTGTCTAGGTCGTCCCCAAAAAGGGTGGGACCACAATCATTAGGAATGAGAAGAATGAGCTCATCCCCACCCGTACCGTCACATGGTGGAGGATGTGCATTGACTACAGGAAACTCAACAAAGAAACTAGGAAAGACCACTTCCCTCTTCCCTTCCTCGATCAAGTTCTTAAATGTTTAGCTCATCAACAATAATTTTGCTATTTAGATGGCTACTCGGGTTTTTATCAGATTCCCATTCATCCTGAAGACCAAGAGAAGACCACTTTCATATGTCCTTTTGGTACATACGCTTTTAGACGAATGCCCTTTGGCCTGTGCAATGCACCAGCCACCTTTCAAAGATGTATGTCTGCCATTTTTTTAGGGTTAACTGAAACTGTCATGGAAGTTTTCATGGACAATTTCTCTGTCTATGGAGATAGTTTCAGTTCTTGCCTTGGAAACCTCTCCCTTGTTCTTGATAGATGCATCGAGTCACATTTAGTCCTTAATTGGGAAAAGTGTCACTTCATGGTCAAAGAGGGTATTGTTCTAGGCCATAAGGTGAGCAACCGGGGCATTGAAGTTGACCAAGATAAGATTGAGGTCATCACCAAGAACCCCCCTCCTACCTCAGTCAAAGACATCTGAGCCTTCCTAGGACATGCTGGTTTCTATCGGCGATTCATCTGTGATTTTTCCAAAATCACAAAACCTCTCACCAATCTTCTTCAAAAGGAGGTGTCTTTCCATTTCGATACGACATGCATGGAGAGCTTTCTATGTTTGAAAAAGGCTCTCACCACCACTCCTATCATCCGTGCTCCTGACTGGGCCTTACCCTTTGAAATCATGTGCGATGCTAGTGATTTTGCTGTAGGTGCCATTTAGGACAAAGAATTGACAAAAAACACCATGTCATTTATTATGCATCCAAGACCTTAGATGAAGCTCAATATAATTACACAGTCACCGAAAAAGAAATGCTAGCCATTGTCTATGCATTCGATAAATTTCACTCATATCTTGTTGGATCAAAGGTTGTTGTTTACACTGATCATGCAGCTATTCGCTACCTCATGACCAAAAAAGATGCCAAGCCTAGACTCATAAGATGAATTTTGTTATTGCAAGAATTTGATCTAGAATCCCTAGACAAAAAGGGATCTGAAAATGTCGTGGCTGACCACCTCAGTAGACTTAGCTATAGCCCCATTGATGAAAATCCCATAAATGAATCCTTACCCGATGACCAATTGCTCAAGGTAGACTCCCAATTTCCTTGGTTTGCTGATTTTGTAAACTATTTAGCTGCAGGTGTATTGCACCCCGAGTATACGGGACACTCTAAAGCTAAATTTTTACATGATGTGAAAAATTATTATTGGGATGAACCTTATTTGTTTCGTCTTTGTGCTGATGGCTTATATCGTCGTTGTGTATCCCACGAAGAAAGCATCGCCATTTTGGAACAATGTCACTCTGGCCCCTATGGTGGTCACATGAGTTCCCAAAAAACGGCTAGAAAAGTCCTACAATGTGGATTCTTTTGGCCCACCATCTTCAAAGACTCATATGATTATGTGCTTTCATGTAACCAATGTCAAAGGACAGGTAATATTTCCAAGCGTGACCAAATGCCTCTCACCTCTTGGCAGGAATTAGAGATTTTTGATGTCTGGGGAATCGACTATATGGGCCCATTTCCTTCTTCTTATGGGTTTACTTACATTTTAGTCGCAGTCGATTACGTATCAAAGTGGGTTTAAGCCAAACCCACTAAAACATGTGACTCTAAACCCGTTAAGAAACTTTTTAAAGATATCATTTTTCCTAGATTTGGAGTCCCTCGCACCGTCATTTCTGACGGGGGATCCCATTTTTTTGGAGAAAAGTTTTGAGACTCTTTTGAAAAAATATGGGGTTTATCACAAAGTTGCCACTCCTTACCATCCTCAGACCAGTGGGTGGGTAGAGGTATCCAACAGACAAATAAAATCAATTTTAGAAAAAACTGTTGGACGCACTAGGAAAGATTGGGCGTTAAAAATCAATGACACTCTATGGGCATATCGTACTACCTACAAAACACCCATTGGCACCACCCCTTTCAGACTGATCTACGGTAAGTCATGTCACTTACCAATAGAACTAGAGCACAAAGCAAGCTGGGCCATCAAAACTTTCAATTTTGACCTTTCCATGGCTGGAGAGAAATGGTTTCTCCAAATAAATGAGCTTGATGAACTTAGGATGAGTGCCTACGAAAACGCAAGAATCTACAAAGACCGAACCAAAATGTGGCATGATGGTCATATTAAGAACAAAGATATTAGAGAAGGGGATCAAGTTTTAGTTTTTAATTCAAGATTATGACTTTTTCCTGGAAAGCTCAAGTCGAGGTGGTATGGCCCCTACATTGTAAAATGTGCTTACCCACATGGTGCCTTTCTCCTATGGGATAAAGTTCTGTGTGAGTTTAAGGTCAATGGGCACCGTCTTAAAAGATATATCACCACTGAAGATGTGGTCGCTTCAGACTCAACCAAATTTCCACCCTTGCATGATCTGCACCTCACTGACCCTTCAACTCCCCCAGATTCCAATTAATCTGATATTTGTCGAGCCACGACGTAAAATAAGGCGCTAGTTTGGAGGCAGCCAAACACTATCTTCCCTTTTCGGTTGTTTTCTTGTTTTTGTTCTTCCGTTATGTTATTTCCTCTTCCCGCTATCGAGACGATCGGTTGACTGTACCAGTCGATCGGCTCAAGACTGTTTTTGTGATGATTCGATCAGAAAAATGACCGATTGGATATCCAGACGCCCGACTCGTCTGTCGACCGTTCCACAAAACTCTTGGCGCCCAAGGCAGACCAGCCGATCGTCTGGTTGTCCCACCGATCGGCTCGTCGATCCATTGTTCTATATAACACCCCGGATGCAAGACCGCTCTCCCATCTCCTCACTTACCCTAGCCGCATCCCTCACTGCTCACTCGATCGCTCGACCGTCGCTCCGCCCGCTCTTCAGATGACCGCCTTGATTCTCAGCCGGACGTCCAAGGTCCAGCTCTTTGGCTGACCGGTTTTCCCTCAGACGGCCGAAGCCAGATCCGCCGAGTGCTCAGGTTGCCTCAGCCGACCGCCTGCTGTTCGAGCCGCCCGCCTGGCTAGGACGCCGGCCGTCTCGATCGACAGACGACCACATCACCACCTCCTCGACCTCCTCAACAAGACGGCAGTCAGCTCCGCTGAGTGCTCAGGTCGCATCAGCCGACTGCCTGGTGTTCCAGCCACCCGCCTGGCTAGGACGTTGGCCGTCTCGACCGACAGATGACTGACGGGTTCTGCATCGCCACCTCCTCGACCTCCTCAATAAGACGGCCGTCAGCTAGGTTCTATGAGGCTTAGATCCAGACTCAGTCGACCGTTTGGTGTTTCTAGTTACCTGTCTCAGAAAGCCGAAATGCCCGTTTCATATCCCAGACGATCAGTTGATTCCCCCAGACGATCATTTACATCCTCAATTGGTCGGCTTCTCTCTGCAGCAGTGATGTTCAGCCTCTTTCGTAAAGGCAAAGGCAAGGCCCCTTCATCCTCTTCCAGGGATCCTCCTCGCTGTTCCAGTTCTCATCCCGGAATCCATTTCCACACGCCCTCTCCTACTGGTGAGTCTTCTCCTGAGTTAGTCGAGGAGATGCTTCGTGACATCGACGAGGCGGATGAGCTTCTCTGTGAGATGGAGGGAACTCAGAAGGCAGCCAATGATCTAGACACAACCACCCCCCGTTCACCCCGTATAGAACCTATTCCGGGTAGCTATGACCATTTCACTAGCGCTGACCACCGCCAACGTTATGAGGATATGTTCGCAATTGATGTTTCTTTTCCTCGTTGGGCGTACGACACAACCCTTGATGCTTTGGGCATCCGCGACTCCGTCGACAATATCCTCCACAGAAACCACATCCTTATCTTTCCCTACCATGTCACCTCTGTCTACTGTGATCTTACCCTCGAGTTTTTGAGCACTTTTCGCAGGTTACACTGCTCTTTCGGAAACTCGAGTTGTAAATACCGGATTATTGGGGAAAATCTGGAATCATCCGCCAAGCAAATCACTTCTTTTATCCTCGACGGCAGGGATGACTATTGACTAGAACAATGTATGGCGCGGTCTCATGACTCCTTCCCAGACCATTATGACAGAGATACGTTTTGGGCAGAGATCACCGGGCTTCTTCCCCGTCTTCCTAGTGGGCCCAAGGCCTCCTGCATTCACAACCCGGTGGTCCATTACCTTCACCGTATTTTGGCTTGCACCATTTTCAGTCGGGAGGGTACTCAGGGCACAATTACTGAGGTAGAACTTTATGCTCTTTGGTGTCTTTTTCATGAAGAACCTTTTAACTAGGGAAATGCTATCATTGAGCATTTTGGTACCCAAGCTAGCCGAGCCACCTCCTCTTCTTTTTGCATTGGCCACTATGTTACCCAACTCACCATCTTTTTGGGCTACACCCACATCACCTTTTTTCCGCTTGAGCTCAAAAATCACCTCATCAATACTCACTATTTGAAGAATAGTAGGTTTATCCATTTGGACACCGAGGGCGTTTATTACCTTTTGTTCAAAGACTCTCACGTGGTCCTCCAGCTCCCGTTACATTCGCGGTTTGTAGGAGAAAACTACATCTACGAGTTGACTGATTTACCGGGCCATATCCAGAGATTCTACCTAGAGCATCCAGATCCAGACACCATCCTCGAGCCACAACCTCACAGAAAGAGTCTCTATTTAGAGGCACACGACGACGACACTGGACCGCCACCGCCACCTTCCAGATGTCGCAATAGGCGGAGACCTGATGACGACTCCGGTCCTTACGGCTTCTACGAGATCCAGACTCAGCTGGATGAGATTCAGCACGAGCAGCAGAGATAGGGCAACCAACTCAATCACATGTACCTGATGCAGCATTCGCAGGAGTCTTGGCATGTGGATTGCGGTCACTATGCCCCTAGTCGACCAGATTATGACGAGTATAGAGCACACCAAAGTTATCCAGGCCCTAATTCTTCTTATTGGGCAAACTACTACTCCTCCCACCAGCACCACTCTCCACCGCAGTGACTCTTCCCTCCATCTCACTCTTAGAGTTTGCTCGGGTCGAGCAAATTTCTAAGTCCGGGGTGGGGGTGGGTGGTACGTGATCCACCCTTTATCTTCCCTTTTCATCATTTCCTTCTACATTTTTATTTGTTTGCGTTGTTTACTTTCAAACATAAGGCCTTTATCTAGTCAGCCGAATGTTGTACTTTATCTTCAAAAATCAATTGCATTATCAAATTTATTTCAAAAAACTTTGCAATATCAAGTTCCCTATGATCATGATAGCAATTTTTGGAAACGGTGGCAAGCCTTAGAGTATCAAATAGAATCAAATGCAAATTTTCTTAATTTTAGCATTGGGTTAACTTATTTGTTTACTCTTATATAATGTAGCTACATGTCTCTTCTATCTTATGCAACAACAACTAAAAAAAAGAATTTTTTGTTGCACGGGAAAAATAAATCGCACGCCAAACCCTAAGTCCGGGGTGGCATGCCCTTCTTCCATACCCCACAAAGGGGCGTACAATCAAAAGATGCTAGAAAAAGGCACACAAAAAAATTGTGGTCAATGTAATCACAAGTCCATGAAAAATTATATCCCAAGTCGAATAGAGGAGGGATTGTTTCCGTCACACCTCAAATTCTTTATTCCCGTACAACAATCAACCAAAAAAAATGAGTGTCGAAGCGCAAGTTAGATCAAGACTGTCTTTACAAAGTATAAGTTTAAAAAAAAATTAAGTTATGAAAAATGTTTTCTTGAGAAACATAGTGCTTGCAATTTGTGGTTCTAGGAGATGGGTCGCTTGGCCATGAAAAGGATAGAAAAATTGCTAATCTAGGGAGGATGAACTTGTTATTCCAAAATTTTTGAATCTTTTTGATTTTTCAATTGCTTGAGGACAAGCAAAACTTTAAGTCTGCGGCATTTTGATGCGTGCTAATTCAGAACATATTTCCTACGAATTATTAAGCTTGTCACATAGAAATACTCCATTCATCTCTTGAAAATTGCACAAATTGATATTTTCTCATTTTTATCACAAATCTGACAATCGTGCATTTTATTGCAATTTCAGGACCTGAGCCGATCGACTGTTACTGTCAACCGATCGCCTCACCACATCAACCCGATCGTCTGACAATATGAAACACTTGATTTTCCTTCAAGCGCCGATCATTGCTCTCATCAGACGACGGCCGAGATTGCCCGATTCCTAAACCAAACGCTCGGCTGATGCCCATTGCTGAGAAGAAACGACACGGAGCGGTTTCGACTATGCTGCCACCCTAATTAGGGTTGGCAACCGATCGATTGGCTTCCGCATTCCAGAATCTTCCAACCGATCGGTTGGTTCCTAAACCGGTCGGTTGGCGGCACGCAGACAGCAAAAATCCCAGTCGCCAGCCTAAAAAACCCTTCAACCTAATTGTAAAAGTGTCTCCTTCCTCTCCTATAAAAGGAGGGGCACTTCCTTCTCCTCAAGGCATCTTGGATT
Organism: Alisma plantago-aquatica; assembly: GCA_963693085.1. Lineage (NCBI taxonomy): Eukaryota > Viridiplantae > Streptophyta > Magnoliopsida > Alismatales > Alismataceae > Alisma > Alisma plantago-aquatica. The sequence continues at coordinate 89,311,942 of OY856409.1, forward strand.
TCTCTTGTATTGGGATTCTGAAGCTTTCATTCTTGTAATCATATTATTTTTCTGCAATAAAGTAGATTTTATTTTAAGCATTGCTCTTTCATACTTGTACTTGTCTCTTCATTCTGCCTTAGTCTTAATCTTCTTTTCTCCGTTCTTTACTTCTGGAGCAAGGAACTAAGAACTAAGACATTTTATTGTCTCTAGCATAAGGATTAATCTCCTTATTTTTGGGATAGACTATGGCTTCAATACTTTCTTCCTCCGTCTCCCCCTTCTCCATGAGTGAGTAGACTTCTATCGAGGCAAGGGGAATAACCCCTTAGCCATGGTTTTAACGACTTCTTCTTAAACGACTAGATGGTAATCGATTTTAATTAACGGTTGATCTTCGGATCCCACATTAATCTGGATGGAAATGACCATGGAAATCCGGATTTAGAACAATAAAATTGTTGACATAGACGTTTTGATATGACTGTGGATTTTCATCTTTTAGGATGATAAACTAGGAAGCATGAGCACCTAGACCAATGGGCTCACGTGGAGTTTATCTCTTGTGAGTTTTTAAATTCGCAAACCTTTATCGAATCGTCGCTTAAGAATTAGTTGTTATCGCCTAGGCTAAGGTGGTGAAAACCCCTACGAGCCTCGATTTCCATCTCTTGATTTAATCACCACATATTTTTGCTTTCTTTACTTCCTTGTCTTTTCATTCATATAGTTTCTTATGCTAGCAATAATCTTAACATTTCCTTGTACTCTTTTTTTTTATTCTTGTTAAGTGCATTTTCTTCCTTGCATTAGTGTAATCAATCAAACCCACAACTTGACCTTTAATTTCTATTCCAATCTAAAAAAAATACCAAAAACAAATAACAAGTTCTTCAAACTTTGGGTTCTAAGAACAATCTCTAAAAAGTTGTCCTGTGGGATCGACCCTTCTATACTACCCTTAAAACCGAAAGTAAAAAATGTTTAAACTATAGGATTAACCATCTTAGTGATTGATATTGCAAAGTGACGTTTATCACCTGGCTATGTTGATCATCTTAGGATACCTGCATGGTTAGCACACATGATAACAGATATATCAATCAAAATTCAGTTTCATGCTATTCAAGGGTAACACCACTATTCCCTTACCAGGGTTAGGGTTTCCCATTCTTGTCAATTGGGGATACTCATCCCATTACCCAGATCAGGGTTATGGTTTATCACCATATTTCCCAAGATTAGGGTTTCATATAGCATTACATTGCATCACCCTAGATTTAAGTAACACATTACATCAATATACCAGGGTTTACATAACATCACCCTAAATTAGGGTTCCCCATAAAATCACCCTAGATTAGGGTTTACATTCAATATCCCATAATTAGGGTTTACTATTCATCCCAATTAGGGTTTCATATTCAATTACCCATAATTTAGGATTTACTATTCATCTAAATTAGGGTTTTACATTTCATAACCCTTATTTAGGATTACTCATGTCATCACCCTCAATCCGGGTTTCACTATTACCCTAGATCAGGGTTTTACTCAGAATTGCCCTGAATTAGGGTTAGGATTCATTAACCTTTTCGATTAGGGTTTAAGTTCATCAATCAACTCAATTAGGGTTTTATGATCTCTTTGTCAAGGATCATACCCTAATTGTATACTATACTTATTTCTAAGGTGTTAAACTTGATTGCTACATGATTATTTTACATGTATGAATCTCTCTCTCATTCTATTTAGGATGTCCACTACTCAATTCTTGACTAGTTTGAGCCTACTCTTTATTCAAATACATGAATTTAAGGTTATCATGATGTATTGAATTATTACATCATTATGCATAAATGATTAATCCCACTAAGGGTATCAACCATCTAAATACATTGGGTGTCCAAAAGATTTGATCAAATGAACCTTCAATAACATGAGGTATCCAAATGAATTGACCAATTGAATCTTCAATTACATTAGATATACAAATGGATTAGTCATGTTGAACCTCAAACGGTTTTGATTACTTAGACCCTAAACGGTCTTGGTCTCTCAGAATTCAAACAGTTTGAAACCGTTTGGGCAAATTGCCCTTGAAACGTTTAAGCAAGAAATGTGTTGAAACCGAATAGACTTGGGTCTCCAAACGGTTTGAGACCATTTGGACCCAAACGGTGTTGAGACCTTTTGGACCAAACCTTCTCAAAACCGAATGGACCAAAAAGGTCTTTCAACACTTGAGCAATTCAAGGTTTCAATCAAGGAATCAACTATCAATTGAATCCTTGATTCATTCATCAATTGAATTATTGAATCATCCTTCAATTTGACCATCAATTAAGGTTTTGAACCCAATTGAACTAGGATTTATACTCAAGAAACCATCAATTAAGGTTTTAAAATCGAGGAACCTTCAATGGCTAACATTATGGAACTAATTCAATTGAAATCAATGAATCATCATCAAATTATGATATGACCTGACCTCAAATGGTCTTGAGGTTGTTTGGATGACCTACAAATGGTCTTGGTTGACCTCCAAATGGTCTTGAGACCGTTTGCTCCATCCATCATTAAAATTTGTGAAATTCAATTAGGGTTTGTATCATTGGATTGATCATCAAATTAGCTATTGATTGCATTTCAATTTGATATCTCTGGATCTTCAATTACTCAACCATACTCAACCCTAGACCTCCAAACGGTCTTGAGACCGTTTGGGTGATCTCCAAATGGTCTTGAGACCGTTTGGGTTAATCAACCCGAAGTTTTAAATCAACCAATTGAAATTTCAGCACTTAACCGGATTAGGGTTTCTATTTGGAGGATTGTCCATATATTGAATCAATCAATTGGATCCATTAGATCACTATCCAACATGTACTAGGGTCCTGACCTCAAATGGTCAACCCTTCTAAATGGTTTGGGATCCAAACCTCCAAACAGTTTGCAAACCATTTGGTCTCCAAACAATTTGGTGAAACCGTTTGGGCCAAGGTCTTAAAACCGTTTGCAATAGAAACTTGTTGGAATGTGTGCCTAAGATGATGTCATCATCATCAAGACTTAGTCCATCAAAAACTACTACCATTATCATGGTAGTTGCATCAACTAATCGAAGGAATTGTAAGAAGAGCAATTGAACATAATTGATTGAGAAATTGAATTCAATAATAATGAATAGGGGTTCAAGTTATATAACCCACCTCCAATTGAGCTTCAAAGGCTTGGAGCTTTACGTCAACAATGGTGGAAGAAGCTTTCTCAAACCACAAGGTTAGTTCCTCAAGCTTTTGAATGAAAAGGAATGGTTAGAATTGAAGATGGGATCGAGATAAGAAGAAATCATGCATTGATTTGTGATTTCCACCATGAAATCAAGGTGAACGAAGGTCAAGAAGCTTACCAACAGGTTGGGAGTCGTCATCCTGCTACTCCTAGCTCCCTTGGTCATTTTTTCAAGCAAAGAGAAGAAGTGGATTCGAAAAAGCCTTTGGTTTGAGTTGTAAAAGGTGTTTTTATAAGAAAATCAATGAGAGAGAAAATGCCTTATAAAAATCTTTTAATTCCAAAATTGGTGCCACCTCTCCCCATTAATTCCTTGCATGCAAAGATATCTTCCTCACCTTTGAATTCCCTTCCATTATCCATGAATTAAGGGAAAAGAAATTAAGCACCTTAATCATATAATAGTAATATCCATAAATTAGTGGATATTTCTTTTTTATTTTCTTAATGTGAGTGGGTTCTCCACTCACGTAGATATTTCCTTTGCCTTTAAAAGGCAAAAGGACGTTCACACTTGAGCAAATCCAAACATCTCATTTTTGGTTGAAGGCTCTTCAATTATTTTATTTATTTTTGCATTAAATTGAATTAAGGTTTCAAGTATGCTTAAATCTTGATTATTTTAATATCAAGATTCTCTCTCCATCAAAGTAGTTCAAATGAGATGCCTCTCTCATTTTCTTGCCTATATAAGACACCAAGAATATTAGGGACCTTATTGAGGTGTAAATTTGCATATTGAACCCTAGGTTTTGGGTAAATTGCACATTACACCAAAACTAGGTTTTAATGCACAAACATTGCTTTATGAGCTCTTTCTTGGTACTCAGGCTTGTGGTAGCCATACCTCTGCATCATCTTCATTCTCATGATGCTTGAACACATGAGGAACATATTATCATGCACAGTTTGCAATTTAACCCCTCAACTTGGGTAATTTGCACTTTAGTCCGACACAAGCAAAACATTATTTTCAACATTATTCAAAATGGACTAGAATTGAAATATAAGTTCCTCTTGAGCCTTAATTACTTTTCAAAAGATAATATCAACCATATAATTATCTTTCTTAAAAAAACACCTAGGGTTAAGGCATAACCCAGGTCAGGGATGTTATAACTAATCCTAAGGTTTGGATCATTTGAAATTAGTTCAGGAACAAAATCCCAAATATGGTATGAGTTATACACTTATATATATCTATGATTAATAAATAAGTAATATGAATGAAATATGGATAAATATTTGAGATAATTGGAAATATGTAGAAAAAAATTAAGAATCATATAATGTGCAAAAGAGATCATTTTCCATTAATAAGATGGAGATAATAAGTAATTAGTGCTAATTATTAATAATTAATAGTAAGTAATTGGATTTTTCATAATAGATCATGTCATATAATGTAAAGAGCTTGTACACTTAAACCAAACTAATAAAGGTGTCATTTGTGATAAAATGTAACCATGTATGTCAATCCATGTAATAACATATGCCAATCTTCATATATATACTTAGTATGAATTAATAAATTATTATTCAAAAATCCATGTAATAATGTATTGCAAGATTCATATAATGATATATATATAAATATAATGAAAACAACAAGAAAACTAGATTAGAGAAGAAGATCTTACTTGAAGAAGGTAAGAAACTAGGTTAGAAGGCTCTCAAAAACCCTAGAGAAGCTTGATTAAAACCCTAAAGCAACATGCATCCAAGCTTTAGCTAAGCTTGATCCTCCAAGGGATCTTCCTCCACAAAATTATGGGTTTAGGTCCCTCTAGAAGCAAGAGCAATAGGGAGAAGTAAAAGGTTTACTGGTGAGAGAGGTGAAGGGTATATATATCCAAGAAGATAGAGAAAGGTGGTAAAAAGGTTGAAAACTAGCTTGCCATGTGTCAAAACCCAAAAACCACCTTTTTCATGCATATCAGATCTTCCATCAAATATTTTACCAAGGTAATCCATCAGTTCATTCCTTGGTGAAGTCATAAAGTTGTATCATAAGAGAACCCATCAGATTGTACACCATACTTAGCAATTTTGCAAGCCCTGATCTTCCATCGGATTGTGTACCTCAACCAGGACCTCAAGGAGGACCATTGAATCATTCACCCACTTAGTGAAGCCATTGAATCATCAACATATATGGTGAACCATCTATTCTAACACTTAGTTGAAAATCCATTGGTTTTTAACCTTCAAGAGAAAGAAACTAACATCCAATGTCACATCAAACCATCCAAATGTGCAAATATATCAAACATTATGAAGAGTATTATGAAGCATAACATGTATGTGTGAAAATTATAGACAGAACCCTGGAAATGGGAAAATTGCACAAAAGTCCACATAAGCACATATATTGCAAAACTTAAGCAAATAAAGTCCAAACTTGACCAAATTTGAAACTTTGCTTTATCATATGCTATCAAAGCATAACTTGGGGTTTTATTATGGAGTTACTCACCCAATTAGATTAAGCAAGCATGTTCAAGCAGAAAGTCAGGTCAAGGGTCTTACAACCATAAACCCCTAATAGGGATTTCACCCCCCAAAATCCATAGCGAACAAGGATGGGTACTTCCTACACATCTCATACTCTAACTCCCATGTGGATTCCTCCACGCCAAAGTGTTTCCACAACACCTTCACTAAGGTTATGCCCTTCTTCCTCGGCTTCTGCACTAGCTTATCTAGGATCAAGATAGGACCTCCAACATAAGAAACATCCTCATCTAACTCAACCTCTATTGGTTGTATCGTCTATTCTGTATCAGGATGACACTTCCTCAGCATGGAAACATGGAAGACGTTGTGAAACCTGAGTAACCCTAGTAGTAACTCGAGCTTGCACGCCACCTTTTGAATTCATGCCAAGATAGGATAAGGTCCCATAAACCTAGGAGCCAGCTTACCCTTCTTACCAAACCTCAACACACCTTTCCAAGGGGAAACCTTGACATACACATAGTCTCCAACTTAGAAATCTAGTGGTCTGCAATGATTATTAACATATGACTTATTTGTGTCATGAGCTACCTTCAACTGTTGCTAAATCACCTTCATCTTCTCCGTCATTTGCTAAACTGACTCATGACCTGATAGTTGATACTCATGTGTCTCGTACCAACAAAGAGGTGATCAACAATGCCTTTCGTACAAAGCCTCATACGCTGCCATGTGTATGCTTCTATGATAGTTGTTGTAATAGGAAAACTCAATCTGACTCAAGTGGACATCCCAACTGCCAAGAAATTGAAGAACATATACTCTCAAAAGATCCTCTAACGTCTGAATGGTCCTTTCTGACTGACCATCTATCTATGGGGGAACAGTTGTGTTAAACCTCAGTTGTGTCCCCAAAGCTATATGCAGACATTCCTAAAACTTGCATATAAATTGAGGACCTCTGTCAGATACTATGGTGATTGGTATGCCATGCAAAATGTTACATCCCTGACCTAGGTTATACTTTAACCCTAGATGTTTTGTTTAAGAAAGATAATTATATGCTTGCTCTTATCTTTTGAAAAGTAATTAAGACTCAAGAGGAACTTATGTTTCAATTTTAGTCCTTTTTGAATAATGTTGAAGACAATGTTTTGCTCGTTTTGGACTAAAGTGCAAATTACCCAAGTTGAGGGGTTAACTTGGAAACGTTACATGATAAAATGTTCCTCAAGTGTTGAATCATCATAAGAATGAGAATGATGCTGAGGTATGGCTTCCACAAGCCTGAGCACCAAGAAAGAGCTTCTTAAGGAATGTTTGTGCATTAAAACCTAGTTTTGGTGTAATGTGCAATTTACCCAAAACCTAGGGTTCAATATGCAAAATATCACTTTTAGAGAGTCCCTAATGTTTCTTGGTATCAATTAGAGACAATAAAATCTGAGGGGAATCTCATTTGAATCTCTTTGGGGGAGAGAGAATCTTGATATTAAAATAATCAAGATTTAAGCATAATTGAAACCGTAATTCAATTTAATGCAAAAATAAATATATGAATTTAAGTGCCCATCAATTCATAAGGTTTTGGTTGAAATCCTATAGTTCATGGACGTTCAAATGCCTTGAGTTGCACCGAAATATCCTAAGTAGGTGAAGAAATCCACTTACATTTGTTAATTAAAAAGAATTGTCCACTAAAAATGGATAATAGTGTTATAATGATTGAGGTGCTTAAAGTGGTTGCTTTTAATTCAAGGATAAACGAGAGGTTTTTGAATGCAAGTAAGATGGATTCAAAGGCAAGGAAGTGGAGGGGGGCATGTGGCAAGAAAATGGATGGATTTCCTTCTACTTTCTCTCTCCTTGAAAATCAATCACATATATTCAATTTTCTCCTTATTTGAAAGGCCATTTTTCAAACCACTTTGTTTCTTTGCTTGGGCTGAAGACTAAGGAGCTTAGGAGCAAGAGGAGAACGTGCCCCAACCTGTAGGTAAGCTCCATAGTCATCTTTAACCTTGAATTCATGGTGGAAATTGAATTTCAACACTCATTCTCTTCTTTTCTCCATTCAATGCTCAACCTTGATCATCCTTGGCATCCAAAGAGTTGAGAACGGACCTTGGACAGTTGAGGAAGCTTCATTCACCATTAAAGACGTGAATCTTGAAGCTTGGAAACAACTTTGAAGGCGGGTTATATAACTTTAACCCTTAAATGTTATTATTGATTTCACTTCTTCATCATATGTTGAATCTTTCTTCTTTCCCGAAATTCCTTTTGATTAGTTGATGAAATCACCATAAGAATCACAGTAATTTTTGAAGGTTTGAAGCTTGAAGATGATGATGTCATCTTAGCACACACCTCAATAAATATCATGAGCAAACAGTTTTCAATTTTGATGACCACACGGTCTCAAGACCGTTTGGTGATCAAACGGTCTCAAGACCGTTTGGGGTCAATTGCTGGTATGGATGGATGAAGATTCAATGGTTCCAATTGATCTAATCACAATGGTTATAGTAATGGATAATCCATTACTATAACCCTAAATTAATTCAAACGTTTTCAAGGTGGAATGGACCAAACGGTCTCAAGACCATTTGGAGGCCAAACGGTCTCAAGACCATTTGAGTCCAAACGGTCTCAAAACCATTTGGAGGTCAAGGGCTGTGATGGATGGTTGGAGATCCAAGGGTTACAATCTGATGTACTTTCAATAATCCAATTGATGGATGGTTCCATGTTGGAAAAACCTAAATCGATTTGATGATGGAAATCCTTTTTGGTCCAATCGATTTTGAGGTGGTTTGGATCAAACGGTCTCAAGACCGTTTGAGTACAAATGGTCTCAAGATGGTTTGGAGACCAAACGGTCTTCAAACCGTTAGGAATCAAACAGTTTCAAAACTGTTTAAAGCCCAATCGGTTTCAATGTTGAGATGTCCATTCAGTTTCAAATGTTGGTTGGTCCAATCGATCTCAATGATGATATGTGCAAATGGTTTCATGGGTTGAGTGCCCAAATGGTTTCAAAACCGTTTAGAGGGCAAACGGTCTCAACCCTAGATGCCCAAACAGTTTCAAAACCGTTTGGAGGGCAAACAATTTCAACACCGTTTGGAGGTTGAGGGGTCAAAACCGTTTGGAGGTTCAATGCAACCAAAACCGTTTAAAGACTTAATGTGATGAAAGATCAATTAACCCCGTGATTGTTAATAATGTATATCAAAGATACTTACAATGGTGGTACCTTTAAAGTACTAGGGTGATTAGTACCCTTAGAGGGGTTAACCTTTGATGCTTATGGAAATAATATCTCAATACATTATGCTAACCCTAAATGTATGTACTTGAATAAAGGGTTGACCTAATCTAATCAAGCTTTAAGTAATCAAAATCCTAGAGAGGATGAGAGAGAGAGGAATTCATACATGTATAATAATCATGTAGTGGTTAATCCTCAACACTTTCAACATGAATACAATATGTAATTAGGGTATGATCCTTGATAAAGAGATCATGAAACCCTAATCAAGAAGGTTGATGAGCCCTAACCCTAATTTAGGGAAATGCTAAGTGAAACCCTAATCTAGGGTAATGGTGTAACCATAATCTAGGGTCATGAAGTGAGAAATCCCAATTTAGGGTAATATAATGAAAAACCCTAATTTAAGAGGATGCTTCATGAAACCCTAATTTTGGGTAAGGTTACATGAAACCCTAATTTGGGGAAAAGTTATAAGGAACCTTAATTCAAGATAATGATGTGTGAAACCCTAATCTATGGTGGTGCCATGTGAAACACTAATGCATTAATGTGATGTGAAACCATAATCTAGGGTGATGCCATGTGAAACCCTAATGCAGTAATGTGATGTGAAACCCTAATCTAGGATGATGCCATGTGAAACCCTAATCTAGGGTGATGCCATGTGAAACCCTAATATAGTGATATGATGTGAAACTCTAATCCAGGGTGATGCTATGTTATGCTATATGAAACCCTAACCCTAATATAGGGTGAAGGTATGTGAAACCCTAATTTTGGGTTACAGTGCATGAAACCCTAATCTTGGGCAATATGATGATAAACCATAACCATAATTTTTGGTAATGGGATGAGTATCCCTAATTGACATGAATTGGGAAACCCTAACCCTAACGAGGGAATAATGATGCTATCCTTACATTGCATAGTGCTGATATGTAATTGATATAACTGTTGTCATGTGTACTAACCATGCAGGTAGCATGAGAATTTGGGCATAGCCAGGTATGAGCTATAATGTTTCATTATTGAAATTGTTTTATGGGCCTTGTGAGCCATAATATGCTTTGTTGCCTAGTAATAGGTAACAAGAGATTAAATGGGCTTTGAGAGCCATGTGAGATGCTTGTGTAGCAAGTATCATGTTTACCTTGATCAAATGACCTGAAGGTATTAGTTACCTGATAAGTGGTAACAAGTGTTCTTTGATGAATTGAGGGTTTGAATACCCATATTCCATAATCATGATGATGAGATGTTAAGGGATGAGAATGCACATGATGTGACAAGGGATTGAGATCCCAATGTTTTATAAAGCTTTGAAAAGTACTTGATAGAAGTATTACACATTCCTTGTAGCATTTGTTATAATAATTTATGTTTGAAAACCTGACTGATGCTAAACGAATATGGTAATGTACTTAATTAATCAAGTGAAATCTTATCATGTAGAGCCCTGGCCATAGATCCATCATCGTCAGTAGTTGGTGATGGTGAAACAGGTTTTCCCACGGGATCTCCTGGAGGGCATACTATTGAGTATGTGGGGGTTATGGGTGCGAATATCCTTACGCCCTAATGTGGGATTGATGTGAGATAAACATTAAATCTCTTAGTCCTTCATTATATGTGCTGGGATGGATGTATCATGAATCTCCCGATAATGTTAATGCCGGATCGATGTGAGATAAACATGAAATCTCTCGATTGCGAAGAGAGTACAACCGCCACTGTAACTCTAAAGAGAAGTTGCCAGTATACCCTAGAAAGCTATTTAGCAGAGACACAAGATGTCCTGGATTTTGTACTCACACTGACTGAGGAGGATGAGGTCATTGAAATCCAGCTCTTCCTTGACCTATGTATGGAACCGATGCTTTACGCTGTCGTGGTCGGTTGGAGTATGAGCGGTATACCTCATCTCCTCAGGGCTTAAGTATGATTGTAAAATGTAACCAGTCGTGTAGCGTATTTGCTTAAGGTTGAAGTATGAGAATCATTGGTTGATGTTACATTGCTTAGCGTATCCTAGATGGATAAATGTTATACATGTTCTTTAATTCCTAATTGGATAAGTGACATGCTGCTTTATCAAGTTATAACTAAAATGCTTTGAATATGAATATTGCTCTAATCTGTTTAGACATTGATTTATTTGCTGTTGAATATATATGATTCCTCTGCTCATTTTTATTCTATTAAACTGCAATAATAATTTTTTTGGCAGAAAGTTATATCTCTCGCTGGGACTGGGTCTCACTCCATTGGTCACCAACACTTTTTAGGTAGACATGGAAGAAGAGGCAGAAACTCTACAGCAGGGGAAGAGCAGTAGCAATAGCAACATGGACATCAGTGATATTCTAGGTGGAGGCACTGGCTGTCATATTTTGTATAGAGAGTCCTATATGTCATCTCTATACTCTCAGGTCCTCGGAGTTAGTAGTTAGTACTTTTAATGAATCGATCTGAGATTTTGGCTTGATGCCTCAAGGTTCTTATGCTTCCTGTGTATAGTTTTTACAGAGCAGTTGATGCTTGTAATCCTCGAGAAGGGATGGTACATGACATGTACTTATGAACCAGGATGTAAATAAAATACATTGGTTCTTGATAAAAGAGTTTTCCTGTGCTTGGATCTCTTTGTAAATGGTTTTAATTTTTAGTAATTTTCAGTAATCCGCTGTTAATGATCGCTTCTGCTTAGTTAATTATGTTTTGTTCAAATAGCCTGTCACACAAACAAACTATTTCATCAACATAAATTTGTGCCAACTAATATGTTGTATAGGTGGTCTTGACTGGAAAGAAGTGAGTAGTCTTTGTCATCCGGTCAACGATCACTGAAATGGAAATATGAACTTTGGCTATCCTTGTAAGGCCCACCACAAAGTCCATGATTATATGATTCCATTTCCATTATGGAATTGACAACGGCTGCGAAGTCCCTACATGCTTCTGATGCTCCACCTTGACTTGCTGACAAACTGGACATTTGGACACAAACTATACAACGTCATGCTTCAAACATGGCCACCAATTCAAATCCTTCAGACTATGATACATATTTGTACTTCTGGGATGCATCACATACATTGAGGAATGAGCCTCCTCAAGTACCATATCCCTCAGACTGTCAGTGTTAGGAACTATTGTTTTGTTGTGGAAGTACATTGTCCTATCATATAACTCATGGAAGCCATCATGCTTCCACTGTCAAACTCCGATCTGATGTTCTGAATCATAGTATCATCTTTTATGCATCTTTGATCTATTGTATCAATACCAGTTTGACCTACAACTATTCTAACAACCCTGCCAACAAAGATTCTTCCAATTTTATGTTCATCTGCTGAAGCTACATTAACATGTGTTGCTTACAACACCTCATGGAGTGTAACTGTGCTTTATCTGCAGACAATGATGAAGATGACTTCCTGCTCAGTGTATCAACCACCACATTTTCTTTTCCAGGATGGTAGTCTATCGTGCAATCATACTCCTTGATTAGTTCCATCCACCTTCTTTGTCTCATGGTTAGATCATGCTTTGAGAAGATATACTAAAGGTTCTTGCGCTAAAGATTTGATAGTTTTCCCCATACAAATATTGCCTCCAAATTTTTAGGGCTAGAACTACAATGGCTAACTGTAGATCATGGGCTGGATAGTTCTCCCCATATTTCCTAAGTTGTCACAAAGCAAAAGAAATCACATACTTTTTTTTACGGCAAACAGATCCATTCATTACTCAAGCCATACGACATCTACAAGTAGAGGAGTACAACCAGAAGAAACCTAGATCAGTCAAGAACATAGATCTAACACCACTACCACTCATATTGGAATGAGATTGAAATACTTCTACATAGAACTCTATTCTTCGTGGCTGACCAAAGCAGCTATTGTGAGAGATACCTTCAACTTGAGCATAAGGCAGCGACATTAAGCATGAACCCGACCGAGATTCTGTCTGATTGTTGACTCTACCATCCATGGCACGGCTCGAGCAGCAAAGAACCTGGGCAAAAACAAGACCAACCAGGGATCTCGTCACTCTCACGAAAGGAGAGACACCCAAACCCCGAAGGGAGAGACAAACGCCGAAGGAACACAGTGAGAAGAAGGCAAGAAACTGCCTATAACTAGGACCAAACGAAAGGCAGGGAGCTGACACAGACTGAACTGAAAAATAGAGCAAAAGTAGCAAAGCGAGAAACGCCCACCCCCAGCAGATTCACACCAAAAACTTCGTGGCGGCCACCTCCTTGCCTCCACCAAGCGACCATCTTCACCGGAGATGAAGCCACCACCCAGAAAAGCACCGCCCCACCACCCTGAAGCCCCGATATAAAGGCACGGAGGACGAAGGTGACAGAGAGGAGAGCCAGCCAGCTGCAGCCCCAACGCCGCACGATCTGTGAAGAGGACAGTCGCCCGACGAACGCCCAGGGGGAGAGGGTGGCTACGCACCGGCAGCCGACCACCTCCCCTGAGCGGGAGAGTCGCGCACACTAACCCTAGCGCCTCCGGAGAGTAGCCACCACGGAACGCAGACGGGCTGCTCGATTCTGACAAGAAATCACATTCTTATCCTACATCAACACACATCCTAAACTATTCTTCGAAGCATTATAGAAAACAATATAACCTTTCCTTGTTCTGGAAACACTAACACTTGAACACTTGTTAAATTCTCCTTTAACAACTGAGAAGAATGCCAACACTTGTCCTTCCAAACAAAAGGAACACCCTTCCTAGTCAACTTGGTCAAAGATAACACTACAACACTAAAATTCTTAATGAACCTCCTCTAGTAACCTGCCAAACCTAGGAAGCTTCAAACCTTAGTTGGTGTCTTGGGCTACTCACACTCTAGTACTGACTCCACCTTCTTAGGATCTACACAAACACCTTCAGTAGATATGACATGACCAAGAAAGGACACCTCATTCAGCCAAAAATCACACATATTAAACTTAGCATACAATTAATGTTGCCTCAACAACTCCAATGCTTGACGAAGATGCTGCTCATGTTGTTGTATGTCTCTAGAGTATATCAAGATGTCATCTATAAACACCACTACAAACTGATCAAGATATAGTCTGAACACTCTATTCATCAATTCCATGAACAATGTCAGTGCATTGATTAGTCCAAATGACATAACCACAAACTCATAATGAGCATACCTAGTCCTAAAATCAGTCTTAGGTATGTCATCAGTTTTGATCCTCAATTGGTGATACCCTCATCACATATCTATCTTGGAAAACAATGTAGAACCTCTCAACTGATCAAACATATCATCTATCCTTGGCAATGGATACTTGTTCTTCACAGTGACTTTGTTCAACTATCAGTAATCAATGCAAATCCTCTTAGAACCATCCTTCTTCTTTACAATAAGTACTGGAGCACCCCAAGGGGAAGTGTTCAGTTGTATAAAACCCTTCTCCAACAACTCTTGCAATTATTTCTTCAGCTCTTTCATTTCTGCTAGTGCCATCCTATAAGGTGCATGAGCTATGGGTTGCGTTCCAGGAACTAGATTGATCTCAAAATCAATCTCCCTATGAGGTGGAATGCCAGGAAACTCTTCTGAAAAAACTGTTGGTATAGTATTCCCAAAGAGACAATCATATGATGATTGCAATGAGGCATATGATACTTGATTTGATAATGATAAAGGTAATTCCATCTATTATGTTTGTCTCAGTCATGAGATGATGACACATACATGATAGATGTCTAAAGATGACGTGACTCGATGACATATGTATTCATGTTAAGGACCTGAACAATGTGACCATATGCATGTTAAGAGTACATATATTCTTATTATGTCCCTAGTCAGATATTATTGTGGAAGCAAATTAGACAACAATAATAAGACTAGAGTGTGTGTTGACTGATGATAGTCTCATTAGTCATGATATGTGATATCAAGTTAAGCACACATATATATGTTAGAGAACAGTATATCAGACAGACCCACCATAAGAGTGATACATGGATACCATGGAATAGTAGTCATAATCATCTCTCATAGTAATAGTGGTTCTTAGACCTGAAATCAATGCACTCATCACATGTCATTGGTATACTTTGACATCATCAAACGCAATCTTGAAACATGAGTTGTTATAACAGTGATGATTAAGTACTTTGACACATGGAGACTTGACTGTGAGTGATAGATATGGGATTTGTCCCTCCTACAAGGAGTATGATATCTAGGGCCCCTTGATAAGCGAGACTGAGAATTGTATGGCCATACTCATGTGATTCAATATATGATATGTTGATTCACATGCATCTCAGACAGTCTGCTCTAGGTCAAGGAACATGGATTGAATATTGAAGAGGATGATGTTCTGTGCCTCGAGTTCAATCCAAATGTCAGTTATAAAAGAACTATACGATCACTATAACACTAACAACAAATTTTAGGTTGAAGTTGTTCTCCAACTTTCTGAGTTACTTAGGTAGTAATGATGAGTTACTAGATTCTTCTCATTGCTTGTGATGTCATAAGTTGTTATGAACATTCACTGCCAACATAAATTGGAACCTGTAGGGTCACACACATAGGATACCTCTGGAAGAGGAGATTGACCATGAATGGTGTTTAGATTGAGACTAAATGTGTTTAGGTACTCAACTAAACATACAATTAACTGACTGGACTCGGAACTATCAAGTTCAAGTGTTGAACTAGCTGCTTAGAGTGTTAGGTCAATTGGAGACTGCATTGGCAATGTCAAGACTGCCAACCGACCGGTTCACCCTTGTGAGCCGATCAGATGGTGTGTGCCAACTGACCAGTTCACCCAGGTGAGACGATCGGCTGGTGCGAGCCAACTAACCAGTTCACTTGGTGAATCAGGTGTCTCACAGTCCTGCCAACTGAGGAAATTGGGATTTGCCCAGTTGGAGAAAAACTTTCATGTTTCACTTGTTCAATTCGATTAGAATAATGATTAATCTTTGAATTAATTAGAAACGATTAAGAAAAGTCAATTGTGGGCAAGTCTGGGAAGTTAGATGATCAGTTCACTTAGTGAACTGACCGGTTCACACTCTCAACCGACCAGTTCACTAGTGAAACGATCAACTCACCTTGCCAAATGACAGTTTTAGTTATGAAATGAGCATTTTGCATGTCACAATACAAAATATTCATGGAATTTCTAGATCCTTCTACTCCCGAATAGACTGGGAACCCTGACACTGCCCGCTACTATAAATAGAGGGGTACATGGGGCTTCTTAGAGCACACAACTCAGAACATCAGTTACTCCACAAGGTTGTTGTCCTCTCTAGTTTTGGTAACTGAGAGATCCCGATCAAGTGCAACCTGACTAGGGAGGCACAATGAGGGATAGACAACTACAGAAAAGCAGTCTGAGTTCGGGAGAGCAGGTTGGTGCTAGTACACTAATAGGAGGGTCATCTCCTTCCTGCCAGTTCTTCTAGAACGGTAGGAGTTCCAGGTGGTCCATGTGGACTATCTACAGAGGCAAGAGATGTCTACCGCTCAGGAGGACATATCAGTTACAGTCTATGGTGGAGGCCAGAGTCCATGGTGAAGACTAGGAGCTGTACAGACACCGTTTAAGACATGGCATTGAAGACCGCACATGGCTGCAAGGTATTGTCACTGGGCAAGCCCCAGGACCAGGTATATCTCACTAAAATCATCGTTCCCATTACATAGTCATTGATGTGATATCCTATTATGGCTTAATGGCCAGTAAAATTTTTGTTTTTGCTGCCTACTCTGAGGCCATAAAATCCAATAGTAGTATCAGAGCCATGTCAACGTATTGTGTTTTGAAATAAATCGATATGATTGGATTTTGGTTTTACCATCATTTATTTATTACATACGATGTGAATATTTAAAATGACTAATGTGCATATCTGAATAAATACCACATGCAACCACAAACTAATATACATATATGATATGGTATATATACAATTGATACATGTCGCCCTAAAATAGTTTTGATGGTGAATGTGTAGCAAGATTATGTCCGATAAACCCTATGTGTGCTTGGTTGGTTATAGTTGTCTGCACCTCAGTTTGCATACCGAGCCTCTACCTTCTATTCCACATGTAACTCAAGATAACTCGAGATCCTTTCTCTTCTACCTTTGCTCCCCTCAAATGTAACTTGAGGTTTCCCAAAGATTATGTAAAAGTAGGATAGTTTGTTTTCTGTTGCATCGAAGAAGAAGACACTCAACACCATATGAGCCGACTGCCTAGAGGACCAAGGAGGATTGCGAAGGAGCCAGATCGACCGGCTGATGGCCCAACTGCTTGTTGGAGGTTTCTAGACATCAGAAGCTAGACCAACCAACCAACTGACCAGGAGGCGAGCCGATCATGTCATATGATGAGCCGATCAACCCGGAATGGTTCAAGAAAAAAGATCTTCATCAACAATAGGTTGCATATGATGTAGATCTTAGATGATTGTAATTCCTTATGGCTCTAAGGAATTACAATAGGATGGACATAATCATTGCTTTTATCGATATTTCATGTTTCTTGATGTGGTTGTAGCATGTATATGATACATACTATATATGTGGTGATTGGATATGTATATGTACTTAAATAAAATCCATCAAATACAATATTAAGTTGAAGATGCCTTCCAAAAGCAGCACACTTGAAAATCTTATTCGACTAAGTGTGGGCACACCTTCGCATGGTGCACTGTCTACCTTGTGGAAGTTTGATGATGAATATGTGGGTCTGGCTTCGTAGGGTTCATATTCATCATGTTGGCTTTTGGGTCAGACTTAACTTGGTGACCTTGATCAGATCAAGCAGCTTGAGGCATGCAGATGTTTATGGCAAAGAGTTGCACATATCATCTATCCAAGAATTGCATATGATGCAATTGGCATGATTCCCTACCTTAACAATTGGTCATGAGTGCCAGAGTTGGTTGGGTATTGATGCAATTGTTTTGGATCTTAGCCACTAGAAGATTATACACTGCAATCTTCTGAATTGATACTTGAGGGTTATCAATTTGTATAAAAATTGTGGGAGGGATAAATAATTAAAGGCCTAATTATTATCGTCAAATTTATCAAATCAAACAAATAAAAAATGTTTTGAAAAAGTTGCAAATTCTTTTGTAGAATCCAAATGACAAACACAATTACATGCCACCATTGTCACCTGTTTGACATTGAAAAGGGAAATAACCTCTTTATAGAGGATCTCGAGAAGATGATAGAGATAGAGATCTCTACTTCATGACCTAAGAGGAAGTAAGCTAGAAACTATGTGGAGAAGGATTTGCTACCATTACAGTTACATTATGGCATTCATGGGCATATAATAGAATTAGTGAATCGCTATTATATACCTGCCATCAATGAAAACATCATACATCTTGTATGGGAAAAAGTGTTATTGACTGATGTTTCATTTGAAAGATATTATCTTTGATGGTAGTGCCTATGTCTCATTAATGATACTTGATAGTAAAAGAGACAAATGTGTGTGACACATGTAATAAATGACATGATAACTCAAACTTGAATGCCTATAGCGATGTCATATAGAGCGCATAAATGGGAATTCATATGATGGATATCTGGACTCTTTTGGTTGTTGAACCAATAGAGACATGCTAATCTCATTTATTGTGCAAAATGACAAAGGTTCTCACTAGATGTAGTGCGAGGACGATTATTCTATTAAGGATTATACATATTGATGTATATAGTCCTTTTAGAATAAATGCTAAATGTAATCAATAGTACTTCAATGTAATTACTGATGACCTCAATAGATATGATAGTTTTTATTCAGTGAAATACAAACATGAATCTCTTGAAGTGTTCAAGAAGATCAGAATGAAGTACATAATTATCTTTGTATAAGTATTAAATTTTGATATGATCGATTTGGAGATACTTTGAACCAAGAGTTTGAGAACCTTCTGGAAGATCATAATAATGTATCATGATGGAATCCATCTGAAACACAATGATAGTGTATCATGAGAAGTGTATCAGAAAGAAGGAACCACACCTTGATAAGTCAGAATGTGATTACTAGATAAAACTTCAAATTTCCTTTTGGGCACATGCTTTATACTGGGAATAAAGAGAATCAGAAAATGTTGTGGAATCTCAAAGTTCCTTAAGTAACACACAAAACTCATGGTTCTGGTAGAACACACCTATAGCTTGAATGATATATGATATCTTATGGACAAGAAGACGGTGATTTTTGTTGGATCCTAGATGGGTGATTAGATTCTCTAGAGGGGGGGTGAATAGAGCTGAATGTACTTAAACAAAATTCATTTGACCTTCAAGATATATGATAAGATAAGGTTGCTAAATAGGTAATTTGAGTGAAACTAAAACATGCATAGCAAGGATGAGAGAGATTGAGCAAACACAAGTAGACAATCTATTTAGAGTGGTTCCACACTTCAACTAGAAGTATGTTAGTCCACTTACCTACAGAGGTCAACCTCTAGGATTTCCTAACCATTGCATTCTTATATTCGTTCATAAGACTTACAATACATGACCAAACAAAGGACTTACCTATCCCATACAAAGAGTCTTCAACCTTACCAAGGACTTACCCACTTTGCAAGAGTCTTCCGCCTTCTTCTAAGGACTTACCTACTCTTTCACAAGTTTTCAGCCTTCAAGGAATTACCCACTCTTCTTGGATCTTCCGCCTTTGACTTCACCTTCACTCAGAGAAACTTCCACCAAGGACTTACCCACTTGAGCAAGGAGTCTTCTGCCTTCACCAAGGGCTTACCCACTCTAGCTCTAAGTCTTCAGCCTTGATCTTCACCAAGGGACACCTTCCCTTGTTGTTCTTCACCTCTCTTAGACAAGAGAGAGAACCTTCATCTTCATAATTGAAATGAGAGATAGGGAGGTGGTGGAAGTGAGAACCTCACAAGATATACATGTAGGACTAGCTCTCTTACAATTCTCCTACTCACTCTAATGGATGTAGCAAGTGATTAAGCTTAGAGAGAGAGAGGAGGTTTGTAGGAAGCACTCAACTATAGAATAGGAACCTCACATAGAGTTTGCATTGAATGCTCAACCTTGTAATGAAGCCCAAGGGGTCCTATTTATAGCTGGGGATGCCTCTTAGCCTTTGGGAACACTTGAGAACAAAAACTAGCCATTTTGTGGCTTGCAACAGATATATTTTCACTTGTTGCAACTCCACAATGTCTAGAAGCACTTTTCTGCACTTTTCTGTACATTGCAATCGGTCGAGTTTCTATAAGGGTAACTCGACCAATAAAGTAAAAGACAAAGCCAATATTCAGACCATCGATTGAGTTTGTCCTGGGGAAACTCGACCAACCAATGAAAATCGAATTGGTCAGCTACTCCATCAGTCGAGTTCTGTGAAGTGTAAACTCGACCGATCAAAAGTCATTTTCAAGATCCAATCATGATCAGTTGAGTTTGCAACTCACAGAACTCGACCGATGAACAACCTGATGTGAATTTTGGAAAATTGCTTTTGAGTGCTTAAACATTCGATCTATGTGCTCCTAATTTTTTCTAAGCTTAATTACAAGTCATACAATCGTTACAAGTGATTTACAACATGATTCTAATGGATTTACATCATATTACAAAAATGTGCACTTGTATTGAGGTTGACTTGTCTTTTCTCCAATTTGATATGTGCAAGTTAGGGCAATTGGAGTGTGTCTATACCTAATCTGAAATCACTCAAGTAGAGACATTAGACACCAATATGTGGAATGGTTAGTCATCATCAAAACACGGGTTTAGTCAATTTAGACATGAGTCAACATTGACCTAATTGACCTTGAGTCAACAAGTTGATAATATGATGAGTCAATAGTCTACCTAGAAGCTAATGAGAACCAGAAATTGAGACATGGATTGAAGCCATGAAATCCAAGATGGACTCCATGTACATCAACAAATTATGACTTTGGTTGATCCAACTGAAGGGGTGAAACCCATAGGGTACTTTTAGGTCTTCCAGAAGAAGACTGACATGGAGGGTAAGTTGGTTGAAAAGACCCTAACCTTTTGTATCCATTTTGGTAGGTGATGTCTTATGAAGGTTTTTCTCCATGTTTTGCTCCTTACCCTACACTCATGCATGATGTTCATGTACTTAGAGGTTGGAGGGATGTTAGGTCCAGTTTTAGTTATCTTGTGTATGGTTTTCTCTTCCTTGGAAAAGGTTCTTCCTTGGTAATTTCTTGACCCATGACTTAGGATTTGGTGACTGGTTGTAGGTGACCTTTTTCTTCATGGTAACTATGGGTTCACCTTCAGTTTTAGTTCTATTTTTGTGACCTAGGGGGTGAATCTTGGGAGGTCGCGACACCCACCTCATCATGGTCGTGACCCTGATAGCTTTCGGGTCAAGATTTTCCTTTGAGGTTGAGTTCGACCTAGTGATGTTAGGTTGAGACCCTTTAGTGGGTGGTGGTCGAGTCACCCTTGGTGTTGGATCTACCTTGCTTGAGTTGAGACTCGCCCTAGAAAGTAGGGTCGTGACCATGATGGTGTTGGGTCATTGACATGGGAGGAGGTTGATCATCTTAGGCCGTGACATAGGTTGGGGTCGCAATATTGGTTGAGGTCAAGATACCATCTCGTTGAGATTATTCACGGGTGCGACATGGTCTAAAGGTTGAAGCTTGCGACATGTGATAGATGGTTGAGGTACATGAGGGTTGCAGTCGTGACATGAACCATAGTGGGTGGTCACGACCTATGTGGTTGTGGCAACATAGGTTGATTGTAGGTGGATGAGTAACACATGTATAAACCTAATGATAATCATATTTGTATGATATATAAGTCACATACAAAGCTATTTAGAATGCTATGTAATAAACTCTAATGATGTTCCCTAATACTTATACACTCCAAGATGGTGGAGGGTGATGGTTCTAGGGTTGATGGTTGAACCTAGTCTTGTAAACCCTAATCGATTAAAAAGGATTATAATGTTATGTGGTTTTCCTTCTCTCTTACTTATCAACTTCTAACCATGCATGTATTAGAAGATTGATAATCATAGGTAGTGAATGTTATTGTGAGTATGATATGATATAGGTTAAATGAGACTTGAGAGGCATGTTGAGGCACTTGTGATACGGGAATGATGTTGTGGATGGTCCTATGACTTGGTAGTGACTTGTGGCCTAATATAAGATGAGTTGAGGGATTGATATTCCATGGCATGCAACTTTGTTGATGATGTGATAAATGGAAATAATGCAGGCATAATGCAGTGATAGTGTGACAGGCTCACACCCTATATGTTTATATCTACTAGAAGAGTACTATGCCCTTATCTTTGTAGAATTTTTTATGATTTTATACGTTGTAACATGATTGATGCTAAAAGACACTTAATTGACTTAACTAGTCAAGTGGAAATTAATCATGTAGCTTTGCCCTGTGCCATAGATCCATCTCAGTGTCAGCACTTTTTGGATGGTGAAATGGGTTTTCCCTTAGAGGAAGCCTGGAGTCGTATACTGTTGAGTATATGCATTCACACGATTGGCTGCGGGCCATACCCTGATAGGAGTGTGGCTGTGGGTCGTAGTTTAGTGATATGCTGCTTATGAGGTTTCACAGGATTGGCTACGGGCCATACCTAGTTGACTGGTATGTGTTTGCCTTGTACTTGTGTACTGACCACAAGGTCTAGTGAGGTCATGGATTTTGATTCTTCCATAGACCTTTTATGGTACCAATTTCAACTTAGCAATGGTCGGTTGTATTTGGGTGGTACGACTCAAATCCTCAACGCATAATGAACTACGTAATCAGCAGTGTAGTATTCTTGATTAGGTTCAAATATGGAAATTTTGGATGAGGCCTTGCTTGCTTTGTACAGTTTAGTTGGTAGAAAATATACATGTTCTTCATATTCCTTTTATGATGATAAGATGTTTCATAATCTATTTGCAATTGCTTATTCAGTTAACAATTATTATCTACTTATCATAGTTGTAGCTTTACTATTGTTCCTTAATCATCTTATTTTTGCTAATAATAGTGTTGGTGGAGAGTTATATCTCCTGTTAAGATTTGGAATCTCACCCCATGGGTTTCCCAAATATTTTTAGGTGGACGTCAATGAGGAGGTAGAGATTGCGTAGCAGAGGTTGGGCGGCAACAAGAAGGATAGTAGCTGACAAGGTTGGAAGTGCTTCTGGTGGTCCTTTTGTTGTTAGAGTTCTAGAGTGGTCCCTATACACTCAAGTCTTCGGGGATAGTCTTTGGGTGTGTTTTGTAGATGTGTTTTTGATACATGGTTTGGCTTATATGTTCTTTTCACGTACAAATATGGTAGATATGTATATATATGTTTGGGACAAGTTTTCTTGTAATAGGCTAATGGAATACATGGTAAGTACTTTGTGGCATGAAAGGACTCATATGCAAAGGTTTTTGCTGCTTAGGAGCTTAATGAAAATGGTTTTAATTTCCAGTATTTTTGGTAATCTGTTTGATTGTGTTTTGGTTTCGCGGTTAGTTTTGAGTTATTTGTGGTTTGTGGCGTGGGGCGTCACAATCATGTTCAGATAGATTTGACTTGTGATACATTATCACAGTCCTTTCTTTGAAGGTTCTCAATGTATCAATGTAAATTATTTCAACATTTGATCAAATCAAAGTTTCTTAACACTTTCATAAAAGTCATACTTCATTTGTAATATCCTTGAATATTTCAAGAGATTTCCATTTTACTGAGAACATGTCATCATATTACCAATAAATGAATATGAGGTATTATCTATAAAATTCACTCCATAAGATCTTCATGCATCATATGTCTGAGGTCTAATGGAAAGGTTATCCTCCCACTACATCTAGTGAAGAATGTCATGTCACATTGTGCGTCAATAAGAGTTTGCTTGTTTCCTTAGGTTCAATGACCAAGGGATTTTCGATCAACATCATGTATTCTAGGCATTCAATTCTCATATTCACATAAGATGACTAATGCTAATTATAGTATTGAGTTATCAATTATAATCCTTTGGTATAATTATTGTAAACATTCATCTTTGGATCATTTCGCATATATATAGCAAGATGTTTTCGGGACAATGCCATGTAAGATCATATCTTTTGCAATAGAAGCACTAACAAATCTTTATTGATAATCCTCCTTGTCCATACAAGATGCATAAAGGAAATGTTTATATTCTAATGGAATAATGAACTAGCAGTTATAGTAACTCTATTACATGCCCATTGGGCTAAGATAAATTTAAACGTAGACTATGCCTTTCACAACCCTTGCTCCACCTTGTCCATATTTTTCCTTCTATGAGGGCTTTAACTTCTTGTAAGATCCTACACATTAGTATGTTAGATATATTATCTGACATCATATACCAAAACTTAAGAAGAATCAAATTTATCTTATATTGTTTATACCTAAAGTGGAGGCCTCAATTCCATCCTTGTTCTTTTTTAGTTCCTCTAACCAGAGTGGGAAATCTCTTTTCCAATGTCCAGACTGGTGACAATGGTGAAAATCACCTCTTTGTTTCTTTACTCCACCTTTTGCCTTGAGATATGAAGACTTGGGTTTTGGATAGATTTAGAACTCCTCTTAGCTTTTCCTTTAGACTTCCCCTTTGTCTTTCTAATCACCATCACATACTTGGTCTTGTCTTTCTTCATTTGTGTCTTAGTTGTCCTCAACATACCCAACAACTCTATAAATGGTTTGTCAAAGTCATTCATGTTCTAGTTCATGACAAACTGACTATACGCCTCTGATAGGAACTGTAAAATCACATTAGTGGCCAACTCGTGGCCCAAGGGGAATCCCAGTCTAGATAGGTTCTCCACATACCCAATGAGATTGAGTACATGAGGACCTACTGGACCTCCTTATGCCATGCTGTAATGAACAATGCCTTGAAGATATCATATCTCTCCTACCTTGCCTGATCTTGGAACATGTTCTTGAGATGTGTGACCATCTCAATCACATCCATGTTCTCATGCTACCTCTGCAACTCATAGTTCATGGAGCATAGAATTAGACACTTGACATCCAAAACATCTTCAATATGCCTCTTGTAAGCATCATTGTCAACCTTTGATGCATTTTGAGGTGGTTCCTATGGTTTTAGCATTTCCAGGACATAGAGCTTTCTCTCCTGTGTGAGAACAATTCTCATTGTCCTAAACTAGTCATGGAAGTTGTTCCCAATAACTTTGTCCATCTCAAGGACCGATCACAGAGAAAAGTGATTGTTTGTTGTTGCCATTTAGTTCTATAAAAGATTTGCAATTTTGTCAAAACTTCATTTTTTATTTCATTTGATTTGATTAAAGTTTGGGTGATAATAATTAGGTCTTTAATTGATCATCGTTCTCATTATTTTGTTAAAATTGATAACCCTCAAGTATCAATTCAAAAAATTACAACAAACAATTTTCTAATGAGCTATATCCAAGATAATTCAACTGTGTCCCGATCAACACCGCAAACATAGTCAATCATCAAGGTAGGCAACTTTTGCCAATTGCATCATATGCAATTATGGATAGATGATATGCACAACTCCTTTCCATAATCATCTGCATGCTTCTGGGCCCAGACACTTTGAGAATCACAAGTTAAGCCTGACCCAATAGCCAATATGATAGTAATGCACCCTGCGGAGGTGGAACCTACATTATTGCCATCACACTTCCACAAGGTAGACAACACACCACGCGGAGGCATAATCTATGCTTAGTCGAACAAGTTTTTCATGTGTATTTCTATTGGAAAGAATCTTATACTTAATATGTTTGATTGAGGGGTTTTATATATCATATATATACATATAATATATCCAAACACCACATATATAGTACATATCATATACATTCTATATCCCATAAAATAAATATGCAATATAAGAAAAAAGCGATGGTTATGGCCATGTATACTTGTAATTCCTTGGAGCCACAAGGAATTACTACCACCTAGGTCAATCATCACATCACATATATGAACTTGTTGTTGATGTAGATCTGTTCTTATCAATATGGGTAGATCAGTTCAACCGTTGAACCGATCATCTCACCTCTTGGCTGGTCGGTTGGTCCTCCTATCCAACTAAGATTTGGACTCCTTCCAAACGGCCTACTAGGACGGTCGTCTGGCTTCCTGTCCAATTGATGTATGGACTCCTTCCAAATGGTCAGTTGGGTCCACCACACGATTGTCTGGTTCCATTTCTCTGTCCTCCGTGGTCCTCCAAATGGTCATCTCGTCTCACGATCTAGTCGTCTTACCTGATGATAACCACCATCATTGTCGTTTCAAGAAAAGAAACTATCCTATTGCTACTTTATTACATTGAACAATAGAAACCTCAAGTAACATTCAAGGAGATCAAAGGTAAGAAAGTATTAAATTTACATTGGGAAGAGGGAGGTAGAGGCTCGGTATGTAGATTGATATAATTAAGAACCAAGTCATCCAACCACACACAAATAAAGGGTATTGGCCATAACCATGCTACACATCCACCATCAAAACCACTTTTAAGGATACACGTGTAAATTGCATATATATTAGTTTGGGATTATGTGGACTTTGATCGGATACGCATATGAGAGAAGTTTAAATATCTGCACCTTATGCAATAAATAATTGATGAAACCAAAATCCGATCATATTGATTATCCTAAAAAATAGTAAATTGAGGTGGCTCTGATACCACTATTAGAAAATATGGGCACAAACTATAGCAGCGGAAACAACAAAAAAAATCATCTATCTGTATTCCCATAACAGCAACATCACGTAAACTACTTTGAAATAGGAATGACGTTTTAGTGTGTTATACCTAGTCCTGGAGCAAACCTAACGACAAAACTCACTTCTTTGCAACTACTGACAAGTTTCTCTTGGAAGGTGGTTGTGTAGCTCCTCGTCTTCACCATGAAAAACTATTTACTCAACCTTTACAGTGACTCTGGTGGTCTCTCCATGGACTATAGGTTAACTTTACTTTCCAAGCAACAACCAAAGGACTCCTGCCTCTAGAGTAGTCCACACAAACCAACTAGAACTCTTTTCGTTCACCAAGAACAGATATGAAGGAGTTCTCCCTCTCGTTGGTGTACTAGTCACCAACCTACTCTCCCACAATGACAACTTCTCACTTGTTCTCTCCCATTTCCTATCCCTCCCTGTTGTGTAGGACTTTCCTGGGCTCTTTTGGTTACCACAACCAGAGAGGACAATAGTTGTCAGAGTAACTAATTCTCAGTTGTGTGTGTTATGTCTTGGGAACCCCCAATACCCCTCCTTTTATAGGTGAGGTTAGGGTCAGGGTTCCCAGTCTATGCGAGATTGTGTGGGAGTGGAAAGGACCAAAAGTTTGCAACCTGTGAGACAGTCATCTCACACTTACAAATGACAGTTTGGAAGTTTCCCAATTGGATACAAATTTGGAAATTTCGATTCTAATTAATATCACATATTAATTAACTTGCACTCCAAGTTTGTGAAATCAAAACTATTTGGGAAACATCTCAAACCTTCGTTCGGCCCAACCGAGCTATCTCACACAAGAGAGACACCCATCTCACTCACCCAGACACCCGTCTAGTGAGTCAAGATGAGCCGGTCAGTTCAAGGGAAGAACTAAGACAATTCGAACTCTGATCACTCTGACAACCGAAACGACCGTATCAACACTTGAGACACCCATATGGCTGCCCAAATGCCCGTCTCACTTAGTGAGATGGTCGTTTGGTAGACCACTTAGCCAATCAATCAATCTATTTTGTGAATTGAATACCTAAACACTTTAGTAATCAATCCGATTTTCATTCAAGATTAAACTCCTCTTCTAGATGAGTTCCTATGTATGTGACCCTATAGGTCCCATATCACATTGGTAGTGAATGTTCATAACTAGCTTATGACATCACAAGAAAAGAGTGGTGCCTATTCACATATCAGTGCTACCCAAGTGAATAGAAAGTTGGAGTACAACTTCAACCTACAATCTATGTAAGGTGTTGCAATGATTGTATAATTCCTTTGTCTCTAATATCCAGCATGAACTCGAGGCATGGAAGGTCATCCTCTCAATGTTCAATCTATGTTCCTTGAACCAAGAGCAGACTGTCTGAGATAATGTGATCTCAATATCATATATTGATTCACATGTGCATGCGCATGTGTTTCTCAGTCTCGCTTATCAAGTGGCCAGGATATCATACTCTAGTAGGAGGGATAAATCTCATATCTATCACTCACACTCTATCCCCATGAGTCAAAGTCACCCAATCATCACCGTTATAACTACCCATGTTTTAGGACTATTTTTGATGATGTCAAAGTGTACCCAACGACATGTGATGAGTGTAGTGATTTCAGGTCTAAAAATCACAATCACCAACTTCACCTTAAGAGATGACTATGACCACCACAACCATGTGTCACTCTCAAGGTGGGTCTATCTGATACACTATTCTCTAACATGTATCTGTATGCTTGCTTTGATATTGTTATATCATGACTAATGAGGTTTAGTCATTAACCAACTCATACTCTGATCTTATGTGTTATTCTTGTCTATCAACCTTCCACAATAACAACTGATCAGGGACATAATGAGAATATGTATATGTACTCTTAACATCCGCATGATCTCATCCATAAGGGTAGTAACTTGAATACATACGTCATTGAGTAATATAAGTCTCTAGACATTCATAGTGTTTCCTCATTACCTCATAATTGAATGAAACAAAATGAATTGGAAGCTTGCCTTTATAAGTATTAATCAAATCCTTTAAGGTATATTCCATGTCAATCATCACATGATTGACTCTATGGGCATACCTTACCAACATAAGGTTATATAACTCGCCTCAAGGATGAAGATGATCATCCAAATAGTAAGGTAACTCAATAAGTGAAGATGAAACCCTATCTTGCACTTCCCAAAGCTTCAAGATAGCTTTCCTCTTCAAGAATAAGGGTATATCTAGGGCAAAAGAGATAAGAAAAGAGGTTCTTCAACCACATGCACAAGTTTCCACCAAGAACTCTAGGGTACCACCCATGATTGAAGAGAGAAGAAAGAAAATAATAAGTAAACTAGGTTAAACAAGAAGATCTTACTTAAATAAGGCAATAAAATAGGTTAGAAGGCTCTCAACAACCCTAGAGAAGATTGATCAAAACCCTAAAGCAAAATGCATCCAAGCTTTAGCTAAGCTTCATCCTCCAAGGGATCTTTCTCCACAAAATGTTGGATTTAGGTCTCTCTAGAAACAAGAAAAAGAGGGAGAAGGAAAAAGTTAGTTTGTGAGAGAGATGAAGGGTATATATATCCAAGAAGAGAGAGAAAGGTGGTTAAAAAGTTGAAAAACTAGCTTGTCATGAGTCAAAACTCAAAATCCATCTTTTCCATGAATATCAAACCTTCCATTAGATCTTTTACCAAGGTCATCCATCAGTTCATGCCTTGGTGAAGTATCAAGTTGTATCATCAGAGAACCCATAAGATTGTACACCATACTTAGCCATTTTGCAAGCCCTGATCTACCATTCGATTGTCCACCTCAACCAGGGTGATCATCAGTTCTAGGACCTCAAGGGAAAGTGTAAGACCCCTGACCTTCCTTGATGGTTGAGCTTACTTACTTATAATAGATGGATGCTTAAAACCTTAATCAAACCCAAATCCATGATTTGATATCATGTGACAAAGCTAAGTTTCCAATTTGGTCCATATTGGACATTGTTTGAGTGAGTTTTGCAATTTATGTGCTAATAAGACTTTTATGCAATTTGTCCATATCTAGGGTTTTATATGTAATTTGTCACATATATGTTGTGCCTCATAAGTTTTCAAATCATTTTTGATATAGTTGCATCCTTGGGCACCTATTTTCACCATCGGATTAGAGGTGTTATCTAGCTTAGGGTTGAGACTTAAAAATTTTCTCACCTAAGTTACCCTAATTTGATGGTTTGCCTTGTGGGCTTGGGATCCAATGGTCCACCTTGAGTTGGTAGGATCCAATGGTTGTAAGGAGTGGGACCCAGAGGGGATCCACTCCCTAGTAAAATTTGAAGAATATAACATCCATTTCTAACACACTCAAAAGGTATGCTGGAATAGGTGTAAAACTTTCAAATCTCAAATAATGGTATACAAAAGACCAAAGTATAGCAACAAAATATAAAACATGACAATAATCAATTTTTTGTCAAAGTAATTCATTGTCTATCGTACATGGTTTACATTGATATTACATCATAAGGATTCTAGTAGAGGGAAATCTAAACCATATCAAGTTTGTATCCAATCATCAACTTCTTAAGCTAGGTCCATCTCAGCATGCCATGTCCTCCATGTCCTACACTTGGGGTTGGAAGCGTACCCCAACAAGAGGAGAAAAATTGATGACATCAGCATAAGGCTGGTATGTGCATACTAAATTGGAAATTGAGAAATATATAGATTTAAGGACATCAAGTAAACAATGCTTCCCATAGAAAAGTAAAGGACTGCCCAAGTGGCCATCAAGAGAGATGAATTGCAAACATATGATAAAAAAGGGATATTTTCCAAAAATAAAACATAAGACTTGTGCCACATAAGTACATATCATGAAATTAAGGAACTTAACCCATCATCAATTTGCATGCATGTGAGATAAGCATAACACTAGAACAATATAAATACAATGGTGGCCAAGCCTCATAAACTTGAAACCTGATAGAGAATGACACATAACCAAACTCCCCAATATATAAAGTGTGGGCATGGAACCCAGGTATGGGGCACATAACATCCATCCCAAAAATATAACAAGGGCAAATAACTCAAAACCAAAGCAATTACACTACTCTATGGATAATGAATCACATAACGTGCTTTAAAGTAGAGGCAAGTGAAAAGTATAGTCAGATTAACAAGATTTCCATCACATAAATGGAGAAAATAAGCATCAACCACATAAGTGGGCAAAATTAAAGCTTCTTCAAGAACAAAGCATAAGTTGGAGTAAAAAGA
Source organism: Alisma plantago-aquatica (assembly GCA_963693085.1). NCBI lineage: Eukaryota > Viridiplantae > Streptophyta > Magnoliopsida > Alismatales > Alismataceae > Alisma > Alisma plantago-aquatica. The sequence goes on from OY856409.1 coordinate 89,343,054, forward strand.
AAGTCCAATCAAATAGGATGATAATAAGATCAGAGTAAACATAAATATTTCACATGAAACCATGTTCTCTAAAGACAGAGATATTGTGTAGGCTATTGTCCATAGGACCAAGAGAAAGATAAAAATGGGATGATTAATCAAAGGAATTATAGGTGATGTAAAAATACATTAAAATATAGGAATAAGAAATTGCTCAATTTAGAAATAATACAGGATGCAATCATACCTCACTTCAAAGTCTAAACAAGTCCAAAGTCAGTCCTAGGTCCAAACCTAGTTCTCCAAAACACCTATTATGCATATATGTAGAGTTAGGGTTAGATTTACATTAAATATTTAAACCCTAAAATTGCCTTTTTACTATTAGTGAATTAAGTTATCAAAACCATGCCATACTATAGGTTATATTTTTCTGAGCCCATAACAAATTTTATTTTATTTTTTTGACTTATAGATTTTTAGTTATGAATTTTTGAGAAACTAAACCAATTAAGAAAATCCATCAAAATTAGATTTTTATAACATTACATTTAGGCAACCAAAAGCATTAGGTAGGTTATAATTTTCTAATTCCAAATCATATTTTATTATATTTTTTTGATCTAAAAATATCTTTATATCAATTTCATAAGATTCGACCAATCGGGAAAATCAGAAAAGCCACACATTCAACACTTCTCATTTTACAGGTGGGACTCAGGTGGCCTGATCAAAGATGGTCATTTGGCTCAGGCCTACAACCAACTAGGAATATAGTGAGAGCAAAACACTCGTGCGGTCAAAGCATAACCATGATGCAAAAAGACAAAAATACCCTTCAAGTGGAACACAGAACCAAAGGGATGCGAGGGCTAAATAAGGGAATTTAGCCCTAACATTGTTCGTTCATCATTGTGGAGGATCATCTTCTGAATCTCGAATTGGTAGGATGAAAACCCATCAAATGACTTTTGTACCAGCAGTAAGGGTACCCATTGGCTTCTCCATCTCAAGCCAATCTTCGGGAACCCCAACATTGGGTCCAGAATGATCTATTAGTCGAGAGAGTCCCCATTGTGGAGGTGTAAAAGGGGATCAAGGGAAAAGAGCATGTGAGTAACAAACTGTGAAACCAAAGGCTAGGGGAAAGTTGCGTCCTTCTTGAGGAACCAAATAATCAGAGAAAACCCAGGGAGAGGTTGAGGAAGGATATCAATTTCCAAATAGATCGCCAAAGAAGTAAGAGGAACGAAATTAGGGTTGTGGAATATACCTCAGAAAAACCCAAATCAGAGAGTAAATAAGATTCCACAGGCTACGTGCAGGCATTCTGGGTTTCTTCCAAGATTCAAGACGGTCTCAATTTTGCCGACGAGCAAGGGAATATGAAGCCCTGTGCATGGGATCGGGAGGTGGTGTTCAAAGGAAGATAGGTAGATTTTGGAAACTCCTAAGAGTTTTTGAAGTTGGTGTGCAGGTCTTGGGACCATTTCACAGAGGTCTGACAGTCAGAACTAGCGAGAAGATGGGTAGGAAGAGGAGAATAGGGGAGGAACCGAGAAAGGGGGAGACTAAGATGCAGGGGAGAAGAACTGTACACAAACCCTAAGATCTAAAGGGTCCTTATATATATGAAATGAAAAGAGGAATTTGGAGGAGAAGAATTCATGAAAATCCATTGAGAAAAGTGGGAGGTAGGGAAGCGATAAGATCAGAGAAAGAAAACCCTATTTTTGTTCGCACTGTGAAACTGGTAATCGAGTTAGGAGAAAGTGAAGCAACTGTGTCATAAAAATCAAACGACTGTGGTTAAGTCCAAAAATTGGAAAGACCGCGTGACAAAGAAAATAAAAGGAATCTTATGCAAATCAGAATCCAACTAAAGTGAATCATTTACATTATTTCCTTTTCTCTCTCTCTCTCTCTATCTCTTCAGTTGAGGGTCCAAACATTATTTAATTAATATAAATTTCACATGTAGGCCAGTTAACACATGTAGAATCTGATTTTGGCATTATTTTTAGTTTTGGAGACTCTAAGTATTTTATTTAATTCTTTGAAAGTAAATCATATTTTTATCTTTCCTGTTGATTTAGATATATCAATAAACCACCAATTAATGTGAGACTTCAACCACAAGCAACCTTTAACTTGTGAAACACAAATTTTCCATTAATTTTCTCCCTTGGTATTATTTAACACATTATTTAATATTTTGGGCTTTATTTATACTTTCTCTTTCCTAAACACATTAGAACATTAAATGTTGTCCACATTAGTTGAAAATTCACACATAGGCTAATTTTAATATGTAGATTATGAATTAGAGATCAATTTCCTCTTTTGAAGTCATTTAATATTTATTTACTATTTTGGAGAAAAACTCATATTCCCTCATCTAAAAGAAATTTAGATAATTATTATTGTGAAACTTGACTCCCAAGCTAATTGGGACCCAGGGAACACAATTTTTACATTAGATTTTGCTTTTAAGATTTCCCTTCATGAGTTATGCATAATTAATAAATGTGGCCCCTCATTTTTTAGTTATCATATTATTTCAACATTATTATTATCATTATTCCAAATATGTCCCATACCTTCACATGACAACCAAAAAGGATTATATATTATTATTGTGCACGAAATTCTTTATGTTTATCATTTAACTCATTAAGTTTACCAATTCCTTATTTATTTTAATTATGTATCAATCTTTTCATTATGGACACCTATCTCTTCTATGCATATTATTTTTCATAGCATCATACCTTAATCGACATTATCTCATGTGACATATTTTATTTGTCTATAGATTACGACGGGAGCATTAGGTCGTAATTGTTCTCATACATATATGTTAGGGATATTTATTCATGCATTAACATATTAGGGTTACAATTAACTACTACTAGGTACGTCTTCATCCTTGTTTGGCTAAATTAAGGACTAAACTTTGCATCCCCCAAGGCATAAGATCGGGGTCAAGAGGCTTGGTTTCAGTTTGTTACAACACTCCATCCCTTAAAAGGATTTCATCCTCAAAATCTAATCATCCATACTTCATAAACCAACTACTCTCCACTCCTTAAAAGGTTTTACCTAATTAGTCAAACTAAACAACTCTTAAAGATATTAGGGTTTCATATGAATCTTTTCATTGTGAATACTTTTTATGATGTTCTTTGGTCAAGCATCTAAGTAACATGTCCTTTCAGCCTAGGGTTGTGCTTTAGGTCCCTGTGTATCTACCCCAACTACCCTGAGGTTCACATTATCAACTAAAAAGTCACAAGGTACAAAGGGTAGGTGCATTGCACTGCTGTGTTATTCCACATATTCCTAGTCACCACATATACAAAACTCGTGTAACATCCCAAAGTTTTAAATGAAATAAGTTTATGGTCTAAATTGCAAATTTCCAGATATAGAAAGAAAACTTGGACTTTAATGCAAATTTTGTCAACTATTGAATTATTTATATAATTTCGATATAGAAAAGAAATCAAGATATGTTTCCTTTAATTTCTTGGTAATTAAATGAGTCCAATATACAAAAAAGGAAAACCAACTCTTTTTCTCTCCCCTCCATGAAAGTTTTAAAAAAAGGCATAATATACATGAAATAAGAAAATTTAGGATACAATTAATGTTTATCTCAGTTTTGGACTCATAGACTCACAAAGGAAGGTAATGGCCTCTTATTTACTTAAATGCGTTAAAATCAAGTTTAATGACCTATATGGAAACTATGGCTAAAACTTGTGTAAAACCTAAATGTAACTATGCGTGAATATTCTAGACCATTTTTTAGACGTATGGTTCGAATTTGAAACCAATAGGACTTCGTTTGAACCCTCAAAGCAATTCGGATAGATTTCATATAGTTTTAACCCAAAATATTTGATGATGTATTAATATAACCTATAGATACCTAAGTCCAGCAATTTATGTTGACTGTCACACGGACCTTTGTGTTCTTGGGATCTTGGATCCTCGCAGGTATCTATGAAGAGGGTTCACCCCCCTCGCCCGTTTCCCAGTCCCGCTGGGGCTCTCCTGGGCGCGACAAGCTCCCTGCAAAGTCGTGTCACCTCCCTACTTCATCCCATGAGCAACCGAGACCAGTTCTTCACTCCTGGGACTCTCTCATTTTTCCTGATCCCAAACTCTTAGGGATCCCATACCCTAAACATCTTAGATGAGAAGAACCCCTGTTCCATTAGAACTCAGCAAACTGGGAGCAACCTGAACCCTCTCCTATAAATCTAACACCCCAAAAAGCGTCAATGCACCTCTAAAAGTTTTCCCCTTTACATGAAATATCCTCGTTTCCCTTCCACCATTGAACCCGAACTCCATCTAGACCCATCCCATGTCAGAGATTCATACCAACTCTTCTGACCCGTGTAAAGCTTACCATCCATGGGTTCCTACGAAGGTTTGAGATCTTGTGCCATCCTTCAATTCTACCACAAGCACCAGTATGAACCTTTCCCCCTTTTGTCACTCATATTTGTAGCTCTACAATTCATGTGTTTTCTTCAAAATTGTTCATGGCTTCGAGTTGGCTTCTTCATCATCGTCTCTGCCTTGTAGCTTCAGAACTTTTCTTTTTTTGGTTTTGCTTGTGATATGGTTTTGACAGGTCTGCTCAGATCCTCCTTTGATTTTGTCATGGGGGTAGGGTGCTCTTGAGCTCCTGATCATCACCAAAGATGAGACTTGGCCCATTGGCTGTGGCCTAAGGTGGGAGAGGTCTTTAGCACCTCAATTTCTAGAGAAGCAAACTGGAATCAAGATTTGAAATCTCCAGTTCTCACTGATTTCATACTGTACTGTGTTGTTTGAGTTGCGATTCAAAGAAGAAGACGCCATGTGATGTTTTACCAGTTTTGCCCATGGCCTCTATCCCTGTTTGTCACACACCCTTATGGGAATATCAGTGATTCAACCTTTCGAGATTTGTTGATCGTGAGTTTTGGTTGGGAGCTGAACCGGGCCACATGGCTGTGCGCCATTGGTCTAGGTAGGCAAGCAACTTCTGCCCAGATAGCTTTCCCAATGTGGAATTTTACTGATTTCTTAATGGCTAGTTTTTCTAAAAATCATAGTAAATACATATGTGATTAGAAAAATATGAAATGATACTCGTTGGAAAGGATTTTAATGGGGAATCCATTTCTAAGGCTTTGAAACCCTAGTTCTATAATGTTATGTTGGATAAATTGGATATTATGATAAATCCCTTTGTTTTGATTATGACAAACATTTCATTCCTATTTATCTGACGAGCTACTTGAGTGTGCAGGATGACAAAACTATAAGGAAAATTCAACAAGAAGTATTTATATTTTTCATGCAAATGTAATCATTGTAAAAACTTGTACAGAAATATAATGTACAAGTACCTAGAATCGCATGTAAATCAAGCATTGGATTTTCCCTAGCTAAACACCTTAGTCATCCATTCAATAGGATCACCCATGCACACTCACACACATAATTAATGCCTAACTTGAAATCTTAAAACAGGATCTATCTCGGTCGACCAACTCCTCGACCGAGACACTCTCGGTCGACAAACTCCTCGACCGAGAAAGATCCAATGTAGCCGTTAGACACAACTGACAAGTTAGTTGGCAGTTGCAAATGAACGTTAATCCAGAGAGCCTGTCGGTCGACAAAACTTCGACCGAGTAGGTGTCTCGGTCGACCATTCCTCGACCGAGACGATCTCTGACAGAAACTGCAGAATAAAGTAATTAGCCGTTGTTAAAGCAACAACTTTGTACCTAACAGCTAGTTAAGCACTTAGAAACCCCTAGAAGTTGTCTAGAACGTCCTTAAGCATACTTAGGCCATTCCTATAAATAGGACAAGCCATAAGACACTAGAACTTACTTCTTACACTTGATATACTTGAGAAAATACTTGAGCCCTCTTGTGCAATCTGTGTGAACTGAGCTTTGTGATCAATTGGCCATTTTCCCTTTAGCTCAAGCTCGTCCTATAGGCTAGATTTTCCTAACCCTAGCAATCACAAGTCCATCATATTGGCTAGGAAAATCCAAACGCTTGATCTAGGGAAATCAAGCCTTGAGCTACAAGGATAAGTTGTATTTTCTTTTATTCCTTTCTTGTTCCTTGTATTACTTGTACTCTCCTTGCTACTCCAGGTAGGAGGCTGTGGATTGGAGAGGGTGAAGCTCTTCGTGGTGAAGAGGAAGACTTTGGACTACTTCAGAAGGCTGTCTTGACGGGAAGCTACTTCGGGAGGAAGGCTACTTCAAGGGGGAGCTTGAAGTTACTTCAAGGAAGGCTGCTTCGAGGTTGGCAAGACTACTTCAAGGTGAAGGCTGTCCAAAGGGTGTTTAGAAAGTATTGTAAATTTTATGTAACATCCTTGAGAGGTAATAAAATTTAGTACTTTCAAAATCCCGGTTGGGTAAGCAACCGGGTAGTGGACTGACTCCTTAGTATTTGCTAAGGTGGAACCACTCTAAACACCTGTGTTCCTCTTCTAAATCTTTACTTTGGTTGTTTGAGTTTAAATTACTTTAAAATCATTATAAAACTCTATTCACCCCCCCTCTAGAGGTTTTCAATTGGTATCAGAGCAGGCTTCAAGGAGCCCTAACAAGGTCTTGAAGAGATAAAGGGAGGAGGTGACTACAACCACAAGAAAAAGAGCATGGGCCAATGTGCGACAAGTTGCAATTGGTGCTTAGGAACAAAGCACTCTACTTCTAGATGTCCATGGAGGTCAAAGAAAGAAGATACACATAAAGAATGTTTCATTGCTACAATAAGTGAGGAAGAAGAAGAAGAGGTAAGCTTGCTTGATTTACCTAAAGAAGAGTTAGTTACTATTATTGAAGAAACACATAACAAATATGTTGAATACAAAAAGAAATTAAAGAAATCAAATAAAGAAAATGATGATCTAAATGCTAGACTTCTTGAGCTTACATCCGAAAATGACGATTTATATGCTAAATTGAATACTCTTGGTTTTGAAAAAGATAGCATTATGTCTGACAATCGTACTTTGAAATCATCTCTAAGTAATAGTGAAGTGAAAATTTTCACTCTAGAGACTAACTATGATCTTCTATGTCAAGAAAAGACTGAATTGCTTGCAAAGTTAAATGATATTCAAAAACAACCTATATTGTGCACCCATGTAGATTATGACAATATAGTGAAAGAAAGAAATATGTTATCATCCAATCTAGATCAAGCAAAATTAGATATCAAGAAAAGAATGGATGAGATTGTTAAGTTGCAACAAGAAGTTAGTAAGTTAAGCAACAATGGAATCCTTGATAAAATATTAGAAAATTCCTATCATCAAATAGGGAGAAGAGGACTAGGTTATAAGCCTAAGGAGAAATCCTATCAACAACCTAGTTGGAGAAGGACACAAGCAAGTCAATCCATGAATGTACATAGAGGCAAATATACTTTTGTACCAAAGAACAACCTAGACCAAAATCATAGAAAGAGATATGAGGTTGATTCTATATGTTGCCACTATTGTTCACGTCTTGGACATTACTCCTTCTCATGCCCATACAAGAAAAAGAATGATGAAATGGTATGGGTTCCAAAATCCCCAAATTGATTCGATTAGACTAAGTTGAGATATGTCCAAAGTCTCAAAATTTGCACATCTTTTTGTCTATCTCAACTTAACATATAGGGATAACAAATTTATAATAAATTTGATTATGATATCACTCTGATATCCATATGTTTTTATCTCAAACCGATCTTCGAAAGAATTGAATTAAATACAACCTTTATTGCATAGATTTCTGAAACAGTTTCCAGAAACATGGTCGGTCGAGCAGTTGTCGACCGAGAAAATGTCGGTCGAGCAATTGTAGACCGAGCATATCACTGCTTTTGTTTGAGCTGATGAAATTTTTTTTTCTGTATGAAAATTATTCTTGAAAGATTATATGGATCATGCTTAGATTAAAGAAAAATCCTATTTAATCATACTCCTATTGCAAATTTATCTCTTAGAAATACTTGCAATGATTAAAATGTTTCAAATCGACTTTTGAAAATACTCATTGTGCTAAACATCACTTAATATGCTTCATCATATTTGAATTAGTCTATCCAAATAGATACTATTCTTGAATATGCTTCATCATATTTGATGCCCTTACTAAGTTCTCATAATTTGTACACTTTAATGAGCCTCATATTGATATTCATAAGCTATCTGCAGAACTTATTCTCCACGTATGAATATTTTTGGAAACCTGCAGAATATGCCTCTTGGTTAAAATAAAATTTGACCAAGGGGCGCCATGGTCGTAATCAAGGGCGACCTAAAATAAACTTTGATAAAAAATTGTTTATTTGGACATTATTTTATTGAACTTAATCTTAGCATATTTTTAAATCAAAACTTAAATCATTTGTAGTAATTAGAAGCCTTAAATATTATTACTCCCTTGGAATTTACATATATGTGCTCTACAAAAATGTTCTATGATTTGCATTAAAATACAGTCAAAAATTGAACTCAGTAAGTTTGTCGGTCGACGACTTCGTCGACCGAGAACCACTCGGTCAGCCCATCTCACTCGACCGACAAATTCTAAACAGACTCAGTATCGGACGAACTATCGGTCGACGAGTGCTCGACCGAGACAATGTCGGTCGACAAGCGCTCGACCGAGAAATAGCCGTTGGATATGACCGTTGCAACCCGACCGTTATGACTGTTTTCTTTACCGTTGGAGGACCAAGTGGCGCGTCTGCAACTCGACCGTTGCGGACGCTCGGTCGACGAGTCGTCGACCGACCCGGTCGCTGGAATTCTATAAATAAGTGCAAAAACGAGCCACTTACTCACACTTGCATTTCCTTGCCTCCATAGTCCATCTCTAGTGCAATTTCGTGCAATCCTTCAGCATTCTTACCCTCAAATCTTCCTTGCTTCTTCTCCAAACACAATGGCCTCATCATCAGCCGTCCGTGGGAAGAAGAAAGTTGCTGGAAGAAAAAGAAGAGAAGATCGGGAAGCCACTCCGCCACTGACGATCATCAATGACATCGCCTTCGTCGACGGAGATGCTGGAGAACATTGTCGGTCGAGCAACTGTCGACCGACTGGGTTTCTGTTTTTCCAGATTGACATAAATTGCATACATCTTTGTTAAATCTTGGACATTTTATATATTTGCTTAGTATTCAAACTTTCATTTGAAATATCTATCTAAGGGGGACCAAAGCATAAGAAAAAGGGGAGATTATCAAAACTTTGACCATTTGATTGAAGAAGCTTACAAAAATATTGTAATCACTATGTGTAGCTGAAAATTTTCAAGAAATTTATGAATTTATTGAAAATGGTATCTTGTATTTACAGGAATTCTCTACCCAAAATAGGGCTTTTGGATGGAGACATTTTTATGTAATCTAAGCTTAGAGGATTCTCATTTAATCTAGGGCTTAACATCCTTTGATTCATGAGAAATCAATATACATTCATCATATGCTTAAAGGAATCTCATATCATTTCAAGGCTTAACATCCTTTGCAAATGATTGAGAAACAAATTGAGGATAAATTAGATATAAATCCATGTTTCTAATAGGATCTCTAATTAAGGGGGAGCATTATATTAAGGGGGAGAAGAAAAATAAAACATTCAACTTGGATATCTTTTTGAAATGACAAAGGGGGAGAAAGAATATAAAAATCAAAAATATAAATGAGTTTCATCACATCTTGGCCAGCACTCACTTGCAAAACATAAATGGCTACAAAAGGTAAATTTTCAGGTATGAAACTCACATGCTTTATATTTCCTTATTTCATAGTTAGGAAATGTTTGTCATCTTCAAAAAGGGGGAGATTGTTGGATAAATTGGATATTATGATAAATCCCTTTGTTTTGATTATGACAAACATTTCATTCCTATTTATCTGACGAGCTACTTGAGTGTGCAGGATGACAAAACTATAAGGAAAATTCAACAAGAAGTATTTATATTTTTCATGCAAATGTAATCATTGTAAAAACTTGTACAGAAATATAATGTACAAGTACCTAGAATCGCATGTAAATCAAGCATTGGATTTTCCCTAGCTAAACACCTTAGTCATCCATTCAATAGGATCACCCATGCACACTCACACACATAATTAATGCCTAACTTGAAATCTTGAAACAGGATCTATCTCGATCGACCAACTCCTCGACCGAGACACTCTCGGTCGACAAACTCCTCGACCGAGAAAGATCCAATGTAGCCGTTAGACACAACTGACAAGTTAGTTGGCAGTTGCAAATGAACGTTAATCCAGAGAGCCTGTCGGTCGACAAAACTTCGACCGAGTAGGTGTCTCGGTCGACCATTCCTCGACCGAGACGATCTCTGACAGAAACTACAGAATAAAGTAATTAGCCGTTGTTAAAGCAACAACTTTGTACCTAACGGCTAGTTAAGCACTTAGAAACCCCTAGAAGTTGTCTAGAACGTCCTTAAGCATACTTAGGCCATTCCTATAAATAGGACAAGCCATAGGACACTAGAACTTACTTCTTACACTTGATATACTTGAGAAAATACTTGAGCCCTCTTGTGCAATCTGTGTGAACTGAGCTTTGTGATCAATTGGCCATTTTCCCTTTAGCTCAAGCTCGTCCTATAGGCTAGATTTTCCTAACCCTAGCAATCACAAGTCCATCATATTGGCTAGGAAAATCCAAACGCTTGATCTAGGGAAATCAAGCCTTGAGCTACAAGGATAAGTTGTATTTTCTTTTATTCCTTTCTTGTTCCTTGTATTACTTGTACTCTCCTTGCTACTCCAGGTAGGAGGCTGCGGATTGGAGAGGGTGAAGCTCTTCGTGGTGAAGAGGAAGACTTTGGACTACTTCAGAAGGCTGTCTTGACGGGAAGCTACTTCGGGAGGAAGGCTACTTCAAGGGGGAGCTTGAAGTTACTTCAAGGAAGGCTGCTTCGAGGTTGGCAAGACTACTTCAAGGTGAAGGCTGTCCAAAGGGTGTTTAGAAAGTATTGTAAATTTTATGTAACATCCTTGAGAGGTAATAAAATTTAGTACTTTCAAAATCCCGGTTGGGTAAGCAACCGGGTAGTGGACTGACTCCTTAGTATTTGCTAAGGTGGAACCACTCTAAACACCTGTGTTCCTCTTCTAAATCTTTACTTTGGTTGTTTGAGTTTAAATTACTTTAAAATCATTATAAAACTCTATTCACCCCCCCTCTAATGGTTTTCATGTTACACCACGCTTTCTTACAAGACCCAAATTAGGGTTTACAATGTATCAATGATGATAATTAATAGAAATCATGTAATTTCAGGAAACCTAGGACTTGACTCGAGATCTGGGATACTAAGTTAGGATCTACCTTGCTCCAGGTAAGTGGGTCATGCCACTATACATATGTAGCTTGGTTGAATTTCATGTTATGTATGCTTTATGATTATGCTTCAAATTCCAAATTAATGACTGAATTAAGATAATGATCATGTCTCCAATTACAATACTGCATGTTGTTTTCTATATTCATGAAGTCCTATGTTTATCACAGATGCTCATTAGTTTAATGCTATGATCATGTAATGGTTAAGGTATTGAAGATAGAATCATGTAAATCATGTAATATTAAGATTGAGGGAGAAATCCTATTATGTGAAAGATTTAATGTTCAATTTAAGAATCATGTTATAAGAATTTGATTAAGTTTTATATGCTCTTGCCATCATGGACCTCAAGGGGTCGTTATGGACATTCATGCCAATTATGGACTTTCATAGCCAGTCATGGACCTTAAGGGGCCGTTATGGGCTTTTTAGCTAAATCATGGACATTCATGCCAATTATGGGCTCTTAAGTGGGCAAATTATAGAGAGTGCATATATTACGTTTTCAATTCTTATTTATGTCAAGTAATTAATTTAAAGAATGCTTAAGTTATATTCATGTCCATGTTTTCTTTCAAGTCAAGCATATATGCTTATTTTCAATTCTTATAAAATGTATAGTGCCGCTTACTGATGTTGTTGCTTTGTTTCACATGGCCGTGGGATGAGATGTCCCTAGATCAAGGAGCAGAGGGAATTGAAGTGAGCCTTCAAGTGTAGCTAACCAAGGAGACTTTAGCTTGGTGGGGTGCCATCTACCACTCAGTAGATTCTTTAGTCTAGTTTATCTTTCCTTATTTTAGATTTGCTTAGTCTACATGTATTAGGCTTAAGATCAATATGAGATACCTTATGTTTTTTCCTTTCGAAGAACAATGTATGAATCAATATTTTGAGTTAATGCATAGTGTTTCATTTATTTTATTGCTATGTATATCATGTTTTGTGATGTTCCTCTGAGCCAAGTGACCCATGTTATGAACAACATAGGGTTTACTTCTTCTATCATGTATGTGATTAGAGGGGTGTTACAATATGGTATTAGAGCTATGAGTAGATGGACACTAAGTTAAAGATTCACATTGTTCTAAGCCCTATGTATATAAATTTAAGATAAACATATAGGAAACCAAAGTCGAGGTTTAATTATAAGACAAAGGTTTATATAAAGATTAGGGTTATGTGCCTAGATGTTTTGGATTTTTATGTTAACTCTTGAAATGTATATAGCATGCTCTCTCTCTTTCCCACATCTTTGTGGTTTGGGACACAAACTTATGGGATTTTGTAGAGAGAATGTTATATGCATAATCATGCTTGTCTTGTCCTTTCAAGTGCATGTGGTATGGTACATGTGCACGAGGGAGGTGCTAAGATAAGTGTGATGAATCATGTCACCTTTGAATATATGAGAGGCTGACATGTATCCAAAGGGTAAAAATATTATAAGAGTTGGCATTAAAGTTTGAGACATATAGTCACCTAAACCTAATTGAATACATAGTATGACCAAACAAATGGTGGATAACTTGACATAGATAAGTAAGTGAGATCCGTGATAGAATCAGAACCCTTAGAGAAGAGGTAAGAGAGGTCCTTTTTCATGTCAATGATGATGTGAAATAGGTTCATTAGGATTTTACCTATATGATGTCTTTAATAATGGGGTCTAGATAGTGTTTTACCATGAGAATGAGATGTTAAGATGATATTAGAAATTTGTGTACATAGAATATGTAAAACCCTAAGGTGGGTAGTATGAGAAAATTTCAAGGATGAAATTTATTTAAGGTGGGTAGAATTGTAACATCCCAAAGTTTTAAATGAAATAAGTTTATGGTCTAAATTGCAAATTTTCAGATATAGAAAGAAAACTTGGACTTTAATGCAAAATTTATCAACTAATGAATTGTTTATATAATTTTGATATAGAAAAGAAATCAAGATATGTTTCCTTTAATTTCTTGGTAATTAAATGAGTCCAATATACATAAAAGGAAAACGAGCTCTTTTTCTCTCTCCTCCATGAAAGTTAAAAAAGGCATAATATATATGCAATAAGAAGTTTTAGGATACAATTAATGTTTATATCAATTTTGGACTCATAGACTCGCAAAGGAAGGTAATTGGCTCTTATTTACTTAATTAAATGCATTAAAATCAAGTTTAATGACCTATATGGAAACTATGGCTAAAAGTTATGCAAAACCTGAATCTAACCATGTGGGAATATTATAGACCCTTGGTTAGATGTATGATTCAAATTTGAAGTCAATAGGACTTCATTTGAACCCTCAAAGCAATTTGGATAGATTTCATATAGTTTTAACCCAAAATATTTGATGATGTACTAATATAACCTATAGATGCCTAAGTCCAGCAATTTATGTTGAATGTCATGCATACCTTTGAGTGCTTGGGCTCGTAGATCATCACATGTATCTGCAAAGAGGGTTCATCCCCCTTGCCCATTTCCCAATCCCGCTGGGACTCTCCTGGGCACAACAAGCTCCCAACAAAGTCGTATCACCTCCCCGCTTCATCCCATGAGCAACCGGGACCACTTCTTCTCTCCTCAGACTCTCTCATTTTGCCTGATCCCAAGCTCTTAGGAATCCCATACCCTAAACATCTTAGATGAGAAGAACCCCTGTTCGATCAGAACTCAGCAAACTGGGAGCAACCTGAACCCTCTCCTATAAATCTACCCCAAAAAGCATCAATGCACCTCCAAAAGTTTTCCCCTTTACACGAAATCTCTTCGTTTCCCTTCCACCATGGAACCCAGACTCCATCTAGACCGATCCCACATCAGAGGTTCATCCCAACTCTTTTGACCCCTGTAAAGCTTCTTGAGGGTATCAGAACCATCCATGGGTTCCTACGAAGCTTCAAGATCTTGTGCCGTCCTTCAATTCTACCACAAGCACCGGTATGAACTTTTCCCCCTTTTGCCACTCATATTTGTAGCTATGCAATTTAGGTGTTTTATTCAAAATTGTTCATGGCTTCGAGTTGGCTTCTTCATCTTTGACTCTGCCTTGAAGCTTCAGAACTTTCATTTTGGTTGGTTTTGTTTGTGATATGGTTTTGACGGGTCTTCTCAGATCCTCCTCTAATTCCATCATGGCGGCAGGGTGTTCTCGAGCTCCTGATCATCGCCAAAGATGAGACTTGGCCCATTGGTTGTGGTCTGAGGTGGGAGAGGTCTTTAGAACCTCAATTTCCAAAGAAGCAAACTAGAATCAAGATTTGAAATCTCCAGTTCTCATTGATTTCATGCTATACTATGCTGTTCGAGTTGTGGTTCAAAGAAGACGATGCCAAGTGATGTTTTTCCTATTTTGCCCATGGCCTCTATCCCTATTTGTCATGTGCCCTTATGGGCATATCAGTGATTCAGTCGCCCCATATTTGTTGATCGTGAGTTTTGGTTGGGAGATGAACTGGGCCACATGGTTGTGCGCCATTGGTCTAGGTAGGCAAGCGACTTCTGCACAGATAACTTTCCCAACGTGGATTTTTACTAATTTCTTATTGGCTAGTTTTCCTAAAAATCATAGTAATTACACATGTGATCAGAAAAATATGAAATGATACTCGTTGGAAAAGATTTTTAACAGGGAATCCATTTCTAAGGCTTTGAAACCCTAATTCTGTAATGTCAGACCACATTTTCTGACAAGACCCAAATTAGGGTTTACGATGTGTTAATGAAGATAATTAATAGAAATCATGTAATTTTGGGAAACCTAGGACTTGACTCGAGATCAGGGATACTAAGTTAGGATTTACCTTGCTCCAGGTAAGTGGGTCATGCCACTATACATATGTATCTTGGTTAAATTGCATATTATGTATGCTTTATGATTATGCTTCAAATTCCAAATTAATGAATGAAATTAAAATAATGATCATGTCTCCAATTATAGTACTGCATGTTGTTTTCTATATTCATGAAGTCCTATGTTTATCACAGATGCTCATTAGTTTAATGTTATGATCATGTAATGGTTAAGGTATTGAAGACAAAAGCATGTAAATCATGTAATATTAATATTGAGGGAGAAATACCATTATGTTAAAGATTTAATGTACGATTTAAGAATCATGTTATAAGAATTTGATTAAGTTTTATATGATCTTGCCATCATGGACCTCATGGGGTCATTATGGGCATTTGTGCCAATTATGGGTTTTCATAGCCAGTCATGGACCTTAAGGGGTCGTTATGGGCTTTTTAGCCAAATCATGGGCATTCATGCTAATTATGAGCTCTTAAGTGGGAAAATTATAGAGAGTGAATATTTTACTTATTCAATTCTTATTTATGTCAAGTAATTAATTTCAAGAATGCTTAAGTTAAATTCATGTCCAGGTTTTCTTTAAAGTCAAGCATATATGCTTATTTTCAATTCTTATAAAATGTATAGTGCCGCTTACTGATATTGTTGCTTTGTTTCGCATGGCCGTGGGACAAGATGTCCCTAGATCAAGGAGCAAGAGGGAATTGAAGTGAGCCTTCAAGTGTAGCTGACCAAGGAGACTTTAGCTTGGTGGGGTGCCATCTACCACTCAGTAGGTTCTTTAGTCTAGTTTATATTTCCTTATTTTATATTTGTTTAGTCTACATGTATTAGGCTTGATATAAATATGAGATACCTTATGTTTTTCCCTTTCAAAGAAAAATGTATGAATCTATATTTTGAGTTAATGCATAGTGTTTCATTTATCTTATTGCTATGTATATCATGTTTTGTGATGTTCCTCTGAGCCAAGTGACCCATGTTATGGACAACATAGGGTTTGCTTCTGCTGTCATGTATGTGCTTGGAGGGGCATTACAACTAGGGTTTATGATATCTACTACAACTAAATCTAAGGTTTATCCACTAAACTTTAAATATCTCTTTATTGTGACTTGGCTCAAGAAAACATCGAGAAAATTAGAGAATTTTTTTGTACATATAGTAGTATAATAAATATAATCTTTGTTGTTAATAAGCATTGTCAGGTAAAACATAGATGTTGGCAAAAAATCAATGCAGAATCCAAGTCACAATTTTTCCATAATAGGATATCCTTATCCTACCAGTATATTATCCTCATAAAATGACTCAATCGTCAAGCCAGTACATCATAACAACCAAAGATATATGTAACCATTAACCTATATGGTAGGATAAGATCACCTAGAACCTTATTGTTAGGATTTACTAAACATGTCTCTAATGTGTAACTCATATTATTCTAAATCACCTTTTCATCATCTCATGAAAAACATAGGTCAAATCTAGGGTGAACATCTCACCTAATGGGGAACTTTGTAAGGCAAGGGTTCTAATTAGGGAGGCAAAATTGAAATAGTCAGATTCCGACTACCATGGGGTCAGATACCATGTTGTAAGGAGTGGGACCCAGATGGTTCCACTCCCAACTAAAATTTGCAGAAGAAAACATCCATTTCAAACATACTCATAAGGTATGCTGGAATAGGTATAAAATTTTCAAATCACAAATAATAGTATACAAAATACCAAAGTATAGAAACATAATATAAAACATGACTATAACCATTTTTTTCAAAGTACATCATCATCTCTCGTACATGGTTTACATGGATATTACATCATAAGGATTCTAGTAGAGGGAAATCTAAACCATATCAAGTTTGTATCCAAACATCAACTTCTTAATCTAAGTCCATCTTAGCATGCCATGTCCTCCATGTCCAACACCTGTGGTTGGAAGAGTACCCCAACAAGAGGAGAAAAATATATGACATCAACATAAGGCTGGTATGTGCATACTAAATTGGAAATTGAGCAATATATAGATAAAAGGACATCAAGTAAACATTGCTTCCCATAGAAAAGTAAAGGAATACCCAAGTGGGCATCAAGAGAGATGAATTGCAAACATATGATAGCAAAAGAGATACTTTCCATAAATAAAACATAAGAGTTGTTCCACATAAGTACATGTCATGAAATTAGGGTACATAACCTATCATCAACCTGCATGCATGTGAGATAAGCATGGAACTAGAAAAATATAAAGACAATGGTAGCTAAGACTCATAAACTTGAAACCTGATAGAGAATGGCACATAACCAAACTCCCCAATATATAAAGTGTGGGCACAAAACCTGGGTAAGGGGCACATAACCTCCATCCCAAAAACATAATAAGGGCATATAACCCAAAAACCCAAGCAATTATACTACTCTAGGGCTACTGAATTACATAACATTCTTTAATGTAGATGCAAGTAAAAAGTATAGTCATATTAAAAATATTACCATCAGATAAATGGACAAAATAAGCATGAACCACATAAGTGGGCAACATTAAGGTTTCTTCAAGAACAAAGCATAAGTTGGAGTCAAAAGAATGTCCAATTAAATAGAATGATAATAAGGTCAGAGTAAACATGAATATTTCCCATGAAATCATGTTCTCCAGAGAAAGAGATATTGTGTAGGCTATTGTCCATAGGACCATGAGAAAGATAAAAATGTGATGATTGTCAAAGGAATAATAGGGGATGCAAACATACATTAAAAGAGAGCCATTTGAAATTGTTCAATATAGAAATAACATATGATGCAATCATACCTCACTTCTGAGTCTAAATAAGCCCAAAGTCAGTCCTAGGTCCAAGCCTAGTTCTCCAAAGCAGATATTATGCATATATGTATAATTAGGGTTAGATCCACATTAATTATTTAAACCCTAAAATTGCCTTTTTCACTACTAGTGAATAAGTTATCAAAACCATGTCATATTGTAGGTTATATTTGTTTAAGTTCATAACATATTTTACTTTATTTTTCTAACTTATGGATTATTAGTTATGAATTTTAGAAAAACTAAACCAATTAAGAAAATCCATAAAAATAACCTTTTTATAACATTAGATTTAGGTAATTTTTTTAGCATTAGGTAGTTCATAATTTTTTGATTCCATATCATATTTTATTATAATTTTTTGATCTACAAATATTTTTATATCAATTTCAGAAGATTTGACTAATCAAGAAAATCATAAAAGCCACACATTCAACACTTATTATTTTACAGGTAGGACTCAGGTGTCCCAATAAATGATGTATGTTTGGCTCGGGCCTACAACCAGCTAGGCATACAATGAGAACAAAACACTCGTGCAGTTAAAGCATAACAAGGACACAAAAAGACAAAAATACCCTTGAAGTGGAACACAGAACCAAAGGGGTGTGAGGGCTAAACAAGGGAAGTCAACCCCGACATTGTTCCTTTGTCATCGTGGAGGATCATCTTCTGAAGCTCGAATTGGTAGAATGAAAACCCATCAAATGAATTCCATACCAATTGCAAGGGTACCCATTGGCTTCTCCATCTCAAGCCGATCTCGTGGAACCCCAACATTGGGTATAGAAAATATCGATCAGTTGAGGAGAGTCCCTACCATGGAGGTGTAGAAGGGGACCAAGGGAAATAAGCATGTGACTCGCAAAACATGAAACCAATGACTAGGGGAAGGTTGCAAACTTCTTGAGGAACCAAACAATCATAGAAAACCTAGGGAGAGGCCAAGGAAGGATATCGATTTCCAAATCAACTGCCAAAGCAGTAAAATGAGGTAAAATTGGGATTATGGCATATAACTAAAAAAAACCCAAATCAAAGGGTAAATAAGCTTCCATAGGATGTGTCAGGCATTTCAAGTTTCTTCTAACATTCAAGATGACCTTAGTTTTGCCGACGAGCAAGGGAAGATGAAGCCCTGTGGATGGAGTCGAGAGGTGGTGTTCAACAAAACATGGGGAGATTTTGGCAACTTTTGAGAGCTTCTGGAGGTGGCGTGGATTTCTTGTGACCATTTCATAGAGGTTCGACGGTCAGAACTAGCAAGAAGATGGCTATGAGGAGGAGAATAGGGGAGGAACAGAGGAAGGGGGAGACTGAGATGCGATAGAGAAGAGACAGACACAAACCCTAAGATCTAAAGGGTTCTTATTCATGGAATGAAGAGAGGATGATTGAGGAGAAGAAATCATGAAAATCCATTGAGAAAAGAGGGATGTAGGGAATCAAGAAGATCAGAGCAGGAAAACCCCATTTTTGTTCACCGTGTGAAATTGGTGATTGAGGTAGGAGAAAGTGAAGCACCGATGTGATAAAAATTGAATGGCCATGGTTAAGTCTAAAAATTAGAAAGACTTCATGACAAACAAAATAAAAGGAATCTTATGAAAATTGGAATTCAATTAATGCAAATCATTGACATTATTTCCTTTTCTCTCTCTCTCTCTTCAGTTGAGGGTCCAAACAATATTATGAAATTTTGCATATAGGCCAATTAATACATGTAGAATCTGATTTGGCATTATTTTTTAGTTTTAGAGAATCTAAGTTTTTTATTTAATTATTTTAAAGTAAATCATATTTTCTCTTTCCTCTTGATTTAGAGACATCTATAAACCACCAATTAATGTGAAACTTCCAACACAAGTAACCTTTAACTTGTGAAACACGAATTTGCCATTAATTTTCTAACTTGGTATTATTTAACACATTATTTAATATTTTGGGCTCTACTTTCACTTTCTTTTTCCTAAACACATTAGAACATTAAAGATTGTCGAAATTTGTTGAAAATTTACACATAGGCTAATTTAACATGTAGATTATGAATTTGAGATTTACTTCATATTTTGGTGTCATTTAATGATTTATTTACTATTTTAAAGAAAAATCATATTCCCTTTTCTGAAAGAAATTAGGATAATTATTATTGTGAAACTTGAATCCAAATCTAATTCAGACCCAATGAACACAATTTTGACATTATATTTTACTTTTAAGATTTCCCTTCATGAGTTATGCATAATTAATATATGTGGCCCATCATTATTTTATTTATCATATTATTTCAAAATTATTATTATCATTCTTCCAAAAGTGTCCCATACCTTCACATTACAAACAAAAAGGATTATATATTATTATTGTGCACACAATTCTTTATGTTTATCATTTAAGTCATTCAAATTTATCAATTCCTTATTTATTTGAACTATGTATCAATATTCTCAATTATGGACACCAAGCTCTTCTATGCATATTATTTTTCTTAACATCATATCTTAATCAACATTATCTTATGTGACATATTTTATTGGTCTATATATAGATTAGTATGAGAGCATTAGGTCATAATTGTTTTTGTGGAAAAATGTTAGGGTGATTTATTCATGCATTAACATATTAGGGTTACAATTAAATACTATTAGGTATATCTTCATCCTTGTTTGTTAAACCAAGAACAAAACTTTCTATCCCCAAGGCATAAGATCAGGGTCAAGAGTCTAGGTTTCGATTCATTACAATGGTTCTCTTTCATGGCTTGAGATTTGAGGCACCACAAGGTCGATGGCACTACAAGTGAGGTGCAACAACCTAAGGTGATGTTAGGGTTTTCTTAAGTGGCTAAGTGAGAGCAAGATCTAATGGGCCATCTAGTGTTGGAAAATGATGCTGCTCCCGAGGTGGAAAATCGATGGTCCCCCTAGATTTAAGATTCGATGGTTGACCTGGTTTTGCATGGATGTGAGGTTTAATCTCTTGGACACATGGCATGCATGTATTGACACATATGCCTACCTTTCTCTCTCACCCTAGGATTTATATACCTCTCTCCTTCCACCCAAATGAACCCTTTACACGCCCTCTTCATCTTCTTGCTGCTTGGAGGTTTGTCCCTCTTGCTTGGTGGAGGAGAAGAGATCTAGGAGGAATAAGCTTGGCTGATATTGCTTGCATGTGCTTCGAGGGTTGGATATAACCTCTCTAAGATCTTTTGGAGCTTCCTAGCCTTATTTCTTGACCTAAGTAAGGTTTCCTTGTTCTTAGAAAAAAGAGATAGCTTGGATGTATGGAGTGATCAAGCTAGGGTTTATTTCTCCTATATTCAGGCTACCTTGATGTTTGTACCTTCATCTCCTTCCTTGAGGAGCTTGATATAACTTTCTCCACATATTTTGCTTACCCTAAACTTTCTATGTATAGATCTTTCTCTAAAATTGTGGTAACATGTAAAAAGATAACTTCTTTGACTAGAGTTTGAGTACATATGGTATAACTTCTTTGACTAGTGTTTGAATACATATGGTAGTTCTTGAGTTGATGATATCCCTTGATGTACCCCTTAACCTTGTGCACGTTTCCTCCTTGGAAGTAGGAACCATATTTCTTGCATGTCTATGAACTGATGGTGTTCTTTGTGGTGAGAAATGATGACTTTTCCTTAAATGTTAAGGATTGTGTTTCCTCTTGATTCATGATCTGATATTTTGCCTTCTTAAATCAATGGCTTATACTTAGTTGTTGTTTTGATAACTTTCCTTGTGTTTGAGAAATGATGGTTATGTTTCACTTAAGAATCAATTTTTATGATGCTCTCATCAAGTGGTTCAATTGATGGTTTCTTAAACCCTAACAAACAATTATTTTCCTTGATCACTACTACAGAAACAACGTTCAACGTCGCTTTTAGCGGTGTCGGTTTTTTATTAACACCGACGCTGGTCCCATTAAACGTCGGTTAATAAGTACATCCGATGTCTATATTTGAAGACCAGCCATACACGGGTATCACTTTTCATTCAGTGTTAGTTGAAGAAAAGAAACCGACGCCTAAAGTAGCCCGTGAAATCCAATTTTTTTGAGAAAAAAAAATTGCGCCAAAGTATCACTTATAACATCGGTGTTTTACCTAATAACCGACACTGAATGAAGATAAAATGTGCGCCAAAAGTTCCAATATGGGCTTCAGTTGTCGTAGCATAACCGGCATTATAAGGGTGCGTGCACCGTCCCCGCCAAAAAAATTAGGGTAAAGGAATGTCCAATTGGATGTTGATTTTATTTAAGAGCTGACACCTTTAGTTTTAGGTGTCAGTTTTATTTAAGAACCGACACCTAATGTTAACTTAATAGCACCCGCGCAAGCCCGACTCTTCCCCTTTCTCTGTTTCATTCATTCTCGCGCTACCAGGGTTTGGTCCGGCGATTTCTCCGCTTGCTCCGGCCAGACGCTGCTCCGCTCAGTTGATGGTCCTCTGCCCACCTCCGGCGCCGCTTGCCCTCTGCCCCCAACTCGCTGCTCTGGTGGCCTTCTCCTCCTGCTTCGGCGGCCCTCTCTCCCCGCACCGTCGACCTTCTCTGCTGCTCCGGCGACCTGCTCTGCCCGCACCGCCGCCGCTCACTGCTTCTACTCTCCCCGCCGCCGCCGCCACCGCCGAAGGTACCTGCTCTTCTATTCTTCTTCCTCTTCTTCCTCTTCCCTCAAGCAGGTACCCTTCTCCACGACCGTGTGAAATCGCAGGTTGGCACGGCTGTGCTGGGCAGCATGACCGTGTTGGTAGCATGGTCGTGCTGCATAGCATGACCGTGTTGGCTGATTTTGTGCTATATTGCTCAATTATAATTGGATAGCTACATTTGTGTGTAATGATTATCTTGATGATGAACATGCATCTACATTTGTGTGTATTTGTGGCTGATTTTTTAAAAGGAGTGGTTTTTTTAAATTAAATGACTGCAGAAGACATAATATTAACTCTAGCATAATCTCATGTGTAGGTGATATTAATCTTTGAGATATTAATTTTTGCTCAGACCGAGGTGATATTTTGTTTGATTTAAACATGATTGGGCATTATTATGACTAATGTTTCCCATAATGAGGCAATTTTTACAATACCTGGCTCTTGTTCCAATTGTTGGAAAATTCATATACTCTCAATTAGGAAATATTATTACTCTTCTAAAATTATTCTTATAATGTTGAATCGGGTCAATGAACACCTACTATTGTGCCTGAATTATGCCATGTATGTTTGTACAAAGTGAATCTTATCGCTCTAATTGTGAATTATTGCATGTTTGAAACTATTGAATTCTTGATTTATTATTTAATAATGCTCTAATTGTGAGTGATGCAATGTAAGTGAGCAAATACATGTAGTGGATATGTACTCATTAGCCTAGAAACCCGTCCAAGATTTACTCATTAGGAGTAAATCTTGGATAGTCCCAGGTTTGGGACTGTTCTTGAACACCTAATCTCACTTAGGATGTAAGTGTATAATGTGTATTGGGTTTTCAAGAAAATTTTGATAGCATTTCTCCGTTTGTTCTCTATGTACATATGTACTTGGAGAACAGTGGGGAAATGCTGCCAAAATTTTCTTGAAAACCCAATACACATTATACACTTACTAGTGAGATTAGGTGTTAAAGAATGGGATAGGTGGTACACATTTATTATATATAAGAATGACAACACATGTATTTGTTGGCCTAAAGTTTTAACTCGACAAAAACTCTAATCTGTTAACCCTAGACCCTAATGTTGTTGTAATATATACTTGTTTTATCTTTGATCATAGAATGGGTAGATCATGAAATGTCCATTCACAATCGTTGCACCCCAGAGTTTATATCTGGTCTTGACCAGTTTATTAGATTTGCCGAGGAACATAGGAAACAACCTAGAGATAGGTTCTACTGTCCATGTAGGCATTGCGGTAACAACTTGAACGTCAGCACTGGTGACGCAATCAAAAGTCATGTCATGTGCAACGAGATTATACAAGGCTATAAAGAATGGCACTGACATGGAGAGATTTCAAACTTGAAACCAGTGGATGTCGATAGCAGTGCTTGTGTGGAAGAAGAAATTGCCTCCGATGACGTAGATGTGAATGAACCAGTAGACATCGTTGATGCGATGTTGGATAGTTGTGGGGTAGAGCACACCGATCCACCTCCCATTTTTAGAAACATTGTGCATGATGCTGAGATATCATTATACACAGGTTGTACTAAGTTTACGAAGCTTAGCACTGTGTTGAGATTGTATAAGCTGAAAGCTAAAAATAGATGGAGCGACAAAAGCTTCACGTCATTGTATTCTTTGTTGAAAGAAATGCTTCCTGAAGGAAACAAGCTGCCAATCTCAACATACCAGGTAAAGAAATTGTTGTGCCCAATGGGAATGGATGCCAAGAAGATACACGCATGCCCGAATGATTGTGTATTATTTCAAAAGGACTATGTGGATTTGAAAGATTGTCCAAAATGTGGTGCGTCACGGTATAAATTGACGACTTCAGGGGAGTCCAAAACTGGTTCTCCTGCCAAGGTGATGTTGTATCTACCTATAATATCACAGTTTCAATGCTTGTTTGCCAATCCGATAGATGCGAAGAATTTGAGGTGGCATGCAGATGTTAAGAAAAATAATGATGGAATCCTACGACATGCGTCTGATTCCCCACAGTGGAAGAAGATTGATCTATTGTACCCCGAATTTGGTGAAGAAGTCAGGAATCTAAGACTTGGGATTTGTACAGATGGGATGAATCCGTACGAGACATTGAGCAGCCAACATAGCACTTGGCCAGTCATGCTTGTTATATACAATCTTCCTCCCTGGCTGTGTATTAAAAATAAGTATGTAATGCTGTCGTTGTTGATATCGGGCCCTAAACAACCTGGAAATGATATCGATGTTAACTTGAACCTGTGATTGATGACTTAAAGAAACTCTGGAGTGAAGGTGTGATGACCTATGATGCTTCACGAAGAGAGACATTTCATTTGCATGCTATGTTGTTTTGCACTATAAATGACTTTCTAGCATATGGGAATTTGTCTGGATATAGTGTTAAAGGAGCTAAAGCGTGTCCTATATGTGAAGAGAACACTGATTCAACAAGAGTAAAACATGGTGGTAAGACTGTATATCTTGGTCATCGAAGGTTTCTTACAAAATTCCATCCATATCATAGGAAGCGCAAAGCATTCAATGGATTGAATGAGGAACAGAGTGTACCTAAACCTATACCCGGGGAGGTTGTTTATGAAAGAGTAAAAGACTTTGTCAATGAATTTGGTAAGATATCACAATGTACTATGGCCACACGGAGTGACAAATCTTTATTCAAGAATAAGTCAATATTTTGGGATCTTCCTTATTGGAGTTCTTTGACAGTCAGGCATTGTATCGATGTCATGCATGTTGAATAAAATGTATGTGATAGCGTCATTGGTACTTTGTTGAATATACCAGGTAAGACTAAAGATGGGCTAAAATCCAGACTGGACCTACGTGAAATGGGAATAAGGTCAGAATTAATAGAATTACGTGAAATGGGAAATCAGAGAACATACTTACCTCCCGCTTGTTACACATTGTCTAGAAAGGAGAAGAAAGCTTTTTGTGAATGTTTGGTAAATGTTAAGGTGCCACAGGGTTACTCATCCAACATCCGTAGATTGGTATTAATGAAAGATCTGAAGTTGATATGTCTTAAATCTCATGATTGTCACACTCTAATGCAACAAATATTGCCTATGGCAATTCGATCTATATTGCCGAAGCATGTAAGGTTTGCAATCACCAGACTTTGTTTCTTTTTCAACAGTCTGTGCAGCAACATTATTGACCCTTATACTCTCGATAATTTGCAAAGAGAAGTGGTTGTTACCCTATGCCAGCTTGAGATGCATTTTCCTCTGTCGTTCTTTGATATCATGGTACATCTTGTTGTCCAATTGACTAGGGAAGTGAAAATGTTGGGACCAGTTTTCTTGCATTGGATGTATCCCTTTGAACGATACATGAGCATTTTTAAAAGTGATGTTCGAAACCATTATCGGCCTGAAGGGAGTATTATTGAGGGTTATGTGGCGAGAGAGGTTATAGATTTTTGCAATGACTTTCTCAGTGATAATGACACTCCTGGTAATGACAAGAATATTGAGGAGCAATTTGGAAAAGGAATTTTGGGATCACGGGTGAAAGTAATCATCCGTGAGCAGTTCGAACAAGGTCACTTGTATATTTTACACAACATGGACGAAGTGAGTGTTTGTATCGAGGAACCTACCAATTGCATCAAGAGACAATATCCTCGAGCCAATACAATGTGGCTTGCTAGAGAGCATAACAAGACATTTATTAAGTGGTTCGAAGAGAAAGTCTTACATCAACTATCTCAAACCCCAGATGATATTACTGAAACTATCAAATGCCTCACCTTTAAATTGAAATTGGCTGTTATGTCTTATGAAGGGTATGACATTAATGGATTCACAAATTACACAAAGCGCCAAGATGATAAGAGTGTCGTCCAAAACAGTGGGGTCACCCTTCAAGCGTCGACTATGTTTTTTGCAAGTGCAAAGGGTAAGAGTCCACGTGAAGCTAAAATGTCATATTACGGTGTCATTGAAGACATATGGGAGTTTGACTACATAGATTTCAGAATTCCGCTCTTCAAATGTAATTGGGTTGATAAAACCAAAGGAGTTATAGTGGATGAATTGGGTTTCACTTTAGTGAACTTTGAAAAGATTGGCGAGAAGGGTGAACCATTCGTATTGGCATCACAGACGAAACAAGTATTTTATATCGATGATCCTGCAAATGATAAATGGTCGTTTGTTCTTCATGGTAAAAGACAGTTCATTGAAGATCCTATAGATGGAGACGAGTACTATGATAAGTATGATGACTCCAGTCCATTCTCAGTTGGGTTGCCAACACCAGCAAATATTGAAGCTAATGATGACTTGTATGTGCGCGGAGATCACAATGAAGGATTGTTAATTAATAAAAAATCACAATTTTAGAGGCATGTTTATATTTTTGATATGTTTTATTTTTCTAAATGTGAACTTTACAATGTTAATTACAATATTGCCTGTGAATGTGAACTTTACAATGTGAATTTTACAATGTGAATTACTTTACAATGTGAATGTGAACTTTACAATGTGAGCTTTACAATATGAATTACTTTACAATATGAACTTTACAATGTGAATGTGAACTTTCAGATGGCTGGGCATTCTGCTGATGACCATGCTGATGATTACCATGAGGGTGAAGACATCAATGCGCCACCTCACAATGTAAGTTTTAAAAATATACATCATATATTTATATCTATATGTCCATTTCTAGTTATATCCTGTAAGTGTGTTTATTTTGTCAAATTTTAGGTTGATGATGAAAATGTACCCTCTGAAGCACTTGAGGCACTTAATCAGTAGCACCAAAAAGTTGACAAGAGAAGGGGCATCACAATGATGAAGAAGTTAATAGTGCAAAGGGGCAATGGACCCAAACTTGTTGTGGATTTTGATAATGTAGGAAATGCACTTGGAGTGAATCACAATTCGTTTGTTTCATATCTTGGGTATGTTACTCGCATCCATTGCGTTTGTAAGATAGATTCTTGGCATAAAGCTCCTAAGGAGAAGAAAGACGTAATATGAAAGGATTTATGTGTGTGTTATTATTAATTTTCAATTCTATTTGTTAGATTACTAATTTTTTGGATACTAGTTAATAGAAATTCTATTTTGCAGAGTATATTTGAATTGGATGAAAAGATGCATCATAAATGTGTGATGCAACGATGTGGGAGAGTCCTAAGGAACTATAGGACAAATCTCACCGAAGAATACATAAAAGAAGGCGACAAGAGGAAGAAGACAACCACAGAACAACGGAACTTCCTGGACCAAGAAGAATGAGACTCATTTGTTGCTTCAAGACAAACTGATGAATTCAAGGTATTAGGCGTCACCCCCAATTTAATTAATATATATTGTATTCACCTATTCAAGATTAACATTTAGTGTTACTAACCAAATCATTAATGTTCATACTAACTAGGCCCTCAGTGAGGCACAAAAAGCAAGGCGTGCACTGAATGTGCATGACCACACAATGGGCCCAAAGGGGTATGCAGGCATTCACCAAAGACTACAATCTGAGGCTAATGCTCAGTCTGCTGCTACTCAGGAGTCCTCTACTATAGGTAGCACACCTCTGCCTAGCCATGATGTCTGGATAGCTGGGAGGCAAAACAAGAAGGGAGAAATAAGGAAGCCCGCAACTGTTGAGGCGGCAGCAAAAATGGTAAAATACAACTCTTACAACAATCGTTCGAATATTGATTATTTGTGGTGTTTACTTAATTACAAATTTATGTTTTGGAGATTAGCGGGAGCTGCATGAGCTGAGGAAACAAGGAAAGTTCATCCCTGAGGGCACAAAGGATGAATTGACAGTTGCTCTGGGTAACCCAGAGCATCCTAGACATGTTAGGGCTGTAGGCGCTGGTGTGGGCATCAAAGCATTCTTTGGGCCATCCCAGTGCAAACATGTCCCAAAAGCGGGACTTTCACAAGAAGAGGTAACCTATTCTTTCTTTATAATGTTACTGTAAAAGAGAATTCAATAATAAGAAGATAACGTTTCTTTTATCCATGTATAGGTAGATAAGCTAGTTGATAGGAAACTCGAAGAAGCACTGAGCATGTGGCAGGCATCTCAGACTGCCACTCAGCAGACAATACCTATGGCATCCCGCTCTACTCCTACTGTAGAGGTTGGGAGTAATCCTGTAGACCCACCGCCTAGCACATTCAATGTAAGTATTTTTATGACATAAATACTAGTCTTTTCAAGATGATATGTTTTCAAGATGATATGTATATATGTATATAACATTCTTTACACAAAAATTTGTAGGGGTTGAAGCCATGCCGTCTAAAAAGTAAATAATTTGTCATTGCAGAGGCGTTGACTTACCCATCCCTACCAGGGGAAATGTTTCATGGGTCTCCATTACCAGCTGGTTGGGTTCGTGTGAGCCCGCTACGTATATTCCCCAACTGGATGGATCTTCCATTTCCATATGCCCACCCAGATTGTGAAACACTTCGTGAGGCAGAAGGCGGAGTGATATTGTGGCCAAAAGTGGCTGTCCTCTATACTGAAACGGTATGGTAAATTTATATTACGTTAAATTGTTAGTGTGTGTATATGATGTCAGTTGATCTGAAATTTTATATATATATATATATATATATATATATATATATATATATATATATATATATATATATATATATATACAGGTTAAAAAGAAGACACCCACAACAATTAGGCCTCCACCTCCACCTCCCACATTACCAAGTTGGGTTCCACAAGACCTACCTGTCCCGTTAGATCCTGATTGTAGGGGTACGGCAATATGGTTCGACAAACATGATATAAATTTCCCTATAACTATTTCAATAGATGCGGATGCTGCAGGTCAATCATATGAAAGCAACCTATTTATACAAGATATTTTGGAGTTGTTTCGATATGATTGGCTGAATACATCTGTTATAGAGCTATGGATAAGGTGAGATCTTCTTTATACATCCATATACCTTGTGTAGGATCTGGTGATCTGGTTTCTTATTTATTAATGCATACATAATACATGTTTTGTAGCTACTTAGACAAGATATGTGCAGATTTTTCATTTGAACATGTAGGATTTTTGATTCCATCTTTGATTAGTCTAGTAGCTAAAGACCCTCCGTTAGTTCAACAATACTGCTGTGATGCTTTTAGAAGTTTTTCTCAAAATAAGAAGATGTTGATAATAACTCCATTCAATGTGGAGTTAGTTTACTTTGCTTATAATTTGGACTTAAGAAAATTACATTTTTATTGTGGATTTTGAGTTATTAATTTTTAACCTTTTTACCTCTAGTGGTATGCATTGGGAGTTACTAGTTATTGTCCCCGAGACGTTCACTATCTATTATCTAGATCCTAAGGGGACTAAATTGAATTTAAGATATGGACAAAAAATGAAAATGGCATTATTCTGGTGAGAAATATTTCATTTTCATATCCGTTAACATATGTTATTACATTACTATTTAATTATGCAATGTACCGTGTTACATTAACATGTAGGGGTTTAGATGAGTTCAAAAAAGCTGGAGGAAAGGTCCCCAGGAAAAAGAACAAGAAAATAATTTGGATAAACGTGGAAGTAAGTTCTTGACTGCAATGCATATATTATTTATGTGAACAATGCTTAATTAGTTGTATTTTTAAATATTTTGTATGTTTCAATTTATAGTGTGCTACACAAGACAACGGATGGGCATGTGCATACTATGTGATGCGATTTATCCACATGATTATCAAATATGCTGTAGTGGACATCGATACCATTCCTGAGGTATTATATATAGTCTCATTAGATAATATGAAATATATCACTCTTATTTATAGCTCATTAATTATATATATACATCATTCTCTTTGCAAGCGTTTAAAACTGACCACACTACAGGAAAGGCCTTACCAGATGTACATGCTCCCTATACGACGGGAGAATTAAATGAAGTAAGAGAAGAATGGGCAACAACCATACAAGTAGTGGGGGTTTTAACATATAATTGGGATGTTGATAGAGAATAATGACTAAAGAATGATATTTTGTAAATGAATTTCTAAATTATAATATGTGTGAATGTTTCTACAAGCCTGAATGTTTCTACATGTGTCTGAGTGAAAATGAATGAGACTGCTGGTTGCTATATGAATGTTTCTACATGTGTGAATGTGAAAATGAATGGAACTACAGATTGCTACATGAATGTTTATACATGTGTGAAAATCAAATGGAACTGTAGGTTGCTAAATGTGTGAACATTTATGTTGTTAATTTTGCAGGTTTGTGGCCTGTTGTTGGATGATATCAATAGATGTCGTAAAACTTGTAGTTCATAACTGAACTGTAGGTTTCTCATCCTGCGACCAGCCACAGCAGGTCTGCAGACTGATAGAAAAAAAACATAAAATCGGCGTCGGTTATTTGTATAAAACCGATGACAAATGGTTACAGTGTTGGTTGACCTACTAGTAACTGACGTCGATTTCCCTAATGAGGCCAGACACCACGGCCGTGATGGCCAGCACGGTTGTGGCAGTAGGCCAGACACCACAGCCGTGCCGGCCACCACGGCCATGCCGGCCAGCACGGCCGTGGCAGCGGGTGAGATGGTGTCGGTTATCACTACTAAACCGATGCCGATAGTGCCCCAGATGGTGCCCTTTCTGTGGTGCGAAGGTATATGGCATCAGTTGCAAAGCTAATAACCGACGCCTATACCCCCCTACTGGCACATTTTCAGTGGCACATGAAGGGTTGTGGTGTCGGTTTGAGAACCTACGTGTAACTGTTGGGCTTTTAGCGGTGCCCACATAGGTGTCGCTTAAAAACTGACACTAAAGGCCTTAAATAATCGACACTAAAGGCCGGTTATGTACTAGTGGATGTACAAATTCAGATTTT
The DNA here is from genome assembly GCA_963693085.1 of Alisma plantago-aquatica. Classification (NCBI taxonomy): domain Eukaryota; kingdom Viridiplantae; phylum Streptophyta; class Magnoliopsida; order Alismatales; family Alismataceae; genus Alisma; species Alisma plantago-aquatica. The sequence goes on from OY856409.1 coordinate 89,374,672, forward strand.
CACTTAGCTTTGAATCTGATGGGTTCACTAGCTCTTGATAACCGATGGTCTTCCTCTTTGAACACAACTGATGGGTTTTCTAGTGTCAACAATTGATTCATATTCTAGATTAATAACTGATGGCTTTAATAGGTCCAAGATCCAATGGATTGTCTAGATCCAAGATCCAATGGTTTCACTAGTTGCATAATTTGATGGTTTCCCTAGTTGCATGACTCGATGGTCTGTTCCTTATGCACATAATCTAATGGTTGTTTTTGATATACAAGATCTGATGGTTTGTGTTTTGGTAGGAGCATCCATTATCCGATGGGATGTTAGGTTCAAAAGTGCATGTTTTGCCTAAGTGTGTGTGTACAATCTTATGGTTTATCTTTGAGTGCTTATAGGTAACACCAATTCAGTTCACCTTACTGAACCTTAGTTGGATGATTAAGTGGTAATAGTTTAATAATACCTACCTCCTTCTAATGTTGTAATGATGGAGGGGTAATCTCATAATGTTATGGTAACCCTACTATGTTACCTTTTTGAACATCATAGCTATTATATTTGATACAATAGTATGTTGAACCTATGTACCACAAGTATGATGATGATTTGCAGAACCTTCTATAAGGCCCCTAAACTTGCTTAATGAGTTGAATGAGATTAATTATCATAATTGAATTCTTATAACACTAATATAACCTTTTTATATACTTTTAAATCATAATACAAGATTAAGTTTCAAATTTGGTCCAACTTGGACACTGTTTAAGCAAGTTATGCAATTTTATGCACATTTTGGACTTTTATACAATTTACCCAATTGAGAGGTTTTCTTTGCAATTTATCACTTGCATTATCTTCCTTGGATATTCTGTCATCATTATTGAGTTTGTTGATCCATGGGGCGCCTATTTAAACCTTGGTTTGAAGGTTCTTTCTCCAAGGATATTTTAGGGTTTACCCCTTCACGGATGAGCTACCTTTAGTAGCTATCAACTAATGAATTATGTGATTGGCTGGGAAATTCGACATAGGAAAGCTAGGAAGGTCTATAAGGACGGTGGGGGAGCTGCTTGTATGTGTGCTTGTATATTCTTAATAGTTTAACTATATAGAAACATGGGGAAGCTACTTTTACACCTCATGCTTTCTCCCATCCTTATCCATGGGCTATATTTACCTCTTCCTTGCCCAAGTTCGAAACTATGCTTGATTTATCTTTTATTTAACCTGGAGCAATGACTCACCTCTATTTTTCTGTGGAATCAAGTACTCTAAGGTAGAAGACAACCTCTTTTTGGAGAAGAAGGTCTCCTAGAGCTCCATTTAGCCCTACCTAGGATTTCCAAGGTCATCTTCTACGGATTTCGACCAAGGCAAGTTATTTTCTTCCTTACTTCTCCATTTCTCTTACTCTTCTCCTTCCTTATACCTTCCTCCAAGTCGGAACCTTTCTGTTCCATGGTAGAATTTGCTCTAAAACTCTAAAACCCTACCTTTCTTGCTCCTTATGCTTAGGGTTTGCTCATTTGATGAAGAAATGTGCTAGATGGATGAAGTCATAGCTTATTGTTGGATTTTCTACCCTACGTTCTCGTGATTGCTTCTGTGTGGGGTTTCATATTCTCATTATAGGAAAGTTTTATAACTTTCTCCACGTTTATTGCTTACCATAAGCTTTCTAGATCATGTTCTTAATTGAAAATGATGATCCATGCACTAAAAAGCTATGCTTGACTTGGATTTTGATTTTATAATGTTCCCTGTTCTGATTTTAGTTATATATGAACCTGTGATCATGTGTACATTATTCCTAAGATATAATATGACTTGTATCAGGTTGGTTTGAACACGTATGGTGCTAAGCACCTATCAACCAATGGTCAATTTTAGGGTTTTAAGCTGGTTTCTTCTATAAACCATGACCCGATGATGGTACCATTGCAACAACCCTATGGTGTTGTCTTCATAACAACTGATGGTTGTGATCAAGGGTATCAAATGATGGTGACAACCTATATTCACCCCCTTAGGTCAGGTTTTGGATCAATTAGAAGTTTAATGATCAACCATTAAGTACCCTATTGATGTTATCAATCAATATTGACATTAGTTTAATATTTGATGTTGATTAATGAATTAGTGTTGATCTAACAACCTATGGTGACTTAATGGTCACTAATTATGGTGTATCAGGTCTCTACAACCTATGGAGAGTCAATCATTTTAGTTGTAGCATCAATTAAGCCTTAGACCAATGGTTTCTTGGGTCATTTGATGCAATAGTCAGACCTATATTGTAATTGATGGTTTTAACATATGAATTTGACCCAATGGTCGATATCTACTATTTATTCCTCCATTAAGGTGGAAAGATGGATAATTTAATATGTTAGTCCTAATAATGCGATTTAGATGGTTTCCTTTATATGATCAACTTAAGGAGCTTACTTGTTGACAATGGATGACTTATTTTAACTGAACAGTCGATTGTGGGTTTTACCCTACTCTCAATGGAACTTTTTGTGTTGATTATCAAGGGATGTCTAGGGTTAGATGGTGACTCTTTCTAGAGAACAAATTTAGGACTTCCTTGGTGGTTTATTCAAGGTGTTTACTTATGTAAACAACCAATTGTCTTACATTTTAAACATCCAATGATTCTGGGTGACATTGTGGTATGGTGATATTGGTTGAATGATGATGGAAAAAATGGAGGGTTACCCTTAATAAGGTAGTTTTACCTATTCACTCATATGAATAGAAGGGATAATAACCATATTGTGTTGATATGTAACCCTAATGAGGTATAGCTTGTTATACCTAGACTTAATATAACTAAATGATAGTAATTGGGTATGAATAGTCCTTGAATGACTAATACAATCATGGAGTACTTTGTTATTGTTGTTGAAACCGTAGTATGCTATAACCCGATGGTTACACCTTTATTTATGTGTGGGTTCATACTTGAGAATTGTATGGAATGTGATGGTGATGCTTCACCTTATGCATCCATGATCCAATGCGGATGCCGTGAGTTAGGGTTTGGGTGTAAGTGCTGATTAGTAACATTGATATAATTTATCATGTTGAACCTAACTCTAATGCAAATAGATAAAGATGACTATTCATGTTTAACATTCTTATATGATGGAATGATGGTGGAATAACCTCCTTAACATGATCATAACCTTAATGTGTGAATTGGTGGTTATCATAGCCACATGGTTGATACTTTCTTATGCTAAACATGTGCATTATGAATATGATGCATGTTAATAATATCTAGATTCCTTGCATGTTGATGTAATAAAGGAATGTTCTTAATGTTAATATAACCCTGCTATGATTATTTATGAATATCTCCTAGCTCATTAATGCAATATTGTGTTGATCAGGTGTATTATATGTAAGTGATGTTGTTGGGCCTTGTTATAAGGCATGCAAAGATAATGATGATCTTGCAGGGAATAATATGATGGTCTTAATGACCTTTGGGCATGGTTGATCCCTAAATGAGGTGTAATCCTCTTGTGTTGATAAGGGTTGATACCCTGTGATATTGTGAAAAGGATTTATATCATGTGATAGTATGATGGTCTTAATGACCTTTGGGCATGGTTGAGCCCTGAATGAGGTGTAATCCTCTTGTGTTGATAAAGGTTGATACCCCATGATATTGTGAAAAGGATTTATATCTTGTGATAGTATGATGACTAGTGTGGTCTCAGGAATGGAAAGTGAATAGTACTATGTGATGATGAGATGAGAAATTATGTTTCAAGCATTTTATATCTTTTAAAAGTTGTGATATTTATATGCCTGCTAGAAGTGAATTAGAGTTTGTATGTCCACTTGTTTGATCCAGCTTTAATTCACCCAATTGGAATTACTAATCAAGAGCAACTCTAATCATGTAGTGCCCTGTGCCATAGATCCATCTGAGTGTCAGAATTTTCTAGACGCTAAAATGAGTATTCCTAAGGGAAACTAAGAGCACATACTATTGAGTATGGGGGTGGTGGAAAGTTGAGGATATATCCTTATCATCCACAATGCAGATTGTGGAGGTTGGCTATGGTCATGCCTCATACATCTGATGTGATTGAGAACGACTACGGTCGTGTCTCGGGGATTATATATGTGATAAGATTGCAACACAACTGCGGTTGTACCTTAGATGGTAGGGTATGTGTACCCACCTCCTTACACTAGTGTCATGACCTGTACCAAGGATGGACTAGGCTGTTAGCATCTTAACCTTATGTATCACTGTGGTGGACCCGTACTGACCGGGGGTATAGAAGATCTTAGGAGTGTGGCTCTTCCTAGATCTTGTATGGCACTAATTTCAACTTAGTAGTGGTCAATTGGATTTTGAGTGGTATCCTCAATTTCCTCAGGGCATAATAAAAGATGTAATACAACCGTATAGCATATCTATTTAGGGTTATACACGATGCTTCACATTGGATGATAACCCTTGTTTGTTCACTTTACATAAAGATGATGCTTAGTGCAATTAAGATATAGTAGATATACTTATGTTGTGGATATGCTTAAGATGTAGATGCGTACATACAATAGCCACAATTATGTTGATAACTATACTGCTACTGCTGATTATAATCATGATGCTAGATATCTCATGTTGTTAGTTATGTTTAGCATGCTAGCCATGTCTTTGTTACTAGAGATGCATATATTGATAATCATGCTTATCTAGATAGTTGTGCTTATGTTGTTAGCTCTTCTTATGATGTTGATATGTTCAACCAATTATACATGCTCATGTTGCTAGATATGCTATGTTACTAGACTTGCTCATGATGCTAGATATGCATATGCTACTGAATTACTTATATTGGAAACAAGATAAAGGATGATAGTCTGGATAATTATGATAGTTATTATCTTCTCCTTTATGTATTTTTTTAATCATCAATATTGCTGATCTTATTTGTTATATCTGATTAAACTTCTTAACTATTTAATTACTTAAAAATGTTGTAATCAATAAACATTGTTGGAGGTTATATCTCTTGCTGGGACATGGGTCTCACCCTTGTGGTTCACCATATTTTTTTAGGTAATTGGCAGTGATGACAACAGAACCGTGGAAGTAAAGAGGAACTACAATAATGAAATCTTTGAGAAAGTTGATTAGATGTCTAGTGTGTCCTAGAGTCATCCCCGTACTCTCAGGTTTGGGCAGAAAAAGTTTGTATATGGTGTTTCAAATGAATTGAAATTTTGTTAGCATGTTAATGGTTGTTTGTGTGGCATATACAAATATTGTTATACTGTGTATATATGTTGTGGCTAAGGTGATAGAACAATTCATATCAAATTCTTGTCATAGTATGGATAAAAGAAAGATGTTGGGCTCTTATGTAAATATTTTTGAGTAGGTGCTGATGTTGAAATCGATTTTAATTTACCCATATTTTTTGGTATGTGATTAATCAGTAATTGATTGTGTTTTATGTTTTGAGTAATCTTGTTTAGTGTAATGGGTTCTCACAAGTTGGTATCATAGCTTTATGTTCACTGAGTCTACAGGGACACTAGGACTTAGGACTAGGATGATGTCTAAGTTAGGAATATGACATAAAAATATGGTGCATACTGCCTAATCTCAGTATTTTGGTGCCCTGGATAGGCATTCAATTATTGAAGAAAAGGTAAGTATGGAACTCATAGATTGTTATCTTTCTGATTACTCTGATCAAGTAGTCATTTTGAGACAATCTAAAGAGCATAACGAATAAGAAATAATGGTGTGAATATCTCAATCCTACCTTAAAGAAGATGAGAATTTCATCATTATCTATCAAAACTTGAATGTTTGGTAAATATAAGAGAAAGATACAACACCATGAAATCTAAATATGAATAAAAATAAGGAAAAGAGGAGTTCTTGAAGATGCGATTCAAGAATATAATAAAGTAAAAGACAAACAAGTCTATTCTTATAAAGTGAATCAATGTATGAAATCCACATAAGATAGAGAGAAGTCCTATAAAAAGTACAAAATGATAAGATGAATGGGAACAATGACAAAGAAATAAGGTGGGACCTGAGTTAATCTCAAACCAACCTATGTGTTTAGAAAGTGTTAATGAAAAATCAGCATGGCATGCAAGAGAAATTAAGGCCCCAATTTAATGAAGAAAATGCGGAATATGATGATTTACATGTCAATAAGTGGTTGAAAAACATAATAAAAGAAGAGAACATACCAAGTGTGATGAATAGTCATCAAGGAAGGAGTAATGAGATATGTTAATATTGATGATTCCTATGCTAATGGCAAGGAACCTGAAATGAAAAAGGCAAAATGATACATAAGAAGCTATAACTTGCATAATGAAAATAAAATTGGTTACCTTTTTGCTAGAGACCCCTGAACAATGCTTCTATGATGTAGGAAGTATGTTTCCCTTTGTGTCTTTCCTTTTTAGGATACAACTTTCAAGTGGATCATTACCACTTGGTATGTGTGGATCCGTTGTAAACATGAGGGTGGATAGCTTATGATTGCATAAGATTGCTTGGACTATGGTTCCAAGATCATAAAGTTCATGATGAGTTTTATTTTGAGCCTTCCAATAATTAGGAGTACTCCTCTTATACGTCTTGACATTTTTTATGTTGGTAAAAGTGGATGCGATAATGATGTGAGTTCCTTATAGCACATGAGGTGGATACCAAGGTAATGAATCCTAGTATCCAAGATGTATTAATAGAGGTTGGAGATGTTTATTAAATGAACATTCAAAGTGTTCCTTCCCCTTATAGAGAGGGATAGAGAGTTGATGATGACCCTCTAAATGTTATTTGGAAGGAAAAACAAAAGTGATTCTATAATTTTGTGTATGGTATCGTGATAGTTGGGCAAGACCACTATCAAGGATAGATGGTTTGTTGGTCAATAGATTTGTGTGTCGTGTTCCTTTAAGATAAACCAATGATCAAATATACATGCATAAGATTTAGATTGGATGACATAATTCACATGACCATGATGAGTTTATGGTTATGTCCTTCAGACTAACCAAAGTACAAATAGAATTTATGAATAGGAGGAACAAAGTGTTTCGGTCATGTCATACAAGTTATATCATGCTTTGAATGATGATATGTCAAAGTATTTCAAATATGGTAAAAAATATGATTGATATTTCTTCAACAACCTTAGGGTTGCCGAAGCAACAATAGCTATGAGACAAGTTGAACAAGAGTGAGATGGGGTTGATTAAATTTCTTTATGGGATCATGATATGTCTTGTAAGTAGGTTGTGTAAATCCTAGTAAGGTGAAGATAGTGTTTTTATTTCACCCCTAACAAGGTTGACTAGGAATGATGTTTCCTTGTATGGAATGATAGGTGCCAGCGTCAGCATTTCTTTTGATGTTGAAAAAGAACTGACAAGAGTTCTAGTGTTAGTGTATATAAAAAAAAGGATGGATACATTGCCTTTTTTATGCTTCAAGGAATGGTGTGGGACACATTCCATGATTGGTAAAAAGATAGCAAGTATGACTTTTGAGTAATGTGTTGATACAATAGATATAATTTTAGGATGATATCTAGAATTTAAAGTTGAACATTACTACTAGAGTTGTATAGATGACACAACAAGTTTCTACATTCCATATTAAGAATGTCTTCTTAAGTGGGGGTTTTTGTGCTGACCCAAGATGAGATATGTATGAAAGATGTGACATCACCATTATATGTAAATAACCATGTGAAGGTAATAAGATGAGGTGCAAAGGAAGTACCCATCTTTGTTTACCTTGGATTTTGGGGGCGAAATCCCATTTAGGGGTTTATAGTTGTAAGGCCCCTAAACTTGCTTAATGAGTTGAATGAGATTAATTATCATAATTGAATTCTTATAACACTAATATAACCTTTTGATATGCTTTGAAATCATAATACAAGCTTAAGTTTCAAATTTGGTCCAATTTGGACATTGATTGAGCAAGTTATACAATTTAATGCACATTTTGGACTTTTATGCAATTTACCCAATTGAGAGGTTTTATTTGTAATTTATCACTTTAATTATGTTCCTTGGATATTATATCATCATTATTTATCTTGTTGAGCCATGGCGTGCCTATTTAAACCTTAGTTTGAAGGTGATTTCTCTAAGGGTATTTTAGGGTTTACCCGTTCACGAATGAGCTACCTTTAGTAGCTATCAACTAATGAATTATGTGATTGGCTGGGAAATTCGACAAAGGAAAGCTAAGAAGGTATATAAGGACGGTGGATGAGCTTCTTGTATGTGTTCTTGTATATTCTAAATAGTTTAAGGCCATAGAAACACGGGGAAGCTACTTTTACACCTCATGCTTGCTCCCATCCTTATCCGTGGGCTATATTTACCTCTTCCTTGCCCAAGTTCGAAACTATGCTTGCTTTCTCTTTCCTTTAACCTGGAGCAACGAATCCCCTCTATTTTTCTGCAGAATCAAGTGATCTAAGGTAGAAGACAACCTCTTTTTGGAGAAGAAGGTCTCCTAGAGCTCCATTTAGCCCTACCTAGGGTTTCCAAGGTCATCTTCCAGGGATTTCGACCAAGGCAAGTTACTTTCTTCCTTCCTTATTCATTTCTCTTGCTCTTTTCCTTATGTAGACCTTCCTCCAGGTCAGAACCTTACTGTTCCATGGTATAATTTTCTCTAAAGCTCTAAAACCCTACCTTTCTTGCTCCTTATGCTTAGGGCTTGCTCATTTGATGAAGAAAGGTGCTAGATGGATGAATTCATAGATTATTCTTAGATTTTCTACCCTACCTTCTCAAGATTTCTTCTGTGTGGAGTTTCATCTTCTTATTAGAGGCAAGTTTTATAACTTGCTCCACATTTATTGCTTACCATAAGCTTTCTAGATCATGTTCTTGCTTGAAAATGATGATCCATGCACTAAAAAGCTATGCTTGACTTGGATTTCGATTTTATAATGTTCCCTGTTCTGATTTCAGTTATATATAAACCTATGATCATGTTTAAGTTATTCCTAAGATATAATATGACTTGGATCAGGTTGGTTTGACAACCTATGGTGCTAATCACCTATCAACCAATGGTCAATTTTAGGGTTTTAAGTTGATTTCTTCTATAAACCATGACCCGATGATGGTACCATTGCAACAACCCTATGGTGTTGTCTTCATAACAACTGATGGTCATGATCAAGGGTGTCAAATGATGGTGAAAACCTATGTTTACCCCCTTAGGTCAGGTTTTGGATCAATTAGAAGTTTAATGATCAACCATTAAGTACCCTACTGATGTTATCAATCAATGTTGACATTAGCTTAATATTTGATGTTGATTAATGAATTAGTGTTGGTCTAACAACCTATGGTGACTTAATGGTCACTAATGATGGTGTATCAGGTCTCTATGACCTATGGTGAGTCAATCATTGTAGTTGTAGCATCAATTAAGTCTTATACCAATGGTTTCTTGGGTCACTTGATGCAATGGTCAGACCTATACTATAATTGATGGTTTTAACATATGAACTTGACCCAATGGTTGAGATCTACTATTTACTACACCATTAAGGTAGAATGATGGCTAATGTAATATGTTAGTCCTAATAATGTGATTTAGATGGTTTCCTTTATATGATCAACTTAAGGAGCTTACTTGTTGATAATGGATGGCTTATTTTAACTGAACAATCGATTGTGGGTTTTATCCTACTCTCAATGGAACTTTTTGTGTTGATTATCAAGGGATGTCTAGGGTTAGATGGTGAATATTTCTAGAGAACACATTTAGGACTTCCTTGGTGGTTTATTCAAGGTGTTTACTTATGTAAACAACCAATGGTCTTACATTTTAAACATCCAATGATTCTGGGTGACATTGTGGTATGGTGATATTGGTTGAATGATGATGGAACAAATGGAGGGTTACCCTTAATAAGGTAGTTTTACATATTCACTCATATGAATAGAAGGGATGATAACCATATTGTGTTGATGTGTAACCCTAATGAGGTATAGCTTGTTATACCTAGACTTAATATAAGTAAATGATGGTAATTGGGTATGAATAGTCCTTGAATGACTAATACAATCACAGAGTACTTTGTTATTATTGTTGAAACCTTAGTTTGCTATAACCATATGGTTACACCTAGATTTATGTGTGGGTTCATAATTGAGAATAGTATGGAATGTGATGGTGATGCTTCACCTTATGCATCCATGATCCAATGGGGATGATGTGAGTTAGGGTTTGGGTATAAGTGCTGATTAGCAACATTGATATAATTTATCGTGTTGAACCTAACTCTAATGCAAATAGATAAATATGAGTATTCATGTTTAACATTCTTATATGATGGAATGATGGTGGAATAAGCTCCTTAACATGATCATAACCTTAATGTGTTAATTGGTGGTTATCATAGCAACATGGTTGATACTTTCTTATGCTAAACATGTTCATTATGAATATGATGCGTGTTAATCATATCTGGATTCCTTGCATGTTGATGTAATAAAGGAATGTTCTTAATGTTAATATAACCCTGATATGATTGTTTATGAATATCTCCTAACTCATTAATGCAATATTGTGCTGATCTGGTGTATTATATGTAAGTGATGTTGTTGAGCCTTGTTAAGGCATGCAAAGATAATGATGATCTTGCAGGGAATAGTATGATGGTCTTAATGACCTTTGGGCATGGTTGAGCCCTGAATGAGGTGTAATCCTCTTGTGTTGATAAGGGTTGATACCATGTGATATTGTGGAAAGGATTTATATCATGTGATAGTATGATGGTCTTAATGACCTTTGGGAATGGTTAAGCCCTGAATGAGGTGTAATCCTCTTGTGTTGATAAGGGTTGATACCCCGTGATATTGTGAAAAGGATTTATATCTTGTGATAGTATGATGACTAGTGTGGTCTCATGAATGGCAAGTGAATAGTACTATGTGATGATGAGATGAGAAATTATGTTTCACACGTTTTATATCTTTTAAAAGTTGTGATATTTATATGCCTACTAGAAGTGAATTAGGGTTTGTATGTCTACTTGTTTGATGCAACATTAATTCACCCAATTGGAATAACTAATCAAGTGCAACTCTAATCATGAAGTGCCCTGTGCCATAGATCGATCTGAGTGTCAGAATTTTCCAGATGGTGAAACGGGTATTTCTAAGGGAAACTCGGAGCGCATACTATTGAGTATGGGGGGGTGGAAAGTTGAAGATATATCCTTGTCATCCACAATGCAGATTGTGGAGGTTGGCTATGGTCATGCCTCATACATCTGATGTGATTTAGAATGGCTGCGGTTGTGTCTCGGTGATTATATATGTGACAAGATTGGAGGACAATTGCGGTTGTACCTCGGATGGTAGGGTATGCGTACCCACCTCCTTTCACTAGTGCTGTGACCTGTACTAAGGATGGACTAGGCTGTTAGCAAATTAACCTTATGTATCATTGTGGCATACCCATACTGACCGGGGGTGGAGAAGATCTTAGGAGTCCGACTCTTCCCAGATCTTGTATGGCACTGATTTCGACTTAGCAGTGTTCAGTTGGATTTTGAGTGGTATCCTCAATTTCCTCAGGGCAGAATAAAAGATGTAATACAGCTATATAGCATATCTATTTAGGGTTATACACGGCACTTCACATTGGATGATAACCCTTGTTTGTTCTCTTTACATAAAGATGATGCATAGTGCAATTAAGAGATAGTAGATATACTTATGTTGTGGATATGCTTAAGATTTTAGATGCATACATACAGTAGCCATGATTATGTTGATAACTATACTGCTACTTCTGATTATAATTAGGATGCTAGCTATCTCATGTTGTTAGTTATGTTTAGCATGCTAGCCATGCCTTTGTTACTAGAGATGCATATATTGATAATCATTGTGCTTATGTTGTTATCTCTTCTTATGATGTTGATATGTTCAACCAATTATACATGCTCATGTTGCAAGACATGCTATGTTACTAGACTTGCTCATGATGCTAGATATGCATATGCTACTGAATTGCTTATATTGGCAACAAGATAAAGGATGATAGTCTGGATAATGATGACAGTTAAGATCTGCTCCTTTATGTATTTTGTTAATCATCAATATTGCTGATATTATTTGTTATATCTGATTAAACTTCTTAACTATTTAATTACTTAAAAATGTTGAAATCAATAAACGTTGTTGGAGGTTATATCTCTTGCTAGGACATGGGTCTCACCCTTGTGGTTCACCACATTTTTTAGGTAATTGGTAGTGACGACAACAGAACCATGGAAGTAAGGAGGAACTACAAAAATGAATCTTTAAGAAAGTTGATTAGATGTCTAGTGTGTCCTAGAGTCATCCCTGTACTCTTAGTTCCGGGCAGAAAAAGTTTGTATATGGTGTTTCAAATGAATCAAATTTTTTTTAGCATGTTAATTCTTGTTTGTGTGGCATATAAAAATATTGTTATACTGTGTATATATGTTGTGGCTAAGGTGATAGAACAATTCATATCAAATTCTTGTCATAGTATGGATAAAAGAAAGATGTTGGGATCTTATGTAAATATTTTTGAGCATGTGCTGATGTTGAAATCGGTTTTAATTTACCCATATTTTTGGGTATGTGATTAATTAGTGATTGATTATGTTTTATGTTTTGATTAATCTCGTTTAGTGTAACGGGTTCTCACACCTTCTACAAGGTGTTGAAAGATAATGATGTTCTTGCAGAAGATTATGTGATTGGTCTTGATGGCCTTTGGGCATGTCTTTATCCCTAACGGAGGTGTAATCCTTTTCATGATGGAGAAGGGATTGGTACCCTATGATGATGATGTGATGGGGAATATATCTCAATTGTTTTATATCTTTTGGAGTTGTTATACACCCATGTTTTTGTAGAACTCTTTTAGGGTTTATTTGTAACTTGATTGATGCAACCTTAGTTCACCCAACTGGCATTAACTAATCAAGTGAAACCCTAATCATGTAGTGCCATGTGTCAAAGATCTATTCCAGTATCAAAACTTTTTGGATATCAAAATGGGTATTCCAGAAGGGAAACCCAAAATCATATACTATTGAGTATATGTAAGTGCAGGGAGTGTGTATCCTTGTCAACCTGATCCCAAGGTTATGGAGAATGGTTGAGGCTATGGCTCAGATGATTACGATATGTATATGTGATGAGAATGAGGGTAGGTGTGGTTGTACCTTGAATGTTAGGGGTATATACCCTAGTTTTTAGTGTCATGACCTATATACTAAGGGATGACTAGACTGTTTGCAGCTTGACTAATATGTCATTGTGGCAGACTCATACTGACCGAGGGGAAGAGATATTTGGATTCTGAATATCCTAGATCTTGTGTGGCACTGATTAAGACTTCACATTGGTCAATTGGAAGTTTGATTGGTATGCCTCAAACTCCCCATGGCTTAATAAAATATGTAACTCAGTCATGTAGCATATTTGTTAACATTGAACAATGATTCACATTGGTTGATAACCCTTGCCTTGCTTCTTTTAATGTTTAGTCACAATATTCTATAGTAAGAGAAATCAACTATTTAAATGTGTTAGCTTTACATGGTCCTCTGAAGACTATGTTACTCTTTTAAGTATGCCATTGAAATCTGCTCTATCTATTTAATTATATAACATGTTGTCTTTTGAAAATTTCTTCTAAAGGTTCTTTCTTCACATGGGATAGCCATAATAAAAAAGGCTATAGCACTCTTAAAAAAAATCGATAGATGCTTATTCCATCTCAATATTTTAACCTCTTTCCCCTAAGTTTGGGGGGAGATTATTCCTAATATTGTCAGTGATCATAGTATGCAGGTTTTACATCTTCTGTCTTTTAAAAGAAGTCGTGATCCTTTCAGGTTCATAAATGCATGGGTTAATCAACCTGGTTTTCTAAATATTGTTGAATATGTACAACATAATTTGAACTGTACTGGTGCTCCTAAGATTAGGCTCTATAGAAAATTTCACACTCTTTTGGATGCTCTTTCAAAGTGGAACATGAAGTTTGTTGTTAGCTTTTCCTCTAGTGTGAAAGAGTAGAAGCTAAAGCTATGATGCTGCAAAGGGAAGTTGATTCCAATCACAATGACTCTTCTCTTCAGCTAGATCTCATTGAAGCAAGGGTAGTGGAAAATAGAGCTATCAATAAAGAAGAGAGTTTTCTTAGACAGAAGTATAGGGTTCTTTGGCTTAAGGAAGGGAACGTGAATACTTCTTTCTTTTATGCTTCTATAAAGTCAAGAAGGATTTATTATAGTATTCATATTCTTTGTGATGGTGACATAATTACTAAGGAACCTGATGAGGTTGTCAATCATGTTCTTGATTATTACTCTAATATTTTAAATGCATCATCTTCATACTTAGTCATTTGGGGTGAATCTTGAGTTATTCCTTCCATTTCAAAATCTCATTCTGACAATCTCAGGAAAGTGGTAACAAAAGATGAAATTGAAATTATTGTGAAAAATTTCTATGCGAATAAATCTCTTGGCCCGATTTGCCTATATGCTTTTTCTTTCAATCTTGTTGGCACATTATCAGTGATGAGGTAAATAAAGTATCCTCAACTTTTTTGAGTCATGTATAATTCTTAAAGAATGAGAGAAGTTTTTACTCTCATTCCTAAAGTTCCTGACATTAGTGGGACATGAGGCCAGATGACCGCTTCCGACGACCAACCGACCGACCAAGAGGCGAGCTGACCAGTTCAACAGTTAACCACATTATCAGTGATGAGGTAACTAAAGTATCCTCAACTATTTTGAGGCAGGTAAAATGCTTGAAGAATGAAATAAGTCATTTATTACTCTCATTCCTAAAGTTCATGACATTGGTGGGACATGAGGCCAGACGACCGCTTTAGACGACCAACTGACCGGCCAAGAGGCAACCCGATCGGTTCAAGGGTTGAACCTATCAACCCGTATTGGCAAGCAAAAATCTACACCAACAACAAGTTCATGAATGTGATGTTGACCTATGTGGTAGTAATTTGTTGTGGCTCCAAGGAATTGTAATAGTGTGGCCATAACTATCACTAAGGTTTTGTATTGCATGTTTACCTTGTGGGATATAACATGTATATGATATGTACTATATATATGTGGTGATTGGATAAAGTATATGTATTTATAAATACAAAATCCCTCAATTAAATAGTAAGTCATATATGCTTTCCATATGCAACACACATGAAAAGCTTGACAGACTAAGGGTGGGCACCCCAAGGCTGATGCGCTATCTATCTCATGGAAGTGTGATGATAATAATGTGGGCATGCCAAGAGGGGTACATTATTATTGTGTTGGATTTTGGGACAAGATTAACTGTGTGTCCTTAATGAGATTAAGCACCAGAAGCATGCAGATCCAAGAATTGCATATGGTGCAATTGACAAAGGTTGTCTACCTTAATAATTGACTAAGATGCTGGCGTGGGCCAGGTAATAGTTGAATTATTTTGGATCTTGGATCACTAGAAGGTTGTATGCTGCAATCTTCCGAATTGATATGTGAGGGCTATAAATTTTAATAAAATAGTGGGAGCGATAATTAATAAAAAAACCTAATTTAATATCATCAAATTTTACAAATCAAATCAAATAAAAAAAGTTTTTGAAAAAATTGTAAATTCTTTTATAGAATAAAATGGCAACACACAAAAACACCTTTTCTATATGATCAGTCCTTGAGAAGGACAAATTAAATGGGAACAACTTCCACAACTGGTTCAAGACGTGAGAATTATTCTCACACAGAGCACAAGCTCTATGTTATGGAGACACCAGAGCCAGATGATCCTCTTCCCAATGCACCTAAGGCTGATAGGGATGCTTATAAGAATCATATTGAACACGTCATTGATGTCAAGTGTTTGATGTTGAGCTCCATGAACTATGAGTTGCAAAGGCAGCATGAGAACATGGATGTAATTGAGATGGTCACACATCTTAATAACATGTTCTAAGATCAGGCAAGATAGGAGAGATATGACATCTCCAAGGTGTTGTTCAAATGTAACATGGAAGAAGGAGATCCAGTAGGTCCTCATCTGCTCAAGCTCATTGGGTATGTGGAGAACCTATGAGACCTCATCACATTAAACAAGATTACTCAAAACATTAAAAAAATCAACTAGTAACTAATCACATAACCATAAAAGGGGAAGAATTAAAACCAATTATAACATCATTAACAAGTTTTGAAATATTTACATAAAGGTCCATATTTTCCATTTGCATATACCATAACATGTATTTATATTTGTATCTAGTGGTCTCAACCACAACATGTAAACAAAAGAGATATTTCTACATGTATAAGCCATCTATTACAAACTTAGGCATACTACCAAAAACTCATGTCAATATAGGTTTATCATCTACAAAACACTTCCCATACCCAGACCTGAGAGTACAAGGATGACACTAGGACTCTACTACTAACAAATACAACTGTGCAACCTTCGGTGTCTATTGATCACTAGGCATCTCCTCTTCTACGACACGATCTCAGCCACATGCCAGTGACCACCTAAATAAATGTGTGACCCACGGGTGAGACCCATGTCTCAATGAGAGATATATCTCTCTCCATACATGATCTAGGAGAATCGGGTTCCTAAGATATTCTCTGCCCTCAGTCATTACCAGTCTACCATATGACACATAAGGCCAAGTTTCTAACAACCTAGTCCATCCTTGGTACAGGTCATGACACTAGTGAAAGGAGATGGGTATGCAAACCCTACCATCTGAGGTACAACCGCATATGTCCTCAAATCTCATATATATATATATATATATATATATATATATATATATATATATATATATATATATAATCACCGAGACATGATCGAATACATTCTCAAACTAAGGTCTAGGTATGACCGTAGTCATCCTCCTCAACACTTTGAGTCGGGATGACAAGAACCATGCATACTCAACATTATGTGCTCTGGGTTTCCTTTAGGAATACTCGTTTCAGGATCCATCAAGTTTTGACACTGAAGACGGTTCTATGGAATAGGGCACTACATGATTAAAGTTACACTTGATTAGTTACTACCAATTGGGTGAATTAAGGCTTCATCATACAAATGGACATATAGACCCTAATCCATTTCTATCAAGTATATAAGTATTACAAGTTCAGAAGATATGAAATGTATGAGGTATATGATCTTAATCACATTATCACATTATACTTATTTATTACCCATCTTGGGATCACACTTGTCATCATGCCATTACAAGGTACCATTTCTTATCATAAGTTCAAGGGTTCCAACCCTTATTGTATCATGAAAAGGATTATACATCCAACATGGATCAAGCATGCCCAAAGGGCTTAAAGACCATCACATCAATCCCTCCAAGATCCTTATTATCTTTCAATGCCTTAGAACAAGGTTCAATATGATCATAAATCACACATGTAACATATAAAATTAATATAGCCATGAACTATAATGTTCAACTAGCAGCACATTAGGGTTCAATCATAAGAACAGAGCATTTCACTAGGGCTGATAGCAATCAATCACTACCACTTAGTCATATTAGAGTTGGTGTAACAAGCCATGTTTCATTAGGGTTACACATCCACTTATTATGGTGATTTATCAAATATATTCACACGAGGGAAAAGGTAAGATTACAAATTAGAGGCATTGAAACATTGATTTCTCCTTATTAGAACCAACATATTATACTATAGGATTCATTATAAACCATTGTATGTTGAAACATCCAATCTCAACCATTGATTCATGTTCATTATTCAAAACCATCAAGTAGAGTGTAGGTCTAACCCTTGAATCAATTGACCCAAGAAACCATCAGTTTAGGGCTTAAAAGAAACAACATTAAAGACCTAGATTCACCATTGGTTGTGGTAACCTAAACCGTCATCGGTCGTGAAACATTGTGTCACCATCAATTGATGGGGTTAACACTACCATAATCTATCTACCTCAGATGTTGAGCTAATGTCACCATTAGTTATGCCAACTTTTAGGGCACTTAAACCATTGATCATTAAGCTTTGAAAAGATCCTAACAATATCCTGAGGTGTGGCCATTGGTTGACACCATTGGTTTTCACCATGGGTCGTCACCATCGGTTGTCATGAAGACAACACCATCAGTTGTCACAAAGGTACTACCATCGGTTCATGTGTAAAGGGGAAAACAACTTAGAAACCTAAGTATAGATCATCGTTAGATAGGTGATTAGCACCATATGTTTCCATGCCAACCTGATCTAAGTCTTATTCTACCTCAGGAAGAACATGCATATAGTTTTAGGTTCTTCCAGAGCTTGAAACCAAGCAAGAAACAACATAAATATCGAAACCCTCAGAAAGCATAGTTTCTAAGGCGTAGATCTTCATTTTAGTGAAATAACATGAGTAAGCAAGCTTGTAGTAAGCAATAAAAGTGAAGAGGGTTATTAAAATCACCTCTAGAAAGAAAATCAGATCCCAAACAACAAGAAAACTCAATTATGGACGGTACAATGCCCTAGCATAAGCTCTGAATTTGGCCCAGTAACATCTTTCTCCACAAAAGAAGCAAACCCTAGGTATAAGGAGCAAGAAAGGTAGGATCTTTAAGCTATAGAGCAAGCTTTACCATAGAAAAGTAGAGTTACATGCATGAAGAAGGTAGTAGGAAGAATAATCAGCAAAAGAAATGAAGGAAGAAGGAGATACTTAATCATTTAGGTCAAAATCACCAAAAGGAAAGCTTAACAAACCATAGATGAGGGCAGATCTGAACCCTAGAAGCTCCACCAAGAAGGTCGACTGTCTTCTTCTACCTTGAACACCACCTCCACCACCAAGTAGGGGAAAGATGATCTCTAGAGAGAGAATAAAATATAGGGGACCAAAGGTTACATTTGGGTTCTTAAGGATAGGTATATAAAGCTTAAGGATAAGGAAGAGAAGAAGCTTGAGGTGTCCTAGTAGCTCTCCATGTGTGCATGGCTAAGAGATTCCACGACCATGCAGAAGTAGATCCACCAATTGTGGTAGCCTTATAGACCATAGGTTGTTGGCTCTCTAGGCCAAACATCATTTTTTATGCAAAGGAAGCCATCAATTCTTTTCACCCTAGCCACTTAAGTGATAAACCATCTATTAGACCACCTCCTATAAGTGAACCACTGGTCCAAGTGAACCAAAACTAGAAAACCATCAATCTACTAGCTTCTAGGATGACCATCAATTGTCACCACCTGTTGATAACCATTAGATGTCAAAAAAATGGGGGGAAATCAGTTGATGGCTCCTAAATGTAACTCATCCATGAAGGGGTAAACCCTAATTCATCTTAGAAGAGAATCACCACCAAACCAAGGTTCAATTAAATGCCCCATGGCCCAAAAAGATCAAGTACGATAAGAAAAAATCTAAGGATGACAATTTTAAGTATGACCTCACAAGTGGGTAAATTATAGAAAAGTCCAAAATGTACACAAAATTGCATAACTTGCACAAACAATGTCCAAATTGGACCAAACTTGAAAATTAAGCTTATCGCCTAACATTAAAGCATATAACAAGGTTATATTAAGGTTTTAAGGACTAAATTATGATAATTAAGCTTGTTCAACACTTTAAGCAAGGTTAGGGGTCTTATAATATAAACCCTAATAAGGATTTCACCACAGAAATCCTACACAAAGAGAGATGGGTACTTCCTATGCATCTTATCCTCTATCTCCCACGTGGCTTCCTCTATGCCACATTGATGGCACAAAACCTTCACTAACACTATATCTATCTTTTTTAACCTTTTCACCCTTCTATCCAAGATCAACACAACACCTTCCACATAGGAGACATCGTCATCTAACTCAGCCTCTATTGGATGAATCTTCTGCTCTGTATCTGGATGACATTTCCTTAACATGGAGATATGGTAAACGTTGTTTAGCCAATGCAACTCTGGTGGTGACTGTAACTTGTATGACACATTTCCAACACGATCTAAGATAGGATATGGTCCCATAATTCTAGGAGCCAACTTACCCTTCTTACCGAACCTCAACACATCCTTCTAAGGGGAAACCTTAAGATACACTCTGTATCCCACTTGGAATTATAACAGTCTATGCTGGTTATCTTCATAAGATTTTTGTCTATCCTAGGCTACTTTTAACTACTATTGTATTACTTTAATATTCTTTTTAGTATATTATACTAACTCAAGATCCAAAAGTTGATACTCACCTGTCTCATACCTACAAAGTGGTGATCGACCCCGTCTCCCATATAGATCCTCATAAGGAGCCATATCTATGATTCACTGATAGCTGTTATTATATGCAAACTCTATTAAATTCAAATGTACATCCAAACTTCCAAGAAACTATAGCACACAAGCCCTCAGAAGATCTTCTAAAGTCTGAATAGTCCTTTCAGACTGGCCATATATCTTCAGTTGAAAAGTTGTGCTGAACCTCAATTGTATTTCAATTGCCGAATGTAGATGTTCCCAAAATTTACTTGTAAACTATGGACCTCTATGAGAAACTATAGTCACTGGAATACCATGTAAATGGTCTATCTCAACAACATATACATGTGCCAACTTTTCTACTATAAACATCGTCTTAACTGGAAGGAAGTGAGCTCACTTAGTCAATCTATCAACTATCACCCATATGGAATCATGACCTTTGGCTGTCCTAGGAAGACCAACCAAAAAGTCCATAATAACATGATCCCACTTCCACAATAGTATCAAAAAAGGTTGTAATGTCCCTATAGACTTCTGATGCTCAACTTTGACCTACTGACAAACAAGACATTTGGCAACAAACTCTGCCACATCACGCTTAAGACCTGGCTACCAATGCAAGTCCTTCAGATTATGGTACATCTTGGTACTTCCAGAATGCATCGCATACATTGAGGAGTGAGCCTATTTAAGTGCCATCTTTCTCCCTCCATCAACATAAGGAACCATTGTCCTATTGTGAAAACAAATTGTGCCATCATCTACCTCATGGAAGCCATCATGCTTTGCATTGCCCAATTCTTATCCGATATTCTACATCACATTATTGTTCTATTTTACATCACATATATGTTGTCTCAAGGTAGGTTTGACTTGTAACTATGCCAAAAAACCTACCAATAAGGAAACTTCTAGCTGTACATTCAACTGGCAAAGAGACACTAACATGTCTCATTTATGGCACACCAAGGAATACAATTATGCATTTTCTACAGTTGATGATGATGACGACTTCCAAATTATTACATTAGCTACCAAACTCACCTTACCTGGATGGTAGTCTATTGTGCAATCATAATCTTTAATTATCTCCATCCATCTCCTCTTTCACATATTCAACTACTGCTTCGAAAAGATATACTATAGATTCTCGTGGTCAGTGAAGATCTGACACCCTTCTCCATAAAGGTAGTGCCTCCAGATCTTCAAGGCATGGACCACCACTCCAAGCTCTAAATCATGTGTTGGGTAATTATCCTCATGTTTCTTAAGTTGTCGAGAACAAAAAGAAATCACGTTCTTATCCTGCATCAGTACACATCCCAACCCATTATTCGAAGTATCACAAAAGACAATATGCCTTTCCTTTATTCTGGAGGCACTAACTCTAGTGAACTTGTCAACTACAATTTCAACTGCTTAAAAGAATGCTAACACTTGTCATCCCAAGAAAAATTAACATCCTTCCTAGTTAGCCTAGTTAGGGGTAATGCTATACAACTGAAGTTCTTTATAAACCTCATGTAGTAGCCTGACAAACCTAGGAAACTGTGAATCTCTATTGATGTCTTAGGTTGTTTTCAATTCGAACAAACTCAAACTTCTTAGGATCTACACCAACACCCTTATCTAATATGACATGATCCTGAAAAAACACTTCAAACAACCAGAACTCACACTTGCTAAACTTAGCATATAACTGGTGCTACCTCAACAAGGTCAACGCCCGTCGAAGGTGCTGCTCGAGCTACTGACTATCCTTAGAGTATATCAGGATGTCACCTATGAACACAATCACACACTAATCAAGATATTGTATGAACACCCTGTTCATCAGATCCATGAATATTGCTGGTGCATTGGTTAGCCCGAACGACATAACCACAAACTTGTAATGACCGTACCTAGTCCTAAAAGTTGACTTGGATATGTCATATGCCTTAATCCTCAACTGGTGGTAACCTGACCTGAGGTCTATTTTTGAAAACTCTTAATTGATTAAAAAGGTCATCAATCCTTGGCAAAGGATACTTATTTTCATCATCACCTTGTTCAATTGTTGGTACTCTATGCATAACCTCATTGAACTGTCCTTCTTTTTAACAAACAACATGAGAGCACCCCCAGAGGAAATGCTTGGTCTGATAAAGTCCTTCTCTAACAGTTCCAAAACTATTTCTTTAACTCCCGCATCTCATCTAGTGCCATCCTGTATGGTGACTGCCAATGGGTTGTGTTCCAGGAACAAGATTGATCTCAAAATCAATCTCTCGAGGAGGGGAAAATAGTAAATTCCTCAGGAAAGACATCCTCAAATTCTTGTACCACCGATACCTCCTGGATTCTAGGACCTCTCTCCTTGGTATCCATAACATGAGTTAGAAAAGGCCTCACACCCTTGTCTCATCAACCTCTCAACTATCATAGTTGA
This sequence comes from Alisma plantago-aquatica, assembly GCA_963693085.1. Classification (NCBI taxonomy): domain Eukaryota; kingdom Viridiplantae; phylum Streptophyta; class Magnoliopsida; order Alismatales; family Alismataceae; genus Alisma; species Alisma plantago-aquatica. The sequence continues at coordinate 89,397,423 of OY856409.1, forward strand.
CATCAAACATGTAAGAAGAATCTACCTATAACCTTGAAAGATCTACGGGACATCTCCATCATGGAATGTTTCTATCTTGGAACTATAGTTTAAAATGACCTTGTACTTTTACAAGGTATCCATCCCTAAGATCACATCTGTTCCATGCATGTCAAGTGGCATTAGCCATATACTTCCCATAGGAGTAATATACTTCCCATAACTTGACATAACTTGACATAAAGAATGTAGGAGTAATATACTTCCCATAACTTGACATAACCAACCAAAGGAGTCTCTAATTGAAGACTATCAGATCTATGACTAATAGGCATATAACAACTATCTATTACTTCTTTGGTGATAAAAGAGTGTGTTGCGCTTGGGGCATATACAAAACAAGAAGCATACAAACCAGAATGAAATAACTTTATCTGACCTACCACAACCCGTGGGTTGACTATTGCTTCTAGATGGCTCATGGCATAGAACCTTTCCATCGCCTACTATCGTCCATGTCCTCTACTTTCCTGCTAGGGGAATCTTCATGGGACGCATGACCACATCCTCTTCTACCACCAAAACTAAACTATCACTATTGCAAACCCTACTGACTTTTCCATGTTTGTTGAGTTACCTCCTCATTCTTCAAAGGGAAATTCCATATGATATGCCCTATCTGTCCACACTGATGACACATCTGATTATCATTTGATGGCCTAGATGGCCATATCACATAAACTAATGATGTTCTACAAGCTCCTATAGGCAAAAAACTGCGGCCTCTTCCCCTACTCGGAGACCATTGTGATGGTGTAAATGACATTTTCTCAGTTAAGTCAACCTCAACTGCGACTATGGTGGAGTAAACCTTGGCTTCTTAAAGCCTCCAAAAGATTGCCCTTGGAACTGAGGTGGTATTTTCTTTGCGTTGGCTTCACACTTTTCTATAGAAAACCTCTCAATCCACCTTACTGACTCCAAAAAGGTACAAAACCTTCTTGTATTCTCCAAAATGATGCCATAGTAGTCAACTCCATACTCAGACCCTTCTTGAATCTATAGATCCTTTCCTTATCGATTGTTGCATGTGAGAGAAGAACCTCTGAAGCTTCATGAACTTTGAATCATACTCATTGACAGTCATCACTCCATGTCGAATCTTCTCAAACTAATATATCTTTTAATCAACATATGTCTCTGGGAAGTAACAGCTGAAAAACACTCGTCAAAATTCCTCCCACCCTATGAAAACTCTTGGCCTTTTCTTCTCTTCTATTGCCCACTAGTAGCCTACACTACCCTTCAACAAGTACACAACATGTTTCTCTTTTTCCTCTTCAGGGATGTTTAGAATCTTAAATGCCTTTTTCAGCTTAGTCAGCCATGTGTTGACGTCTGATGGTTTCAAAGTACTAACATAATCAATCTCCCCGACATGTCTAAGACATCCAAACTTCTTTGCCTTCCACATTAGGGATGGCTACCCTAAATTGAGTTGTTAGCTCTCTATCCGCTAGATGTGTAATCGTGGCCATCATCTGTTCGAACATGGATTGAAACACTGGGCTTTCCATAGTTGTTGGGTCAAACTAAGGCATTATAGGATGCTCTGGCCCCACTTTTAGAACTCAATCATCGCGTGTCTGCCTCCTAGCACCTCCTCTTGGTGAAACATAGCTCTTTCAACATGTTTTTCATGTCCTCTAGACATATATACATAAGAATAATCTATGATATGTTGGATACTTAAGAATAGACTCAAACGTAAGTCATATGTCCTTATAGACTTAGCGAACTTAGATCTCTGATACCAAATTAACTGTGAAACCTAGTCACACTAAATGAGATTACTCAAAACATAAAACATGATCAAATACTAACTAATAACATAACAGAAAAGCAGAAGAAATAAACCAATTTTAACATCATGAACAAGTTCTAAAATATTTACATAAAGACCAATATTTTCCATTCTCATATACCATAACAAGTATTTACATTTGTATCCATTGGTCTTAACAACAATCTATAAACAAAAGAGATATTTCAACATGTATAAGACATATATTATAAACTTTGGGATACTGCCAAAAACTCGTGTTGATACATGTTTTTCATCTACAAAACACTTACCATACCCAGACCCGAGAGTACATGGCCGACACCAGGACTCTACTACTAACAATTACAATTGTCCAACCTTCTATGTCTATTGATCACCAGGTTCCTCTTCTTCTATGACATGATCTTGGCCACATAGCCGGTGGCCACCTAAAAAGATGTGGTGATCCACGGGCGAGACCCATGTCCCAGCGAGAGATATAACTCTCTCCAACAGATATCGATTACAACAAATTATTTAACAGTAAATATACTAGGTAGATTGAAGTATTTGATAACCAATTGAGTAAATTGAACAGTTCTAACATACTAAGCAAATTAAATAGATAAGCCTAGTGACAAGTATAATTACTAAGATTTCATCATATAAGAAGTGTGTATTATACAGTCATGGAAAGTCTAATCTACCAATGTGAAATGTATTCACCCTTACAAATATACTACACAACTTGTATAACATCTTTTTTTATGCCCGAAGGGATTTGAGGAATACCACAGAAGTTCCAACTAACCACTACTAAAGTGAAAATCAGTGCCATAAAAGATCTAGGAGAACTAGATTCCTAAGATCTTCTCTACCCTCAGTCAGTAAGAGTCTGCCACATCGATACATAAGGTCAAGCTGCTAACAGCCTAGTCCATTCTTGGTATAGGTCACGACACAAGTGAAATGAGATGGGTATGCAAACCCTACCATGCCGCGGCTGCCTCAAATCTCATCATATATATATATATATATATATATATATATATATATATATATATAGTCAGGCTAGAATACACTCGAGTGTACAGATCTCACAAATACACTCAAGTGTGTTTGCATATAAAGACTATTTTTTGCAAAATGTAAACCATTGATCTTCATCGTCATTCTATAACTAGGCTACATACAAATTTTGAGCCCATTTGGATGAGTGTAAGTCAACCATCCAAGGGCAAAAAAATCGACGCATGAAACTAATTTGAAATGCATAATTTTTGCAATCTTTATAATATGATCTATAGATGTCCAAATGTGCTCAAATTTTGCATATGAGCTATTCACAAGATGTTTAAGAAGATCAATAGATTAGATTTTAAAAAAAACATTGCATCATGAAAAACTACTTGAGTATATTCTTCTTCAAATACACTCGAGTGTATTCTAGTCTGACTCTCTCTCTCTCTCTCTATATATATATATATATATATATATATAGAGAGAGAGAGAGAGAGAGAGAATTCGTTGCCTGGTGGGTAACTTAGCCCAAATCTACCCGGAAGAAGACACAGTGGCATTGCCCCGTAAATACTTCAAAAAATAAAACAAGCGGAAAGCGTTCGAACGCGACCTGCCCAAAACCCTCGCTCAGACCGTCGCTCTGCCTTCCCGCTGCCGTCGCTCTGCCTTCCCGCTGCCATCGCTCTGCCTGTCGTGCAAAAATCACCGGCGACCCGAACTCCTGCGTCTCTACTTGCTCCTCCATCTCCATCATCTTCGATTCCACGTCTCTGTGCATCTCAATTCTGAATCAGTTACCTCTTTTAATATGACAAGAACAAAGAAAGCGTCAAGGAAGACCTCGACAATGTTGCCGTGGAGAAGGAGTCTACGACCAGTGATTGAAGAAGATGATGACTTCGAAATGTAGCCCCATCAGGCCGAGGAGAAGATGGCCAATGAACCAGAAGAAGCGGCGGCCGCAGAATCACATACTAGCCAGAAAGGGGATGCGAACACCGGTGAAACGGGACAAGAGGAAGCTGCTATCCTGAAAGGGGATACCGAATGGGATACGATGCCCAAGACAACAGATGTAGCGGATAAAGGGACATCGGTTGCTTCTGCGAAAGGGGATGCGAACACCGGTGAAACGGGGCAAGAGGAAGCTGCGAAAAGGGAGGAGGTTGCTTCTGCGACTCCTCTGTCAGAAACAAAAAGGAAGAAAAGAGGGGCTGCAGATCCCCTGACGAGCAAACCGTCCGAGAAAAGAGCAAAATGAAGTAAGCAAGTTACGGCTGCGAAAGAAGGCAAAGGATCTACCGAGACTGGAAAACCTCGGAGTGACAAAGCAGAGAGCAAAGAACGACAAGGTAATTTATGATAGCATGTACATTACAAACGATAAATAGAAAGATATCGTATAGACAGTAACAACGCATGTTAAAAGAGTAATTGTTATAAGAAGTAGAGTAACTGATACAGAACATTAGAGTAACTGTACGATAGCCTAGAGTAACTAGAGTAAATGCTGGAGTAACTGTGCACGATACCAAGAGTAACTGTACGATAGCCTAGAGTAACTAGAGTAAATGCTGGAGTACTAGAGTAACTATACATGATACCAAGAGTAACTGATACAGAACATTAGAGTAACTGTACGATAGCTTAGAGTAACTAGAGTAAATGCTGGAGTAATTGTGCACGATACCAAGAGTAACTGTACGATAGCCTAGAGTAACTAGAGTAAATGCTGGAGTAACTGTACATGATACCAAGAGTAACTACATGATACCAAGAGTAACTAATATAGAACATTAGAGTAACTGTACGATAGCCTAGAGTAACTAGAGTAAATGCTGGAGTAACTACTATATAAAAAAGCGTAATTTGCACACTTTACATATCAGTTTGACATATGAAAACCATATTGTTAAGCTAAAAAAGACTAAAAATATTGAGTAACTTCATTCCTATGCAGGAAAAAAAAGTGAAAGGAAAGGGAAGGCCAAAGAAACTAATGATACAGATAAGGCTGCTGACGAGATAGAAGAAGAGGAAATAAGGAGAAAGAAAGAAAAGGGAAAGGAAAAGGCAGCTGAAGGTAATATTGAATGGATTTGTAAACTTATTAAATTGCTGTTATTATCATATGACACTTTTCATATGTTTGCAGTGGGGATAAAGAGGTTGTACCACAGGTGTTACCTAAAGAGCTACATCACAGCCAGCAAGAGCGTGGTGTATACAAGTAATCAGATAAGAATGATGAGGGCGACGACATTTGCAAACATGATAAAGATGCCGAATCTTATGGTTGATGTATGCCTCCTGGAAGATTTGATAGACAGATATGTAGATGATGACAGGTTTTTGCTGGCCAGAGGGGTGGAAAGAAGGATGACGGTTGAGGATGTAGGGGTAATTCTAGGTATCCCAAGCAAAGGTATGGACATCATACCTAGGAAAAATTCTGAGATTGTGAGATCAATATGGCAACAATTTGCCAGCACAACAGGTAAAAAAGGAAATGAAGAGGACACCGGTAAGAGGTTAAGGGAAAAGGATGTCCTGCACAAGGACAACTTAGAAAAGCTTTGGCAACAATTTGCAAGTACCGACGATCCATCGGACTACCAGAACATGTGCCGTGCATGGATGTTATACTTGCTGGCAACATTCCTACTCCCAGACACCAGCTATTGCACACCAATCTACATACTGCACTACCTAGACGATGTTACTGAAACGACGCAGATGAATTGGGCAAAGCTGGTGCATGGGAGCATCTTCAGGAATATGAAGATGCTGAAGCAAAATGTCCAGCTGAGGAGGAAAGGGGAGAAAGGGAAAACCACCCTCTACACAACAGGGTGTGTGATGTGCCTATGTGTAAGTGAACGAAATTATCTTCATCTAAAAAATTGTTACAATAATGACTATGGGGGGCAGTTACACATGCATTGAATTTTCACTCTGTTTAAATGTAGGTTTGGGCATATGAGATGACAAACATGGCAAAGCCAACGTTCCTTGACGCAAAGCCAAGGATAAAGAAGTGGGCTGCGCCGGTCGAGAAGTTGATGGATTTAGAGGCTGTGAACCCTAAGGATGTAAGAATAATTCTTATTTGTTAAAAAAACTAATATATAACATAATCCTGCAAGTTTGCATTGTTAAATACTATTTTTGATTTTTTTATGGACAGGTTTGTGAAGGTATGAATATAGACCAGGGGGATAACTGGCAAGCTGCAAGAACAATGAAAGACATGCCCTACTACCTTGCGGATAAAAGAGCAAAAAGTAAACAAAAGCCAGACAAGGCGCCAGCAAAGCCAGTCATCCAAAAAGGAGTGCCTGCTGATGACTCCAACCTGGTGAGAAGAATTGAAATACTCGAGGACGAGCTAAAGATGCAGAAGGAGATATGCACGAAAATTGCTATTGAAGCATTCATTGAGCTGCAGAGAGAGAATAAATGGCTAGAAAACAGAATAGCCGAGCTGGAAGAGGAGAACAAAAAACGGAGGAGAAAATTCAGAGATGAAGGTGACAAATCACAGTCACCTGTCGGTGGATTAGAACAATCTGCTGAAAGGTTCTCATCGGGGAATGTTCAAGAACCCAATAAGGATGTTGCTTCGACGAGCAAAGTAGATAATGAGGGTATGGATAAGGGCGACAAGCCGATGAAGCGAGGCAGGCTGAGCCTCAGAAGAAAATATGTGCAACCGAATGACTCAGAAGATGAGAATGATGGGAAGAAAAATGATAAGGAGGAGGAGAAGAAAGAAAAATCAGCTGAAGGTTTGGACCAAGGAAAATCTACACGAGATGCAGAAGAAATATGTGAACAGAAAAAGAATATAATCGATGAAGAAGGGCAGAAGGAGGAGCCCAGAAAAAAAACTGTCAAAGATAGAACAGCAAATCATAGGCAGCATTGAGAAAAACGTGAAGAAGAGGAGGGAGGAAAAGGTAATGTTGCATCTCCTTTAAATTATATCAATAGTTGAGTAACTGTGTAAATACAGTAGAGTAATTGTGTGATAGAAGTAGAGTAACTGTAGTAATATAAAGAGTAACACTAAGAGTAACTCAGATAACACTGAGAGTAACTCTGATAGCACCGAGAGTAACTGGTAGAACACTGAGAGTAACTCTGATAGCACTGAGAGTAACTGATAGAACACTAAGAGTAACTAAGAGACCACTAAGAGTAACTCTGATACGCACTGAGAGTAACTATGATAACACTGAGAGTAACTGTAAGAACATAAAGAGTAACTATACGATGGACTATAGTAACCGTACGACATATCAACATAGTATAACTAGTAGAAAATGAAGATTGATTCTAACATGAAGTGCTCTTTTGTTGTTGACAGCACAAGTTGTCAAACTTCATTGGTTTCGAGCATTTCAAAACAAAACAATCCAGGGAAATTGTCCACCACTTCATGGACAATATAGAAGAAATGTTAGAGAATTTGTTAATTTGCCAAGTGTACACATATAAAACATCGCTTATTCAATATCCAAAACTAATATGTATAACATCTATACAAACGATTGACAGGTCAAAAAAAGAATGGAGATTTAGCGTTGACACTTGGTGCATGGGGAAGGACCTCACCACCCTACTGTACAAAGATCAAATGATGCAATCACCAGTAAGAAACTAATAAATAGTAGTGTAACTCTTTGAGAACTTATCGTTTTTTTCTAAACAAAGAAATCTTGTGGTTATTTTTTCAGGTTATGGACTGCTTTGTATAGATGCTCAAAGCTACCACAAGTAAAAGGAGAAAGAAGGGTCTGTCATGGCACTGCTTGAGCACATATGCTCTGGTAAGAAGAACAAAAATACAAAAATATATACACAAAACTGAAACTTATAGATGTGAATTTGTATTTGCAGCAGAAGCTGGCATTTCATGTTGAAAACATAACCATGTCGCAGATCGACATGCTATCTCCACTATTCAACATCCAGATGAAAGATTGGGACACAATGGACTCGGTGTTCACCATTTTGAACAGTGACAACCACTGGCACTTGTACGAGGCAAGTTTCAGGGAAGGAGTACACCCGTCTTATAACTCAATGAGTGGAAATAGCAAGTCGAAAAAGGAATTCATTAGATGGGTAAGCAATCTATAAAAAGAAACTCTATTTGTAGTGGATTGACAGGGTTAATTTTTGTTGATAGATGATTAATAAGAGTTGTAAATTTTTAATGCAGGTGGGTATTGTCCATGAATTCTTCAGGGGGGCAGAAAAAGGTGACCAACTGTCACAATGGGGACAGGAGTACCCGCTATGTCCACAACAGGCAGAAGACTCACTTGACTGTGGGATCTTCGTTATGAAGTACCTAGAATGCCTGGTAAATGGAAAACAAATGGACTTCACCTGCGAGGACATGCCGGCCATAAGGGCTGATATTTTTTAGAGAATGATGGCGAGGGGGGAGTTGCAACCTGTACAAGCACATCAAAAAGATAACAATGAAGCCATCAAAGAAGGTCCATCTGAGCAAAACAAGGGAGGAATAGATGAACATCAAAAGCAACAAGAAGAAGAGAAGATAGAAGCACTAGATGAAGAAAAGAAAACAGATAAAGAAGCTGTTTCAAGCCTAGATAAATGGATGGATTTAAGCTGAAATACTGAATTATTAATTGAAATGTAAAACTTGAACAATTTGCTTCTGTAATTTTGATGTGTAACCGCTATGAGATACATTACTTGTGTGCTGTGAAAATCCTAAAAATTACATGGTTGATCTAAATCATATTGCAAATATGAGTATTTCTGGGTTTAATATATAGCGTTTTGTGCTTTGAATTTTGTGTTCTTGAATGTAAAACTGTTGTGGTTTTGTATGGAGATATATACTTTGAGTTAGACTGTTGTGGTTTTACATATCAGAGTTACTCTCAGTGCGAACATACCTGTATCTAGATATGTCTGCTTCTAAGAGTAACTGAGAGACCACTAAGAGTAACTCTGATACGCACTGAAAGTAACTATGATAACGCTGAGAGTAACTGCGAGGACACTAAGAGTATCTGTGACAACACTAAGGAGTAACTGTGATAAAACAAAAAGTAACAATGATAACACTAATAATCACTGTTAACAAAGAGTAACTCAGATAGCACTGAGAGTAACTCTGATAGCACCGAGAGTAACTGGTAGAACACTAAGAGTAACTCTGATAGCACCGAGAGTAACTAATAGAGCACTAAGGAGTAACTGAGAGAACACTAAGAGTAACTCTGATAGCACTGAGAGTAACTATGATAACACTAAGAGTAACTGTGAGAACACTGAGAGTAACTGTGACAACACTAAGGAGTAACTGAGAGAACACTAAGAGTAACTCTGATAGCACTGAGAGTAACTATGATAACACTGATAGTAACTGTGAGGACACTGAGAGTATCTGTGACAGCACTAAGGAGTAACTGAGAGAACACTAAGAGTAACTCTGATACCACTGAGAGTAACTATGATAACACTGAGAGTAACTGCGAGGACACTGAGAGTATCTGTGACAGCACTAAGGAGTAACTGTGATAAAACAAAAAGTAACTCTAACGTTCAGGAGTCTGCTGTACACGATTCTTTATTAAAGAAGGAACCAGAAAAGTGAAGAAAATAGAGCACAGAGCTATAAAGATATGTACAAGAGTCTGCTATACGATGTAAATGCACATACACATAGCACAGTGCACTGCTGTGTCGTCAGAACAGCACAGTACTGCTGGCATCTTTGCAACCCAACAGGACAGAGCATTGCTGTCCATATTTGCAACACCAACAGCACAGAGCTGCTGGCATCTTTGCAACCCAACATGACAGAGCACTGCTGTCCATATTTGCAGCACCAACAGCACAGAGCTACTGGCATCTTTGCAACCCAACAGGACAGAGCACTGCTGTCCATATTTGCAACACCAATAGCACAGAGCATTACTCTCACTGCTGCACATATTTGCAGCATTAACAATACAGTCGGGGGCTTTCAGATCTTCAACATCTCCATCTTCCGCGAATGCTACAGTTTACAACACATGCGGGGTCTTTCAGAACTTCAACATCTCAATCCTCCACAGCACCATCGACAGAAATCTCTTCTTCATCCGCGACTACTACGGTTTACAACACAGCGGGGGCTTTCAGAACTTCAACATCTCCATCCTCCACAGCACCCTCGACGTAAATCTCTTCTTCATCCGCGACTGCTACAGTTTACAACACAGCGGGGGGCTTTCAGAACTTCAACATCTCCATCTCCACCTTTTCTTCATCTGCGACTGCTACGGTTTACAGAAGGTACAGTTTTACAGAAGAAATACCGACAGCCCCATTAACATTTCAGTAGCACCCCCTTTGACCTTCTCCTCAGATCCCCTTTAACATTTCTTCACAGCCTACCATGGAGCCATTCATCCAGCCAATCAACTACACCATTGATGACAAGAGAGTGGAATCCATTCTACTTCCTATATAATGGAACCATCTCCATTTCCACATCAACCCAGGCAAGACCACCTTCCTTATCAGAAACCAGTCTTTCCAGATAACCCTTATGCAGAATAAAAACGGGTCACTTTCAACTGCTAAGGGCTGGAAAAGGATGATCGCAGAGCTCAGTCTTTGCAAAGGTTGGATCATCTACCTCAAGCCAACTGATCACCAGACCATCACAGCATGGATCACAGATCAGTTCTTAGAAACATCAACTGAGCTTATTCCGCTCTTCAGAATGCCTGGCGACGAAGTATACTCTGGATCGGAGGACTCTGCAGATCAGCTCTTCGTTAGGGACATATACCAAGCAGCACCGGGATCATTTGTAAATCCCATTCAGGTTGATTCATCCACAATAGCAGACACATCAACATCTACAGATGACACTACTTCTTCATCTGTCCAACGTTCCTTTCACAAATAGATATGCACAGGTGCCCTTTTCTCTAAGCCTTTTCTCTTAGCCTTTGCAGGTTCACTCATTTACAACAGATATGAACTTCTCAGATACGAACGTGTGTTTAGGCTTGATGTCTATGCTTTCCAAAGAAGGGAATTGTGTGTATGATATCTATCGCCAGGGATGGACCTTCTTTATAGCTGATCTGGCTGTATTTTTCTGTATTTTTATGTTCAGTTGATGGACCTTCTTTGTAGTTGATCTGGTTGTATAATATATAACGTTTTATGCTTCGAATGTTGTAATCTTGAATGTTTAGATGTAGTGTTTTTGTCTGATTATATATACTTTCAATTGGCACTAAGAGTAACTGAGAGAACACTAAGAGTAACTCTGATAACACTGAGAGTAACTCTGATAGCACCAAGAGTAACTGGTGGAACACTGCGAGTAACTCTGATAGCACTGAGAGTAACTGATAGAACACTAAGAGTAATTGAGAGACCACTAAGAGTAACTCTGATACGCACTGAGAGTAACTATGATAACACTGAGAGTAAATGCGAGAACACTGAGAGTAACTGTGACAGCACTGCGTATCAGAGAGTAACTCTGATACATAGTGAGAGTAACTATGATAACACTGAGAGTAACTGTGAGAATACTGAGAGTAACTCTGCTAGCACTAAGGAGTAACTGAGAGAACACTAAGAGTAACTCTGATATGCAGTGAGAGTAACTATGATAACACTGAGAGTAACTGTGAGAATATTGAGAGTAACTCTGCTAGCACTAAGGAGTAATTGAGAGAACACTAAGAGTAACTCTGATACGCAGTGAGAGTAACTATGATAACACTGAGAGTAACTGTGAGATTACTGAGAGTAACTGTGACAAAATAAAAAGTAACTCCAGCAACCAGAAAGTAACTCTACCAGTGTATGGCATAGTAGCAAAAACTGACATTTCGTGAGTACACTGAACAAACCATGAAAAAAATTGTACTAATCCAAAAATGTATGTATTCCAAAAGAAAAGAGTATTCAATGAATATAAAACAAAAAATATTCTGCAAAAGAGTAATATCTGATCAAAACAGATTCTTTAAAGCATAATCAAAGTATACATATAGCTGGTGGAGTTCAATGTAACACATAAAATACATTACAAAACACAAAAGTAAAAATACATGGATGGTTACAAAATCACTTTCACAAAAACTGTAGACAAAAAGAACAACCCATTACATGTTTGAATATCCCTCACTCACACGCTAATCAACTACAAACTCCACTAAAAAACGTCCAGCATCAACAGACCACACGATCAGCAACAGGGATAATCATTGAATAGCAAACAGCAACAACACAGTCCATAATAGCAATGGACTACTTCTTCATAGGGTAGTTCCTGCTATCATGGTTGACCCCAAACTCTAAACAATTCTTGCACTGCCTATCTCTTTTGGATTGTGCAATCTCAACTCCAGATTTAAACCTCACATCGGTCGATCTAGGTCTTCCCTTAGTTTTGCAACTACTAGGTATATGGACCTTGACAGCAGAAGAGGAAGTTGTATTAGAAGCGGTTGCACCAGCGCCTGCACCAGGATCAGGGAGATCCAAATCTAAGAGCTCCTTTCGCAAAGCTAATAGTTTTTCATGGCAAAGATCTACAACATTGTTCCTAAACGCTATGTTGACAATAGAATTGCAGGCAGAAACAAGATGAAGAGTCCTCCCAGTGGATGGGTGCTTAACTGACGCTTTGCCAAAAATCAAAGGGTGTTCTCTGTACCCTTTAGTCCACCTCTTCAGAATGTAAGGCTCGGGAAGAGTGCAATAGTCACGGCTCTTCAAATAAGAGAGGATGTGCCTGCAAGGGATGCCTTTGAATTCCAACATGAAGCAACTGCAGGAAACAATGTCACCAGATAACTCTTTCTTCAATATACGGGGAGTTCCAAGTCCACCGACGCGATACACCTCAAAGACACCTTCTGAAGCTTGCTTTACATTGTAGACCATACTCTTGGTGAACCTTGGACTAGAATATCTTAAATATGGACTTGGTATATATACCTCTCATCTGCTCCTCTAGCGGCCACAGTGATGACAAAGGGAGGTTACTGTACTCATCATCAAAATCTTTGAAATTTTCAATCTCTCGCACATGAGAGTACGCAGTCTCCAACGAACATACAAGTTCAAATAGAGTCTTCCTGCTATTCACATGGCTCCTAATGAACGCATTCAGACTCTCGCTCCTTTGAGTCATCCTGATGCCCGCAAAGAAGGAGGACTGCATATAGCACGGAACCCAATCGCAACGCATAGCATACATATCAGAAAGCCAGGTGATGGACAACAAATCATGCTCCTGAATTACAGAATGCCACCTCTCTTCAAAAATGTCGACATCATCCACATTCCAGACACAATCATTCAACAAGCTTATGATCTGGTCCTTGTTAGGAATGCCACCAAGTTTGGAGGGAAGCTTCTGTAGGATGTGCCAGCTGTAGAAGCGATGCTTGCAATTGGGAAAAACAGAGATGATAGAAGCATTCATAGCAGGGTCCTGATCAGTTATGATGGAAATCGGCTCTTTGCCAAAACAAAGTAAGTACTGCTTGAAAACCCAAACAAATGAGTCATACTTCTCATCGACCAGCAGAGCAGATGCAAACAACACTGTCTTGCGATGGTGATAAACTCCACCAAACATTCCAAAAACCATCGAATACTTGTTGGTGCGGTAGGTGGTGTCAAACACAATCGCATCCCCGAACAGCCCACAGTCTTCAACAGAGACGGGATCAGCCCAAAACAGATGAGTAAGGCAACAATTGGGGTCTTTTTGGTAGCTATAGAAGAATTTTGGATCAATGGCTTTGAAACTAGAAAAGCAATCTAAAACCATGTCGACGTCGTATTTGGCCAACTCTTTCCTCTTGCTACTGATGTGTCCATGAGCTTGTCTACTAGTAAATGTCATATTTTCATAGCCATCAGACTCGGATGCTATCAATGCAATTTGTCTCGATACAGGTATGTTAGCTTGGCTCATGGAAGAAAGGATCTCTTTTTGAGTTTCATCAAGAGATGAGTTACACTTGAGGTAACAGAGATGAGCAACGTCAACAAGTTCATGGTTGTGTTCCTCAACAAATGCAGTCACGACCCACATGGATGAGGACTTGTCCAGTGTGAAACGTATCATGGCTTCACAACCACACCTCTTCACAGAACGCCTGTGCTTCTTTGACAACTTATCCTGCAAGTTACCCATTTCATCACAAATGGGGCTCAGAAGCCCTCTAGACCTCTTAGAACGACCAATCTTACCCTGCTTATCACAAACCAGATCTTTAGCAACCAGAATCTTACTTCCCCGTTCATATCTATTGTCTTCTTTCCTGATGTTAAACCCACTCATTCCAGCATAACTTGAATAGAAGGATATACCTTCATCTAGACTTCCAAACTGAAGGCCAACTCTAGGGACTACAGCTGGTGATGAAGAAGAAACACCAATAGAATGAGAAGACTGATGATTATCATCATCACGGCCGACACTTGCATTAGCAGCATCCGTATCAAGGCTGGGAGCCATGACAATGTGTTGGAGTAACTCGGAAGATCAGAAGAGTAACTCTGTAACACAACAAGAGTAACTCGGTATGGCAAAAGAGTAACCAATTATAACAAGAGAGTAACTCGGAAAATCAGAAGAGAAACTCTGTAACACAACAAGAGTAACTCGGTAAGGCAAAAGAGTAACCAATTATAACAATAGAGTAACTTGGTAAGGCAAAAGAGTAACCAATTATAACAATAGAGTAACTCGGTAAGGTAAAAGAGTAACCAATTATAAAAAGAGAGTAACTACGCAAAACATAAAAACATGAATGCCAGTTACTGCTTCAAAAACGACAATGCAGAAACAAAAATTGGGTTTCTTTCCCACAGAAGATAAAGGGATGAATAAACATTGAAATGATAAGAAAAAAAAAATGAGTATAACTGAATGAATTTACAAAGAGAAATACAAAATCTACCTGAATGTAGCTTGAAAAAACTGTTGCTCGTACAAGTGCAGATAGAACAGTGAATTCTCCCACCACCTCCACTCCCTCCACAACAATTTTCTCCTGAATATGTAGATAGAGCAGGGAATTCTCCAACCACACGCACTCCCTCCTCCTCAGCGGCGTGAGCTTCAGAACAGCAGGTCTAAATGGTGGAATCAACTTGGTGAAAATCGATACCGTCACAGGATACAGAAACGACAATGGGAGACACCTTAGTCGTCCTGCTCTGCAAGATTGATAAAAGGGGAAACCGTTATCAGAGGTATTTCTGAGGAAATGAATGTAGGTATTTCTGAGGAAGAAATGTAAAATGGAGATTGAAATACACCAAGTTGGAATCAGAGGCGGAATTACATATGCAGGGCGTTAAGCGGCAGATGGGGGGTAGATGATCAACAGATGGGAGGAAGACCGGATGTATCAGCCTGGCGGCGGCACAGATGATCGCGGATGACGAAGATGATCGGCAAATGGGGGGAAGACCGGATGTATCAGCCTGGCGGCGACACAGACGATCGCGGATGTATCAGCCTGGCGGCGGATGGGAGAAAGACCGGATGTATTAGCCTGGCGGCGGCAAAGACGACCACGAATGACGTAAATGATCGACAGATGGGGGGTAGACCGGATGTATCAGCCTGGCGGTGGCACAGACGATCGCGGATGACGAAGATGATCGGAAAATGGGGGGAAGACCGGATGTATCAGACTGGCGGCGGCACAGACGATCACGAATGGGGGTAGACCGGATGTATCAGCCTGGCGGCGGCACAGACGACCGCGGATGACGAAGATGATCGGCAGATGGGGGGAGACCGGAAGAATCAGGCTGGCGGCGGCAGAGACGATCGGATTTTTTCTTTGCTGAACGCGTGCTACAGTAACTTGGACTTAATTACATGCGCCTGCCACCGGGAACATGCTGCCGGGTAACTTAATCAAAAGTACCCGCCGGGTAACAAATAAATAGCCTATATATATATATATATAGAGAGAGAGAGAGAGAGAGAGAGAGAGTTAGGCTAGTATACACTCGAGTGTACCGGAGGCACCGTACACCTCAGTCATTTTTAAAGATGCAATAACTTTTTGAAAATTCTAAACCGTTAATCTTCTTAAATATCTTAAGAACATACTATATAATAAATTTTAGCTTATTTGGATACATATAGGTCGTGCATCTAAAGGAGGCAAGAATCATGCATTTCAAATTAGTTTTGTGTGTCAATTTTGTTAACCTTGGATGAGTGACTTACACTCATCCAAATGAGCTCAAAATTTATATGTGGCCTATTATTATTGTAACCATGAAGATCAATGGATTGGGTTTTGGAAAGACAAGGTCTATATAGGAAAACACCATTGAGGTGTACGGCATAATCTGTACACTCGAGTGTATTCTAGCCTGACTATATATATATATATATATATATATATATATATATATATATATATATATATATATATATATATATATATATATATATATATATATATATATATATATAAAATCACCAAGACATGATCACAACCATTCTCAAAATAAGGGCTAGGTATGACCACAATCATCCTCCCAAACACTTGGAGTCAGGGTGATAAGCACCCCAGATACTCAATACTATTTGTTCTTGGTTGCCTTTAGGAATACCCATTTCACCATCTAGCAAGTTCTGACACTGAAGATGGTTCTATGGAATAGTGCACAACATGATTAAAGTTACACTTGATTAGTTATTTCCAATTGGGTGAATGAAGGCTTCATCATACAAATGGACATACAAACCCCCAAGTCATTTATGTCAAGTGTATAAGTATTGCAACTTCAGAAGATATAAAACGTATGAGGTATATAATCTTAAGCACATTACCACATTATACTTATTTATTACAAATCATGGGATCATACTAGTCATCATGGCATTACAAGGTACCATTTCTTACCACAAGTTCGAGGGTTCCAAGCCTTATTGTATCATGAAAAGGATTATACCTCCAACATGGATCAACCATGCAAAAAGGTCTTAAAGACCATCACATCAATCCCTACAAGATCATTATTATCTTTCAATGTCTTAGAACAAGGTTCAAATAGATTATTAATCACACATGTAACATATAAAATGAATATAGCCATAAACTATAATGTTCAACTAGAATCACATTAGGGTTCAATCATAAGAATAGAGTATTTCATTGTCACATTTCATCATTCAGGAGGGATGATTACAATCAATCACTACCCTTAGTCATATTAATGTTAGTGTAACAAGCCACATTTCATTTGGGTTACATATCCACTTATTATGGTGATTTATGAAATATATTCATATGAGGGAAAAGGTAAGACTAAAAATTAGAGGAATTGAATGATTTAATTATCCGTATTAGAACCAACATATTATACTATATGATTCATTCTAAACCATTAGATGTTGAAACATCCAATCTCAGCAATTTATTTGGGTTCATGATTCAAAACCATCAAGTAGAGTTTAGGTCTGACCCTTAAATCAATTGACCCAAGAAACCATCAGTTTCGTGCTTAAAAGAAACAACATTAAAGACCTAGATTCACCATCGATTATGGTAACCTGAACCACCATCGGTTTTGATGCATTGTGTCACCACTGGTTGATAGGGTAAACACTACCATCATCTATATCCATCAGATGTTGAGCTAATGTCACCATCGGTTATGCCAACTTTTTAGGCACTTAAACCATTGATCATTAAGCTTCCAAAAGAGCCTAACACTAACCTAAGGTGTGACCATTGGATGACACCATCGGTTGTCACCATGGGTCATCACCATCGGTTGTCATGTAGACAATAACATCAGTTTTGACAAAGGTATGGCCATTGGTTCATGTGTAAAGAGGAAAATAACTTAGAAACCTAAGTATAGACCATCATTTGATAGGTGCTTAGTGCCATCGGTAAAGAGTGGGATCCCAAAGGGGAACCACTCCCTACTAAAATAAAAAGGCAACATCTCAAACCAAGCACCAACATAATTTTTTTTCCAAAGGAATGAAACCAATTTATTCAATATGAATGTATCATAACACTAAAGTTTAGTAGTAGAATAAAAACATTGACTATTTTCAATTTATTATAAGATTACAAAAATACCTCCACATCATCTCCCATAAGGGTTTACATAAAGGGTACATCATAAGGATCTAGTAGAGGGAAATTTAACCATAACAACTTGTCTCCAAGCTTTAACTCCTTAAGTTAAGTCCAAGTCTTCATGTCATGTCATCTACGTCCTTCATCTAGGGTTGGAAGCATACCTTAGAAAGAAGAGAAAAATAGATAACATCAGCAAAGGCTGGTGTGTGCATACTAAATAGAAAAATGAGCAATATATAAAGAATAAAGGACATCAAATAAAACAGCTTCCCATATAAAAGTAAAGTACTACCCAATCAAGCATAAAAGAATATAAACAAAAAAAGAAGATTGAAGAAAAAGCGTATATAAACAAGGCATCCATGTGTTTCACATGTGACAAAACAAGACAATATAACAATTAGGTAGGAAATAACACATCTACCAAAATAATGTGGGGGAGCAGGGTCTTGTATACATTTGCTCCAAAATGTGGGGTGAGCAGGAGTTGTATACATCCACTCTAAATGTGGGGTGGAAGGGTCTTTTATACATCTTCCTAGGCACGTCTGCCCTAATTATTTTCATATGCAACAATTTTCACATCTGCATGCATATGTGGGAAATTTCACATCCACATAAAACATCATGTAACATTATACTAGCAGTCACCGCATGATGCATAACAAAAGAATAAACAAGAATAAACCAAATAAGGAGAATGAGAGCATCCATCAAGTATAAAGTTGAATCAAAGGATTCATGTCATCAAATAATGTACCATATAAACACCCACTACCAAGGTGGGCAAATAAGCTCATATCATCATTTAATTCCAACAAGCACAAAGCATAAGAGAGAGTCCAAAAGAATTTCCATAATCATAAGATCAGTAACAATTAAGGTAGTTCACATGAACCATGATTTTCAAAAGAAAATACTTTGTGTATAGGCCAATGTCCATAGGACCAAGAGAAAGATAATTTAGGTGAATTTCTCAACATAGAATAATAGGAGATGCAAACATACCTTAAACCTGAGTCCTAGAAACTCTCTTCACTAACCTAGTGGTTTCCAAAGTCAACTTTACCTAATTACAATTATTCACTTGTATTAGGGTTTGTCATAAGCATTAATGTAAGCAAAATCCTACTTTTGGGCTTTTTGTACAAAACTCCAAATTAGACTCTAAAAACATTACCATTGATCTAGTTAGGTTCTCTTGCTTAAGAAAACATATAATTTTGTATATTTTGGAGTTATGAAGATTAAAGTGTATTTTTGGTGATTTTTAGATATTAAATTCATGTTTAGAAAATACCTTTCAATAAAACTCAAAACCAAGTCTTGAAAGTATTTTTATTGGAAAGATCACATTTTTACTATTCCAAAACATATTTTTTTGTTAAATTTGGATAAGTGAATCAAAAGATATGATTTTTGTAAAACTGATGAATCATAAAAGGCCACGTCATCAAAATACTGGACGAGAGAGCGAGAGAGTGAAGGACCTGCCACATGACTTGGCCCAATCAGGGATGACCATGTCGCACAGTCAAATGTCATGTTGACTCGCATCATGGCCAAGAAAAAGAAGTGCAAAAAGACGATAATTCCCTTGACAGTGAAAAAAAGTGAAAGAATGAACTAGGGCATTATCGAAAAATCATGGAGGGGTTTCATCCTCATCACCCCGCTGAGCCATGGAAGCAAGCAGTTTCAGGAAAAACTGCGATCGTCGACAATACATCAAACCAAGACCACATGAAGAAAGGAGAAGATCACACAAAATCATTGTACTAGAGAATTGTGATGCTGGTATCACCGTTCGCACACAGTTCACACTACAAGCTAGAGCAAGAAGGGAGTTTGGCGGAGGTGAAGAGTGAGAATTGATGCAAAATTGGAACCAAGGAACTACCGACCGAGGTGTGATGATGCCAAAGGACCCATTAGACTTATATAACTCTCTTTCCCTCAGCCTACGGGATAAGGCTAGAGAGACCAGATCTGGAAACTTTATACATTTAACGATTAAAGGGAGATAGGGCTCAAGTAAACACTTTTCATGTGTGGAATTCCAAAACAAATCTGATGGAAAAGAAATGAGGAGCAATGACTGTCCGTAGAGGGAGAAATCCCAATTTTATTTTTCCACAAATCCATCGTCCAATTTCCAAAACTGATGCAAGTTTGAAGATGAATTTGGAGCCATCAGATTTAAGATCAACAGCTAGAACACAACGCAAAATCATAGTGGTACATGACACATTAAATCGAGTCTGATCATGATTTCGACGGAAGTGGCGATGCACTTATTTCCATTTTCTCTTTCTTCTTTCAAGGGTGCAAACAAATCCCAAATTAGATGAAATTTTGCACAGAGGCTAATGAAAGCATGTAGATTCTAATTATGTAATTAGATTTTCCTTTTGAGAACTTTTAAAGTGTTAAATAAACCAAATCCTATTTTCTCTTTCCTCATGCATTAATGGCTTTAAGATTCTCCAAAATTAATGAAACTTCACCCATAAGTCATATTTAATGTGTTGGATACGAATTTGCCATTAATTTTACATGTTTGAGTTTTGTATATTTATTTAATATTTTGAAGGCTCTACACCCTTTCTCTCTCCTGAATCTTTCTTTTAATCAAACATCTTCCAAATTGGATGAAAATTCACCCAAAAGCTATATTTATTATGTAGATTATGAATCCAAGATTATTTTCCTTTTTTGGTTATTATTTTATTCGATACATAAGGGAAAACATAGATCTTCTCCTTACAAATTGAATTAAAATAATAATTCTTATGTGAATAATATGAAACTTGACTCCCAAGTCAATTGGGATACAAGGAACACGATTCTTAACTTAGATTCTACTTTTAGAATTTCTTTTAATGGGTTATGTCACAATTAATATTTGTGGCCATTAATATCACATTATTACATTATCATCAGTATAGCTTATCCCATTATGTTACATAACTTGATATTATCACCAAAAGAATTATGTGTGATTATTTGCACATAATTCCATACAGTTCATTGTTATCTCATGTGACATATTTTATGTGTCTATTGTTGGCCCAAGACTAATGTGAGAACATTAGGTAACATCAGGGTGATTTATACAAGCATTAGTTCATTAGGTTTATACCAAACACCTTTTAGATCTAACCCCACCCATGTTTGGATAAGCCCAAAAGGTCAAACTTCTAGGGTAGGGTCCAAGATTTGGTATGTTACAACACTCCACTGCTTAAAAGGATTTCTTCCTCAAAATATATTGATCCAAACATCAACAACTAACTACTCTCCACCCCTTAAAAGGTTTAACCTATCAAGTCAAACTAACAACTTTTGGGGTTATCTACATATATTTTTATTTTGAATGATTTAGAGATTTACGTTATACATGTATCCAACTAACAAGTCAGAACCAAGTAGGGTTGAGTTTTAGGTCCTCATGTCTCTAACCTATCAATCCTAAGATCCAAAAAGTCATAGGGTACAAAGGGTAGGTACACTACACCTTAAGATTATCTCGCATATTCCTAGTCACTTCTTCAAAACTAGGGTTAGGATTCTATGCCAATTAATTCTAGGGTTTCTCCCCTAAAACTTCACATATCTCTTCAAATTGACTTAGTTCAAGAAATTATTGAGAAAATTAGAGAATTTTTTCGTACATATAGTAGTATAATGGAAAATATATATTTTTTATGATAAGAAATATTCCAAAGTAAAACCAACAAGTTGGCCAAAATTCAATGTGAAAACCAAGTCACAATGTATCCATAACAAGAACTCTTCATCCTACTACCTCCTCAACCTAATTGCATCCTCAAGTCAAACCTAATAGAATCAAGAGATACAAATCGTAATCAATCTATATGACAGGGTAAGATCTCCTCAAACCTAATCACATATTTAACATAGATCTATTCAAGGTTTAATGTCTCACCTAGAGGGTACCTATGCAAGATATGGGTTCTAATCAGGGAGACAAAATTGAAATAGCCAAATTTTGACTACCATGGGCTCTGATACCATGTTGTAAAGAATGGGATCCCAGAGGGGAACCATTCCCTACTAAACTAAAAGGCGACATCCTAAACTAAACACCAACATAAATTTTTTGCCTAAGGGATGAAATCAATTTATTCAACATGAATGTATCATAACACCAAAGTTTAGCAGTGGAATAAAAACATTGACTATTTTCTATTTATTATAAGATTACAAAGGTACCTCCACATCATCTCCCATAAGGGTTTACATGAAGGGTACATCATAAGGATCTAGTAGAGAGAAATCTAAACCATAACAACTTGTAACCAAGCTTTAACTCCTTAAGTTAAGTCCAAGTCTTCATTTCATGTCTTCTACGTCCTTCATCTAGGGTTGGAAGAAAACCCCAACAAGAAGAGAAAAATAGATAACATCAGTAAAGGATGGTATGTGCATACTAAATAGAAAATTGAGCAATATATAAAGAATAAAGGACATTAAATAAAAAGGCTTCCCATAGAAAATTAAAGTACTACCCAATATTCACGCATAAAAGAATATAAATAACAAAATAAGAATGAAGTAAAAGAGTGTATAAACAAGGCATCCATGTGTTTCACCTGTGACAAAATTAGACAATATAATAAGTAGGTAGGAAATAACAAATCTACCAAAATAATGTGGGGCGAGCAGGGTCTTGTATACATCTACTCCAAAATGTGGGGGGGAGCGGGAATTGCATACATCCACTCTAAATGTGGGGTGGCAGGGTCTTGTATACATCTTCCTAGGCACGTCTTCTGTAATTATTTTCATTTGTAGGAATTTTAATATCTGCACGCATATGCAGGAATTTTCACATCCACATAAAACATCATGTAACATTATACTAGAAGTCACCACATGATGCATAACAAAAGACTAAACCAAATAAGGAGGATGAGAACACCCTCAAATATAAAGTTGAATCAGAGGATTCATGTCATCAAATAATGTGCCATATAAACATCCACCACCAAGGTGGAAAAAGAAGCTCATATCATCAATTAAGTCCAACATGCACAAAGCATAAGATAGATTCTAAAAGAATATCCACGATCACAAGATCAGTAACAATTAAGGTAGTTCACATGAACCATAATTTTCAAAAGAAAAGACATTGTGTATAGGCTAATGTCCATAGGACCAAGAGAAAGATAATTTAGGTGAATTGCTCAACATAGAATAATAAGAGATGCTAACATACCTTAAACTTGAGTCCTAGAAACTCTCTTCACTAACCTAGTGTTTTCCAAAGTCAACTTTGCCTAATTACACTTATTCACTTGTATTAGGGTTTGTCATAAGCATTAATGTAAGAAAAAATCCTACTTTTGGACTTTTTGTACAAAACTACAAATTAGAATCTAAAAGCATTACCATTGATCTAGTTAGGTTCTCTAGCTAAAGAAAACATATAATTTTGTATATTTTGAAGTTATGAAGATTAAAGTGTATTTTTGGTGATTTTTAGATATTAAATTCATTTTTAGAAAATACCTTTCAACAAAACTCAAAACCAAGTCTTGAAAGTATTTTTATTGGAAAGATCACATTTTTCTATTCCAAAACATATTGTTTTGTTAAATTTGGATAAGCGAATCAAAAGATATGATTTTTGTAAAATTGCCAAATCACAAAAGGCCACATCATCAAAATACTGGACGAGAGAGTGAGAGAGTGAGGGACCCGCCACGTGACTTGGCCCAATCAAGGATGGACATGTCGCACGGTCAAAGGTCATGTTGACTCACATCAATGCCAAAAAAAAGAAGTGCAAAAAGATGATAATGCCCGTGACGGTGAAGCAAAAGTCATAGAATGAACTAGGGCATTATCAAAAAATCACAGAGGGGGTTCTTCCTCGTCACCCTGCTGCGCCATGGCAGCAAGCAGTTTCAGGTGAAACCACGATCGTCGACAATACATCAAACCAAGACCACATGAAGAAAGGATAAGATCACATGAAATCATCAGACTGGAGAATTGCAATGTTGGTATCACCATTCGCACATAGTTCGCGCTGCAAGCTAGAGCAAGAAGGGAGTTCAATGGATGTGAAGCGTGAGAGTTGATGTGAAATTGGGACCAGGGAACTATCGACTGAGGTACGACGATGCCAAAGGACCCATTAGACTTATATAAGTCTCTTTCCCTCGGCCTATGGGGTAAGGCTAGAGAGACCAGATCTAGAAACTTTATACGTTTAACGAATAAAGGGAGATAGGGATCAAGTAATAGCTTTTCATATGCAGAATTCCAAAACAAACCTGATGGAAAAGAAATCAAGAGCCATGGTTGTCCGTAGAGGGAGAAATCCCAATTTCCTTTTTCCACAGATCCATCGTCCAGTTTCTAAAACTGACACAAGGTTGAAGATGAATTTGGAGCCATCAGATCCAAGATCAATAGCTAGAACGCGACGTGAAATTATAGTGGCACGTGACACATTAAATCAAGTCTGATCATGATTTCGACTAAAGTGGCGATTGATGGAGCTTCCACTTATGTGGAATTGTGTGCCCCACTAAAAATCCTAAAGATGGTAAATATTTAAGTTTAGCCTTGCTTATACTGGATCGAGAACTCCACCTACGTATGCTAAGATATGTGGAAGTTTTATCGTAGTATAGTTAAGGGTCGAATCCACGGGACAACGATCTTGTTGAGAGCAACAAGATGGAAAACGTTGGAATTTCACTTAATCTCTTAATAGTAGGTACTTAGATCAAAAGGTTGGTTTGGTTGTTTTTAAACTAAGAGCAAGTAAAGTAAAGCAAAGAAGTAAATTTACGGATGTCAGCAATGATAGAAAGCCACTAGGATGTGATCGGTTTTCACCGCCACTACACACGGATCAAAACATGTAATATAAAACATAACCTGCAACAAGAGTCTAAATAGTTAGTATCTTTGTAGATTTAGTTTCCTTTCGAAGAACTAACTATGAGAAGTGCGGGAATGTTGCAACGCTAGCCATCCCCGAATGAATGCTCACCTACTTTGCATCATTCCCTTCACAAAGTGTGTTCCTCGACTTTATCAAGGTTGTACTTTCATACGTCAAATGATTCCATTTCATAGTATGAAAGTACAACGATGGAAGTGAGTTTACTCCACTTCTTGAACAACACTCCTAGATACCGAAACAGATGCATGGTGGATACATGCATCAAGAACCAACATTCAATCGAGATTCGAATCTAATAGTACAAACATAGACAATTCATACTAAAAGATAAAAGATAACATGAGTTGGTGATCAAGCAACAAGCATTCACTAAATGATTGATGTTGAATTGAAAAGAAAGAACTCTATATTGCAAACTATGGATTACATTACATTACATGAAATGAAAACATGGGTAGCAGGGCTACTCCCCGCACCCTAGTGAAAGAAGACTACTCGCCCATAGCTAGGACAAAGAAGGAGGAAAGAAGAGAGAGAGTGCATCATCCCCACAAAGGAGAGAGGAAAGTCAACCCCTTGGAGAGAGAGAGTGACGATCTTCCATCTTCATAGGTTGCTCAATGACGAGGTCTCTGCTTCCCACCTTCTTTGATGAAGAGAGAGAAAGCAGCTTCAGAATGGAGCGTGGATCTCAGACCGGCAGCCTTTGGGTGGAGGACAGAATTTGGAAAAGCTATGGAGTAGTAGAGGCAGCCTCTGGGCATCTCAAACTTCATGCCTTGGGAGGACCCCTTGGGTCTTATTTATAGGTCTTAAGTGAAGTCCAAACGGTTTGGACAATTTTGGATCCAAACGGTTTTGAAGACCGTTTGGACTCTGAAACCATTTGGACCCTGAGACCGTTTGGACTCTGAAACCGTTTGCACTCTGAAACTGTTTGGCTTCATGCGGTCTTGGGACCGTGTGAATCCATGCGGTCTTGAGACCATGTGGCTTAATGCAGTCTTGAGACCATGCGGCTTCATGCGGTCTTGGGACCGTTTGGCTTCATGCGGTCTTGGGACCGTGTGAGTCCATGCGGTCTTGGGACCGTTTGGCTTCATGCGGTCTTGGGACCGTGTGAGTCCATGCGGTCTTGGGACCGTGTGAGTCCATGCGGTCTTGGGACCGTTTGGTCTTTTGTGATTTGTTTGTGTCTTTTTCTGTAGGAAAAAAGGAGAAAAGTTAATCTAACAGTATATTTGCAATAAAAGAGGATAACTAGGGATTCTATCTAATTTGTCTAAGAAAGAAAGTGAGAAATTGAAGAAAAATACTAAGATAACATCACAAAATTGGAGGTTATCACCCCCCTAACTTAGCGTCTAGCTTGTCCTCAAGTTAGATAGAGTTGAGGCATGTAATGGCGAAGCGATGTTATTTAGTTAAGATCAACATATTCTTGCTTCAATTATAAACCCGAGCTCTCCTAAGGTCATATCAGGTCTTATTGCTTGCCTTAACTCTTTTAGGTATTTGAGAGTTTCTTAGGTCTCAGGTTTCTTCTGTATCTCATAGCCTGCATTGGGACCACTTTTTATTCTGTCCATGTTGTAGACTCTAATCGGCTTTATACCTTTCTGAAAGACCTACTGGAAGCTAGAGTGGGTATGAGGGTTGGCTAAAGGCTTGATGTGTGACTCCCCCTTCAAGTGGGGGAGGGGTTGTCTATGCTTCTAGGAGTTCACTACCGGGCACAACACATCTGCCTTTGTGAGGGAAGCTAAATGTACCGACCGGGTGAGTCCTTTATAAGTCTTTCATATATTAAGATACCTTAGGGTTCCACTACCGGACACGGCACATCTGCCTTCATGAGGGCAGCTGAATGTACCGGCCGGGTGAGACCTTCATTGGTTCTTTATATTGATCCTTATTTATGGCACAACTCTCATAGTTTTATTCAACTCTCTGTCTTTTATTCGCAGACTCACAGGCTTAGGATTTGGGGGTTTTTTTTAGGGAATTTATTTTGGGCGGCCAAGCCTCTTTTATTTGAAGAGAGGAAAGTTTTTCTTAGAGTTTTTCAACATGCACTTATTTGGTTTCTTTTTAATGGTCCACTTGCGAGACTTCTTGATTTGGATGTCGCCTGATGCCCCTCTCATCCTTGAGAGACTGGCTAATTTCGGCCTTGATGTTGACCTGTGGAGAGTCGGATGTAGAAGTGAAACAAAAGCATGAAAATCAAGAGTGAAGAGAAATTATTAAGTCTCCATTATATGTCTAAGTGCTATTCTAGTTATTATTCTTGAAGATTGACTTGATTGTAAAGTTAGCGGGGGATGACTTTATTACAAAGATTTATTATCTGATGAATTATTTAAAACAAAAGCTAAATGTGTAAGGGGAACTAGGAAAATTTTGTACAAAATTGAAAGAGAAGATGGAGAAAGAAGGATATAGAAATGATACCTCGCCCTTGTCTAATGTACTCCCCCCCAACTTATCATTCACTCTGTCCTAAGAGTGTCAAAGTGATAGGTTGAAAAGTAAAAAGACAAGGGTGTCAGGCTTCTGTTAATCATGAGTTTGCCCCTGGTGTTCTCAGTAGGTTAGCTGCAAACTTTCCGCGTAGGGCGTGGTAATCCACGCCTGTCATATCCTCTACTGGTCTTTGAAGGACCATGATGGTGTACATCCAGTAGAGGACGTGGAAGCCACAATCGTTTGATTCCCGAATTTGTTGGGGACATTTGTGGTTGAAGGATGGGTGATGAAAGTGTTCTTTGTCGTATGCCCTTGTGTGCTGACTTAGAATATCGATTAGTCTGTCTGCACATTCCTTCGCCACTTCCTCTGTGGGCATCTTTGGTGTCACTACATATTTCTTCTGCCATGGATTGAACTGGCTATCGGAACTGTTGTAGATGGTAGTTGTTCCTTCGGGTAGGTTTGTTGCAGAAGCATCCAGTGCTCATGGTGAAGGAATGGTAGCATGATAAACTTCGGTGTTGTGTGTTGTAGGAAGGAAATTAGTGCTTCAGTTGTTCCGAAGTTCTTTAGCTTTAGGAGATCGTCCTTCATATATGCGGATGCCATATAGGTTGTAGGGTGATTCCGTCCGAGAAGAAATTGATAGGCAGCCATCAAGCTCACGGATAGAGACCCTTTGAACTGTATAGTTTCTCGTAATGCGTCTGCCATGACCAAAATGTCATCGAACATGAAAACGAGGTCATCTTTCTCGGCGTAAAGCCTTGACATGATGAGATGGAGTTCAGTGTCAGAGAGACTTTTGCAAGCACTGAGGTCAAAATCTGGGAAAGTTGGTTCTATGGCAGATAGGGGCACCATTTGTGATGGCGATCTTGTAATGGTTGCCCCTGACAAAAGATCTATGTCCCCTTTATCCTGCGCCAGATCAAAGTGGGAAGGGTCCCATTTTCTTTGCTCAGGAACTATGGCTGGATGTTTGTTCTTCTCCAATTCTTTTAAGGTTTGTCGGAAAGGTCGCCTTTGCGTACGTTGGATTGCTGAAAAGAGGTAGTGGGGGATGTCATCTGGTGCCATTATCGGGTCCTTGAAGAACCTTCTATCACAAATGAGCTCCATGGCGTAACGCCCTCGCAGGGAGTGAAAATCTTCGGTGACCAGCTCGGTGAAGGGGATTTCTTGGTTTAGCGCTTGAATGTGATGAATAGTGCAGAAAGTGCAATCCCCAGATCCCTCAGTAGTTTGGACTTGCGGGTTTATTATTTGGAACCAGGGTTGGCTCTAGTCCTGACGGAGGGACGGGCATGCAGTCCAAATTACCTTAAGAAGCCGGAAAGGTATACATCTTGCTTCCCCTGCTTGTTCTCCAACAAAATTTATTATTCCGGCTGGTAGCTCAGTGGTGCAAAAATTATACACCTTGGCATCCTGAGCCTCGGTGTCGACAATCATAAACAACCAGTGATCGGAAACTTGAAATGGCACGGTGAGATATCATGCCCTCCATGCTAAACCAGCACGCAACCGCTCTATTGACTTTTCTCGTATTTCTTTGTATAACAACCCTATAGATAGAGAAGGTGAGGTGTTAAATACTGGCTGCTGCCTCTTAGAGCTTCTGTAAACTTCTATGCAGTTGGCAAGTAGGACACGGAAGATTGCCATTGACATCGTTGACTGTGGTCGCAGGATGTTGCAGAAATCTTCGCGTGTCAACTTGTGCTTAGTCTTTGTATTGTGGTAGATGATGTCTCCCCCCTCTTTGGCATCGTCGACAATAGTGTTCAGGATAAAGATGTCTTGAGCATCTAGTGTAGAGATGGCCGCCATATCTAAATCGTGCATCTTATGCGGTAGAGGTGGTGGCGGGGGAAGCTCTTGCGAAGGGGGTGAAGAAGTTTGTTCCAAATCTTTGATATAGCCTTGCAGATCTTCATCTGAATCAGAAGTAGAATCAAGTTCTTCATCTGTATCTAAACGTACTCATTCTGATTCTTCCTATTCTGGGGGGAAGGGCACTGATTGGTCAAGTGCGGAAAAAAGTTGAGTGGCTGTTGTTGGTGGGCTTGCGCTGGTTCCTAAAATACATTGGTGGAACTCAGCAAAAGCCGCATCTTTTGTAGACTCCCCTATGGATCCCAAGGCAGAGTAATCGAGGAATTGGTCCCCATATGATATATGTACATTTTTGTTGTGGGTGGGGGACTTGGGATGATGTCCACCTTCTTGGTGGTCTTTGACATATCCTTTCTGAGAAGGTTCTGCTCCTTGGCTTGGGCCCTCCCCAACATTGTATGGGGCATCATATTTGTCATCTGAGGAGGAGGTATCGTTGTTAGAATCTGCGGAGGAGTCTGAGTCATCTTTGTCTTCATCATCGCCTTCTTTGTTAGCTGTTGCTTTGTCTGTGAGCTTCTTGTGTGCTGTCTTTTTAAACTGCCGATGGATGGTTTGTAACTCGTCAAACGCCACTTGCACATGCTCGTGTGTTTCGAGCAGTGCGTCATGTGTTTCCTTGAGATCTTTGTATCAGTCCTCGGTAGAGAGGAGTCGCGCTGTAAGATCTATTACTGTAGCTCGTAATTGTTGGATTTCATTGTTCGTCGACTCCTCTTGGCGATTGCTGAATTGTGTGAGAGTGTTGCTGATGTTATCCAAGCGCGTGCTAAGAGCTGTTTGTTGCTGCTTGAGCTCACAGAGAGTCTCTGGCAGAGGTCGATTCTGTGTAGAGATCTCATCGACTTGCTTGGCCATCGCTTCCTGCTGGCCTTTTACTCCAAGGACCAGCTCAGGCAAGTTGTTGTAGTGGCTGTCGATGTGAGCAACTTGCCTGGACACTACATCTTGTCGTTGCTGAAAACCTTAGAGTATGCTTGGAAAGGCATGATTCTACTCGTCGATCTTGGCGACATGTTTAGATAATCCCTGCACACAAGAAAAAATGGAATGGATTATGTTAGAAGGGTTGGTGAGGAGGTTTCGGATGGTATCGAATTGACGTCCGAATTCCTCACCGACATTTGTGAAAGGGACCCCGGTTATGGAAGGGTGGGTGGTTGGGGTCTGGGTGGGAGGGTTGTAGTGTCTTGTGGAAGGGACACAGTTGATGGTTTCACGAACTGCGTGGTGACTATAGATGGGGTCACCAACGGTGTCGGGGTGGTGGTGGATGGGAAAGGTGGTGGTATATCTTGTGAAAATGGTGGGATTGAAAGTGGTGGGGGAAAGATTGTGGGGATGGAGGCGAAGGTGGTGAAGTCGGGCGTAGTAGTGGAGAAGGGGATGCCCGAAGAGAAAAAGGGTGAAGCGGAGGATGTGGGTGGTGGTGTAGTTGTGGAGAAAGATGGAAGAGTGGTGGATTGTAGAAAGGTGGAGGGTGGTGGTGGTAAGCTCAGTGGTTAGACTCATAATGAAGGAGTCTAGAGATGAGGTGGTGATTTGTTCTTCGGGGACGTGTGGGTTCTGTCTCTAGATGTGGTTTTGATGTTGGTGTCCCCGATAGCTGTTGTTGCTGCAAAAGCCTTTTGGAAGGTCGTTTCACTGGAATTTTTGTTATACGATCTGCCGGGGCTGTGATACTGAGCTCAGTCTGCCCCGCTTGGGTTGTCTTAGCTTGTGCTTTGACCAGAGCTAGGAGTTTGGTAATCTCTTCATCAGTAAATAGAAGTTTGTCTTTATCGTAGTCCGCTAGCTCTAGAAGCGGTAATAGGGTCCTGGAAGATTTGATAGTTGGGCAGAAGATGTAATGTAATTTGGCATCCTTTTCCTTGATAATGTAGGAATTCTTCAAGCACTGTTTGTTGGTAAGGATGTCACCCTTGATCTTCGTGCAGTGCGGAAGTAATATGTCCATCCTAAGATATTTGATTATCAAAGTTATGTGCCCACCCATGCAAATTTCTTTCCCTATGGCGTAGGCGGAGAATTTTTGTATCAACTGTCGGCCAATATTGACCGGTTTTCCATGCAGAATTGACCATAGGAGAAAAAGGTCAGTGGTTATAACATTTCCACCCTCCGTTCTAGGGAAGAGCGTGCCAGTGAGGATCTTGTGAAGTGTACGGACGAACCCAAAATGGATATTGGAGGCTTTGCATATCTTTGCCTCATAAGATGGGAACCCTGTTAAGGTTTTCCAGAAGCTATGTCTATTGAATTGTGAATTTTCTGTTCCTGTAGCTTTGGCCATTTTGAGATGCTCCGGGTTGTCGATGATGATTTCGTTTAGAAGATTTTTTGTGATAACTATGGTGTTTCCAAAAAGTTTGGTGACCAGCCTGCGGTCACCTCCGTCCCTTGTTCTGTGCATAATGTCCACCATTTCTTTGGTGAGATGTGTAAAAAATTCTGTAGTGGGCTCGATATATGAAATTTCGGGGACAAAGAACAATCTGGAGAGGTTAGCGTTGTCTAGTATGGTGAGGATTCTATCGTAGATTCCCATCTTGAGAAGTACGCTGGAGAAGGCGTACTTTGTTGGTTTTAGCATTTATTCGATGGAGTGGAGGGTATGGATGTAAAGGTTTTCTGGTGATGGTGCGGTGGTGGTGAGTACGGAGAAGATGGGAGTGGTAGCGGCGGTGTTGCAAGGGTTGGTTCCCTAGCAGAAGCGGGGCAGACTTGTTTCCTTGCATGTTTCTTTGATGGTTGTTCTTTTGTAGCTTCCGGAGCTTTTCATTTTCCCTTTAATTTGTCAGTTGGGGATTCATCTCCAGAGTTGGGCTCGTATTCGGAGCCCTCATCGCTGGAAGAGAGTTCTTCCACCTCTTCTTTAGGCTCCTCAGCTAGGCAACTGTTGATGCGATCAATTTCACACAAGATCGTTATGATGTTGACCTTTGGTGGGGCCTTCCCAGTCTTGTTGAAGTTATCTACGATTTGTTGGAGTTTGGCTCGGTCTTCCATCAATTGCTCCTTTATCCAAAATGGAGCATCGACAGTTTATGTGGGTTGCTTTGCTGATGAAGCCATTTCTGAAAATAGAAAGTTATGTATTACAATAACAAGTTTTAAAAGAAGAAGAAAAAATTGGTATGTTTTTATGTGTTTTTATGTTTGAACGAAGTATATGCGGTTTTGAAGAATGAAATAGTTTCAAGATCATTTGGCTGCAAACGGTTCCAAGACCGTTTGGCTCCAAACGGTTCCAAAACCATTTGGCACCAAACGGTTTCAGGACCGTTTGGCTCCAACTGGTTTCAAGACCCTTTGGCTCCAAACGGTTTCAGGACCGTTTGGAAGCAGAAACGTCGGGGGCGCTGCGGACGGGAGAGAGGTGGAACCGGTGGTGAAAGCAAAGACGGCGGCGATAGAAAGGGGAATTCCGCGGTGGCGCCGAAGATGTCGATGGTGGGAAAGACGGTAGCGGAGGTGAAAAGGCCAAAGGTGTGGTCGAGCAGGTAGCTGCTGCGGTAAAACTGGCGTCGGCGAAGGTGGTGCGACTACCTTGTAGCTGTTGGTTAAGACAACAACAGTGAAACAAAAAGTGGTGGCACTGTGGTGAGGTCTCTGTGAAGAAACACGGGAACTGGATCGACAGTGGAGGAGGGAACCTGAGCTGTGTGGGAACAGGAAGACATAGGCGATGGAATAGTGCTTGCGCAAGGGTTTTAGAAAGCTCGGGAGTCGAAAGAAAGAAGAAGAAGAAAGAGGGGGGCTAGGGCTATATTTATAGGGATCGGGGGTTGACCCTACAAATTCTCCAGGTCAAACGGTCTGAGACCAAATGGACTCCAAACTGTTTCAAGACCGTTTGGCTCCAAATAGTTTCAAGACCATTTGGATCCAAACGGTTTGAAGACCGTTTGGCTCCAAATGGTTTGAAGACCGTTTGGCTCCAAACGGTTTGAAGACTGTTTGGCTCCAAACGGTTTCAGGACCGTTTGGCTAGGTTAAGGTTTAAAACTTTGTATATTTGTATATTTGTTTTGGTTATGTGAATTTTTATATTTTCAGACTAAAGATGATAATCCTAAATTAAACAAAGGAAACAGAAAAATAAAAACTAATACCCAGATCTTGGGTTGCCTCCCAACTAGCACCTTGGTTTTACGTCACTGACTCGATGAGGTTTCGATGTTGTTATGATGATGTTGTGGCGTCTCTGATCTCAATAGTTTGTCTCGGCATTTTATCTACTGGAGTGTAGTATTTTTTCAATCGATGGCCATTGACTGTCCTTTCTCCTCCATTGTCGTCAACAATCATGACAGCTCCATTCGGGTATATATGTTTGATGGTGAAGGGCCCAGACCACTTTGTGTGGAGTTTTCCGGGGAACAATTTGAGCTTGGAGTTAAAAAGGAGTACTTTGTCACCAATGGCGATGTCTTTTCATTTTAGATGACCGTCATGCCACATTTTTCTTTGTTCTTTATAAATCCTGGCACTTTGGTAAGAGGTCATTCAGATCTCCTCAAGTTCTTGCAATTAGAGTTGTCTATTTTCTCCGGCACTTTTAAAATCGAAATTCAACTGTTTAATGGCCGAGCAAGCCTTATGTTCCAGTTCTACTGGAAGATGACATGACTTCCCGTATACCAAATGGAATGGAGTTGTCCCGATTGGTGTTTTATAAGCTATTCGGTAAGCCCAAAGGGCGTCAGGAAGCTTGGTGGACCAGTCAGTGCGGTGTCTATTGACTGTTTTTTCTAGGATTGCCTTCAGTTGTTTATTTGAAACTTCAACCTGACCACTAGTCTGTGGATGGTAAGGCGTGGCAACTCTATGGTTAACTCCGTATTTCTTTAAGAGGGCTTCAAAGCTTTGTTCCAGGAATTGGGTCCCGCCGTCAGATATGACCGTTTGGGGGACTCCAAATCTGGGAAAAATGATATCTTTAAACATCTTAATGACTGGTTTGGAATTGCTGGACACCGTGGGTATGGCTTCGACCCATTTCGAGACATAGTCTACTACAACCAGAATGTAGGAGAAACCATATGAAGAAGGAAAGGGGCCCATGTAGTATATCCCCCACACGTCGAAAAGTTTGATCTCTTTCCACATGGTGAGGGGCATTTCATTCCTTTTAGATATGCCACCAGAAATTTGACATTTGTAGCAAGATTTAACAAAATCATGGGAATCTTTTGCTATGGTTGGCCAAAAGAAACCTGATTGCAGAACTTTCATGGCAGTTTTCTTCGCACTCATGTGTCCCCCAGTGGGGCCGGAATGACAATGCTCTAAGACGGGGGTGATTTCTTCTTCAAGTAAGCAGCGATGGAAAAGTCCGTCTGCGCAAAGGTGAAAAAGGTAGGGTTCATCCCAGTAGAATTGCTTGACATCGTGGAGGAATTTCCTTTTGTCCTAATGGGAGGCGGAAGGGTGAATGATTCCAGTAGCCAGATAATTAACAATGTCATCATACCAGGGGAATCCATTGGTAACTTTCATTAGTTGGTCATCTAGAAGGGAGTCTTGGATCGGTACTTTATCTTCGTCCTCGACTTCAATGCAGCTGAGATGATTGTCTATGATGTTTTCCACTCCACTTTTATCTTTGATTTCCAAATCAAATTCTTGAAGCATCAATACCCAACGGATAAGTCTAGGTTTTGCATCTTGCTTCTAAAATAAATATCGTATGGCGGAGTGGTCAGTGTAGACGATGACCTTGGATCCAATCAAGTAAGAGAGGAATTTATCGAACACATAGATGACAGCTAAGAACTCCTTCTCTGTAGTAGTGTAGTTATTCTGTGCTTCATCAAGCATTTTAGATGCGTAGTAGATTACATAAGGTTTCTTGTTGATTCTCTGTCCTAATACGGCCCCTATGGCATAATCACTGGCGTCACACATGATTTCAAAAGGTTGTGACCAATCTGGGGCTCTTAGTATGGGTGGAGAGTGTAAAGCATTTTTAGAGTTGAGAAACTTTGTAAGCATTCTTGATTAAAATTGAACTCGGTGTCTTTGGTAAGAAGTTGGGTCATGGGTTTTGCTATTTTTGAGAAATCTTTGATAAATCTTCTGTAAAACCCAACATGAACCAAGAATGCTCGTACTCCTTTTATATATTTTGGTGGAGACAACTTCGAGATAACATCGATTTTTGCCTTGTCGACCTCAATCCCTCTGTCACTCACTCTATGCCCGAGGACGACACCTTCAGTTACCATAAAGTGGCATTTTTCCAAATTCAGGATGAGGTTTGTTTCCTCGCATCGTTGTAGGACTTGTCCAAGGTTGAGCATACAATTATCGAAGGAATCTCCATAAATTGAAAAATCATCCATAAATACTTCCATTATAGATTCTATTAATCCTGCAAAAATGGCAGACATACACCTTTGGAATGTAGCAGGTGCGTTACACAGCCCAAATGGCATTCTTCTAAAAGCATAGGTTCCAAAGGGGCAGTTAAAGGTAGTTTTCTCTTGGTCTTCCTGGTGTATAGGGATTTGGTAGAACCCAGAATAACCATCTAGATAGCAGAAGTATTTCTGATGGGCTAAACATTCTAGGACTTCGTCGAGAAAGGGCAAAGGGTAGTGATCTTTTCGTGTTGATTTGTTGAGTTTCCTGTAGTCGATACACATCCTCCACCCTGTCACAGTCCTTGTCGGTACTAACTCATTCTTGTCATTTATTACGACAGTGGTTCCTCCCTTTTTGGGGACCACTTGGACGGGGCTGACCCATTGGGAATCAGAGATTGGGTAAATTATGCCAGCTTTCAGTAGTTTGAGGACTTCAAGGCAGACTACTTCTTTTAGAGTGGGGTTCAACTTCCTCTGGTGTTCTCTTGAAGGCTTGAATTCTTCGACCATGGGTAGTTTATGCATGCATAAGGCAGGGTTTATACCTGTCAAGTCAGTTATTTTGTACCCCATGGCCTTCTTGTGCTTTTTTAATTCGTCGAGAAGCCTTTCTTCTTGGTCTCCTGTCAGAGTGGAACTAATGATAAATGGATATAATTTTTCTTTGTCTAAGAAGACATGTTTAAGTCCCGTGGGTAAAGTCTTCATGTCGGGAGCTTTGGGCACTTCTGTTGTTTCTAAAATAGTGACAGATTTGAGCTCCTCAAAGGTGCCTGTCGGCGCTTCTTCAGCTTTCTCTAAGTGTTGCAAACATTGTTGAACCAATTCATTTGCTAAAAGTTCGACTTCTGGATTTGTCTGAACATTCTCCAACTCATCAGATGGCTCGGATATTTCCAATTGGGACATTTGGTGTATTGCATCTAAGAGAAAAACCTCCTCTTGAATGCTGGGACCTTTCATGCTGTTGAGAACTCGGAATTGAATTGCTTCTTTTCCCAATCTTAGAATAATCATGCCAGCTTCAACATCAATAAGCACCCTAGCTGTGGCAAGGAAAGGTCTGCCAAATATTATTGGGTATCTCAGATCCTCCTTGATATCCATAATAACAAAATCACATGGGACATAGGCATCTTTGCCTATTCTGACTAGAATATCCTCAATAATTCCTAGAGGTGGAGTGATAGTGGAGTCAGTTAACTGAATCGTCATTGTTGTGGGTAGCAAGTCAGTGAACCCTAATCGTTTACACATGGAGTAGGGCATAATTGATATACTAGCCCCTAAGTCAGCTAATCCATTTTTGCTTGAGACATTTCCAATACAACACTGAATACCGAAGGAACCAGGGTCCTTGTTTTTCTTTGGCATCTTGTTAAGAATGACATCAGAGGTGGTATGAGCTAGTTTAACGGTCTCTTGCTCCTCAGTAATGTACTTCCTTGATAGCAAAGTTTTTAGGTATTTAGCCCATGCTGGTACTTCAGAGAGGGCATCGAGGAGAGGGATGTTGATATAGAGTTTCTTCATCGCCTCTTTGAATTTTTGGAATCTAGTGTCCATCTTAGTCTCTTTCAATCTACCTGGATATGGTATCATAGGTTTATATTGCGGGACCTCTGACTCCTTGGGGGCTTGTTCCTTTTCCTTGCCTTTTTCAGTCTCTACAGAATTCTCAGTTGCTAGATTTGGGCTTGCATTTGGAAGAAAGACAGATGTATCATCATTATCATGAGTGATCCTTTTAGCTTCATGAAATACATGACCTGATCTGGTAGTAACAACATTCAGTTGCTCCGGTCTATTCCGGTCATGTCTTTGGTTCGACTCTGGTTGACCAACAAAAGTGCCTGCTGGAGGTTTCAACTGGGCAACAATTTGTGCTAGTTGAGCCTCTACAACCTTCTGCCGAGCTTGTTGATTAGCGAGCATAGTTTGTTGCGATTGTAGCATTTTCCTGATCATAGTTATCTCATCAGTCGGTTGGGAAGGGATATTTTTCTATTGAAATTGTTGTTGTCCTTGATGTGTCTGTTGTGGAGGTGGTGCTAACTGAGGCTGTTGCGATTGTTGCAGCTGAGGGGGTAGTTGTGGGTGTAGAGGAGGATGGGTGTATTGGTAGTAAGCGGAGGGATTCCTTTGATAGTTGGATCTTGGTATGTTGTTTCTAAGGTTCCCTTGATTCTGGTTAAAGTTGCTTTGAAATCCTGGTGGCAGTCTATTAGAAGATCCCCCTTGTGTTTGGTGATGTGGATTGGCAGTCCCCACAGGATTTCCATATTGAAACTCGGGTTGGTTTCTTGGTTGGCTTGGGTTATAGTAAGCTTGTCCCGGTATGGAATGAATGGAATTAACTTGTTCGGGTATCTGTTTGTCAGGTTGTTCGATAATAGGTTCATACTACTGTTGTGGTGGTTGCATATCCATCATTACATTGTAAAGCAATACACATGATAGCCTGGGGTGATCAGATGTGTGGCAAGCTTCATAGGTTCCCATAGAAGCTTTAACTTGCTAAATTTGAGGGTTTTTCTTCTTATCATACTCCCCAAATGAAGCTTCAAGTGCCTACTGTTTGTGAGTGATAGTCTTTAAAGCTTCAGCAATAGCCTTCATTTCCATTGATTCCTCAGCTTTATAAACTTTGAGGACTCCTTTACCAGATGATCGTCCCCAATTGGATTGGTTCTCAGCTCCAAGAGTGACGATCTTCCAAGCATCTTCGTAGTTCTTCCTCATAAAATTTCCTCCATATGAGGAATCCAGAAATTGTTTGATGTCATCACTCACCCCTCTATTGAATGTTTCTATCAATTGATTCTGGGAGATACCGTGATGGGGGCACTTTCTTAAAAGCTCCTTGAATCTTTCCCATGCTTCTGCGAGTGTTTCTCCGGGAAGTTGGGTGAAGTGGTTAATCTGTCCCCTAAATTCATAAGTCAACGAAGGAGGGAAGAACTTCTCCAGGAACTTTTCTTCCAAGGGAGCCCAGGTGGTGATAATTGGCTCCCTATCAAGAGAGTTGTACCAACTCAAGGCCCTTCCAGATAGAGTGAAGTGAAAAAGATGTAGCATTATTGCGTCGAAGGTAACTCTGGCTTGCGGGACAAGTCGGCAAAGTGCCTTGAATCTCTTCAAGTGATCCATGCAGTCGTCTCCAGAACTACTGGAGAATGAAATACCCTGCATTATTTGAATCCATTGCGCCCGGGTCTCAAAATGGGGAATGTTGATGATGGGTGGCCGAACTGGGTGATTATCCTCATAGTTCTTTGGGACGGCATAGTCGCGTAGTTGCTTGTTCCTAAGCTCTAACTGGGTAGCTTCATTTTCAGCTCGGATGCGAGCTTGCTCTTCAGCTCGGATCTCTGCTTGAATCTGAGCACGAGTGTCAGCAATGAGTTGTGCTCTTTGTGCGGCTATGGCGGCGTTAACCCTTTCCATAACTAACTTAGCTTGTCGTTGATCTTCAACCATTTGCCTGGCTCTTTGGCAGTTGAGTCTAATGCGGCAGTGGAAGCTTCTATCTACCTCAGAGTCGTACTCTGGATCAGGGGAGAATCTGAGGTTATGCGATGGTTGCATACACGTCTTCTACCTGAGTAGAGAAAAGAATACACCTTTTAGATGATGTCAGAGATATGATGAACTTAAGAAGATATGAACTAATGATTAAAAGAAAGTGTAAAACCCTAACCAACTAGCAAGGTACTAAATGAGATTAAAACGTTCCGTTGTCCCCGACAACGACGCCAATTTTTGATGGAGCTTCCACTTACGTGGAATTGTGTGCACCACTAAAAATCCTAAAGATGGCAAATCTTTAAGTTTAGCCTTTCTTATACTGGATCGAGAACTCCACCCACGTATGCTAAGATACGTGGAAGTCTTATCGTAGTATAGTTAAGGGTTAAATCCACGGGTCAATGGTCTTGTTGAGAGCAACAAGATGGAAAATGTTGGAATTTCACTTAATCTCTTAATAGTAGGTACTTAGATCAAAAGGTTGGTTTGGTAGTTTTTAAACTAAGAGCAAGTAAAGTAAAGCAAAGAAGTAAATTTATGGATGTCAGCAATGATAGAAAGCCACTAGGATGTGATCGGTTTTCACCGCCACTACACACGGATCAAAACATGCAATATAAAACATAACCTACAACAAGAGTCTAAATAGTTAGTATCTTTGTAGATTTAGTTTCCTTTCAGAGAACTAACTACGAGAAGTGTGGGAATGTTTTAACGCCAGCCATCCCCGAACGAATGGTCACCTACTTTGCATCATTCCCTTCACAAAGTGTGTTCCTCAACTTTATCAAGGTTGTACTTTCATACGTCAACTGATTCCATTTCATAGTATGAAAGTACAACGATGGAAGTGAGTTACTCCACTTCTTGAACAACACTCCTAGATACTGAAACAGATGCATGGTGGATACATGCATCAAGAACCAACATTCAATCGAGATTCAAATCTAATAGTACAAACATAGACAATTCATACTAAAAGATAAAATATAACACGAGTTGGTGATCAAGAAACAAGCATTCATTAAACGATTGATGTTGAACTGAAAAGAAAGAACTATATATTGCAAACTATGGATTACATTACATGAAATGAAAACATGGGTAGCAGGGCTACTCCCCGCACCCTAGTGAAAGAAGACTACTCGCCCATAGCTAGGACAAAGAAGGTGGCAAGAAGAGAGAGAGTGTGTCATCCCCACAAAGGAGAGAGGAAAGTCAACCCCTTGGAGAGAGAGAGAGTGACGATCTTCAATCTTCGCAGGTTGCTCGATGATGAGGTCTCTGCTTCCCACCTTCTTTGATGAAGAGAGATAAAGCAACTTCAGGATGGAGCGTGGATCTCAGACCGGCAGCCTTTGGGCGGAGGACGGAAGTTGGAAAAGCTCTGGAGTAGTAGAGGCAGACTCTGGGTGTCTCAAACTTCATGCCTTGGGAGGACCCCTTGGGTCTTATTTATAGGTCTTAAGTGAAGTCCAAACGGTTTGGACAGTTTCGGATCCAAACCGTTTTGAAGACCGTTTGGACTCTGAAACCGTTTGGCTTCATGCGGTCTTGGGACCGTGTGAGTCCATGCGGTCTTGAGACCGTGTGGCTTCATGCGGTCTAAAGACAGTGCGGCTTCATGCGGTCTTGGGACCGTTTGGCTTCATGCGGTCTTGGGACCGTGTGAGTCTGTGCGGTCTTGGTACCGTGTGAGTCCATGCGGTCTTGGGACCGTTTGGTATTTTGTGATTTTTTTGTGTCTTTATCTATAGGAAAAAAGGAGAAAAGTTAATCTAACCGTATATTTGCAATAAAAGAGGATAACTAGGGATTCTATCTAATTTGTCTAAGAAAGAAAGTGAGAAATTGAAGAAAAATACTAAGATAACATCACAAAATTGGAGGTTATCAGCGATGCACTTATTTCCAATTTTCTCTTTCTTCTTTCGAGGGTGCAAACAAATCCCAAATTAGGTGAAATTGTGCACCGAGGATAACTAAAGCATGTAGATTTCAATTATGTAATTAGATTTGCCTTCTGAGAACGTTTAAAGTGTTAAATAAACCAAATCCTATTTTCTCTTTCCTCATGCGTTAATGGCTTTAAGATTCTCCAAAATTAATGAAACTTCACCCATAAGTCATTTTTAATGCGTTGGATATGAATTTGCCATTGATTTTACATGTTTGAGTTTTTGTATATTTATTTAATATTTTGAAGGCTCTACACCCTTTCTCTCTCCTGAATCTACCTTTTAATCAAACATCTTCCAAATTGGATGAAAATTCACCCAAAAGCTATATTTATTATGTAGATTATGAATCTAAGATTATTTTCCTCTTTTGTTTATTATTTTATTCGATACGTAGGGGAAAATATAGATCTTCTCTTTCCAAATTGAATTAAAATAATTATTATTATGTGAATAATATGAAACTTGACTCCCAAGGTAATTGGGACACAAGAAACACGATTCTTAACTTAGATTCCACTTTTGGGATTTCTTTTAATGAGTTATATCACAATTAATATTTGTGGCCATTAATATCACATTATTACATTATCATCACTATAGCTTATCCCATTATGTTCCATAACTTGATATTATCACCAAAAGAATTATGTGTATTTATTTGCATGGAATTCTATACAATTCATTGCTATCTCATGTGACATATTTTATGTGTCTATTGTTGGCCCAAGACTAATGTGAGAACATTAGGTTACATTAGGGTGATTTATACATGCATTAGCTCATTAGGTTTATACCAAACACCTTTTAGATCTAACCCCAACCATTTTTGGATAAGCCCAAAATGTCAAACTTCTAGGGTAGGGTCCAAGATCCGGTATGTTACAACACTCCACCCCTTAAAAGGATTTTGTCCTCAAAATCTATTAATCCAAACATCAACAACCAACTACTCTACACCCCTTAAAAGGTTTAACTTAATAAGTCAAACTAACTACTTTTGGGGTTATCCACATATCTTTTAATTGTGAATGATTTAGAGATTTACGTTATACATGTATCCAACTAACAAGTCAGAACCAACTAGGGTTGAGTTTTAGGTCCTCGTGTCTCTAACCTATCAATCCTAAGATCCAAAAAGTCATAGGGTACAAAGGGTAGGTACACTACACCTTAACATTATCTCGCATATTCCTAGTCACTTCTTCAAAACTAGGGTTAGGATTCATGCCAACTAATTCTAGGGTTTCTCCACTGAAACTTCACATATCTCTTCAATGTGACTTAGTTCAAGAAATTATTGAGAAAATCAAAGAAATTTTTTGTACATATAGTAGTATAATGGAAAATATTTTTTTTTCTGATAAGAAACATTCTGAAGTAAAACCAACAAGTTGGCCAAAATTCAATGTGAAAACCAAGTCACAATGTATCCATAAAAAGAACTCTTCATCCTACTACCTCATCAACCTAATTGCATCCTCAAGTCAAACCTTATAGAATCAAGAGATACAAATCATAATAAATCTATATGATAGGGTAAGATCTCCTTAAACCTCATCACATATTTAACATAGATCTATTCTAGGGTGAACATCTCAACTAGAGGGCAACTATGCAAGATAAGGGTTCTAATCAGGGAGATAAAATTGAAATAGTCAAATTTTGACTACCATGGGCTCTGATACCATGCTGTAAAGAGTGGGATCCAAGAGGGGGACCATTCCCTACTAAACTAAAAGGCGACATCCCAATCAAAACACCAACATAATTTTTTTTTCCAAAGGGTAACCAATTTATTCAACATGAATGTCTCATAATACCAAAGTTTAGAAGTGGAATAAAAACATGGACTATTTTCAATTTATTATAAGATTACAAAGGTGCCTCCACATCATCTCCCATAAGGGTTTACATGAAGGGTACATCATAAGAATCTAGTAGAGGGAAATCTAAACCATAACAACTTGTCTCCTGGCTTTAACTCCTTAAGTTAAGTCCAAGGCTTCATGTCATGTCATCCTCGTCCTTCATCTAGGGTTGGAAGAATACCCCAACAAGAAGAGAAAAATAGATAACATCAGTAAAGGATGGTATGTGCATACTAAATAGAAAACTGAGCAATATATAAAGAATGAAGGATATCAATAAAAAAGGCTTCCCATAGAAAATTAAAGTACTACCCAATCGCGCATAAAAGAATATAAACAAAAAAATAAGAGTGAAGTAAAAGAGTGTATAAACAAGGCATCCATGTGTTTCACCTATGACAAAACTAGACAATATAACAAGTAGGGAGGAAATAACAAATCTACCAAAATAATGTGGGGCGAGCAGGGTCTTGTATACATCTACTCCAAAATGCTGGGGGAGCGGGAATTGTATACATCCACTCTAAATGTGGGGTGGTAGGGTCTTGTATACACCTTCCTAGGCACGTTTGCCCTAATTATTTTCATATGTAGGAATTTTCACATCTGCACGCATATGTGGGAATTTTCACATCCACATAAAATATCATGTAACATTATACTAGAAGTCACCACATGATGCATAACAAAAGAATAAAAAAGAATAAACCACATAAGGAGGATGAGAACATCCATCAATTATAAAGTTGAATCAAATGATCCATGTCATCAAATAATGTTCCATATAAACATCCACCACCAAGGTGGGCAAAGAAGCTCATATCATCAATTAAGTCCAACATGCACAAAGCATAAGAGAGAGTCTAAAAGAATATCCATGATCACAAGATCAATAACAATTAAGGTAGTTCACATGAACCATGATTTTCAAAAGAAAAGACATTGTGTATAGGCTAATGTCCATAGGACCAAGAGAAAGATAATTTAGGTGAATTGTTCAACATAGAATAATAGGAGATGCAAACATACCTTAAACCTGAGTCCTAGTAACTCTCTTCACTAACCTAGTGTTTTCCAAAGTCAACTTTACCTAATTACAATTATTCACATGTATTAGGGTTTATCATAAGCATTAATGTAAGGGAAACCCTACTTTTGAAATTTTGTGAAAAACTTCAAATCAAACTCTAAAAACATCACCATTGATCTAGTTAGGTTCTCCTAATTAAGAAACCATATAATTTTGTATAT
This sequence comes from Alisma plantago-aquatica, assembly GCA_963693085.1. Lineage (NCBI taxonomy): Eukaryota > Viridiplantae > Streptophyta > Magnoliopsida > Alismatales > Alismataceae > Alisma > Alisma plantago-aquatica. The sequence goes on from OY856409.1 coordinate 89,441,698, forward strand.
TTTGGAGTTATGAAGATTAAAGTATATTTTTGGGGATTTTTAGATATTAAATTCATTTTCAGAAAAAAGCTTTCAACAAAACTCAAAACCAAGCATTGAAAGTATTTTTATTAGAAAGATCACATTTTCCTACTTTAAAACATATTTTTTTGTTAAATTTGGATAAGCAAATCAAAAGATATGATTTTTGTAAAATAGACCATCACAAAAAGCTACGTCATCAAAATATTGGACGAGAGAGCGAGAGAGAGAGGGTCCCACCGCATGACTTGGCCCAATCCGGGGTGGCCATTCACACGGTCAAAGGTCAGGTTGACTCGCATCAAGGCCAAGATAAAGAAGTACAAAAAGATGATAAAGCCCTTGACGGTGAAGCAAACGTCAAAGAACGAATGAGGGCGTTATCAGAAAATCACAGAGGGGGTTCATCCTCCTCACCCCACTGCACCATGGCCGCAAGCAGCTTCGCTACTGCTTGGCCGCATTTTTGGATAAAACCACGATCGTCGACAATATATCAAACCAAGACCACATGAAGAAAGGAGAAGATCACACGAACTCACCGGACCAGAGAATTGCGATGATGGTATCACCATTCACACATAGTCCACACCACAATCCAGAGCAAGAAGGGAGTTTGGCGGAGGTTAAGCATGAGAGTTGATGTGAAATTGGGACCAGGGAACTACCGACTAAGGTGTGACAACGCCAACGAACCCATTAGACTTATATATGTCTCTTTCCCTCAGCCTACGGGGTAAGACTAGAGAGACCAAATCTTGATACTATAGGTGTTTAACGAATAAAGGGAGATAAGGCTCGAGTAATATCTTTTCATATGAGGAATTCCAAAACAAAACCAATGGAAAAGAAATCAGGAGAAATGATTGTCTATAGAGGGAGAAATCCCAATTTCATTTTTCCACAGATCCATTGTCCAGTTTCCAAAATTGACACAAGGTTGAAGACAACTTCAGAGTCGTCAAATCCAAGATCAACGACCAAAACATGATGCAAAATCATAATTGAATGTGACACATTAAAGAGAGTCTGATTATGATTCCGACTAAAGTGGCGATGCACTTATTTCCATTTTTCTCTTTCTTCTTTTGAGGGTGCAAACAAATCCCAAATTAGATGAAATTTTGCAGAGATGCTAATTAAAGCATATAGATTCTGATTATGCAATTCGATTGGACTTTTGAGAACTTTTAATTTTCTCTTTTCTCATGCATTAATGGCTTTAAGATTCTTCAAAATTAATGAAACTTCACCCTTAAGTCATATTTAATGTGTGGGATACAAATTTGCCATTAATGTTACAGGTTGGAGTTATTTGTATATTTATTTAATATTTTGAAGGCTCTACACACTTTCTCTGTCCTGAATCTACCTTTTAATCAAACATCTTCCAAATTGGATGAAAATTCACCAAAGGCTATATTTATTATGTAGATTACAAATCCAAAATTAATTTTCTCTTTTGGAGCCATTTATTAATTTATTTGATATTTTGGGGAAAATATAGATCTTCTCTTTCCAAATTGAATTGAATTAATTATTATTATGTGATTAATATGAAACTTGACTCCCAAGTCAATTCAGAACCAAGGAACACGATTCTTAACTTAGATTCCATGTTTGGGATTTATTTTAATGAGTTATGTCACAATTAATATTTGTGGCCATTAATATCACATTTTTACATTATGATCACTATAGCTTATTCCATTATGTTCCATAACATGATATTATCACCAAAAGAATTATGTGTGATTATTTGCACAAAATTCTATATAATTCATTATTATCTCATGTGACATATTTTATGTGTCTCTTATTTTCCCAAGACTAATGTGAGAACATTAGGTTATATTATGGTGATTTATACATGCATTAGCTCATTAGGTTTACACCAAACACATTTTAGATCTAACCCATACTATGTTTGGATAAGCCCAAAAGGTCAAACTTCTAGGGTAGGGTCCAAGATCCGGTATGGTTCTTTTCTTGTCTATAAACTGAAATGCATCTAGACTTGTTTAGAATCATATAGTATCTATATATGCTATGTCTGCTTGTGTGTTAACTAACTATGCAGGAACGAGTAAGCATGATTTGAGGGGGAGCATTACAAATTGATCATATTTGCATCCCCTTGCAATTCCCTAAAGAAAAGGTATAATTTTCACATTCTTTTCAATATGTTGAGGAATGGTTTGTCATTGTCAAAAAGGGGGAGAATGTTGACCTAGGTGTCGCACATTGCCCATATTTTGATAATGACTTAACCATTCCATTCATATGTATCTAACAAATCTATTTGAGATCATTGCAGATATTAGATACAAGAAAAGAATCTCCTTTATCTCCAAAGCTACTCTTCCGGCACATGCAAAACATGTGACTTTTAACCGCTTTGTAATATAGCCCTTAGAGGCTTAGAACATTTTATGTAATCACTCATAATCATGTTTTGCATTGTATCTAAGATGGATAAAATGATTGGGACTCAAAAATCCATCGTTTGTACAGTTTATGAAAATTCCAAAATACCCTTAACAGGGATTTTGTCGGCCGAATTCCAAACTCGGCCGATCCATATATTCTGGAATTTTCTGGGCTGTCGGCCGAGTTTCCAACTCAGCCGATCCCTGTTCGGTCGAGTTTCAATGATAGGAAACTCGGCCGATCCACTGGTTGGTCAAGACTGAAGGTCGACCGATCGGTCGAGTTTCCCCATGGAAACTCGGCCGACAGTCTGCCTCTCAGACTTGTCGCCTAGTGTGTCGGCCGAGTTGCCTTTAATGAAACTCGGCCGATCGGACTGTACTGGAATGCAGAAAAAGCAATTCCAACCGTTGGAGGAGTTGGTGGGACTCAAAATAGATCCGTTGCAAGTTGTAAAACGGCTAGTTTGTGCCACTTAACTCTCCCAACCTCAAAGGGACACCCTCAACTATAAATAGGACCTCTTGGACTTCATTCCAAGGTTGCTCATTCACATATGCTTGGTCCTAGCCTTAGTTGAGTGGTTTCTAATCCTTTGAGCCCCTTTCTCTCTCTACCTTCAAAGCAAATTCGTGAGTATGAGTGAGTTAGGATCCCATGTATGAGAGCTATCATTTGTAATCGTGTAAAGCTCTCCTTTCCACTTCTCCCATCTCCATTCTCTATGAAGATTGATTGAAGTTTCTTCTCCGAGTGAAAGAGAAGAAGGTTGCTGTTCTTCCCCAAGTGAAGGAGAAGAAGGCTAGCTGCTCCAGGCCTCCAAGTGAAGGAGGAAGGTGCTAAAGCTCTCCAAGTGAAGGAGAGGTGCAAGGCAAAGCTCAAGCAAGATAGGTAAATCCTGCAAGGCCGAAGACTAGAGCAAGAGTGGGTAATTCCTTTGAAGAAGGTGGAAGACTACTTGCTTGGTGGGTAAGTCCTTGGTGAGGTAGAAGATCTTGGCTTGATATATAAGTCCTTGGATGGTTGGTAGTTGTAGCTTGTAATCTTATTGTGTGATATATATAAGAGAACCAAGTTACAAATCCTAGAGCCTAACCAACTCTAGGTAGTGGACTGACATTGCTCCTAAGTTTAGGACATGGAACCACTCTAAACCACCTGTCCAAGTGCATGCTTTCCTTGTCTCTTATCCTTGCTTTGTATGCTAGTTTAGGACATCAAATTGCTGTTTTGAATTAAGTTCTGCACTTAATATAATTTGGTGGTCTAATCACTTTTGTGAAGTTTGTGAAGCTCTATTCAACCCCTCCCCCCCTTCTAGAGCCCATTGATCCAACAAGTGGTATCAGAGCAGGTCTTCTCCAAGCTACTTCAACAAGTAGGAGAAGATGGGCGATTCAGCTCTTGGGTCACTCAATCTTGAAGGAAGCTTCTCCATGAGACCCCCGGTCTTCGACGGCACAAACTTCCTATATTGGAAGAGAAGGATGCAATTCTACATCCAAGGCGTGAGCTACGAGATGTGGAAGATAGTCCATCTCAAGTATGAAGAGCCGAAGGGGAACATCACCACATGGACGGAAGATGAGATGAAGCGTGCTCAACTCAATGCTAAAGCTGTGAGCATCATCTACGCCGCCCTTTCACCATCGGAGTTCAACCGCATCTCTTCTTGGGACACGGCGCATGAGATTTGGCATAAGTTGTGTGTCACCTATGAAGGGACGGAGCAAGTCAAGGAGGCAAGGTCTATATGCTCGGCGGCCTACTTGAGAACTTCAAGATGGGGAAGAATGAAAGAGTTGCGGACATGTACATAAGGTTGAATGTCATCTTGAACAGTCTTGCAGCCCTTGGAAGTGTCATGGATAGAGGTACCATCAATGCAAAGATCTTGAGATCTCTTCCAAAGAGATGGGAGCCAAAGGTCACTTCAATTGAAGAAGTCTACAAGCTGAGCGAGTTGTCAACCGAGGAGCTGGTTGGTAATCTCCAAGCACATGAACCAAGGCTCGACAAGCAAGAGGAAGAGGAGAAAAGAGAAGAGAAGGAGTCCAAGAAGATGAAGGACACAGCCTTCAAAGCTCAAGTTGAAGAAATGATGCGGCAACAACAACTTGCCATGAAGTCTCCCTGCCCTTCCTTAAGCGAAGATGAAGGTGCAAATGATCATGAAGCCAACTATTCAAAAGGAAGACACTTCAAGGGCAAGCCATCATCCTCAACTCCTAGATGCTACGAGTGTGGTCAAAAGGGCCACTACAAGAATGACTGCCCAAAAGCCAAGAAGGGCTATCATAAGAGCAGCCACAAGAAGGATGACAAATACAAAAGAGAAGCCAAGTACAAGAAGAAGAACAAGAAGGAGAGAAGACCCAAAGATGCAGCTCATGCGGCATGGGAGGAGTCCTCTACTTCAAGTTCCTCAAGCTCCGAGGATGGTGAATGTCATCTTGCACTCATGGCTTCTACTAGTGAAGAAGTAATTGAGGTAAGTGAGGTAAGCAAGGTAAGTGATGAAAGTTTACTTGATTTATCTAAGGAAACCCTCATTGAAATGCTTAATGATTGTCAATCATCTTTTGCTAAATGTAAAGCTAAAAGAAAAAGATTAGGAAAGATAGTTGATGATCTCTATGCCAAGATTGACATTCTAGATCAAAATGAGAAATTACATCTTGATAGCATAGATTCTTTACAAGGGAAATTTCTAGACCTTGAACTTCAATATAATGGAGTAGAGGTTGAGAATGGTACTTATCTTAAAACTATTGAAAATCTTAAGATAGAGAACCAAAATTGCCTAGATGAGCTAGATGTTCTAAAAACTGAAAATGTTGAACTTAAGCTTATTGATGATGCTAGGAGAGATGAAGTGTATTCTTATCAAAGGGAAATTGTGGTCCTTAAATCTGAAAATGCTAAACTTCTTGCACAAACAAATGATTTATCTTCTAGACCTATCTTGCCTAGAAATGAAGTGGCAAACTTAACTCTTGAAAAAGACTCTCTTCTTACTAAAGCCCTCTGTCTTGAGGCCGACCTTTTGCATGCTAGAGAAGATCTTGCTAGTTTATCTACTACCATTACAAATCTTAGTGATGATAATGCTAAATTAAGATCTACTTTGCAAAGGTTTCTTTCGGGTAAGAAGTCTCTAAATGATGTTCTAGAGCACTCTACCAAACAAGTTGGTACTAGTGGTCTAGGATACAATGCGACTACTCCAAAAGGTAAGAAGAAGAAAAAGGGTAAGAAAAAGAGTGTGGAAACTCCAATTTCCAATGGAGAGTCTTCCGGCTCTAAAAATCCCATGGTATGTATGCATTGCAAATGTGATGATCATTATTCTACCTATTGTCCTTACAAGCCTAAGGGGATCAACCCAAATATGAAATGGGTCCCCAAGCTAACCCCGGACCCCAAAGTTTGAGTTGGGTTCCGACATCCTCTTTTCTTGCAGGTCACAAAGAAATGGATTGTTGATAGTGGCTGCTCTAAGCACATGACTGGAGAAATCAGCCATTTCAACAAAATTGTGAAGAAGAAAGGAGGATCGGTAACCTTTGGGGACAACAAAAAGGGTAAGGTTATAGGTGAGGGTGATGTAGGTAATGATTTGTGCATTAAAAATGTTTTGCTTGTTGATGGCCTACATCACAACTTAATTAGTGTTAGCCAATTATGTGATAATGGTTATCTTGTGCTCTTTACTTCCTTAGAATGCTTGCTTCTAGATTCCCTGTCCTATAATGTCATATATAAGGGAACTAGAAATGGTAATCTATATGTGATTGTTCTTGATGCTTTAAAGCCCATACTAAATAGATGCTTAGTCGTGGATAAAAACGATCTTTCGCTTTGGCATCGACGTTTGGGTCATGTGAACTTGCATCAAATGAAGAAACTGAACAAAAAGGACTTGGTTCGAGGACTTCCCAAATTGGATTTTGAAAAGGATGAGGAATGTCAACCTTGTACTCAAGGGAAACAAACCAAATCCTCCTTCAAATCCAAAGGAGTCATGAGTACCAAGAGAGTTCTAGAGCTTCTTCATATTGATCTCTTCGGACCTATGAGAACACAAACGCTTCGCGGCTCCAAGTATTGTCTTGTTATTGTCGATGATTTTTCTAGATTTACTTGGACTTTCTTTCTCGTTTCTAAAAGTGATACACTCGATGTTTTCTCGAGCTTTTGTAAACGAGTTGAAAACGAAGCTTCTTGTCATGTTGTTTCCATCCGTAGTGATCATGGGGGAGAGTTTGAAAATGATCTTTTTGAATGTTTTTGTGAAAAATCGGGTTATTCGCACAATTTCTCTTCTCCTCGCACACCCCAACAAAATGGAGTTGTTGAGAGGAAGAATAGATCGCTACAAGAGATGGCCAGGACCATGCTTCTTGAGTATGACACTCCTAAGAAGTTTTGGGCTGAAGCCGTTAGCACCTCATGTTTTGTGCAAAACCGAGTTTTCACTCATCCGACTTTTAAGAAAACCCCCTATGAACTATGGCGTGGTAGGAAGCCGTCAATTGATTTCTTTCATGTGTTTGGATGTCCATGTTTTGTTTTGAACACCAAGGACTCTCTCGACAAGTTTGATCCGAAATCCTACAAGGATTTCTTCCTAGGCTATAGCACTACTAGCAGGGCTTTTAGAGTGTTTAACATTGAACTATCTAAAATAGAAGAATCTATAAATGTTAAATTTATTGAAACTAACCCTGGTATTGGCAAGCATTTGGGTGATGATGATGTTGCAGATGAAATCATTCCTATCTTAAAAGAGCTCAACATCAAAGACAAAGACAAGCAGGTTGAAGAAGAAGAAAAAGAAGAAGAAAGAAAGGATCCTACTCCCCGCTTTGCAAAGAATCACCCCAAGGAGTTGATCATTGGCAACCCGTTTGAAAGAGTGAGGACACGAGCTGCACACAACAAAGAACAAGCAGACAGTGCCTTCATCTCTCAACTGGAGCCAAAGAACATCAAAGAGGCCCTTGGCGATGATGAGTGGATCCTTGCCATGCAAGAAGAGCTTGAACAGTTCGAGAAGAACCGTGTGTGGACCTTAGTGCCAAGACCAAATGATAGAAAGATCATCGGTACCAAATGGGTCTACCGCAACAAGCTTGATGAGCAAGGAAAAGTGGTAAGGAACAAAGCAAGGTTAGTAGCACAAGGTTACAATCAACAAGAAGGTATTGATTTTGATGAAACCTATGCTCCTGTTGCTAGATTAGAATCTATTCGTATGCTACTTGCCTTTGCTAGTTATAAAAATTTCTTGCTTTATCAAATGGATGTTAAAAGTGCGTTTTTAAATGGTACAATCGAGGAGGAAGTATATGTTGCTCAACCTCCAGGCTTTGAAAATGATAAGTTACCCAATCATGTCTATTTCTTGCAAAAAGCTCTCTACGGACTCAAACAAGCACCTCGAGCTTGGTATGAGAAATTAAAGAACTTTTTGTTAGATAACGGGTATATCATGGGCACAGTTGATTGTACTTTGTTTCTAAAACACACTTCCACCCATTTTCTCATAATTCAAATATATGTTGATGATATTATATTTGGCGGAACTGACCTTGATCTTTGCAAAGAGTTTGGTTCTCTTATGCAGAGTGAATTCGAGATGAGTATGATGGGTGAGCTGACCTTCTTCCTCGGCTTCCAAATCAAACAAACCAAGGAGGGTAACTTCATCAACCAAGGCAAATACACACTTGAACTTCTTAAACGCTTTGGGATGGAGAACATGAAGCCAATGGATACACCCATGTCAAACACTGCCAAACTTGACAAGGATGAAGAAGGTGAGAAGGTAGATGAGAAGCTCTATAGAGGTATGATCGGAAGTTTACTTTACTTAACTGCCTCTAGACCTGATATAATGTTTAGTGTTGGCTTGTGTGCTCGCTTTCAATCAAGCCCTAGGAAATCACATCTTATTGCTGTCAAGAGGATTTTGAGGTACTTAGCCAAAACTCCAAATTTTGGACTATGGTACCCTAAGTCAAGGGACTTTACTCTTGTAGCATATAGTGATGCTGACTACGCAGGTTGCTTGATTGATAGAAAGTGCACAAGTGGCACTTGCTTCCTCTTGGGACCATGCTTGGTGTCTTGGTTCTCCAAGAAACAGAGCACAGTGGCATTATCAACTACCGAAGCTGAATACATTGCAGCCGGAAGTTGTTGTGCCCAGGTCCTATGGATGAAGCAAATGCTCCAAGACTTTAACATTCATTTTGATGCTTCTCCTATTTTCTGTGATAACACTAGTGCAATAAATCTTTCTTATAATCCAATATTGCATAGTAGAGCTAAACACATAGAAGTTCGCCATCATTTTCTCCGTGATCACATTGTCAAAAAGGATATTTATATCACACATGTGGATACGGAAAATCAGTTGGCCGAAATTTTCACTAAACCGCTTGCTAGAGAACAATTTAATTTTATTAGATCAAAATTGCTTATAACCTCTCTTGATGATGTTGAATTGCTCTCTAATTAGTTGGTTACATCTTATGTGTGTTGCTCTTGCTTATAAATGCTTTGGTTGCTCAAAATGCTAGTTTTTGATAAAATTTCTCTTGTTTCTATCTCTTCTTCGGGCTTTTCTCACAAATCGGGTTTTAATCGACAAATAGTACCCTATGATGATGGGAATGTGCCTAAATATGCTTAATATACAATCTAGTCCAACCAGAAAATTTGCTTTAGGTCATTTGAGGCTAGGGCTAGAATCTAGGTTTTTTCCATCAGGGATTTTGTCGGCCGAGTTGGAAACTCGGCCGATCGGTCGGGCATAGGGCACCTGTGTGTTCTGTCGGCCGAGTTTCCTCTCCCTGGAACTCGGCCGATCGGCGGCAGACTGGTTTAATATATATAGGAATCGGCCGACTTGCTCCCTCTCAACTAGAGCAAAGTCGACCGAACCCTAGACGCCCAGCCCGACCCTTCCTCCCCTGGTGCTCCTCTCTCTCTCTCCGGCCGATTTTCTTCCCAAATCGACCTGTTCATGTGTTCTTGCTGCTCTTGGCGTGCCGCCTGCTCTCTCTCTCCGCGTGGATCGGCTCCCTCTCCTCGTTCTCCTCTCCAATGAGGTCCCAACGCCGGAAACGTGCCGTTCCCGCCCCTGCTCCTGCGGTTCCTCTTGCGCCTAGGTATATGGTGTTTGATAATCTTTCTTTTGTTGAAAATGCTGCTATTGCTCGCTACAAAGAGCTCCTTCCTCGCTCTCCCTTTCCTTTTCGAGCTCTTTATCAGCCCCATAGCTTTCATGCCGACCTTTTCGAAGCTTGTCAACTCTTTCGCACACATCATCTTGAAGCTCTTTGCATTGAGGATGCCCGTTTTTATAACCTAAAATACAGCTCCAAAGTTGTACGTCAATTCTACGCTAACTTGCGGTGGAATTACGACTCTTTGGTTCCCCCTTCGGACACCTCAATCGTTTTGACGTCTATGATTGTCGGCCAACCTTTCCAGATTACTGAACGCTCGTTCAATCTCTATCTCAATGGCAATGTTGGCACGGCTTCGTGGATTACCGATTACCCTGCTTATCTTGATCTCTTGTATCCCGAGGACGTCTATAAGACCATTGAGGTTGACTTGACTGATATTCATAAGTTTCTCAAGCAACCCGATTTTCCTTATAGAAAGAAGGGCACTCTGCCATCTTCTGCCCTATCCTCTCCTCGCCGTGTCTTGGCGTTCGTTCTCAGTTGCAATGTCCATCCAAAGAAGAATCAAACGGACATCGCTGAGAATACAGCTATGATGATGTATCTGCTTTTGAACAACCAAGGAGTCAAATGGGCTCGTTACATCCTTCACCATATGACTTGTTTTGACTCGGGAAAGAACACCAAGGGCACGCATCTTCCATATCCTGCCCTAATTTGTGGTCTTTTCCAGCATGCCACTGGAAAATCTCTCTTTTCCGATTTTCTCTACCGCCCCGATCGTAAGGGAGTTTATATCAGTGAGACCACTCTTCAGAAGAGTGTCCCTACCTCTGGTGCATCATCTTCTTCTGCTCCACCTCCACCTCCATCATCATCTGCTGCACCTCCTCCTCCACCCTCCACAGCTGCACCACCTCCTCCTGAGCCATCTTTCCGACCTCCTCCGCAGCCGGCTTTTGCTGACTTCCATGTCTCCAATGAGGCCCTCATGGGGTACCTCATGCATCAGCAAGCCTACAACATGCAGGTCCAGCAACATCACCATCAGGATCTGTGCCACATCATGTCGTCCATGTCTTTGTCTTGCCCTCAGCCCTACCCCACCTACGAGCCCTACCCCGGTGGTGACTACGCTTCTTTTGCGTATAGTCAGTTTTATCCTCCTCCACCCCCTTCTGCTTCCGCTGATCACTCTACAGGTGGATACTCTTCTCCGGTTCTGGCGCTCCCAGGTGGCCGTTTGTCTGAGCTTCTGGCCCAATACACCTCTTCTGCTCCCCCTATTGAGGTTGCCTATGAGTTACATGCCCTAGGCATGTCTTGGGCCGAGCAGAGTGCGAGGTGGCCCGGGCGTGCTTTTGGTCCTCCAGACGAGGATATGGCTGACCAGGAGGATGCTGAGACTGACGCTGATGAGGCTACTGCGACGGATGCCGAAGACGAGGATGATGATGACGATGTCGATGCTGAAGACGAGGCTACCCCAGCTGCTGCTCCTCCTTCAGATGATGGCGATGAGGACTACCAGCCCGACGAGGACATGGAGGCTGCCGTTGATGATGTTGACATATATTAGTGTAGCTTAGAGTTGATGTGTCTAGTTTAGTCTCGGATGACCATGATATATCTTTTTGGACTATGATTGTATTATTTACATTAGGCACATCATCTGAGTTGTACTATTGCTACTCCGTTTGTCCGTGTAGTTTTTGTCTTATGTTTGCTTTTGGAAACACTTTGTATGGCTTATCTTATAGTGTGTTCCATATTTTGATGAATGATAGGTTTTTGCTTTCGTGCTTTATCTTGATATTTATCTGTTTCTCTATGTTTTGGTTGATTGAGTGTTTGGAGAAGACCTTGCTTTTATGCTCTTCTACCCCCCTGCCTTTTTGAGATGACAAAGGGGGAGAAAGACCTCAATCATATTGTTTTTTATTGCTTGTATGGTTCTTTTCTTGTCTATAAACTGAAATGCATCTAGACTTGTTTAGAATCATATAGTATCTATATATGCTATGTCTGCTTGTGTGTTAACTAACTATGCAGGAACGAGTAAGCATGAATTGAGGGGGAGCATTACAAATTGATCATATTTGCATCCCCTTGCAATTCCCTAAAGAAAAGGTATAATTTTCACATTCTTTTCAATATGTTGAGGAATGGTTTGTCATTGTCAAAAAGGGGGAGAATGTTGACCTAGGTGTCGCACATTGCCCATATTTTGATAATGACTTAACCATTCCATTCATATGTATCTAACAAATCTATTTGAGATCATTGCAGATATTAGATACAAGAAAAGAATCTCCTTTATCTCCAAAGCTACTCTTCCGGCACATGCAAAACATGTGACTTTTAACCGCTTTGTAATATAGCCCTTAGAGGCTTAGAACATTTTATGTAATCACTCATAATCATGTTTTGCATTGTATCTAAGATGGATAAAATGATTGGGACTCAAAAATCCATCGTTTGTACAGTTTATGAAAATTCCAAAATACCCTTAACAGGGATTTTGTCGGCCGAATTCCAAACTCGGTCGATCCATATATTCTGGAATTTTCTGGGCTGTCGGCCGAGTTTCCAACTCAGCCGATCCCTGTTCGGTCGATTTTCAATGATAGGAAACTCGGCCGATCCACTGGTTGGTCAAGACTGAAGGTCGACCGATCGGTCGAGTTTCCCCATGGAAACTCGGCCGACAGTCTGCCTCTCAGACTTGTCGCCTAGTGTGTCGGCCAAGTTTCCTTTAATGAAACTCGGCCGATCGGACTGTACTGGAATGCAGAAAAAGCAATTCCAACCGTTGGAGGAGTTGGTGGGACTCAAAATAGATCCGTTGCAAGTTGTAAAACGGCTAGTTTGTGCCACTTAACTCTCCCAACCTCAAAGGGACACCCTCAACTATAAATAGGACCTCTTGGACTTCATTCCAAGGTTGCTCATTCACATATGCTTGGTCCTAGCCTTAGTTGAGTGGTTTCTAATCCTTTGAGCCCCTTTCTCTCTCTACCTTCAAAGCAAATTCGTGAGTATGAGTGAGTTAGGATCCCATGTATGAGAGCTATCATTTGTAATCGTGTAAAGCTCTCCTTTCCACTTCTCCCATCTCCATTCTCTATGAAGATTGATTGAAGTTTCTTCTCCGAGTGAAAGACAAGAAGGTTGCTGTTCTTCCCCAAGTGAAGGAGAAGAAGGCTAGCTGCTCCAGGCCTCCAAGTGAAGGAGGAAGGTGCTAAAGCTCTCCAAGTGAAGGAGAGGTGCAAGGCAAAGCTCAAGCAAGATAGGTAAATCCTGCAAGGCCGAAGACTAGAGCAAGAGTGGGTAATTCCTTTGAAGAAGGTGGAAGACTACTTGCTTGGTGGGTAAGTCCTTGGTGAGGTAGAAGATCTTGGCTTGATATATAAGTCCTTGGATGGTTGGTAGTTGTAGCTTGTAATCTTATTGTGTGATATATATAAGAGAACCAAGTTACAAATCCTAGAGCCTAACCAACTCTAGGTAGTGGACTGACATTGCTCCTAAGTTTAGGACATGGAACCACTCTAAACCACCTGTCCAAGTGCATGCTTTCCTTGTCTCTTATCCTTGCTTTGTATGCTAGTTTAGGACATCAAATTGCTGTTTTGAATTAAGTTCTGCACTTAATATAATTTGGTGGTCTAATCACTTTTGTGAAGTTTGTGAAGCTCTATTCAACCCCCCCCCCTTCTAGAGCCCATTGATCCAACAATCTTAACCATCAGTGTTAGTATATTTGACAACATAAACATGTTTACAACATGAGCATAACTAGTACATAATCATATCTATTATCTCTTATTGTATTATACATGATCTTTGTGAAAAGAAAGCAAACAAGGGTTATCATCCAATATGAAGCATTGTGTATAACACTAAACAAATATACTAAGCGGTTGTCTTACATCTTTTATTATGCCTTGGGGAATTTGAATCTTACCATCCAAAGTCCAACTGACCCCTGCAAAGGGCTATTCAATTCCGTACAAGATTTGGGAGTGCTGGTATCCTAAGATCTCTTCCCCTCGGTCAATATGAGTAAAAAGGCAGTGACATCAGTCAAAGCTGCCACTACAGTGACATATAGTCAAGCTGCTAACCACTAGTCCTCCCTTGGTATAGGTCACGACACTAGAAACCAGGGTATAAAAAACCCTCTAATCTAAGGTACAACCGCAGTTGTCGTCAATCACATCAAATGTCTGAGGTATGACCATAGCCATCCTCCATAACTTGCATTGAGGATGACAAGGATATATCCGCAACTTGCTACCCCAACATACTCAACAGTGTGCACTCTGAGTTTCCCTTAGTAATACTCGTTTCACCAACCAACAAGTTCTGACACTGAAGATGGCTCTACAACATAGGGAACTACATGATTAGAGTTCCACTTGATTAGTTATGCCAATTGGGTGAATTAAGGTTGCATCAAACAAGTGGACATACAAACCCTAATTCACCTCTTGCAAGCATATAAATATCACAACTTCAAAAGATATAAAATGTGTGAAACATAATTTCTCATCTCATCATCACATGGTACTATTCACTTGCCATTCATGAGAATACACTATCCATCATACTATCACAAGATATAAATCCTTTTCACAATATCACAGGGTATCAACCCTTATCAACACAACATGATTACACCTCATTCAGGACTCATCCATGCCCAAAGGTCATTAAGAACATCATACTATTCCCTACAAGATCATCATTATTTTTGCGTGCCTTATAACAAGGCTCTACATCATCACTTACATATAATACACCAGATCAACACAATATTGTATTAATGATCTAGGAGATATTCATAAACTATCATAGCAAGGTTATATTAAAATTAAGAACATTCCTTTATTACATAAAAATGCAAGGAATTTAGATATGATTAACCCTCATCATATTCATAATGCACATGTTTAGCATAAGAAATAATCAACCATGTGGCTATTATAACCACCAATTCACATATTAAGGTTATGATCATATTAAGGATGTCATTTCACCATCATTCCATCATATAAGAATGTTAACCATGAATACTCATCTTTATCTATTTGCATTAGAGTTAGGTTCAACAAGATAAATTATACTAATGTTACTAATCAACACTTATACCCAAACCCTCACTCATGGCATCCCCATTGGATCATGGATGCATCAGGTGAAGCATCACCATCACATTCCATACTATTCTCAAATATGAATCCACACATAAATCAAGGTGTAACCATAGGGTTATATTATGCTAAGGTTTCAACAACAATAAGAGAGTACTCCATGATTGTATTAATCATTCAAGGACTATTCATACCCAATTACCATCATTTAGTTATATTAAATCTAGGTATAATAAGCTATACCTCGTTAGGGAATATTAAGGCATCACCTTCTAACCATTAAATGTTGAAAAGGTAAAACCATTGGTCATTTACATAAGTAAACATCTTGAATAAACCACCTATGAAGTCATTGAGTTGTTCTCTAGAAAGAGTCACCATCTAACCCTAGACATCCCTTGATTGACAACATAAAAAGTTCCATTGAGAGTAGGGTAAAACCCACAAGTGATTTTTATTTAAAACAAGTTGTTAATAAATGAGCTTCTTTAGTTGATCTCATAAAGGAAACCATCTAAATCACTTTATTAGGACCAACATATTACATTAGGCATCATTCTAATTTATTGGATGAAGAATCATTAGATCTTAAGCATTGGGTCAAGTTCATATATTAAAACCTCCATTGGAGATAGGTCCAACCATTGCATCAAATGACCCAAGAAACCACTGGTTTAAGGCTTAATTGATGCTACAACTAAATTCTTAACTCCCCATAGGTAGTGGAGACCTGATCCACCATTAGCAACAACCATTGAGTCAATATAGGTTTTTAGATCAGCACTATATTTATTAATCATCATCGGATATCAAGCTAATGTCACCCTTGATTAATAACATCATTAGGGTACTTAGTTGTTGATCATTACGATTCTAATTAAGCCAAAACCTAACCTAAGGGGGTGAACGTCACTTGACACCCTTGGTCACCATAATCAGTTGTCATGAAGACAACACCATCGTTTGTTGCAATGGTACCACCAATGGGTCATGTATTTATAGAAGAAATTAACTTTAAACCCTAAAATTGACCATTGGTTGATAGGTGTTTAGCACCATCGGTTGTCAAACCAACCTAATCCAAGTCATATTATAACTTATAAATAATGTACACATGATCACATGTTCATCTAGAACTAAAATCAGAATAGGGAACATTATAAAAATCAAAATCCAAGTCAAGCATAGCTTTTTAGTTCATGGATCATCATTTAAAAGCAAGGACATGAGCTAGCAAGATTATGGTAAGAAATAAATGTGGATCAAGTTATAAAACTTGCCACTAATTAGAAGGTAAACTCCCAAATAGAAGAAAACATGAGAAGGTAGGGTATAAAATCCAAGCATAAGCTGTGAACTCGTCCATCTAGCACCATCAAATGAGCAAACCCTAAACATAAGGAGCAAGAAAGGTAGGGTTTTAGAGCTTTAGAGAAATTTATACCATGGAACACCAAGGTTCCAACCTAGAGGAAGGTATAAGGAAGGATAAGAGCATGAGAAATGGATAAGGAAGGAAGAAAACAACTTGCCTTGGTTGAAATCCCTAGAAGATGACCTTGGAAACCCTAGGTAGGGCTAGATGGAGCTCTAGGAGACCTTCTTCTCCAGAAAGAGGTTGTCTTCTACTTTAGAGCACTTGGTTCTACAGAAAAATAGAGTGGAGTCATTTCTCTAGGTTAGAGGAAAGAGAAATCAAGAAAAATTTTGTACTTGGGCAAGGAAGAGGTAAATATAGCCCATGGATAAGGAGGGAAGCAAGCATGAGGTGTACAAGTAGCTTCCCCATGTGTCCATGGCCTTAAACTATTAAGGATATACTAGCAGCCACACAAGTAGCTGACCCACCATCCATAAATACCTACTTATCCCTCATTTCTTGTTTTCAAAAGCAAAGCAAATAAATCATTTTCTTGAGAGCTCCTAAAGTTAACTCATCCCTAAAGGGGTAAGCCCTAAAATACCCTTGAGGAAAACACCTCCAAACAAAGGTTCAACTAGGCGCCCCATGGCTCAAAAAGCTCAATAATGATAACATAACATCTAAGGAACATAATGCATGTAACAAATTGCAAATAAAACCTCTCAATTGGGTAAATTGCATAAAAGTCCAAAATGTGCATAAAATTGCATAACCTACACAAACAATGTCCAAATTGGACCACATTTGAAACTTAAGCTTGTCACATGATACCAAAACATATCATAAGGCTATATTAGGATTCTAAGAATTCAATTATGGTAATTAAGCTTGTTCAAAAGTTTAAGCAAGGTTAGGGGTCTCACATGTTACACCATCAATTTCCATACCAACATGATCTAAGTCTTCTTCTACCTTTGAAAGAACATGTAAATTGTTTCAGGTTCATCTAGAGATGGAAACCAAGCAAATAACAACATAAAAATCGAAACCCTAGGCAAGCAGAGTTTCTAAGTGCTTAGATCTTCGTTTTAGAGCAATAACATGAGTAAGCAAGCTTGTAGTAAGTAAACATGTGAAGAGGGTTATAAAAATCACCTCTAGGAAGAAGATCAGATCCCAAACAACAAGAAAACTTGAGCATGGATGGTAGAAAACCCTAGCTTAAGATCTAAACTCGGCCAAGTAACACCTTCCTCCATAAAGAAGCAAACCCTAGGTAGAAGGAGGAAGAAAGGTAGGTTCTTTAAGTTTTAGAGTATGCTTTACCATGTAACAACAAAGTTACATCTGTGAAGAAGGTAAGAGGAAGAAGTATCAGCATAAGAAATTAAGGAAGAAGTAGATACTTTCTCATTTAGGTCAAGATCACCAAAGGAAATCTTAACAAACCCAAGATGAGGGTAGATCTGAACCCTAGAAGCTCCAACAAGAATATCAGCTGTCTTATTCTACCTTGGACACCTCCTCCAATACCAAGGAGGTGAAAGATGAGTTTTAGAGAAAGAACAAGATATAGAGGAACAAAGGTTTCATTTGGGTGCTTAAGGATAGGTATATAAATCTTAAGGATAAGGAAGAGAAGAAGCTTGAGGTGTCCTAGTATCTCTCCATGTGTCCATGGCTAAGAGCTTAAACAGCCATGCAGAAGGAACTCCACTAGTTGTGGGAGTCTTCTATACCATCAGTTGTTGGTTCTCCAGGCCAACCATCATTTGTTATGCAAAGGAATCCATTGACTCTTTGAACCCTAGCCACTTAAGTGATGAACCAACGATTGGACCACCTCCTTTAAGTAAACCACCAATCCAAGTGAACCAAAACCAGAAAACCATCAACCTACTACCTTCTAGGATGACCATCAGATGTCAACTAAATAGGGGGACCATGGTTGATGGCTCTAAAACGTAGCTCGTCCATGAAGGGATAAGTCCTAATTCATCATAGAAGAGAATCACCACCGAACTGAGATTCAATTAAATGACCCATGACTCAATAAGCTTAAGTATGATAACAAAACATCTAAGGATCATAATGCATGTGTATAATTGCAAGTAAGAACTCCCATGTGGGAAAATTGTAGAAAAATTCAAAATGTACCTAAAATTGCATAACTTGCACAAACAATGTACGAATTGGACCAAACTTGAAACTTAAGCTTGTCACCTAATATTAAAGCATATCACAAGGTTAGATTAAGGTTTTAAGGAATAAATCATGATAATTAAGCTTGTTAAACACTTTAAGAAAGGTCGGGTGTAACGACCCCGCCTTCTGGTAACCCCCAATTAAGGGAGACCAGGAGGTCAGAGCCGTTATCCCAATTTTCTGGATCAAAGGTTCAACAAATAATCAATAATAATTATCAAATTCTATCAGGCTATACTGAAAAGCTGTGATAAAAAAAATAAACTTTTTGCATACCTTTTGAAAAACTTGGATTTCTAAACTTCTATCCACATTCAGATACTACTCTAACTAACCCTCCTTGTACTTTAATTCATGTATTCACAATGTGCCGATTTACTATTTGTCCTTTTTGGGTTTGTTCCTAAAATGCTGAAAAACAAAATGTCGGTCAGCAAAAAGCTGGTATGTGGGGGAAATAATAGTTGTGCAATTAATAACAACATATTGCAACCAATTACAGTTTAACAAACAACTTTACATTTTAAATATAACTATGTGATCCATACATACCCTGTCCTCTGCGTTGTCCCTACAGTGGACCTGGATGCTACCTCCCTTATGGTAGATCCCCATTAAACCCCTCATGATCCTACCTAATAGGTGAATCAATTTCTAGGGTTGAGTCACATGGCAATACCAGTAGGTAGCCCACTCCTTAACTCATGGTGTGCTAAAGAGTCTCATGGCACTACATGTGGGTAGCCCAATTTCTAACTCATGATAGCCTAGACCTTGCTTTAGGTTACCCTTTTTAGCATTTGCAAAGCCACAGAGGAGTACCCAGATCCAAACTAGTTATATATACATATTTATAGTGATAATCATAGTCACTTTATGCATGAAATAAAAGTCATCCAAGTAGTTATTTTCAGGCAACCAATAAAAACGTTCTGGAATTTCCGTGAAACTAAAGCGATTATCCATAAGCGTAACCACATACCTGTAACTGCAGATTTTGAGACAGAATCAACTATGTAGAGAAAACCCAATCAAGCAAGCAAAATGCACAGAAATCCTAAAATAAACATACAAACTTCCTTTTATCAAAATTTATCCAATTTCATCTTATTCCTTAGGATTTCTATTCCAATTTTAGGGTTTCCTTTGAAATTAGGGTTTTGCCTCCACTTTTAGTATTATGAACCCTAATTTAACAAAACTACATAAAGCCTTTAAATTTCTCATTTTAATACTCCTAACCGACTTAGGATCATTATTTAGTAACTTATTTCCTTAATCCGAAATAAACATGATTTTTCTCCCTTTTCAGCCTAAATTAGGGTTGTATGTATTATCCTTCATTTATATATTAAAACCCTGTATTAGTCAACTTTGCATGCAAAATGGATGAAAGCTCTATTTTAATATTCAACAGGTTAATACTTCTCAAATTAACATATTAAATCACAAAGATTCATCAATTACACTTAATTAGGGTTCCTAATTACCTTTTAATCCCTTTTTCTACCAAATTGATAAACTTTTGCAAAACTAGATAGAACTAGGTTACCAAACCATTTTTTTATTATTCCTCATTATTTTCTAAGAAACTTTCATGTATAAACTTTTCTCATTGGAGATTCCTAGCTATTTTTATGAATTTCACAAGGGAAAAGCCTTTTCTAGATTATTCGAGCAGAGATAGATAATTACCAAAATTTGATGGCCATTTGATCGATCCGCGGTTGGTCCGCTGATCAGATCTGATGCTCCGCATCGATCGACTCCACTACACTAGTCAATTTAGTGCGTCGGCCCTGGATCGTTGGATTTCCTCGCGAGTCCACGATAGTCCCTGATCGCACGGTAGTTGCTCGTCTTCTTCTTCTTTCCTTGCTGCTCAAACCGCGGCGGTGCCGAGGCAGAGACCTCACTGGAGAGAGAGAATTTGAGAGAGAGAGAGAGGGTCTGAGAACTTAGGAAGTGGTCGTCGGGGTTCGTAAGGGTGAGAGGAAGCGAGAGGGGACCTATTTATAGGGTGTGGCGGCTTCCTTAGGGTTCCTTCAACCCTACTTCCGCCCTAGTCCTCGGCCCAACTGGGCGTTTCATGTAGATGCTTCTAGAGACCAACAAATCGGGGTCTAGGGGGTTCGTGATCCTCTCCCAGACTCAAAGCAGTTGTTTCCAAGCTCGCACATTCATTGGATTGTGAGAAAATTGAAGGGGAAAGTCCCGATGTAAACAACCTGAGACCGAGTTCCACTGGAACTCAATGATGTGTGACGCCTGTTGGATTAAGATCCAAAGACCCACATCTCGCGTGTTCAACCAAAAAGGATGGGATTTTCCTATTTTCAAAATAAATCCTATTTTTTGAGGATAAATTGAAACACCCATAACTCCCAAATCATAACTCGTTTTTTCTCTCAAATTTTAAGGGAACCTCGTTTATGATTTAATCTCTCATCATACCAAAATTGGGATTATTATATAAAGAAAATGGGTCCTTTCCCTCAGTTATAAGTTAACACTTAAATATTTATATTTTCCACATATTTTCTCTTTCCTTAATCATTATATTGTTATCCTGAGTTCCTTGAACTTCAAGGAACCTTTATATTTTGAAATTCCATCTTAGAAAAATATTTGTTAGACTTTTATTCTTCTTTTATCTATTTTCTTATTTATTCTTTTATCCAATTGAATTCTTTTTTTTCTTTTCTTCTTCTTTTTCTTTCAATTGGGCTTAATAGCCAATAAAGCCCATTAAGAAAACAAACAAGGTTATTATGCACGAAAAATCATTCAAATCAAATCATTAAATCAACCATTGATCCCTTTTATCTTTTAAAAGGAGAATTCCAAATCTCATTACATAGTTTAGAAAAATGGTGTTATAACATCCTCCCCTCCTTATAGGAATTTTTCCCTCACAATTCAACATTCAAACAAATCAGGATACACTTTTTCCATGTCCGTCTTCATCTCCCATGTGGCTTCATCCTCTCCATGATGTTTCCAAAGAAACTTTACCATCTCTATATTCTTATTTCTGAACTCTTTCACCTTGGTATCTAGAATCCACAAAGGTAACTCAGGATAAGTTAGCTTCCCTTGCAGCTCAATGGGTTCAATGCTCAGCACATGGCTCAGATCTAGCACATATCACTTCAGATTAGACACGTGAAACACATCATGCATCATACTATATTGAGGGGGTAACGCCAAACAATATGCGTCTTCACCAATCTGTTCTAATACTTCAAACGGACCCATGTATCGGGGACTCAGCTTTCCTCTGTTCTTAGCTATAGCTCGGAGTGGTCAAATTTTTAGAAAAACATGTTCTCCCATAGTGAAATGCACATCAGCCCGCCTCGCATCAGCATACGACTTCTATCGATCCTGGGCTCTCTTTAGCCTTTTCCTGATCAAAGCGACTTTATCAGCATACACTTGGAGTTCATCTGACCTCAATAAGGTCCTTTCACCAACATCATCCTAGTGAAGTGGTGATCGATACTGTCTCCCATATAGAGCTTCATACGGAGGCATCCTAATACTGGCTTGATAACTGTTGTTGTAGGAAAACTTAGCTAATGGTAGGTACTTCTCCCATGATCCACCCCAATCGAGTACACAAGCTCTCAACAGATCCTCTAAGGTTTGGATTGTCCTTTCTGACTGACCATCTGTCTGGGGGTGATATATGGTACTGAATTTAAACCTTATACCAAGTTCCTCTTGAACATGCTTCCACAGCTTGAAAGTAAACTTTGGGTCTTTATCGGAGATGATGGAACTGGGTATGCCATGTAAACACACTATCTTTTTGATATATAGCTCAGATAAATCTGACACCTTGGCAGTGGTCTTCATGGCAAGGAAGTGTGCTGACTTGGTAAGGCGATCTACCACAACCCATATAGCATCATGACCTTTCTTAGTCTGAGGTAGACCCACCACAAGATCCATGGTGATCTTCTCCCATTTCCATTCTGGAATCTCTATAGACTGCAAAAGTCCACCGAATCGTTGGTGTTCAGCCTTCACCATTTGACATGTAAGACAGTTGGCCACATATGCCGCAATGTCTCTCTTCATTCTTGGCCACCAGAAAAACCTCTGCATGTCCTTAAACATCTTGGTAGTTCCCCGGTTCACCGTGTACCTAGAACCATGAGCCTCTCGTAGGATACATTCCTTCAACAGTGAGTCATTAGTAACCCATATACAATTCACAAATCGGATCCCTCTGTCTATTCCTAATGAAATATGGGTCTGTGGCTTCTTCATCAAGCCCTTCATCTTGTCAAGTACCCCACTGGCCAACTGTGCTGCTACAATCTCACCCAACAATTCTGACTGTATATGGATGTTGGCCAATCGAACTTGATCATAAAACGGTTGAGGAGACCACTCTACTAGCTCTTCTAAGATATTCCACTGACTGGACAAAACAGCTACACACCTGAGCTATTTTTGACTCAAAGCATCGGCTACGACATTTGCCTTCCCTGGATGATAAGCGATGGTGAAGTCGTAATCCTTCATATACTCCATTCATCATCGTTGTTGTAGGTTTAAGTCTTTCTATGTCAGGAGGTACTTTAGGCTCTTATGGCCAGTGAGGATCTTAAAAGTAGCACCATACAGGTAATGCTGCCAAATCTTTAATGCATGAATGATAGCAGCCAGTTCTAAGTCATGCATCGGGTAATTCACCTCATTGGGCTTGAGTTGTCGGGAGGCATATGCAACCACATGCCAATTATGTTCCAACACACAGCCAAGACCCATCTTTGATGCATTAGTGAAAATCATGAAACCCTCATTGCCTGATGGTAGGGTTAAAACTGGTGCAGTGGTCAGCTTCTCCTTCAGCTCCTGGAAATGAGTCTTACACACATCAGACCACAAAAACTTCACATCCTTCCGAATTAACATGTTCAAAGGCAAGGCGGTCTTTGAGAAATCCTTGATGAAGCGCCGAGAGTACCCAGACAACCCTAAGAAACTATGAATTTCTAAGGGATTCTTCGGTGCACGCCAATCTCAAACATCCGACACTTTAGCTGGATCTACGACGATCGTTCCTCCTGAGATGATGTGTCTGAGAAACATGACTCGGTCTATCTAAAACTCACATTTGGAGAATTTCCCGTAGAACTTCTGCTTTCTCAAGATATCAAAAACTTTACTTAGTTGGTCTCGGTGTTGATCTAAGTCATCTGAATAAACCAGTATGTCATCTATGAACACTATGACAAACGAGTCAAGGAAGGGTTGAAACACACTATTCATAAGGTTCATGAAAACATTGGGTGCATTGGACAACCCAAAAGGCATAACCACAAACTCATAGTGGCCATAACATGTTCTAAAAGTTGTTTTTGGGATGTCCTCATTCTTGACTCTCAACTGGTGGTAACTTGATCTTAAGTCAATCTTGGAAAAGACTTGAGAAGACTTCAACTAATCAAACAAGTCATCTATCTGGGGTAAAGGGTACTTGTTCTTAATGGTAGCCTGGTTGATCATCTGGTAGTCTATGCACATTCGGAGCAAACCATCCTTTTTCTTTACAAAAAGAACATGTGCTCCCCATGGTGATGTGCTAGGGGGGATAAAACCCTTGTCTAGAAATTCCTACAATTGTTTCTTCTACTCAAGCAATTTTGTAGGGGCCATCCTATAAGGTGCTTGTAAAATAGGGCTTGTCCCGAGAGCTAGCTCTATGGAGAAATCTACCTCTCTCTCAGGAGGAATCCCGAGTAGATCATCTGGAAAAACATCTGCATAGCTCCTAACTACCTCTATTTCTTCTAAAGGTTGCACCCTGGGTTCTGGCTTAGTGACTACTTCCAGGAAAGCTCGACATCCTTTACTCATCATCCACTCTGCTTTCTAGGCTGATACATACAGGCTGGTGGTGGCATCTTTCCTACCCCTTATGATGAAAGGTGGGTGACCTAGTTTCTTAATGATTACTTTCTTCTCCCTACAGTAAATATTGGCCCTATAAGTATAAATCCAGTCCATACCAATGATCACATCAAAGTCATTCATATCAAGAAGGATAAAGTCTGCAGGAAACTCATGATCTCGATATTTCACAGGTTACACCGGAGTTTTCAAAAGAGATGTAAAGATCTGAACACTCGGGGTTGTAACAACTAAGACATACCCTAAATCCTTGATATCCAAACAAAGCATAGTAGCGAGACTTCTCGAAATTAAAGTATTAGTAGATCTAGAGTCAAACAAAGCTTTTACATTGTGTTCCATGACTTCAAGCATGCCTACATTATTTTTCACCATACATTAGGCTATTACATGCTTAACTTGAAACATAAAAGAAATCTCTAAGGGTTATTACCCTCGATCAACCAATTAGCATTTGCTTGGGCCTCCTCATTGTTAATAGCAAACACTCGAGCTTGTCTTCTTTCTCCAGTAGGTGGGGCGACAGTTATAGGTGGGGCTGTTACTGGTGGGGCTGCTACCGGTCCTGGTCCTCTTGGATCTGGCATAGGGCAAACAGATTGTAGGTGTCCTTCTGGATGGCATCGAAAGCATGTCTTCTTCTTGTAGTGGCACTCACCGGCGTGCCCCTTTCTGTAGGTGCGGAATTACAGTCAGTTTTTCTCTTAACGAGGTTTTCTTTTTCCTCCATGTTTTCCTTTGGCATGATTACGCCCTTGACCTTTCTTGTGGTTGTTCTTCTGGCCTTGGGTTCCTTCAGTGAAACCCAAATATCCCCTGGGTGGATTCTGAACTGGCATCACTGTCCTCTCCATGTCTAAAGCAGTGTTGTAAGCTTCGACAAAGGTTTTAGGTTTACTTGACATCACATGGTGCTTGATGGTAGGGTGAAGACGCTCTATGAAGTGATCCACCCTTCTTTCCTCATCCATCTTATACCCAAAACGCTCTAGGATTCGAAACTTGCGCCCAAAATTTTCCACGGATGAGTTTCCTTAAGTCATGTTGGTGAACTCCCTTTCCTTTTCCTTCTTAGCTGAGATAGGGATGAATTTGGCGGTGAAGATCGTCTTGAAGTCAGCCCATGCCATTGGTTCCTCGGTCAGATCTTGACTTGTGATGTGAGTCTCCCACCATATCTTGGTTGCTCCTTCCAAGAGGTGAGCAGCAAAGAGGACCTTCTTGCTCGGCTGTACCTCAAGCACATGGAATCCATTCTCGACTACAACCAGCCAAACTTCTGCCTTGTCGAACACTTCAGACTTATCTTCTCCCCAGAACTTTTCAATGTTCAGCTTGATGAAGTCCAAGATGGTGGCTCCCAGTCGAGGACGAACAGGAAGCGGTTCACCATTTCATCTCTAGGTGTATCTCGGAGAGCCAAAGCTCTAATGGCCTCCGTCAGCCTCTTCTGTTGCTCCATCCACAAAGCATCAGGGGTGTGGATCATCATGGTTGGTTCTGGTCCACCAGCTTGGTTCTCTTCCATCTTGTCTTCCTCCTCGTACACATGTTGTTCCTCATATCCCTGGTCCTCCTCTCGATCCAAGTTACTGAAAGGTATCGGGTCAGGGTTGGGGACCTCATGAGTGGTTTCTTTAGGCCTCTTCCTCTTCTTTGAGGAATCTCCACCATGGTTCCTCTTCCTCTTCTCAGAAGATACGTTCCCTTATGTGAAAGTCCACCCCCATTGGTGGCATCTGGGACAGCCACGGTCTTCACGCAAGCCATCTGTAACTGCATACCAATAGACCTTTTTAGTCCATACCTTTAAGCTAATTATACTTATGTCAATGGCATCTTATTACGTATCTTTTATTAGTTTGATGGAGGATTCCATAATCCTTTACTTACTTACCCATATCACATGGGGGTGAGGAAGAGAGAGAAAAACTCTAACTCTTAAAATCCTTAATAGAATGTGTGATGAGATGGGATGAATAAGATGAGATAGTCCTAAAGGTATCTTACTTTGAGTCAAATCCTAAGACATCGGTCAGGAAGTCACACTAATGTGGGAGTCCTCATATTCCGACTAGTGGTGCGGAAGAAAATATTTCCAGCCCCCGAACTTGATCCTTTTCTAGACACCTCTATCTTTCGGATAATCCTCTAATAATTCCCTTGGGTTCTATAGAGTTTGTAAAATTTAATGATTATTAATGGTTAAGTGAGGAACCTAGGCTCTGATACTAAATGTAATGACCCCACCTTCTGGTAACCCCCAGTTAAGGGAGACTAGGAGGTCAGAGTCGTTATCCCAATTTTCTGGATCAAAGGTTTGACAAATAATCAATAATAATTATCAAATTCTACCAGGCTATACTGAAAAGATGTGATAAAAATAAAATAAATTTTTTGTAGACCTTTTGAAAAACTTGGATTTCTAAACTTCTATCCACATATAGATACTACTCTAACTAATCCTCCTTGTACTTTAATTCATGTATTCACAATATGCCAATTTAATATTTATCCTTTTTGGGTTTGTTCCTAAAACACTGACAAACAAAACATCAGTCATCAAAAAGCTGGTATGTGGGGGAAACAATAGTCGTGCAATTAATAACAATGTATTGCAGCCAATTACAGTTTAAAAACAACTTTATGTTTTAAATATAATTGTGTGATTCATACATACCCTATCCTCTACGATGTCCCTGCAGTGGACCTGGATGCTACCTCCGTTATGGTAGATCCCCATTAAACCCCTCATGATCCTACCTAATAGGTGAATCAGTTTCTAGGGTTGAGTCACATGGCACTACCCGTAGGTAGCCCACTCCTTAACTCATGGTGTGCTAAAGAGTCTCATGGCATGTGGGTGGCCCAATTTCTAACTCATGATAGCCTAGACCTTGCTCTAGGTTACCCTTTTTAGCATTTGCAATGCCACAGAGGAGGACCTAGATCCAAACCAGTTATATATACATATTTATGGTGATAATCATAGTCACTTTATAGTTGCATGAAATAAAAGTCATCCAAGTTATTATTTTCAGGGAACCGATAAAAACATTTGGGAATCGCCGTGAAACTAAAGCGATTATCCATAAGCGTAACCACATACCTGTAACTGCAGGTTTGGAGACAAAATCAACTATGTAGAGAAAACCCAATCAAGCAAGCACAATGCACAAAAATCCTAAAATAAACATACAAACTTCCTTTTATCAAAATTTATCCAATTTCATCTTATTCCTTAGGATTTCCATTCCAATTTTAGGGTTTCCTTTGAAATTAGGGTTTTGCCACTTTTAGTATTATGAACCCTAATTCAACAAAACTACATAAAACCTTTAAATTTCTCATTTTAATATTCCTAACAGACTTAGGATCATTATTTAGTAACTTATTTCCTTAATCCTAAATAAACATGGTTTTTCTCCCTTTTCACCCTAAATTATGGTTTCTATATGTATTATCCTTCATTTATATATTAAAACCCTATATTAGTCAACTTTGCATGCAAAATGGATGAAAACTCTATTTTAATATTCAACATGTTAATACTTCTCAAATTAACCTATTAAATCACAAAGATTTATCCATTACACTTAATTAGGGTTCCTAATTACCTTTTAATCCCTTTTTCTACCAAATTGCTAAACTTTTGCAAAACGAGATAGAAATAGTTTAACAATCCATTTTTGTATTGTTCCTCGTATTTTTCTAAGCAACTTTCATGTATAAACTTTTCTCATTGGAGATTCCTAGCTATTTCTATGAATTTCACAAGGGAAAAGCCTTTTCTGGATTATTCGAGCAGAGAGAGATAATTACCGAAATTTGATGGCCATTTGATTGATGCGCCACTGGTCTGTTGATCAGATATGATGCTTTGCATCGATCGGCTCCACTACATGAGTCAATTAAGCACACTGGCCCTGGATCGTTGGATCTCCTCGCGAGTCCACGATAGTCCCTGATCGCACGATAGCTGCTCGTCTTCTTCTTCTTTTCTTGCTGCTCAAACTGTGGTGGCACCGAGGCGGAGTCCTCACTAGAGAGAGAGAATTCGAGAGAGAGAGAGAGAGAGAGAGAGAGAAGGTGCAGGAACTTAGGAAGTGGTCGTCGGGGTTCGTGAGGGTGAGAGGAAATGAGAGGGGACCTATTTATAGGGTGTGGGGGCTTCCTTAGGGTTTCTTCAACCCTACTGCCGCCCCAGTCCTCGACCCAATTGGGCATTTCATGTAGATGCTTCTAGAGACCAACAAATCGGGGTCTGGGGGGTTTGGGATCCTCTCCCAGACTCAAAGCAGTTGTTTCCAAGCTCGCACTTCCATTGGATTGCTAGAAAATTGAAGGGGAAAGTCCCCCTGTAAACAGCCTGAGACCGAGTTCCACTGGAACTCAATGATGTGCGGCGCCTGTTGGATTAAGATCCAATGGCCCACATCTCACGCGTTCAACCAAAAAGGAAGGGGTTTTCCTATTTTCAAAATAAATCCTATTTTTCGAGGATAAATTGAAATAGCCATAACTCCCAAATCATAACTCCTTTTTTCCTCAAATTTTAAGGGAACCTCGTTTATGATATAATCTCTCATCATACCAAAATTAGGATTATTATATAAAGAAAATGGGTCCTTTCCTTTAGTTACAAGTTAACACTTAAATATTTATATTTTCCACATATTTTCTCTTTCCTTGATCATTATATTGTTATCCTGAGTTCCTTGAACTTCAAGGAACCTTTATATTTCGAAATTCCATCTTGGGAAAATATTTCTTATACTTTTATTCTTCTTTTATCTATTTTCTTATTTATTCTTTTATCCAATTTAATTCTTTTTTTTATTTTCTTCTTCTTTTTCATTCAATTGGGCTTAATAGCCAATAAAGCTCATTTAGAAAACAAACAAGGTTATTATGCACGAAAAATAATTCAAATCAAATCATTAAATCAACCATTGATCCCTTTTATCTTTTAAAAGGAGATTTACAAATCTCATTACATGGTTTAGAAAATTGGGCTTATAACATCGGGGGTCTTATAGAACCTGTTAAGATTGGGATTCCCCTTGGGTCAAGAGTTGGCCATTGATGTGATTCTGCAGTCTCTACCAGAATCCTACAGTAAGTTTGTCATGAATTACAACATGAATGACTTTGACTAGCCATTGATAGAGTTACTAGTCATGTTTAGAACAACTGAGGAACAAATGAAGAAAGACAAGCCCAAGTATGTGATGATGATCAGAAAGAAAAAGGGAAAGCCTAAAGGCAAAGGAAAAGGAAAAGATAAGATGAGTTCTAAAGCTAACCAGAAGCCCAAATCTTAAAATATCAAGGCAAAAGGAGGAGTAAAGAAGGGAGGCAAATGTCACCACTATCCCCAGGGTGGACACTAGAAGAGGAATTTCCCTCTCTTCCTATAGGAGCTATAGAAGAAGAAGGAAGAGGCAAAGACCTCTACTTTAGGAATAAACCTTATAAGGTAAATTTGATTACTTATTTATCTTGGTATGTGATACTGGATGTAGATATGACATACATTGATGTGCAAGATCTGATAAGAAGTAAAGCCTTTATGCAAGGACAAGAATGGACTATGATGAGTACGAGTTGTTGCAATTTCAATCTACATTTAGAATTTATCTTACCCCATTCAACATGTAAAAGAGTTAATTGAACTGCTATTTCATTATGGCAATAAAAATAGAAACATTTTACTTTATGCATCTTGTATGGACAAGGATGATAATAAATAAAGAATTGTTAATGCTTATATTTCAAAGATGTGATCTTCTATGGCAATGCCCCAAGTGTCTTATGATGTTTATAAGGTTGGATCAAAAGATGAATTCTCACAACGTAAATACCAAAAGATTATAATTGATAACTCAAACAATCAACAATGGATAGCATTTTCATCTAGACCACACATATGAGAAACACAATTCTAGAATTCATATTGATGTTTATCTAGACTCTTTTGGTTATCAAATCAATAAGAGACACAAAAGTCTTATATATGTGCAACATGACAAAACCCCTCTCACAAGGGTGTAGTGGGAGAATAAACATTCTACAAGGACATGTACATAATGATGTATAAAGACCTTTGGAATAAATTCTACACATATTTGTTTGCACTTCATTATATTTATTGATAATATGCTAATATTTATTCAGTAAAATACAAATCTCTTGAAGTGTTCAAGGAGATTACATGTATGAAGTACACAACTTCCTGAAAGGTATTAAGATACTTTGATATGATCAAAATTTGAAATACTTTAGAGGAATAATTTGAGGACCTTCTGGAGAAAATGTTATAAAGTATCACAATAAATCTACCTAAACATGATGATGTGTTAGAATGAAGGAATCACATAACTATGAGTCATGATATGATTATCATTTAATCTAATCTTGTAAACTCCTTTAAAGGAATGCTAAACACTAAAATAGTGTACCGTCCAAAATGGTTTTTAAGACATCATGTATGATATGATATGGGAATGTCCTGATATATGTTATGGATTGAAACCTATATGAAGAAAGTAGCTTCTTCAAAAGGTTTATCCAAAAATCATAATTTGTTGAGCGCTACTTATCTCAAGCCAATAACAAATTTTTTGTTGCTGGATTGCTAAATTCCATTGGAATCAGTGGGAGTAAAGTAGAACTCAAAAAGTTTGAATTCAACACAGAACATTTAAACCATAGGAGGCACAGTGAGAACAAAGAGAGTCACATATTGTTGTGGAATCTCAAGTTTTTTACGTAACACACAAAACTCATACTTATGGTATAGCATGTCTAAGATTAAAATATTATGAATCCTATAACTCAAATAAGTTGTGAGTTGATCATAAGATGATGAGCCAACATTCCAATAAGAACTATTGAGGGAATAGAGTCTCAGTAATGGATTAAGGCCATTATATCCAGAATGGAATCCATGACCACCAATAAGGTATGACTTTAGTGATGCCACCTAGAAGGGTAAAACCCCAAAAGGTGGAGTTGGGTTTTCATAACGAAGACCAAATAAATGACATAAAGGATAGATTGGTTGAAAGGTTTTCAAATTAGTTCTAAATGTCGAAAATGATGAATTCTCATTACCAATGAATGTGCTTATTATTACAGCTTATTGAGACTATGTGATTTGGCATATGAAGTTTAAAACCACTTTCCTTAATAGGAATAATTAAGAGGATCTTCATGTGACACAACATGCAGGTTCTATGACTCCATGAATACAAATAAAGTCTATAAGCTATAATGTTCAATCTAAAGATCAAAACAAGCATCTCAGAACCAGAATATTTTATTTGACATGATAGTCAAAGAGTTTGAATTTATTCAAGATAAAAGATGAAATTTGTGATTACAAAATATTTAGTGGGAGCATATGTATATAAGTATTCCACATATTGATGAGGAATGACAGTTCAATACTGAGTATTCAAACTTGGCATGGAAATCACCTTCATCATGAAGGATTAGCTGAAACATCCTATATGATAGGAATTACGATCTATAGAGATAGTCCTCAAAGTTTCTTAACCTAATTATGAGCAAATATATTGGCAAAATGTTGAAAGGGTTCGACATGAAGGATTATGTAAGAGAGAATCTATCCATAAAGATGGGATCAATTTCTCATGAATATGGTGTTCTAATTCTTATGAAGAATGGAAGAGATGCCATATGGATTTGCATTTGGACCTATGTACATTATAGTGTATTCATCCCATCATCTTGTATGTATTAGTCATAACCAATGAAGGTCAATGGAATGCCATAGACAACATCCATAAGTAATTGAGAAGCACTAAAGGATTTGTTGTTGCAATATGGTAATAAGGAAGAGTTGGATGTAAAGGGTTACATTGATGCAAGCTTCCAAAATGATAGAAAATGATCGCAATATAAAGGTGTGTGTGTTTAATCTTATAGAAGAGTTATTTGTTGGAAATAGTTCCGAACTAATATACCATTTATTTAAAATTCTACAAATAGAATTCAGGTATCTTTTTGTTGAGAACATAGGAGTGGATACTATATGGATGTAGAAGTTCATATTGGTGAGCTTATGGATATTCCAACAATTGATAACACAGTAGAAATAATATGTCAACAATGGAGCTACTGGTTAGGCAAGGAATGTCATGTAGAATATTATGACAATTCCATCTCATACAACGAAGAGACGTAGAACATGCAATATACCGACTATAACAAATGTTTCTAACTTGTTGGATTAGAACTTGCACAGCTGAAACATGATGGACATGTTTAGATCAATAAGTATAAGGTTCATGGGTGATTGTCTCAAAGTGAAAGTGAGAGTTTGTTGGTATGTATGCCCTAAGAGCCAATCATATGATGATTGTGATGGCATATCATATAAAAGATTTGATTAATAATAAAGGAAAGCTTCCAGTTCATTTTGTTTCACTCAATTATGAGATTATGAGGAAACATAATGAATGTCTAAAGAATGACACTACTCAATGACGTATGTCTTCAAGTACATGACTTGAACAATGAGATCATACATATGTTAAGAGTATGTACATTCTTGATATGTCCCTAGTCAGATGTTACTATGGAAGGAAGATAGACAAAAGTAACACTAAAGACTTGAATGTGTGTTGGTTGATGACATAATCTCATTAGTCATGATATTTGTGATATCAAACCAAGCACATAGAAACTTTCTAGGGAATAGTGTATTGAACAGACTCACCTTGAGAGTGACACACAAAAACTATACATGGTGGTCATAGTAATCTATCATAGTGAAGGTGGTGATCGTGGTTCTTAGACCTAAAGTCACTATACTCATTACATTTCATTCAATGCGCTTTGACATCATCCACCATGATCTTGAATAAGGGTTGCCAAAAAGGCGATGATTGGGTGCACTATGACACATGGGGATGATTGTGAGTGATGTAGATGGGATTTGTACCTCCTACAAGAGTATGATATCCTGGCCACTTGATAAGTGAGACTGAGAAAAGCATGTGCGTGCACATGTGAATCAATATATAATATTGAGGTCACATATATCTCATACAATCTACTCTAGATCAAGGAACATGGATTGAACATTGAGAGGATGATGATTGCATGCCTCGAGTTCATTCCAGACATCAAAGATAAAGGAATTAGACAATCACTATAACGCCTAACATAGATTGGAGGTTGAGGTTTCTCTATAACTTTCCTGATTATTTGGGTAGCAATGATGTGTGACTAGGCACCAGTCTTTGCCTTGTGATGTCATAAATCATTTATGGACATTCACTGCCAAAATAAATAGGAACCTATGGGGTCACACACGTAGGACACACCTAGAAGAGGATTTTAATCATGAGTATTAATTAAATTGATTGCTAAAGTGTTTAGGTATTCAATTTAAACAACATTGGTTTAAAATTGACTGACTGGACAATTGAACTGACTGATTCAAGTGTTGAATCGATAGTTTCAACGTGTCAGGTCAATGGAACCAAGTTTGGCAATTTTGTCCAGTGAATAAACCAGTTCAGGAAGTGAACCGATCGAATTAGGTCCATTAACCGACTGGCTCAGGTTGTGAACTGAGCGATTTGTGGATCAATTTAATTGATTCAAGGATTTATGTTGATGTCATGTTGTTCATCAAATCAGATATTAATTTCCAATGGAAACATGATGAAACGACCGATTCACTGGGTGAACCAATTGGTCGCATGCCAATTGATTGATTCACTAGTGAACCGACCATTTAGCCTATCGTAGGTTGTGAAGATTCGTGAGATTCCAATCTCTTCCACTCCCACACAGGTTGGGAACCCTAACCTTGACCCTTCTATAGATAGATGGGTATTGGGGGCTTCCCAGAGACCCAACTGAATTGCTTCTGAAAATTGTTGTCCTCTCTAGTTGTGGTAACCAATAGTGAGCCCGAGAAAGTCATACCTGATAAAGGGAGGGATAGCAAGGGAGAAAAATTATGGGAGAGAAAGTTGGTGACTAGTACACCAACATGAGGGACAACACCTTCCTATCTATTCTAGAAGGATGACAGGAGTTCTAGGTGGTCCATGTGCACTTCCATAGAGGCATGGAGGCTATTTTCTACCTCTAGGAGGACAATGTCAGACTGGTATCCACGGTAAGACTAGGAGTTGTTGTAGACATCATGCCAATGTAACCAAGAGAGCTGCACTACTACAATGAGGAATAGTTTTTGGACTTGCTCAGGACCAGGTATGAACTCGTTAAACCATCCTTGCCATTACATAGTTTTTGACACGATCTTACTATTCTAAGGAATATGGATAGATAAATTTTTATTTTCACTGCCTAATCGATTCCCATATTTCCCTACAATATTGCACTATTATTTTACTTGTCTAAAAAATAAGATCTTATCAGGCTACACTTTCTAAACGCCTCTAATCCTACAAAGTCCTAATCACCCATGAAGGATCTCTGTCATGGGAGGTCCTTGGTGATTAGGACCCCAGTATGCCTAAAAATTAGGATTTTCAGGGCAATGATGGGAAGGACACATACATCTCCAACCCAAAAAGGCCACCCACTAATTAAAATCATTTCTTTTTTATTTATTTCTCTTTGATTTAGTTTTTTATCATCTTGAATTACTATTTTCTTCGTAGTGCAGAAATGGCGTGATGCTAGTTTACTGCACATGATGGGGGTGCTAATCCTTCCCCACATGTAACAAGATCATCAGATCTAATCTCTAAATTTAATTTTCATTCATGTTTCTTTATATATCAAACTTGAATGACAACTCATATATATGATGTAATATTCAACTATTTATCTTGTTTTTCCTTGTGTTCTATTTAAAACATGGTGGTGTCTTTGAACACCCATCTTTCCTTTTCGATGCGACCGATGAACAAAGTTTCACTACCCAAAAGAGGGGGTTTTCCCATATGTCCTCTCCTCTATTTTTTTTAGTAGGGTACGATAATACATAAGGAAAATCATGAACATATTCTTGGAATTGTGTATCAATAGATAATCAAATCAACACATATTATGCATAAAAATAACACACTTTACAACTTGTGATTTAAACCCAAAGGATGAAAAAAATATCATCTAGATTAGATGTGTTTCCAAATCACAACCATATATCACTTTCTTGTGAGATATAATTAGAAATTATTTAACTATTCATGATTTTTGAAATTAACAGTGAATGCACATTATTTCAATGAATGGTCTACTAACATTATAATCATGATGATTTGTAAGATACATAAAATATAAGTAGTATACATCCAATTTCAAAAATTACATAATATTGTATATTATCAGAAATATGTTAAATATAAAATGGGTGAACAATAAATTAAAATTATTATATTTGTAACATACCGAGATTTGTCTATCTTACTCTAAAAACCCTATTTTAATGAATAGGAGGTTTTATATATATAAAGTACATGCATTAAAGATGAAAAAAAATGATGCTTACAAACAGAATGTCTTCAAGCAAAGAGTACATATAGTGTTCTAATAGTGGACAATAAACGTAGATGTAGCCCTTCTTCCCAGACATCAAATCTAGATGAAAACAACCAAAGATAGAGAAGAAAATAAAAAGTACATGGGGGAGGCACCCCTTAACATAGGCCTCAGTAGAAAGTAAATAGATGTAACTAAGATGGCCATGTTCTATCTATGTGATGGTCATAGCTTCAGAAACCTATGTCGTCAGCAATGATGTCCTCTAGGTAGTAGCATCCTCCACCATTATGATCTCCAAACATGTTGCCTTGATCGTCGTCAGCAACTATCACCTGGGTTGATGTAGATGCATGTCCTGCAATGCAATTTTACAAATAAAGAATTTTCAATATCAGTTAGTATAAGTTGGGTAAGCTTAGTGATGTTATTAAACTTCCTATTGTTTCTCTCTAGCCAAATATTCTAGAAGATATGTACGACCAAGTCTTTTGGGGGAAATCTTGAATGTTGTGGTAAGGGCTTGATCCTAGTGATAAAGGAGGGTTGGAGGAGGTTACTAGTGTAGGAATGTTGTGGGAAAAATTTGCATAGAAGATTTAGTGTGGTTGAGTAGCTGGTGAAGAGATGTTGTGTGGTCTCTTTATATCTCTTGTAAAGGTAACATCTGGTAGGTACCACAAACCCTCTATTGGTTAAATGTTGGTATGTAGGGATTTAGTTGAAAGAGAGTAGATGATAGAAGATTTTTTGTTTTTACGGCCAATTAGTTTTCCATATGCAAACCATATCAGAAATATGCCCCCTATAAGTAAGATGAGTGTATGCTGCTTTTGGGGAGTATTGCTATCCCCAAATCCATGATATCCTACCATTGGTGTTGTATTCGAGTTCTTGGATTATCTCTATCAGGATGTTGTTTCTAATATGATTTTGAAGATGATTTTTGAGAGAGTTTTACCTGTTGCTAGTGAGGAGTTAGAGAGCTTTAGCTATATTGAGATTTTTCAGCGATGATGGGATTGGAAGGTGTGTGTTTAGATTATGAATAGTGCTATGATGGCACCATGGATCCACCCAGAAGTTGATATTTTTGTGTGCGTGCGGAGGGGAGAAGACAAGATGCTTAATGGTGTCCATATTTTTATTGATGTACTTCCATAGTGGGGAAGACATGTTGTTACTGGTGTGGTGTCAGGGAGGTTTGTTTTTTTAGTATTTCTGGAGGATGAATTTCTTCCAAACCTTGTTGGTTCCAGATGAGAGGATGTTTATGATATAAATGATAAGGTAGATGGCATGTATTTTTATGTTGATGATGTCCCACCCTCCAAATTGGATCAATGTAGTGATGGTGCTCCAATTGATGAGATAGATCTTCCTATTTGGATAGTCTTCATTGTAGTTATTCCATAGGAAGTTCCTCTTAATGGTGTCTATGATTTGGAGTGTCTTACTCGATAGAGGAATACAACTGATGTAGTGAGTGGTGATGGGTGTGATGACACTATTCAAGAGTGTGAGACAACCCGCCAGTTCAATGAATAGGAGGTTATAATGCTTGATCATTAGATTTGAGCACACTGAGTAAGTTGATATGAATACAGGTAGCACATTTCACTTTGATCACTAATAAACATATAAGGAATAAAGATTGACTAAATAAAAATCATATATGTACTAATATGAATAAGGAGTAATATTAGTTTTAATTTGATTAATATAGAAAATTAAATAATAATTAGACTTTCCATATTAGTAGAAATGATTAATGTACCATTATCTAAGTTAATAATGGAATCGATGGATTTAATGGGTTAAATAAGTAAAATATGAAAATTTGTGCAATATAATATATCATAAACATGTTGGTCAAGATGTGCAGATAATTGAACTCCCTAAATATTGATGACTAGTGTTATGTATAGTAACTAATATTAAGATAATTGAGTTAAAACCTAATTATACTAGAAATCATATAAGGAAATATCAAATTTAAATCTAACATTAAAATTACATTCAGGTCCTAAGTAGTCTAGGTGCCAGGTTTCAACCTAATTGGATAATTTTTGATAGTCTAATATAATAAGATAGATGATATCTAATTATTGAGATCAATATTTGATTGGAACTGCTGATTTATCTTTATTTTCCTAAGTCTATGAGTCACACATTCTTGTTTGTTCTGGATTCTATTAAACATATTGGATCTCCATCTTGTAGTGCAAGTATTTTCTTATTCCATAAATATGTGGCTTCTTGGATTCAACAAACTCATCATGTAACCCCTCCTCCTCCCTTGCTTTCTCTCTCTCTACTCCCCTCCTATCCCCCATTAAATGTTCTCTTCAAGTCCTGAATGCAATTCTAAGTCCAAAAACCCCTTTCACCAATGGGTTTCAAGACCTAGGGAGTTCTCCCTAAATCTAGCTTCCTCCCTTCCCCTATTTCCAACCTCCTCTATGTATCCTTGTCTTTTAGGATCCTTACCTATAACTACTAATATAAAAATGATCACAAGAATATCCAAAGTCTTTATCCATTATCGAAATGATCTCCTCTCCTTCAGAACATGTTCACCCATCTCGTTCTACCAGAAGCGGTCATCTAGGGTCCGTTCAAGGAACTTCTACCTCCAACATCCCTATGTGAGGGTGGATCTATCCTCCTCATGACTATGTGCATCTAATATTGCCTACAATTTGCATCTTCAAGGTAGTGTCACCACTTCCCCAATTTTCACCTTCTTCATTACTGATTTTGATCTCACATGATATCCTAGTGATATAGTTGTTAATCATATCTGGTTCTATCTTGTTGACTTTGTGGGGTTTCCGCGGTAGTCTCAAATATTGGTTCATGCTTTTTTCTCTTATTTGATGGTTTCCAAAAGGCTATTCAATATCCACCTTGTTGACCTTGTGTGTGGTATACTCCTCACCTCTCTTTGGCTTACAACCCCTTTCTTGGGCTCTCTAAGTTTGCTTGATCATCAAGAATCGATTGTTGGTCACCTTTGATGCTCTGGTTTTATGAACCCACAATTTTAATTTTATGCTTTAGATCCTTGAGCTATTGTATCAGGTTTTCTTTGTACTTTGTTTGTGGGGAAGATGACCAAGATAGGGACTAACAATTTCTTATCTTTGCTCTTGCATTCATCTTATTCTGTCACGTCGATCATTACTTTTCTTGTCTTTTTGTCTCTAATGTGATATCGTGTCGTGGGTTGATTTAAGTGATTAGTTTTGCAAGTATGCCCTCTCATAGATCAAGATAATAATGCATCATGCATGAGCTTATTAGTCTTTTTCTTTTTCATTTCAATTCAAATTTCTATAAACTAATTTCACTTGTGAAATTTATAAGATGTTGTCTACTCATTAGAATAATGCAAATAAATTCTCATTGAAACAAGAAAAATATCCACTATATAAAAAAATAAAATGAGACAAAGTAATGATAAAATGAAGATGATATTTTAGGGCTTATAAATATACACATTAATTGATGATACTTATATGTGAATGCAATAATATGTGAAAGTACATGATTTGGATCTGGATTTCAACCTTGACTGTTGACCCACATCTGTGGGGTATGTTGCTTCTCCTTGTTAGTCATATTAGAAAATTGTTGATAATCTCTCTCTCCTTTATATGATGAATGTATTTCATTTTGACTATATCCTTCTACTATTAAATCGATCTTGATTGAAAATCCTACATTGAGGTCAGTATTGGTTTATCTCTGAAGTATTGATACATGCAAATTGAATCTATTTTGTCTGATATTCTTGATACTTATTGAATTTGCAATATTTATTGCTATATTTCATCTTATTATTCCATTCTACAAATAAAAACCAAAATTGATGATTTTCAAGGATTGAACTTATCTTGCCTCCCTATTTAATGCATGTTTGATTTATTAAATTATCTTTACCTATTTGTAGTTGTAAAATGTAGAGTTGAATCCCATTGTACAACTTTTCTCATAGGTGGTGTTTTTGTGCTCTCACCTAGCCCTAGGTACTCTCCACCTAATATATATATATATATATATATATATATATATATATATATATATATATATATATATATATATATATCATTACACAAAGGATTATGGGTGCTCTCACCTCCTTCCTAGGAACATGATGTGAAATTGTTTAGGACGTACTATCAGATAATTGTAGTCTATATGATAACTTACATGAAGTTGAATTCCTTTGAATTGGTTGGACTACTTTCCATGATTGTTCTCTATAATTTTTAAGGAAAAAGTTGTATTATTGTACTTGTTATTTATTCATATAATATCTATTTCCATGATTGTTCTTTGTAAATTGTCAAGGCAATACTTCTATTATTGAACTTGTTATATCTCATATAATATCTTTGACTCATTATAGAAAGATTTCTTTTGATATTTGTTTAGATGTTTTTTGTCCCTCTTCTTTGGGAACTATGTTAACATTACTTGTGATGTAATTTATTATGTGTTTTCCAATCTCAATTTTAAGAACATACCAACTTTTGCTAATAAATTTCCTCCTTGTCTTCTCTTGTGCGGGTGTTCCCATACCCTTAGGTGGAGAAGGTCTTGCCGTAGGTGAACCCGAGGTACAAACTACACATGAGTAGTACTTTCTGGTTGGAGATAGATTGGAGTAGCCTTGTTTCCATATACATCCTCTTAGATATAGTTCACTTTTCGTTAGTATTTGTATTTTCCCTATGTGGTGATGGAACTATTATAGAAATGAGAACTGTAGTAGTTAGATTTTTATCTTCACTGCTACATTTTTTGGTGAATGATATGATACATACTTGAAATTTGTTCATCATAATTATAAAAATATTATCAAGCTTGGCATTGGATGGTTTTTTATTATTCCCTAGAGTAAGAGAATGGCTCCTCTATTGGGTCCCACCCCATAGAATAGTACATTGCTATTTTAATCTTAATCATATAATTGATTAAACATGTTTTAGATAATAATGTAATTTTGAAAGTATTTTGTTAAATATATCTTACAAAAGTTACACATTTACATAAATATGTGGTTATGTATGCACATATATGTAATTAAATCAAGATAAATTAAATCTTAGGCTTGGGTTTAACTTGACTTTGACCCAACTTATATACCCAGTCTATCCATGTAAATTATATGGATCAGACGTAAACATGATGCTATAATGTAATGGTTGGTTACCTCCTAATCCATACCTAACCCATCATCTTATATGTACATAGTAGGAAACATGAACAATATTTTCAATAAGTAAAGGAACACAATTGCACATCCATGTGATTCATAGACTAAATCTAAGTAGATAACTACATGTCTGAATACACATTTTGTTAAGATCTGGGTAAATTTAGGCATATCACTCAAACTACTAGATGTCCACTGTGAAGTCATAATCAACACATATAAGATTTAGGATGATAGGAATCCTAAATACCTCTTTTCCACGATCCATACAAGTAATAAAATATAGTGTCACAATGACCCATATAGTAAAAACCAAACATGGTTTGTCATGGGTAAACAGGCCAGGACACCAAAACTAGAGTAAACATCTTCAAATT
Source organism: Alisma plantago-aquatica (assembly GCA_963693085.1). Classification (NCBI taxonomy): domain Eukaryota; kingdom Viridiplantae; phylum Streptophyta; class Magnoliopsida; order Alismatales; family Alismataceae; genus Alisma; species Alisma plantago-aquatica. The sequence goes on from OY856409.1 coordinate 89,483,097, forward strand.
TGAGTTATGACCACAACCTCTCTCTATCACATAAAATCTGAGAGATGACCTCAACTACTCTCTATGACCTTCGAATGAGGATGACAGAGATATACCCTCCTTACACATGCATATACACACTGATATATGACTCTAAGTTCCTTCACTTTGCTACAAGGATTGCTCGTTTCACTGTCCAACAAGTTCTAACACTAAGATAGATCTACAGTCACAATGAAATACTTGATTAGGGTTAGATTGGATTAATTAAGCCAATTCATTGTATTTCAGTTGTTTCAAACAATGCCAAAAAATATAATTGACACATTAATCAAGACTAATAACTTCAAATGATATAAAAAGTATTTAGGGATATCCAAATATTAGATGAAGGTACAAGTAACCATATTTGGCCACGCAAAATGGCACAACATGTCAACTTCGACCAGAACAAGGTCCATCGTACCATTCTCACCCACAACAAGGCCCAACATATTATTATCGGCCACATAAGGCCCAACATATCATTCACGGCCTCAACAAAGCCCAAAATATTAATTCATAGAACATCAACCTTAACCAAGGCATAATAAAAGATATTTCTCCCTCTACTATTTCATCTTAACATGCAGATACTATCAAAAAGATATGAAACTATCTGATATATACAAATTCTCAAGATCATCTTATAAGACAAGACATGATCATAGAAAATGATTAATCATCACTATTCAAGTGCAATAGTATCATGAGGGATTCTAATATTGTATTGTCTTTGGGAACATCAATTAAAGAAAAGAATACTCTTTACATGATATTTTTAGAGTTTTGTTGGCTATGATAAAGTGTACATCATTGGCTGAGGACAAGGTTATCAAATCATAAGATTATACTATTTCCCACTTTAAAAGTTTCACCATTTTATCCATCATTTTATACATCATCCATGTACAATCATGAATTAACCTTGACCATTGGATCCTTCCATCATCCCAATGGTGACATCCATACCATTGCACTTGAGATATTAAACTCAAGGCATCAACCCTATATGAATATATATAGGGGTCCGTCTTTAATACCCGTGTGGGTAGCTACCCGCACACCCTTCCTGTCACTTGTTTTTATTTTTTTTCATAATTGTAGAGGAGCATTTTATCTAGCTCCCCAAAAAATTTCATCTAAAAATAATATCATTTGCCCGACCAAAATAAAAAAAATACATCCATATATTTACTGACTGTATATTTTCTACGCAGTTACTTTTTTAGTCATATTGTTACTTTTTTATAAATATATTTACTCTTTTGATCTTAGAGTTACTTTTGTGTACCATATAGTTACACTTTTGGATGTGCGGGGAGTGAAAAATCCCCACATATATATATATATATAGAATAAATCCCCATATATATATTTATATATATATATATATATATATATATATATATATATATATATATATATGGGCCCATCTTTATTGGCCACGCGGGTAGCTACCCGCCCACCCTTCTGACCACCTTTTTTCAATTTTTTTTCACAATTGCAGAGGACCATTTTGTCAAGCTCCCCAAAAAATTTCATCCAAAAATAATATCATTTGCCCCACCAAAATAAAAAAAACCCGTCCTTATATATATTTGTTGTATATTTTGTACAGAGTTACTCTTTTAGTCGTGTAGTTACTTTCTTATCACCATAGTTACTTTTTTAACACCATAGTTACTTTTTTGACCATGAGAGTTACTTTTTTGGCTGTCGGGTAGCGAAAATCCAGGCTACCCGCGCGAGCAATGAATGAACGCCCTATATATATATATATCCCATATCCAAGATACATCTTTTATAATCAATTTTTATCACATAACTATTCATCTCTTAAGACTATTGAGAAAGGAGAGATGAAATAATTAATAATAACATAATAATAACTCCATTAAGATCCTCTTTTCATAAATATATTGTCATCCATTATTAAAACTCACAATGGCTAAGAAACCTCCTTGTTACATAGTGCATTATGTATTTATTACCATCATGATGCATTTCATGTATATTCCTACAATTGTTATTCTTAATTCCTAATGACTTAGATTCATCTATCATCCAATTAAGTATTCATGACTCTATAAGATAGAATATAACTCACAAAATAACCCAACGTACCCACTTGGGCACCAAACCACCACAATTGTCCATAAAAGGCTAATATCACTTCATAATGCCATACCAAGGAAAATCCCTTGTAGGACTATCAACACTACCTAAAATTCTATATTATATTCATATTACTATTTTCACCACTCTTTAAAATTTCAACTTTAAATTTGAAGGTATGATAAAGTTACATCAATTACAAGATTACACATAGATGCATAAATGGGCTACCTTGAAATTATAGGTCTAAACTCATCTAAAATTTCAAAATTATAACAGTTCAATAAGAGCCTTAAGATCATTTTATATCTTCCCAGGAAGTAAGAATAACAAGTATATTGTTTCCATATCACATGACATCAAGATACCATAAAGATACCATTTTAGTAACTTTTCACATGTATATTTTGGATTTCAATACAAATATGTTTAAATGCTCATGAGGTTAATATCAAGGATATTTTTTAGAAGACCAAGAAAACATAAATTTCGTATTTCCTTTTAAATCATCTAGAACATTCATCATGAAAACATCTTTTTAATATGCAATCTATCATAGAGCAAAATTAGGGTATATTAGACCAAGTTTAAGGATATGCATGTATAAGTAGGAAAAAGAATTCTAATAGTATATAACTCCCCTATCATGGTGATGATCACAAGACTCATCTAAGACAACGATGAAAAATCTTTCAGATCCTAAATCAACTCTCAAATATCCCAAAAATCAAGGCTCCAAGCAAGAAATATCTTCCTTTAGATCAAAGAGAGGAAAAAAGGAAGGTCCATTATCTAAATGGAGTAGGTTACACCTTAAAAATACATATAACTAGACCGGGGGAAGAAGATAAGGAGAGGAATAACAAGAATACCTCCAAGTAACCTCCTTTCCACATCTAAGATTAACTCCAAAATGACTCCTCCATGTTGGATCTAGTGCAAACAAGAGAAAAAGAAGATATTAGCCAGGTTTCGAACCATGGAAAAACATATAATTTGGAGGAGAAAGACGGTGTGAAAAACATATTAAAGAATATATTAAAAGAGATGATATCACATTTTTAAGAAATAAATAAAATTTTGAAAGCACCATGGAGTTGCTTATTCTTTGACATGTATCCACTTGCATCTACTTGTAACTTTCCATCCATGGACATTGGCCCTGAAGGAGTTTTCATCAACCTCCAAGACTGCCTCCAGGTTTCTGTAAGTACAAGGAGTGTCAAATGAGCATATAGGATGAAGGGAAATGGGTATTATATACTAGAATGTGTGTAAATGTCAAAAATATCCATAACTAGTCTTTAGATATACCATTGGTTAAAGTAGGGTTTCTTGGTCAAAGAAGCCTTCCCAACGACCGCTCATTCATTTCCAATGACCCTAGGATGTTTTCCATCGACCTAAAAAGTATTATCATCAACCTACTGGTTGTATATATATCCATTTTTATTTAACTTTATAAATCATAACTTAGGAGCATTTTGTTGATTATTACCTAGTATCAGAATTAATTGGCTTAGAGCTTTTCTATTGTTAATTAGTGTTTTTGCTAGATTTTCTCAGTTACTATAAGAAAATATATCAATTGTATCCATTCACTCTAAAGATCAACAACTCTCAAAACTACTCTAGGAAGATGATTGCACAACTTCTTGCAATGCCTAATATATATGTCCCACACTAAAATAGTTATATCTTTTGCATCCCAATTTGGAACTTAATGTTTAAACGTGGTTGGAAATAAAATTTCTTTCACTACGAAAAATGCACTTCTAAGTGACTTGTCCTATCGACCGAATGACTTTCCAATTGATTGGCGCACCTTTAGAATTTCCCATAGTGCTATATATATATCCCATACTAATAATGACCATATCTTTTGCATCCTAAAGTGGAATTTAATATTCAAATATGATTTAGAAAGAGAATTTCATTATCTATAGGAGAAATGTATTTTCGAGCATCTTAGCCTTTTGGTCGATTGGATTTGTATCCTATTGACTCACCTATAGATAAAATCTATAGTGAAATTGAGTCAAAGAAGTTGAATGGTTAAAATATTAAAGGAAGACAATTCAATAAATTTATCCATTTGGGACAAGAAATTAATATATTCAAAGTTTACCCGCTAGCATAAAGGAAAGTTACCAACACCATATGCTTTTGGGTGGATTAAAGAATGTAACTAAAGACCTTTAACCAAGCATAAAGCTATTGAAGAGGTCAAATGAAATATTAGGAATAGTTTACTATAAATACAAGGCAACCTCCACTCTTCAAAGGTCAACCCCCCTAATTTAATAGAACCCTGTCTAGGAGAACAAAGCAAGGAAAGGGAAGACATAATCATGTTCTTCCTCATGGGGTCTGCAAAGTGTTTGTAGAAACATTATTTCTCTATCCCCTATCTTTGTTCCTATTGCTTCTATGAGAAATACAGAGTAGTTCCATTTTGCTGGGATATGGGGAGTAGCCCCATGAGCTCATAATTTGTCTTAGCTAACTTTGATTCCATTAAAGAAATAAAATATGTGTCTTCATTCATATAAAACATGAATTTTGGACTGTTCCCTCATTCTTCATCATTGTTATGATCCATAATGATGAGATCTTGGACTTATGGACCAGAACTTCAAATGAAACTCACACGTTTCCTGATGAGATCATAGACAAAAATGTGTGAGATGATTGAATCATGACACACAGGCACCAAGATCACCATATATGTGGATATCTTGATCGATGAAGCATATCTACATGATCCTAATCTAATATTCATTAAAAAAGGAATGAAAATGGCTAAGATGACTAAGAAGGCTTATGATGGTGAAACCCCAACTTTCGATAATCTTAATAATTGAAATTAATACATGATTAAATGGTTTCACTTTTTCTAGTTTATTTTCTTGTTTTAATTTTAAATCTCTTGATAATTCAGTTTTACTTTTGCAAAAATACTTTATTGTTTTAGTTTTAATTCTCTTTTGAAAGCTAGATTCTATATATTATTCATGTAATTGGTTTGATTTAGTCCCTTAAAAACATTGTTCCTCGGGACCAATGCCTTTCTATACTAAAAAATTACTTGCTTGTTTATAAGTGGGTTGCTTGTAATTAAAAGGTTAAACTTTGGGTTTCCTCCTAGCAATTTTTTTGTATCGACGATATGCATCACCTACAAATTTAGACCTTCATAGTTTGTACTATCTAGTTTTTTCCACTGGTTTACACACATTTGAGAATCATCAATTCATATTTCCAATCTTTTAGCGGTTGACAACTTAGAGGCCCCATTGGTGGTCCGGATCCCTATCCTCATTGATCTACCAATGTAACTTTCTCATTGTTCCCCAGGTCAATATTTACAATGAGTGCCAAACACTGAACTCTTATTAGTCCAGAGTCTTCATCTGTGTAGAAATAAGTATGACCATTTGTGCATCTTCCGTAAGTTGCTATGTTCCTTCCCTTGGAGGCCATTTCTTAGGATACTCATTCCATTATTGAGTCCTTAGTACCTTCATTAGATTGATGAGTCATCAAAACCTCCATCACACTAATGAGTCCTTAGAACCTCCATTGGTTGAGAGGCTTAGGATTCTTATTGGTTGAGAGTTCCACCGGTCCTCATCAATCACTACACTAGCTAGGAGAAAGATCATACTAACCAAGATAAATCTCATCAAAATATGTATCAATATAAAGGAAGGCATGCAATTAGATAAAATATACTCAATTTTATAATTAGGTCCTTGATTAAGTTGAAATTGAATATTATTCCATCAATATACATAAATTTGTAAATTAAAGCAAACAAGGTTCAATTGAAGTCAGATTCGAGTCATATCTTTACCAACCAGTTCCAAGAATAAAACATGTATGAGTATGAAGAAAAGTAAACAAGGTTCATTTATATATTAAACATTGTAGTGTCATATTGTTCTCTTTAGTCATCAAACTCTTTGGTTTGTATTAGTTAAGTCATGGATTTTATCTTTCTCAAGTGATTAGACTAATACTAACCTTCATATTTTTGTCCATATTTTCACACAATTCTTCTTCAATATATCCAGACTTAATATGGGTTTCGTGTATCTCATCATCTTTTATCTCATTCTTCTCATCATGAGTTCTTATCTCATTGTACTCCAAGGTTGTTTTCAGATTGATTACCAAGTCAGATTACTAAGAAGGACAACAACCAAAGATATCCACACTGAGTCTTTCTCAATACTTGGATACTTGACCAGGACAACCAAGCATGTAAAATGTTTGTGTCAGGTTTGGAGTTCGACCTGTAATTTCAAAGTAACTCATATATGCATGAAATTGATCCTTTCATTGTGTAATCTTGTAGTTAATGTAACTTTCTCCTTACCTTTGTATTTCAAATTGAAATTGGACATGGTGGTGGATCACAGTAATATGAAGTGAAATCTAGAGTTTGAGATGGGTTTGATAGTCCTATAAGGTATTGTCCTTAGAATGGTGTTATGAAGTGATATTGGCCTTTTATGGACAATGGGGGTGTTTTGTACCTTAGTGGGTACTTTGGGTTAATTTATGAGTTGTGATATATCTTCTAGAGTCATAAATACTTAATTGGGTAATTGGTGAATCTAATTCATTATGAATTAAGTATCATATTACATGAATCTACATGAAATGCATCATGGGGGTAATTAATAAAGTATGCATGATGTGACTTGGAGGTTTCTTAATCAGTGTAAGTTTTGATGATGGATGACAATCTATTTATGAGAAGAGGATCCTAATGTATACATTATCTATTTATCTATCTATTATTAGACATGTCTTTCATCTCTCCTTTCTCTATGATCTTTGGGGATGGAATAATCATGCGATAAAACATAATAATACAAGATGTAGATTGGATATGGTATATATATACATGTAGTGTTGATTCCTTGATGTTAATATCTTGAGTTCAATGGTATGGAAGTCAACAGTGGGATGATGGAAGAAACCAATGGTCAAGGTTAATTCATGATTGTACATGGATGAAGTATAAAATGATGGATAAGATGGCTAAATGGTTAAAGTGGGAACTTCATGTGATCCTATGGTTTGATAGCCTTGTCCTCAAATAATGATGTACACTTTATTCTAACCAAACAAACTCTAAAATATACATGTAATGCGGGTTGGTTGAATTTAATAAATGTTTCTGAAGACAATACAATAAGAAAGTCCTCATGATACTCCTACTCTTGAATAGTGATGATTAGTCGTGTTATATAATCATGTATTGTCTTACATGATGAACTTGATAATTTCTATATATCAGATAGTGGCACAACTATGTGATACTATTTACATGTTAAGGTGAAATAGTAGAGGGAGAAATTTCCTTTGTTATGTCTTAATTAAGGTTGATGTCTCATGAATTAACATGTAGACCCTTGTGTCTGAGAACAATAATGGGCCTTATTGTGGCCAAGAATGATATATTGGGCCTTGTTGTGGCCAAGAATGATATGTTGGGCCTTGTTTTGGTTGATGTTGACATGTTGGGCCTTTTTGTGTGGACAAAGATGATTACTTATACCTTGATCCGGTATCTTGATATTTGTGAATACTTTTTATATCACCTAAAGTTATTAGTCTTGATTCATATGTCAATTATATCTCTTTGAATTGTTTGTAAGTGTTTGATGCAACTAAAATATGTGTAATTGGCTTAATTATTAAGCATAAACCTAATCATATAGTGTCATATGACTATAGAGTTATCTCAGTGTCAGAATTTGTTGGATAGTGAAATGAGTAATCCATGTAGCAAATATAATTGTGTGAAGGAACTCATAGTCATATACTATTGAGCACTTGCAGGTGTAGGGAGGGTATATCTTTGTCATCCTGATTGCAAGATTTTAGAGAGCAGTTGAGTTAGTATCTCAGATTTTATGTGATAGAGAGAGATTGCATGCATAACTTGGATTTGAGGGTTCTATTTCTTAGTTTTCTTAACGTCACATGTGTACCCAGGATGGACCAGGTTGGTTTTTAGTAGGTGGGGATTTTTTGCCACTATAGTTTGTCACTCGTACTAACTGAAGGGAAGAAATCTTTATGATTCTGATCATTTTGGATCTTATACGGTGCTGATTTTGAATTTGTAATGATCAACTAGTAGTTTGAGTGGTATGCCTCAAACTCCCCATGGCTTAATAAGATATGTAACTCAACCATGTAGTATAACTATTTAGGTTTAATTCATGAATGACGTGGATGTGCAATTATATTCCTTTCCTTAATACAAGTATTGTATATGTTTCCTACTATGTACAAGTAAGTGTATTGATTAGGTATGGTTAAAAGTTTATCCCTTTTTCTACTTGTTAAGTAGACATCCATGTGAAGATAATAAGTAACTGATGCATATATCATGTATAGAGATATTTATGTGTTGATTAAATTGCCTCTAAATTATTCTATTAATATATGCATGTAAGCAACAACCATGTCAGATTTTGCTATATCATATCACTGGGACTTGGTGGTCTCACCCCTATGTTATCTATATCTTTTAGAAACGATGGCGTTGCAGAAAGGATGTGTTGGTAAAGATTTAATAAGAAATAATATAGTAAAGTCAGTCTAGAGCATCCATGTACTCTCACTTTCTTGATTTGGGTGGGCATTTGATGATGTATCTGCTAAGTTATTTCTCTTGGTGCTTATCTTAATCATGAGATGTGAACGGAATCGGCTATATTGTATTACTATAGTTTTAGAATCATGGACAATTTTGTAATCCCTCTGATGATATAAATAAAGAGAGGTTTCAGTTGATTCTCTATTATGTCTCCATGTTGAATGATTCAAATGTGTAGTTGCATACTTTTATATATCTTTGCAAGGTTGTTATGGAGGTTTCTCATACTCGGATCTATTTGTGGATTGTTTTATTTTGTAATTTTCAGGCTCAGTTTTGTATGGTTGTTAGTTTTTATTTGGGTTTTTGTCTAACACTTTGTCATAATGACCAAAATTTCAAAAGTATAATGATTCTATAAGAGCCTTAAGACCCTTACTTATCCATCTCAGGAAGCAGAAGATACCATAAAGATACCATTTTTAGTAACGTTTCACATTTATTCAGGATATTAGCACAAACATGTTTAAGTGATCATGAGATTAACATGGGAATAGCCTTTAGAAGGCTAAGAAGAACATGTCATTTCATATTTCCTTTTAAACCATCTAGAAAAATCCTCAAGAAATCATCTTTTTAACATGTAAGGTGATCTTGGAGAAAGATTATGGTAAATTAGAGCAATTTTAAGGATTTGCGTGTATACATAGGAAAAGGAATGCTAGAAAATGCTATTTTACTTGCCACTCATAGTGAATTCACAAGATTCATCTAAGATAGACACAAAAAGGTTCCATATCCTAGATCAGCTCTCAAACAACCCTAAAACTAAGACTCCAAGCAAGACCTATCTTCACTTAGATCAAAGATAGGAAAAAGGAAGATTCTTTATCTAAATGGAGTAGGTTCACCATGAAATTAAGTTCATGGGGATCGAATAAAGGAAGAGTATGAGGTGAGGAACAATCAGAATGCCTCCAAGAACCAACTTTCGATGTCTAAAATCACTTTTGCAACTCTATGATTATTCCTCCATGGTGGATCTAGGGCATACAAGGAAAAAAGAGGAGAACAGAGGGTACCGGCTAGATGAGCAAGTTACCACCTTTAAAAACCATGGACTTATACTAATCAGTAAAAATATATGAAGACCTTAAGGAAGAAGAGATTATAAGGCCTAGTTTGGCCGCCGCTATTTAAACTACCAGTATTTGATGCATTAAATGTGTAGGGACGGATGTCCATCTGTATTCTTTTTGAACCGTTACGTACATGATTTATTAGAAAAATGGTAGTCGCAAGTGGTGCCAGGATTGGTGGGTTACAGGACTTCCATCTCTGTTCCTGTCCTATCACTTTTGTGTGTCTTATGCACGTATGAGTTGGCTATTTTTCCACTCCTGTCGGAACTCCTGTACAGTAGAATACCAAAAAGTATATTTGTACATGTAAGACTGCTGGCATTCGAGAAGTTCTTACCCAAACTAGGCCTAATAGATGGTGTTACATTTTTGAAGCAAGAAGGGAAATCTTGAAAACACCATGGAGTTGCTTGATCTTTGACATTTATCCACTTGTAAGATCCCATCCATGACCATCCACCCCTGAGGGGCTTTCATCGACCTCCAAGGCTCCCTCCAGGTTTTAAGAAGTAAATGTAGTGTTAAATGAGAGTCTATAATAAAGGGGAAGGGGTATTATATACTAGAATGTGTGCAAATGTTAAAACTTCCCACAACTAGTCTTTAGAATTACCATTGGTCAAATTTGGGGTTCCATTGGTCAAAGTAGACTTCCCATAGTCCCCCCTTTCAATTTTGTCAACCCTAGGATGTTTTCTGTAGACCTGCACATGATTACATCAACCTAAAAGTCTGGGCCCTTCATCAATTTTACTATCTAGTTTTTTCCATCAGTCTACACACTCATAGGAGCTTCATCAGTTCACCTGTGTAATATTCTCATTGGTTGGAAACTCAGAGGCCCCATCCCTAGACAAGCTCCTCATTCTCATTGGCCATGTATCTTTCTCATTGGATCCCAATTATAGATTTCCATCAGTGTTCAAACATAGAACTCTTATAGGTCCAGACTATTCATCAATGTAGAAATTAGAACTGCCATCTGTGCCTCTTCCATCAGTTGCCATGGTCCTTCCACTGAAGTCCATTTCTTAGGATCCTCATTGGACCGATGAGTCCTTAGAACCTTGATCAGACCCATGTGTCTTCAAAAACTCCAATGTACCTATGAGTCATTAGAACCTTCATCAGACTAATGAATCCTCAAAATGTCTAGCAGACTGATGAGTCCTCAGAACCTCCATTGGTTGAGAGGTCCAAGACTCTCATCGGTTGAGAGTTACATCAATCCATCAACCACTGCACTAGTTAGATCATACTAACCAAGTTCAAATCTCATCAAATTATGCATAAATATGAATGAAGGCATTCACTTAGGCAAAATATAATAAATTTTACACTTAGGTCATTGGTTAATGTGAAATTTCATACTAGTCCATAATTAATGCTTGAAATTGTAAATTAAAGTAAATAAGGTTCTATTGAAGTCAAATTAGAGTCTATATCAACCAATTAGTTCCAAGACTTAGACAAGTATGAGTATGAAGGAAAACTTATGTTCACATACTCCTCTTGTTTTACTAAATTTACCATTAAGTATAGGACTTGCAAGGAAACTTAGGGCAACCAATGTGCTAATTGAATTCAATAAGTGATATCTCCTAATAAATTGGTATTAAAACTTAATCAAGCACAAAGTCATAATAATAAAGAAAATTTATAGGAAAATTTGGTTTAAGCTAGGTTCATGGTCTCACATCCGTTCACCCCTCAATAGGATTTCACCTTGGAGATCCTAAGGTTTTGGAAAGGAACAACTAGAAGCAACATGAACCTTATCTACAAAGCATTTTGACGCAACTTTTGTGCTACCTTCCTCATTAATGCACGATTATCATGAAGTCTTTTCTGGGTTATCACGTATATTCTTTTTTTTCAAGTTTCAACATTTGATGCATCATTTATTGTTTTACCCAAATTTCTTGGCATCTAGTTAGGAATTAGCGAGGCTATCATGTTCCATTGTTCTTACTTTATGTCTCTTAGTAATTCCTATGTACCTTTCCTTGTAATTATAATTGTCATATTCTCATTAAGGGTTGAATCATTACATTTTATACTCATTGGCAACCAATCACTCTCCTTATTAGGTATTTAGGTATGCACTTTCATTGCAACAAAGCTATCAATTCATGTCTTTCGTAAACTCATACAATTAATGGATACTTCTTATGTACATATCTCCTCTTATCTTCTAGGTAACAACTTTAGGCTTGTTATTGATACACATCAAACTCACCATCACCTGGGTACATGACGTATACTCTTTCTTTCCCTTTAAATATCATCATCTTGCTTTTGTTCTATAGTTGAAACATGGTCTTTCCAAGAAAACCTACTCCTTAAACATCTGATTCATATATATGTTATCCTACAAACATAACAAAGGAATGGGACAAATCTTACCCAACTACAAGTTCATTATATGTTCTCATTTCTTCTTGGATCAACCTATTATTTTCATGATTCATATAACAAAATATTACAATGGTCCCTCTTTGTTTCATACCAAGTCATATTTTCATCTAACCATATATCCTAGATAGGAATCTTGTTCAATACCGAATTAGGGATGCTAACTCCTTATCTTTCTCTAGATTCACTTTGATTCCTCATGATTATTCACACTATCTCATTCATGGGAGATCATTTTCTAAGTAATTTCTCTAATATCCTTGTTGCATCATGATCGTTTACTTCCACTATTTATTAATACACCTTGGTAGGTCTGAGATTACCTCAGGATCCACTCTTTCCATCTAACATTTGACATCTTAATCATCTACTCATCAACTAAGTTTTCCTTCCCTTCTATGGATTTTACACCTTAAATTCATTCTTATTACATATATCTTCCATGAACTTCTAAGAAAGTACATTAGGAACATTATATCAGGATCCCTGACTTCAGTACATAAATTTAGAGCTTTCACATACTGGATCTATCTATCATTAATCTCATTGTCTCTGGAATCTCAGCTTGAAACACTGGGTTGTTATCCATACAAGGTTCCTTTCAAGTTTCAACATATTAATCATCATAGTGTCATCTTTTCATTTGTCATCAAACTCTTAGGTTGGTATGAGTTAACTCATGACTTTTATATTTCTCAAGTGATTAGATTAAAGCTTACTTTCACCCTTTTAACTAGTTTCATAATAGAACATTTTACATATGGTAAAGTTTGTTCAATTTTGGGTTGAGTCAAAGTTGGATCTGAATTAATTCTTGATATCAAATTTAACAAGTTGACAAGTCCTGGAATTAGATAGAGTGACTAAAATTTGAATCCTGGTATGTTTCAGACTTGGCTGTCTGAAAATTAGGACAACCTTTTCAAACCCGAAATTGATGCATACCCGAAACTTTTGACGGCTGCAATATTAGTTCAGACACAGTCTTTCAAATATTGATTAAAGATTTTGACTAAAGAATATGGGAAACAAAAATAAGTAAGAAGAAGACGAAAAAAGAAATACACATGTTGTGTCGTAAAAATAATTAAGTTACTAGCCGTTAGTTAGTTAACGGAATGACGGAGCGGTGGATTTTCAGGAATTCTTGAAAAGTGAGGGGGTATCATATAATATCAGGTAAAGAGTGGGGGTATCGGAAATAAACTCATATTTATATTCATTTATTATGTGTTTGGCTACCGATACTAGGGATGGCCAATGGAAAGTAGATCTTTATTTCATTGTTATGGAGGGGAAATCAGATTCCGATCAGGCTCTTCCCCTATAAGAGAAGTTTCCAATTAGGCAGGCAATGTCAACGACGTGGGTTGTGAAAAACCACCCGGGAAGCGAAGGAATTCCACAATCTATCCTCTCCAACTTTAGGCCTCATATAATACTTGCCGAGGAACGTCCATAGCGGTAACAAATCGCACTAAACCACATCTTTTTATGGACGTCTCTTTATAAATTACTAGACATAAATCCGTGCTATGTACGGGTGCCTTAGTAGGCTGCAATTAGTATTTCTAGGTTGAACTTTGAGAAAAGAAGATGTAAAAATATGTACAATACATATCTTTTTTTTTACACTCTCGGATAATCTTATTCATCCTGTTCCCACAGACCAGGTCCTCACGAGTTCATACACGACTTGTGGCTCGATGTAGCTTCCTCTCTCACCATGTCAGTGAGGAAACTTGAGCATCAGCACCACCTACTACTCTTGACGTCTTGTTTCAGACACCACTTAGCTGCGGAATCCGCCACCTTATTACAGACTCTTTCCCTATACTTAAAAGTAACAACATCAAAATCCCTACATAGTTTGCTAATAAGATAGCAACTCGCTTTGTATTTAGCTGGGGTGGTGATTTTGTTGTTCAACATCTTCACTGCTCCTTCGTTGTCTGATTCCATCTGTACCTTTCTGAACTTCATGCGGCACTCCTGGAGACCCAGTACAATGGCTCTCAGTTCTGCTTCCATGATGTCCAACGTTACGCCTTTATCGCAACCTCCTTTTAGCCATCTTCCATCTTGATCTCTAATGACAAATCCAGTGGCCATAACCTTCTTCTTCCTCTTCACTGTGGAGTCAACATTGACCTTCACCTGTTCACTGTTTGGGGGTGTCCAACCAATTTCCTTAGTATTCCATCTTTCCTCCTTTCCTTTCTCTCTATCGAATGCCAACATGCACATCTTGACCTCTTGTTTTATACTATTAAACATGCTCAAAGTGTTTACTCGTAGCTCCTAGAATGCTTCACTGCATCTAAAATCCCATAACTTCCAAATAGCAATGGCGACCCAAGTAATCCAGTCGGGCCTTTCCTTCCTCTTCCTCAGGTTCACCCTAAGCCATTTCTCCATCGTGCATTCTTGAATCAGAGTTATCCCCGTGAGGTTTTGGATGTGTCTCCAAACTTCCTGGACATCAGCGCAATAGATGAAAGCATGCATTGCTAATTCTGTGAACATATGACATCTTGGGCAGTTCGAATCATTTGTGAAACCACGCCTTGCCCGAGTTTCATTTGTTATGTGACTACCGTGCATTGTAAGCCAGAGTATCGTCTTGACCCTTTGGGGGACCTTTAGCTGCCATAGGTTCATCCACCAGCCTGGTGATTCCCTGGTGTGCTCCATCTGCAATTGACTGTAGGCCCTTTTGACGGTAAATCGTCCCCCATTGTCCTTCAAGTATATGATTTCATCTTCTCCCGCTGTCGGATCAGGTGGCGACATTTCTAGTATTTGATGTATTAATTCCTCTTCAAACCACTGGTTTATGAATCCGTCGTCCCAGCCTCCGCTCATGTTAATCATGGAGTTAACTGTTAGGCCTGTCAGGTCTTCTGGTATTTGGACCTGGTCCCTGATTTATTCCTGTGTGCCTCCCACCCAATTATCATACCATACCAACGTGAGTTCTCCTGATAGCACTGTCTTACCCGTGATAGGTAAAAGCTTGGTTTTAAGTTTGGTAATCACCCTCCATAGCTTTGATGCTCCCGCTACTCCTTGTTTAGCTATGTGGTGGTACTTTTCCTTCATTACCGTCCTCCATAGAGTGTGGCGCTGCGACATGTAGTTCCAACACGTTTTTTGCAGGAGCGCTTCATTATGTAGTTTTGCCGACTTAATATCCAGTCCACCAGATTTCCTGCTAGCACAGACTTTATCCCACACAACTAAATAGGTGCCCCCTTGCCCAGCTGCTCCCTTCCAGAGGAAGTTCCTGACCACCTGATCTATGTTGTCACAGACCGCAATGGGAAGGGTAGTTGATTGCATAGTATAGATAGGAATGGTATATTTAGTATTGATTTAACTAGAGTTGCCCTGCCAGTGAACGATAGTGATTTATGGACCCATGATGATATCCTCGCTTCTATATTGTTGATGATGTCTAGGTACATGGCTTTTGATGTTCGTTCATGTATGATTGGTACCCCTAGGTGCTTCCCTAGATCCTCAGTCTGCCTTATGCCTGTAATCCTCTTGATCGCCCTTCTGACTTGAGTGGTTGTATTTTTTGAATAGAAGATGGATGATTTCTCTTTTGCCAAGATCTGTCCTGATGCTTGCTCAAACCTCTTCATAACCTTCATCATTATCTTCGCTTGTCTCGTAGTTGCCTCGCTAAACAGTATCAAGTCATCGGCAAAGCATACATGTGATATGCCGATCCCATTTCTTGTAGCTTGGAGCGGGATCCAATTTCCATTTAACTCCTCCACAGCAATGTCTTGACTGAGTCTATCGAGACAAAGCATGAAGATATAAGGAGACAGCGGATCTCCTTGTCTCACCCCTCTGGTGGCTTTAAATGGTGCTAAACTTGATCCATTCCAAACGATGGAGATTTCCCCTACAGTGATGATGTTCATGATGATATCCCTTAGGTGTTGTGGTATAGCTGTCCTATTTAGAGTATCATAAATGAAGTCCCAGTCCATCCTATCGTACGCCTTTGAAAGGTCCACCTTCATTGCTATAGTAGTGTGTTTGCCCAATCTAATCTTCATAGAGTGAACTAGCTCCTATACCAATATGATATTGTCGGTGATTCGTCTTCCCGGCACAAAGCTGCTCTGCACTGGTGCAATTCACTCCGGTAGGAAAGGCTTGATTCTCTCCACAATAATTTTTGATAGAAGCTTCAGTCCTACATTGTTTAGAGAAATGGGTCTAAGGTTGTTGCAGCTCTGCGGCGTCTTCGTTTTGGGGATCAATATTAGAGTTGAGTTCGTCATATCTTCCTCGATCGGGGCACCTGCAAAAAACTTAGATATCATTAGGGATATGGAATCGCCTAAGAGACTCCAATTTCTTTGTAAAAAACCCACATCCACTCCATCCGGCCCCGGCGCCTTGATGGGGTTCATCTTCATCAACACTTTCCACGTTTCCTCCTTACTAGGTACTTGCCCCATTTGTAACTGGTGCATCTCCTCCAATGTTGGGAAGCTTCCTACATACTCCGCTGTAGATTTATTACCCCTTCTTCTTCTTCTCACCGTGAACAGATCAGTGAAGTACTCACAGACGACTTCCTTCATCTCTTCCTATTCCACCCAGATTCCTTGATTGTTCTTTAGCTTAGTAATCAAGTTCCTTTGCCTTTTAGCTTTAAACAGAGCCTGGTAGTATTTAGTATTAGCATCACCTTCTTTCATCCAGTCACATCTCGCCTTTGGTCTCCACTCCTCCACCTCTAAATTAAACAGTTCATTATATTCTAGATGCATCTCTCCCAAAATGTTATCATGTTCCTCATATAAACTGTGGTTGTCGGCAGCCTGCAATTTCCCAATCTCAGACAGTCGTCAGTTTTTCCTAGCAATGTTCTTTCTTCTTTCATCCGTATCCCATTGTACCGATTTCTTCATCAGAGTCTTAATCGCTTCATGGAAGGGCAATGAATTGTTTCAGTTCTGCTGTAAAAAGTTGGGGAAGGATTCTCTTTTATTCCACATAATACTCGTCTTTGGTCTGAGGCACGCCTTCTGTGTTCTCTCCCTCATTGTAACTAACACGGGTGCGTGGTCAAAATTTACACGAGGCAGATTTGTAATAGTTGTTGTTGGATATGCATGTAGCCATGATTGATTAGCTACCGCCCTATCGAGTCTTTCTGTGAGCCATCCTCTTCTGAACATCATCCTGGGTCTAGACGCGCCCATGTCTTCAAGCTCAGCATTCCGGAGACCCTCCGCAAACTCTCTACAACTACTTAGAACAATTGGTTCCCCACCTACTTTCTCATCTACGCTCAGCACCGTGTTGAAGTCCCCCAACACCAACTATGGTGAGTTTGACGCAGTTGCCATTGTGTATAGGTGATCCCAAAGTAGCCTCCTCCCTGCTTGCTTTGTGCTTGCGTAGACAATGGTCAACCTTAGTTTCTTGTTCACTCGGCAGTGTACAAACTGCCTATGGCTCGCTAAGATCTCTACTGCCCCTAGTCTTCTTCTCCACAACATCCATATGCCTCCTAAGAAACCCATAGCTTCAACCCAGTAGGACTGATCAAATCCTACCGTTCTTACAATATTGTCTGCTTTATCTCCACTGGTTCTCGTCTCCAGAATAGCGAGAACATCAATTCTATGCAGCTGCGATAAGTCTCTAATTGTGTTTTGGGTATCTCTTCCGCAGATACCCTGTACATTCCAAGAAGCTATTATCATTAGGTGATCATGTCTGACGAGCTCGGGTCTTCACTGCCTGGTGCATTCACCTCTTCCTGACCGCTTGTTCTTCGGGTTTTCTTTCTTGGGCCATTCTTTGTTAAATCTTTAGAGTTCAGTATCTTGCGGTTCCGGAGATGTACCCCTACTGACGTGCCAAATCGCATTGATTTGGTCGGCCTACCTGCTAGTTCCGTCATCTTCTGGAATCCTCCCATCTTGAAGCTCAGACCATTGTGCCCTCCCCCACATCATCTGGAATGACAACAGTGTCTTCCCCTTCGATTGTAACTACTTGGTGGTTCTGTGTTTTCTCGGTTTGGTTCGCCGCCCCCTCTTTGGATTGCCACACTTTTGTATTTGTGAGACTTTGCTCCTCCACAGGGCGCTTCTTCTTGTTCACTGCCTTCCATTGATGCCATTCATAGCCTGGTTTTAGACCTGATGATTCCGCAGGGACCGCTCCTGCATTTATTTCCTCGGGTACATCTAGGTTGCCGAACTTGTTATGTGTTGGGATTCATCCTTTCTTGCTCTGTTGCTTGTCCTTGCTCGGCCTCCTGGTGAACGCCTTCACTTGTAAGTTCTCAGTGAACTTCCCCATGGGGCTCGGCCTGATCTCCTCTCCTTCCTTCTGTTTTCCCACCTTCGCTTGGGCTTCAATGGCCTTCTTCCTTTCCATATAGTCGTCCTCGCCATGACCAATTTTGCCGCAGAACATACAGATACTTGTCAAGTTTTCATACTCCACTCTGTACATCTCCCCTTGGACAATGATATCTGGTACCAACGGCTTGTTGGTATCCAGTTTCACTACTATACGTGCGAATTTTCCTCGCTTCTTCTGGTCGGTGTGAGCGTAGTTCCAATCACATCCCCTACTTCTTCCAGAAATCGAATTTGGTACAGGAAAATTGGTAGCCTTGGTATGCGTAACCAGACCACCATATATTTGGGGTTCGCCTCCGACGGGGATAAGGATTTGTCCCATGGTTGGACGCTAAGGTAGGATCCCATCATCGGCCACAGTCCTCCCGTTAGCGCCGTTAGGTAATCGTCCTCTCTTGTTAGTTGCACAATGAAGTAATTGTCCTCCAAGTCGATGAGTCTAAAAGCTCCTGTAGGCCTCCACATAGCTCAGATGAGTCAGGAATCCTATGTTTCGCGTGATTACCTTCACGACAACCGTGAACATCCATGGTTTCACCAGCTCCTCGAATTTGTCTTCGATGATGTCAAACTTCGGTGTCCCGTCCACCATGCCCATTGGGATGTCTTTTTTATCAAGTTTAACATTTGGATCATCAAAGCCCAAGAACGGAAGCCTCCATACCCCTTCTCCTTCTCCCACAATGTCTTTATAGGATACTACTTTTCGTATTTCCTGCCCCGTCAAGGGATGTCCAGTGGCCGCTCCGGATTGTAGCTCTGGGAAGTCTGTCTGTCTCGGTGGTGGGGGCCCCCCTCCTTCCTCACCTGTGATAGGTTTCCTACTCCTCCCTTCGCGATTTCATACACACATGGACCAATATGTAATTTCAAAAAATAATAGAGAAAATTACATCCAACCGCCTCTGTGGGCTTTGTTATTTAGTTTAGATGAGTCTCCTAATATAACATATAATTTAAGAAATTAAAGATAAAAGTGTGGTGTACACACGTAGGGACCAGTATGTAATTTTAAAAAGTAATGGAGAAAATCGCTTCCAACCCCATACACATGATTTTTTCTATAGTATAGATGAGTCTCATATATATATATATATATATATATATATATATATATATATATATATATATATATAAGAATTGTGTACCTGAGTATATATAGGATAAAAGAATGGTGTACCTGAGTGTATGTATATTATATGTACCCATTCTTAATTATGTTGGTTTCAAAATTCTATCGAATAATTTAACCTTACGGATGAGATGTATACGTCTTAGATAAGATGTATATCGAAAATCATCTAAATATGACATTCTTAGATCATCTAATGAAAGAAGATGTATATTTTCTAATCAATGATAACTTGCCAAAACTGTAGAAACCGTTGAATGATATATTGTTATATCTCATGATCTATATGTGATATGGTTGTGATTTTTTAAACACACCTAATATAAATAATGTTGATTCAATCCATATGGTTGGATTTAGTTAAGGTATTCTACATGTGTCATTTTAACGGGTGGTACACATAAGTTACATGTACCGGTCGGTACACACTTCCTAACCTCATATATATATATATATATATATATATATATATATATATATATATATATATATATATATATATATATATATATATATATATATATATATATATATATATATATATATATATGAGGTTAGGAAGTGTGTATCGGCCGGTACATGTAACTTACGTGTATCGTCCATTAAAATAGCACACATGGAGTATGTTTATAAAATCGAACCATATGGATTGATTCAACACTATATAGATTATATGTGTTTAAAAAATCATAATCATATCTCATATAGATCATGAGATATAACAATACATCATTCAATGATTTCTACAATTTCTGCAACTTACAGTTGATTAGAAAATACACATTTTCTTTTGTTAAATGATCTATGAATGTTAGATTGTGGTGATTTTTTGTACACATCTTATCTGAGGGGTATACATTACATCCATAAGGTTGGATTATTTAATTGAATTTTACAATCACCATAAACGAAGGTGGGTACATGTAAGCTACATGTACTCAAGTACACAATTCTTTTAGCATATATATATATATATTTATATATATATATATATATATATATATATATAGAGAGAGAGAGAGAGAGAGAGAGAGAGTCAGGCTAGTGTACACTCGAGTGTACCAGAGGCACCGTACACCTCATTCATTTTTGAAGGTTTAATAAATTTTTGAAAAATCTAAACCGTTGATCTTCTTAATTATCATAAGAACATACTATATAATAAATTTTAGCTCATTTGAAGACTTATAGGCCATGCATCTAAAGGAGGCAAAAATCATGTATTTCAAATTAGTTTTGTGCGTCGATTTTGTTATCCTTGGATGAGTGACTTACACTCATCCAAATGAGTTCAAATTTTGTATGTGACCTATTATTATTGTAACCATGAAGATCAATAGATTAGATATTAGAAAAACATGGTCGAGATAGGCAAACACCATTGGGGTGTATGACGTGATCTGTACACTCGAGTGTATTCTAGTCTCTCTCTCTCTCTCTCTCTCTCTCTATATATATATATATATATATATATATATATATATATATATATATATATATATAATTAAAGACAAAACTGTGGTGCACACATAGAGGGACCAATATGTAATTTAAAATTAAATGGAGAAAATCGCACCCAACCCCCTCCACTGGCTTACTTATATAGTATAGATGAGACTCCTAATGTGATATATAATTTAAAAAATTAAAGAGAAAAGTTGGTGTACACACATGGACCAATATATAATTTTAAAAAATAATGGAAAAACTCGAATTCAATCCCCTCTATGGGTTTTCTTATATATTATAGATGAGCCTTCTAATATAATTTATAATTTAAAAAATTAAAGACAAAAGTATGGTGTACACACACATGGATCAATATGTAATTTCAGAAAATAATGGAGAAAATCGCATCCAACCCCCTCTGGGGCTTTCTTATATAGTATAGATGAGCCTCCTACTACAATATATAATTTAAAAAAACTAAAGACAAAAGTGTGATGCACACACATAGGGACCAATATGTAGTTTAAAAAATAATGAAAAATTACATGTGACCCCCTCCTCAGACTTTTTTGTATAGTATAGATGAATCTTCTAATATAATATATAATTAAAAAAATTAAAGACAAAATTGTAGTGTACACATACATGTACCACTATGTAATTTTAAAATATAATGGGGGAAAATTGCATCAAATCCCCTCTACATGCTTTCTTATATTGTATAAATGAATCTCCTAATATAATATATAATTCAAATAATTAAAGACAAAAGTGTGGTGTGCACATACAAGGACCAGTATGTCATATCAAAAAATAATCGAGAAAATTGCATCCAACCCGCTCCGCGGGTATTCTTATATAGTATAGGGACACATAGGGACCAATATATAATGTAAAAAAATATATAATTTAAAAAAATATTGGAGAAAATTTCATTCACCCCCTCCATAGAGTTTGTTGTGTAGTATAGATGAGTCTCCTAATATAATACATAATTAAAAAATTAAAGACAAAAGGCTGGTGTACACACAGAGGGACCAGTATGTTATTTTAAAAAATAATGGAGAAAATTGCATCCAACCCCTTTCATAGAGTTTCTTGTATAGTACAGATGAGTCTCCTAATATAATATATAATTTAAAAAATTAAAGACAAAAGTGTGGTGTACACACATGGACTAGTATGTAATTTAAAAAAAATAATCGAGAAAAATTGTGACCAACCCCCTCCACATGCTTTTTATATAGTATAGATGAATATCTTACTCCAATATATAATTTAAAAAATTAAAGAAAAAAATGTGGTGTACGTACATAGAGACCATCATATAATTTTAAAAAATAATTGAGGAAATTGCATCCACATATTAGTATATATGAGTCTCCTAATGTAATATATAATTTAAAATATTAAAGACAAAAGTGTGGTGTACACACAAAGAGACCAGTACGTAATTTTTAAAAAATAATGGAGAAAATTATATTTAATCCCCTCTATGGGTCTTTTTAGGTACAAAGGATGTGTTTGTAATTTATAAAAATGTTGAAAAAGTTGCATGACTAATTCAATAATGGAGAAAATTTTATCCAACCCCTCCACAAAGTTTGTTGTATAGTATAGATGAGTTTCCTAATAAAATATATAATTAAAAAATTAAAGACAAAAGTGTGGTGTATACACACAAAGGCCAATATGTAATTTTAAGAAATAATGGAGAAAATTGTATTTAACCCCTTCTACAGAAATTCTAATATTGTATAGATAAGTCTCCTAATATAATATATAATTTAAAAAATTGAAGATAAAAGTGTGGTGTACACACATGGACCAATATGTAATTTCAAAAAACAATAGAGAAAAATTGCAACCAACCCCCCATGGACTTTCTTATATAGTATAGATGAGTTCCTAATACAATATATAACTTAAAGAATTAAAGATAAAAGTGTGATGTACGCACATAGGGACCAACATGCAATTTCAAGAAATAATAGAGGAAATTTCATCCACATATAGAATATATGTGTCTCCTAATATAATAATAATTTAAAAAAGTAAAGACAAAAGTGTGGTGTGAATACGAAGGGACCAATATGTAATTTTTAAAAAAGTAATGGAGAAAATTGCATCCAACCCCTGTATGGGGCTTTCTTAGGTACAAAGGATACGTTTGTAATTTATAAAAATGTTGGAAAAAATTACATGGCTAATCCAAAATGACTTGTTTTATATAGTATGGATGTTGTATAGTATAGATCAGTCTCCTAATATAATATATAATTAAAAAATTAAAGATAAAAGTATGGTGTACACACACAGAGACCAGTATGTAAATTTAAGATATAATGGAGAAAATTACATCTTACCCCTTTTACAGAGTCTAATACAGTATAGATGAGTCTCCTGATATAATATATAATTTTAAAAATTAAAGACAAAAGTGTAGCGTACACACATAGACCCATATGTAATTTCAAAATACAATAGAGAAAAATTGCAACCTACCTCTCCTCAGATTTTCTGATATAGTATAGATGAGTTCTTAATACAATATATAATTTAAAGAATTAAAGAAAAAAGTGTGGTGTATACGTATATGGACCAACATGTAATTTTAAAAAATAATAGAGGAAATTACATCCACATATTAGTATATATGTGTCTCCTAATATAATAATTATTTAAAAAATTAAAGACAAAAGTGTGGTGCAAACACAAAGGGACCATTATGTAATTTTTAAAAAAGTAATTGAGAAAATTGCATCCAACCCCCTCTATGGGGCTTTCTTAGGTACAAAGGACGTGTTTGTAATTTATAAAAATGTTAAAAAAATTACATGACTAATCCAAAATGACTTGTTTTATATAGTATAGATGTTGTATAGTATGGATGAGTCTCCTAATGTAATATATAATTAAAAAATTAAAGACAAAAGTGTGGTGTACACACATGGACCAATATACAATTTTAAAAAATAATGGCGAAAATTGCATCCAACCCCTTCGATGAGGTTTCTAATATAGTATAGATCAGTCTCCTAATATAATATATAATATAAAAAAATTAAAGACAAAAGTGTGGCGTACACACATGGACCAATATGTAATTTCAAAAAACAATAGAGAAAAATTGCAACCAATCCCTCCATAGACTTTCTTATATAGTATAGATGAATTTCTAATACAATATATAACTTAAAGAATTAAAGATAAAAGTGTGGTGTATGCGTATAGAGACCAACATGCAATTTTAAAAAATAATAGAGAAAATTATATCCACATATTAGTATATATGTATCTCCTAATATAATAATAATTTAAATGATTAAAGATAAAAGTATGGTGTAAATACAAAGGGACCAGTATGTAATTTTTAAAAAATAATAGAAAAAATTACATCCAACCATATCTATGGGGCTTTCTTAGGTACAAAGGAGGCGTTTGTAATTCATAAAAGTGTTGGAAAAAATTGCATGACTAATTCAGAATGACTTGTTTTATATAGTATAGATGTTCTATAAAACCTTGATAAGATCTGATAAAATTTGCTATGGTTTATAGTAGGCTTTTTTTCCTTTATTTTTTTAAGAATTGAATTTTAAAGAAGAATTAAAAAAGATGATATATTGTTATTAGTTGTCTTATAAAGTAAACATAAACTTCATTCTATAGAATACAAAATATATTCAAGGAATTGCGGAAACTGATAGCAACGTCTCGCAGAAGTCACTACTGACTTATAAAATAAAAAATAGGCGGGGAAGTCTGGGCTGTGTATGGGTTTCTACCTTTCTTTCCTACTGGTAATAAAAATATACATTCCGCAAGGATACGTCTAAAATTTAGCCGTTCTCTTTTGGACTCCGGCCTTAAACCCAGTTTGGTCCGAAATTTAGCTAAGATCAGTCTCTGTTTATTTTTGCATCACGTAAGTATCAATCCCGGGTACTCATTTCGAGTGTAATTCTATTTTATTTGGTAAAAATCAGACCAACGGACTCTGTTCATGATTCCATATTCTAATTCTTAGTCTGGATTAAACTCTGCCTGATTGCTTATATGCAACAGTAGAAACGAGTCAAATCCTGGTCCGGATTAATGTCAATTAAGTTGCCAAACAGAAATTAAAATCAAACCAAATTCTCATTAGGCAGCGTTTGGTAACGCGATCAATTTAGATACGGTGATGGTGGAGGATCAAAAGTTAACCGCAGGTAGCTAAAAATAAGAGTCCTGAAACACAACCAATAAATTTTTACATTTCACACTCGTCTACGATTATCCAACTGAGATTATCCACCGGATCAATTTTACACGGTGGCTCATCTTAGATGTATGATTATCCAACTGAGATTATCCAACTGAGATTATCCACCGGATCAATTTTACGCGGTGACTCATCTTAGATGTATGACTGTAGTTAAAACAATCGAATGGCGTTGCCAAACTGAACCTCAATCTTAAACACAATCGGGATCCCTTACAGAACACGGCAGAGAGACCGTGATATATGACCAGGAGACACATAGCGGCTTCGCAGTACTTCACCTTTGGACTCCGCTTTTAGTCCAGATTACAAACAGTCACAAGAGGACTCGTAGGCCTAATTCGGCCGCTGATCTTTCGAACGGTAGTAGTTTGTGAGTAAATACTACGCTATGAAAGAGAAGAATAGCAGGGAGCAGTTTCCACTCCGCCTGATCTTGGCGTGAGTGGACAAATCTCTAATTTCTGCTACTCTGATCAGGGGATGGTGGCTATAAATTCCAGTTCTATAAGATTTTACTATTTTGCATACATCAACTACTAGGATTTCAAAAGTTGGTTATCCAATCGTAACCTTAGCCTCATCGACGAAGAAGCCCTCGCCGAGAAAGAGATGGGATATAGCGGCTGTGAAGGAAGACGACCTCGCCAAGCACTTGGCGGTGGAGATGATCCTGGGCTACACCTTCCGGGACCGTGACTTTATCAATAAGGCGCTCAGCCTTGACCGCACGTACACTGCCTCATCGGCAAAGCCAACATCAAGGCCGTCGTCTGCGTGCATCTTTCCGAGGTGCTCCAAGGCGTTGACGTTAAGCGGTACAAGAGACTCTGTGCCGAAAATATTGACAACAGAAAATTAGCATTGGCGGCCGTAGACAGCGGGCTGTACAGCTTCTTACCGCCAATCCACAAGTCCCATGTACATTATACATCTCCCTTTCATCTCCCCTGCTCTATTAGTATTACGATTGGGTCATGATCCAATCTTCTCCCCTCTTAAGTCTTTCTTGGTTTTATGTATCTTTCTACATTATAGCATCACTCCTGACACCATTATTCACATCTATTTTAGGTTGACGAATTCCTCAGAGACATGAGAAAAGATTGCATTGACTAAACCCCCGAAAGTTTCTTTTTGGATCATTGTTGGGGGCTGTATTTATGGACTCCCAACTCCTCTGAAGAGATTCTTTGGCACGTACGTACTACCGAAAGTTTCTTTTTGGATCATTGTTGGGGGCTGTATTTATGGACTCCCAACTCCTCTGAAGAGATTCTTTGGCACGTACGTACTAGTATATACACTGATTTCACTTGATCATCCTTCTTTACTGGTTTATGCACGCTGAGATTCGAACTCGCAACCTACGCTTTACAAGCTGCAGGCTTGACCAACTGAGCTAGTTGGCAAGTGCGGCAAGATAAAGATGTAACCTTCTAGCTAGCTGGATGTCAAATACTCGTCCAATGGCACCTTGAAGGCCTTTTCTCTTTTTGAGAAGAAACAAGTGGAGGTGGGTTGGGGGTTATGCATCTATCAGTTGCATCCA